>CM023103.1:26791866-27991866 GCA_013103745.1 Gardenia jasminoides
CCCGAATCTTGAATCTCTGAATCTTGAATCTGAATTTGAATTGAATCTTGAATTTGGAATCTGAATCTCGGAATCTGAATCTCTTGAATCTGGAATCTCCTGAACTTGAATCTGAACCTTGAATCTCGAACTCTAAACCTTTTGAATCCTGAATCCTTAAATCCTTTAAACCTAAATCTCTAAATCCTTCTAAACTCAAATCTCCTTTAAATCTGAATTTGAATCTGAATTGAATTGAATTTGAATCGAATCTCGAATCTTGAATCCTTGAATCGAATCTCGAACTCGAATCGAATCGAATCCTTGAATCCTGAATCTGAATCTGAATCTGAATCTTGAATCTGAATCTCTGAATCCTGAATCCCTTGAATCTCGAATTTGGAATCTTAAACCTTAAATCTGAATCGAATCCTGAACTGAACCTGAATCGAATCCTTGAATCTGGAATCTCAGAATCTCTGGGAATCAGAATCGAACTGGAATCCGAATCTAAACTTTAAATCTGAATTTGAATCTGAATTTGAATTTGAATTCTGGAATCTGAATCTGAATTGAATTGGAATCTGAATTTGAATCTGAATCTGAATCTGAATCTGAATCTGAATCTGAATCTGAATCTGAATCTCTTAAATCTGAATCTCTGAATCTCGAATCTCTGAATTTTAAATTCTGAAAAAGGAATCTGAATCTTCTGAATCCGAACCGAATCCGAATCCTGAATCTCGAATGAATCTCGAATTTCCAACCTTGGAACTCGAATCTGAATCCGAACTCGAATCTCGAACTCGAACTCGAATCCCTCGAATCTTGAACTCGAACCTGAACTCGAACTCGAACCGAACCTTTAAACTCTAAACCTTTAAATTCTGAATTCTGAATCTCTGGAATTCACCCTGAATTTGAATTCTGAATCTGAATCTCGAATTCTGAATTCTGAATTCTGAATCTCTGAATCTGAATCTCTGAATCTGAATCTCTGGAATCTGAATCTGAATTGAATTCTGAATTTGAATCTGAATCTGAATCTGAATCTTGAATCTGAATCTGAATCTCTGAATTGAATTTGAATCTCTGAATCTGAATCTGAATTTGAATCTTGAATCTGAATTCTGAATTTTGGAATCTGAATTCTTTGAATTCTGAATCTGAAATGAATCTCGGATCCTGAATTTGAATCCTGAATCTGAATTTGGAATTTGAACCTTGAATCTGAATCTGAATCATGGAATTGAATCCTGAATGGAATTGAATCTGAATTCCTGAAATCGAATCTGAATTGGGAATCCTTCTGAATCTTGAATCTCAACTTGGAATCCTGAATCTTGAATGAATCTGAATCTGAATCTGAATCTCGAATTTTGAATCTGAATCGACCCTTGAATCTCGAATTCCTGAATTCTGACCCTGAATCTCGAATCCTGAATTGAATCCTAGCCCTGAATCCAGAATCTCTGGAACCTTGAATCTGAATCTCGAATCTGAATCTTTAAATCCTCTGAATCTTCTGAAATCTGAATCTCTGAATTCTGAATCACCCTGAATTCTGAATCTGGAATTTGAATCTGAATTCGAATCCTCGAATTTTGAAATCTTGAATTGAATTCTGGAATTCTGAATTCTGAATTCTGAATTTGAATCTCTGGAATTGAAAGAATTCTGAATTGAATCTGAATTCTGAATTCTGAATTCTAAATCTCTGAATTGAATCTGGAAATTCTCTCTGGAATTCTCTGAATCTCGGAATCTTGAATTGAACTCTTGAATCTTAAATTCTGAATTCTTGATCTCGAAATTTTAAATCTGAATTTAAATTTTAAATTTCTGAATTGAATTTTGAAATCGGAATTTGAATTCTTGAATTGAATTCGAATCTTGAATTCTGAATCTGACTGAATCTGGAATCTGAATCTGAATTTTGGAATTGAATCTTGAAACTCTCCAAAATTGAATTTGAATCTGAATCTCTGAATTCTGAATCTTTAAACTAATCTCGAATCTCGGAACTGAATCTTGAACCTGAATTCCCGAATCCTTAAATCCCCGAATCTGAACCTGAACCTTCTGAACTGAATTGGAATTTGAATTTGAATTGAATTCGAATTTGAATTCCTGAATTGAATCTGGAATCGAAATTCTCGAATTCTCTAATCTCTGGACTGAATTTGAACTCGAATTCGAATTCTGAATCTGAAAACTCGAATCTAATAATCTTTGAATCACCTGAATCTTGAATCGAATCTGAACTTTAATTTTAATCCTTGAATCTTGAATAACTTTGGGAATTTTAAATTTTAAATTCCTTTCTCGAATCTCTGAATCGAATCTCGAATCTCGAATCTCGAATCTGAAATCCTCGAAATCGGAACTTAAATCTGAAATTGAATTGAATCTTGAATTGAAATCAATCTCTGAATCCCGAACTCGAACAAAGAATCTGATCTGAATTGAATCTTTAACTTGAATCTTGAATTTGGAATCCCGAATCCTCTAAATTGAACTAATTCCGAATCGAATTTGAGATTTGAATTTGAATAAACTCGAAACTTTGAATTTGAATCTCGAAAACTCTCTTATAAACCTTCTGAAACTTAAAACCTAAATGAAACTCGAAAACTCAAACATCAAAAAAACTGCAAAACTCTAAACCTAAACTCCTAACCTAAAACCCTCTAGAAACGAACAAGTAATCCTAACAAAATATGAAGATTTACTAAGACATAGTCAGTTATCAATGCAAAATTAATCTGCAAAATTAACTAGAAACCCTATTGTTACAAAATACTACAAAACTATCTAATTAAACCTATTAAAAGCATGCAAAATATTGACTTATCAAACTCCCCTCACACTTTGGAACCATCATGGTCCCTCAAGCATTAAGTGATTGCAATCCAACAAATCATTAGTTTGCTTTGTGCACCTTATTTCTCAGCCAAACAAGGTAGGAAAAAACCGTTTCTTTTGCACTATTATCCAATAAACCACAAGTACTATCGCATCATCAAAGAGAATCATGTACCATAACCACAAGTATTTTAATTCAATTTCATTCCCTCATCCAATCTACATGCAAAAGGAATCATATAGCCAATAAAAGCTTCCTAAACCCATGACTCACCTTAAAAGAGGGATTTATTCATAAACATATCAAACATATATTTAAATTGTGAAAAATGTCTCTTTGACTAAAGATCGATTTACTACATTTTTGATTTTAAAGATCCTCTCATACTAACATTTCAATTTATTTGTTCACTCTTATTCAACATGACGCCAAAGTCGACATTTTATCGATGTAGAAGACTTGCCCGGCTAAGTACTCTTAACATTAAGCTGAATTTTTCCTTTCTTCTTCTCTTTTTTTTTTCTTCTTTTTTTTTCTTTTTTTGATATGACATAATAAATTTCTCTCAATAACAGAATAATCATGAAAAGTACTGCTAATTTATCGACACCACATTTATCACTCTACTAAGCAAAAATCAAACAAGAAAAGAAATCTCTTAAACATACAAAATTAGGCATATCCTTTCCGATTTTACAAGATATACTTTCCTTAAATTGCAAAAAAATTTTAATCACAAAATAGTGATCTCCAGTGTTAATTGAATTTGAAACATATTGACAGGATTTTGACTAAAATTTTGGCAAATTTTCATCAAACTCACAATCACTCTCAAACTCCCCACACTTAAAATGCACATTATCCCACCATGGTAAGAAGGAATAAAAGATAAGAAAGGAAAGAAGAAATTCTCCCCTTGTTAACGTGGATTGAATTGGTCCACTTTGCCATTTCCATTGAATAACCTTTAATGCCCGGAAAATTTGACAAGAAACTCGCAGAGGAAAGGTTATAAACCTTGATCCACGCAGCCACGGCAGCGCTTCGCATGTGGGATTATCGGTAGCATTCAGTTGATCTCATGAATTCCATTGATCCGCTGGGAAGGTATATCATCTGACACACCGCTGGATGTTCTCGAAACCTCGACTGATCCATGATGAGTTCGATCCGAGTATAGAAATTCGCAGCGCAGCGGAATCCCTGGAATTTAATTCTTTGCAACTCGTGTTCATTATTTTCACTTCTATTTCCGCAACAAAATCCTACACATGTTAATTATGCAATGCACCTTCTCATGTGTAATAAAATATCAAAACAACATATAATTAACTCAGCTTTCTTGAATCATAAACAAATAAAACACAATTGAGGTAAAATGAAGATGCATTTTCATTATTCAATCGTGGTATCAAAGGTCAAATTTGCATGTCTTGAATTTCCTACAAACAAACAAAACAAACACACTTAAAAACAACAAAAACAAAAGTGCTCGAACATAAAATCACACCAAACTAATCACAATTTTAAACAAGATTGTTGTCTCCCGAAGTTAGCTCCTTTATAGTCATTATTTGACTATCCCCCCTTCATCAAAGGTGGTTTAGTTAACGATAATCCACCATTTGAGGTAAGTGGATCATTGAGGCTGACCCATGTGAGTCATATAACCAAATGATAAGAAAGCAAGCAAGAAAGAGGTTTACCAATCTCAAGTTTTCATATGATATTACCTTTTTCATCACTTGAGAACTTACCAAAAGAATGTCCATGGCCTTCTCAGGGGTAAAATGATATTGGAATCCATACATCTCACCACATTTCAAAAGGGTTATATACGCATCATGATAAGTTTACCCTTGAGGTTCAAAAATCCATTTCAAAGTTATCATATGTGAAATGGACATTTTATCATTAAATGTAAATAAGATTCATCATTGTCATCAAATGTAATCCAATTCAACATGCAACACCCCATCATTAATGTTGGGTCAATTTGCATTTCCCACGACATAGCTTCACAAAAAAGATTGCAATTGTTGTTGTAATCTTTCAAGTCCCACATCTAACTCTCTCAATCCATTAAAATGATCAAGGTTGAGAAATTTATCAAAAGCTATTTAAGATGGTTTGATTCATTGAACACATTAGTTGGTAATCGAAGTTGTGAAGAATCATCATAGGTACATGAATTATTCCAAACCATAAGTGTAAAGGATTATCAACTTAACATACCATATTGATCAAAACAAGAATTGCAAATGCTCAAATTCATCATAAGAATCCACATGTTGTGCTTGCATACATGTATGTGTAGTACATGATTACTTCACACAAGTCACAAATCACATAATTAGAATTAAAAAAGATTAGTATTCTCTCTTTTGTTCAAACAAATTTGTCATGGTATCCTTTTGCACATTTAATGTAATATAATCAAGTTTAGCATTAATACTCCTCAGGCAACTTCAAATGACATACCTTCAACATCTTTTGATTACCCTATAATTATAGTTTTGAAAATTGTAGTCCATTGCCAAACTTCCTTCTCTCAAGCCCTTGATCTACCCCTTATATATCCTTCCTTGAAACCCAAAATGTTTTCAAATACTCAAAAGTAAGATTAGTTAAGAAGAATAGCTAAAAAGACATAAACTAAAACATAAATATAAAAATATCTAGTAATAGAATCTAGCAACCGATATTGAACAAATCTTATCACTGAGAACGCGCAAACTTGATAGGATTTTACTTTACCTATTATTTTAATAACCTTATAACCCTATATTACAAGCAAGGTATACTTATGCTTTATTGAGTGAGGGAAAGGTGTACGACCCACTGGCAGCCACTGTACCGTGATTTTCGAGCATGCTCTATTATTTAGATCTCCACAACAAAGATATATAAAGGCGAGGCGGTAAAAACCATCCTGTTGAAAAGGGAATAAGTATTAAACAGACCGTTATGTCAAGACATCCAATTACGGTAGAGAAGGAAACAACAGAAAGCAAGTAAAGAGTTAAGATCCTAGAGTTTTAATCCCTTGTTAAGTTAGATTAGAAGTTAAGTTTATTATGTCCCTCCAATGATTTGCTAAACAGATTCCTTTCATGCCATCATCTTCGCCAATGGTCATGTAAAGACAAGCTCCTCACTTAAGATGAAGAAGTCACTGAATCGCCACCAATTCCTGACTCCTTGAATCTTTCGACCTTGACCTATTCCTCATAGAGAAAGAGAGAAACAAGATAAATAAGCTCAATGAAATTATAGTATAAAACCAAAACCAACCAACTATATTCACTACTTCTGAGAATATAAGTTAAAGTATTAAGAACTTAGATCTTTCCAGTCA
Organism: Gardenia jasminoides; assembly: GCA_013103745.1. Classification (NCBI taxonomy): domain Eukaryota; kingdom Viridiplantae; phylum Streptophyta; class Magnoliopsida; order Gentianales; family Rubiaceae; genus Gardenia; species Gardenia jasminoides. Next base: position 26,798,070 of record CM023103.1, read on the forward strand.
AGTTTTTCATTACTCATCAACATCAAATCATTTATAGTAGGAATAGCCAATCAACCATAAAGTATGCACAATCTAAACTAGCAAAATCAATGAGAACATAAATAACTCCCAACCACTTCACCACATCACAACTACAACAAAGTTCTATCCTCACTCTAGGATTTAAGGCTTAACTAAATATACTACTACTAACTATACTACTAAACTAATGAACTAGTGAAGACTACATGCCTCCTCTCTACATTATCCCCTACCTCTAATTCCTCTTTCTGAACACAAGAGATCCTATTTATAGATGATTCATCCATAAACTTCCAAGATTTCACGTGAATACAAGAAAAGCAAAGCTATCTGAAAAGTCAAAGAATTTCTTCACGAATCTCTTGTCTTCATGCATTGAATCCTTGAATTTCAATCTCAAATGAGTTGTAATGTTGAAACAAATTGTGTTTTGAATTTGCAAATGAGTTGTTTCTTCAACTTCACAAAATTCTTCTGCAGCCTTCTCATCGAAATTCTTTCTTCAAAATTGAGTCAAAGAGCTGAAAAACTGAATTCGCCGCAAACTTGTACCTGCATTTCCGAGATCCCAAAGTACCGTTGATGCAGAGGTCATGATCACATCGTCATGATATCATCACTCTCTTCTTCTTCCCCCTCAGAGGGATTCATGGAAGCTACTTGAAATTTCCACCTGCATTGTTCGCTTTTGCTTTGGCTCACAGACTCCACTCCTGAAACTTGCAATTTCTAAGCCTTTGTCGTGGAAATTACGCTTTAATTGTTCGACTTTTATCCCTTTGATTCCCGTTGATTGAATTGTATTTACATTTTAATTTTCTCCAAGTTCTGCAATTATCCACATTTTTCATCTCATTTGATAACCGAACAAGCAATCCTACAAAACATGAAGATTTCACCACATTAATCCATGCAAAATGTATTTTCATCATTGAGCTATCAAATGCAAAATTAATCCACCCTAGTTCATTAGCTACAAAATACCACAAAACACAAAAAAAACTATATAATTAAACCTATTAAAACATGCAAATATTGACTTATCACTGTCTTTAGCTTGTCATCCATTCAGCTCGAAGTTATTCTATAAGCGCGAATACCAATTTAATTAAGAAATTCTTTGTGCGATTAGCAAAAACTCTTCTCGCTCCTATATCAAGAAATAAAATTCGATTGTTACCCTTTTCACGTGCTGTTGATGCCAAGTTTATTTGGTCAACTTGGCTTATTATACAAGATCAAACACACAAGCTAATACCTCATTGAGAGGAAAAATACCATCGTATAATTCAAAAGTGAATGGATAAGAAGAAACACAATCTTATAATTCGTGTATTTAAATCCCAATATCAATGTGAGGGCAGTTGGTGGGTAATCCCTAAACCCTAAGATGTACTTGTAATGATAACTATGACAACCCCATCTCCCCTAAGACGAACCTAAGGGTTCGGCGGGTTGCCTGCCCAACTCTCGCCATGACACACTTGCTCGAATAACTAATAACATTTTGAAAGTAAACGTAAATAACAATTCCAAACCAAACCACAACTAATAACATTACTAAATTCAACTTACAACCCAACTTCTCAAATTACAATTCAATATACTTATGGTACAACCACAATTTAATCTTACAAGCCCAAAATATCAAACAAAGATTTCAAGGCAAAATTCAAAAGATCGCCCAACCCTAGCTAATCACGCCTCACTCTGGTTCTCAATCCCCGCTAAAGAAAACAAAATTTAAAGGAATAAGCCCAAAGAGTTCCAACAAAGCTTGCAATTCACGTGAGAACGCTCAAACCATACTTCAAGTTTACAATTTAAAACAAGGAGATAAACACGTAAATGGGTATTGTTTGATATAGACGAACTACTCGAGCAACATCGCTCAACGAATAGACTTAGTCGGAGGATCACAGCCAACGAAATAGACTAATCAAGGGATTTCGCCCAACAACATCACAATACTTCACTGAAACTACTCGAGAGATTTCGCCCAACGAAATAGACTAGTCAAGAGATTTCGCCCAACGACATCACAAACTAGTCGAAACTATTCACCCTATGACGTCATATACTAGTCGAAAGTCTTCACCCAACGACGTATACTAGTCGAGAGTCTTCACCCAACGACGTTACATACTAGTCGAAGGTATTTACCTAACGACGTCACAGCGGTCACAAGATAGCACACTATTCATTTTAATTACCAAAATCCCACGAGAGGAGAAACACTCACATGGTAGTTCCAATCATAAAACAGATCAAGTATGTTTCTCATGAAATTCAAGTCTTTCAAATAATCCAAATTCATCTCAAGTCATAATTTTAAGTTCACATAAATAAATCACAATTCAAATCACTTTTCAAAATCATGTTAAGTAACATGCATGGAAACTCACCAAATTAGCAAGGTTCGGATCCCAAATTTGCTCCTGCTTTCAACCATTCACACCCCTAAAACAAATAAAGAAAGGAGATAAGTTTCTCTCCTCCATTCGAGAAACCAAATCAAAATAAACTTATTTATTGGTTTAACCAAGATTTTTCCCAAAATTTTCTGGAGTGAAAAGTATTCATATCGAGTAGTAAAATATCATAAAAGACTCTTTTTAAAATCGCTACATCATTTAAAATAAAATGTTCCGACGATATACTCCATGTGACGACCCACCTCTCCTTGCAGGCTGCACCCTGCAGATATTAAACCCCTGCTCTCGCGACTCACCACTCAAACATCACATGACTTATCAACTAAAAAATCTAAATACAATACAAATCAATAATAACTTACAAACCCATAACTTCAAATTACAAACTTTGAATACATAAATCCTCCAACCATACAATCAGTTCCATATTATAAAAAACTTTCAAACTATAATTCGAAATTCTCAAAATAATCAACATAAGTAAACCCTAATTCTAAGGGTTCGCTTCTCTACTTAGGTACTCATTTCCTTAACCACATTCCAAATTTACAATTCAAATCTTTCAAGACAAATACAAAAGTAAACCTCGAGACTAACGATGTTCTTCGTTGGTTCTCTGGCCCCGCTAAGGAAAACAAATTTGAAAGGTTGAGTTAAAAAGTCTGAGTTCCCAAAATCATGCAAAGCACATAACACATATGATTTTTCACTTCAAAATTCATATTTGGAAATAAACAAGTAAAGAAAGCCAATAATCACACAAAGATACTAAGTAGCCCTCGGCTAATGCTCAAACCTGAGCACATTCTTGGACCGTAGCATTCTCGTAAGTTGACACCCACAACTTTCATACTTACAACCAAGTAGAACACCACTTACCCTTTCTTCACCAAACCCCAACCGGCCACCTTAACAGAAATTTATATTTGTGTATTGCTTCTTCAACAGTGACAAGGCCATTTGCCAAGTCCGTGAGCACAAACATGTCACGTAGCCCAAGATAGTTAATCTCCTCGACCTAGGTCTTCCCAATGGCTCGAGTCGATAACTTACCAAAGGGATTAAGTTAATCACGTAGCCCAAGATTGTTAAATCTCCTGACCTGGTCTTCCCCAACGCTCGAATGAGCATAACATATCAAGGGATTAAGCATTCTCGAGAACAGAAATACAAGACACGCCACTTCACTTCATATAATTCAAAACATGATTCATGGCACAAGACAAGAGATTCAAGGTATACTCAAAATATCATGAAAACACTTTTGTAAGTAGTACCATTCAAATGGGAGTAAGTGCGATAAAGTACACACTATTCCATTTGATGGATCAAAATCTATTTTTCACATTATTTCACATTTCAAGTTAAATACACATATCAAGTATCATACATTAACTCACCAAGTAGTGGTTCAGCCTTCCACATGGTCAAACTCACCGCCTTGTACACCCCTAAAACAAGTTCAAAAACAAGAGTTGAGATTTACTTCATCTCTCAAATCATCAAACACTTCACTCTCACTTTTACTTTTCAATCAATGTTTTTTCCCAAAATCCCCTCGAGGAAAACTTTCATATCACATGGTATCGATTTCAATTACCTCTTTAAAATCACTTAATTATTCCAAATACAACGCTTCATCGACATACTCACTGGTAATCGCTTACATTTTCTTTAATAAAACACTTGGAGGTTTAACACCTCAAAATTACTTTTATCACAAAACTCAACACTCACTCTTTGACAATACTTTAATATACTTTAAAACACTTCAAACCAGATCTTTATTTTCAAAATTCATTAAATTTAGCCACAATACTTTAAAACCCTCAAATTCCTTCAATTGACATTTTTCACTCAAAATTTCACTTTTCATCTTTTAAAACTCATACACTCATAAATGAACATAACGTATATTTTCTTAAACAGAAATTCATCACAAATAACCACAAAGTCTCAAAATTAAACATAAAAGTTACCAAGCATGGTTTGGCCATCTCATACATTTTTCTATCACAATTTCCAACAACAAACCTATTCTCTAACCATATCATTATAAATTTCACAAATATCATACAAATCCCACGTCCTCAACCGCTACCTAGAGGTTATCTCAAGTCCAAGTACCTAGAGGCCAACCTAAGTCCGCTACCTAGGTTGGGAATTCAAGAGCCCAACTTCATCTTTTCATGAGATCATCATACTAATATCAACCATGATCTAAGTTATTTAACACTATTAAAGTTATATCTAGTGGATTTAGAGTTATACCTCCTGGATCTAACACGCATCCAACAAGATCCGGCTAAGATCTAACAAGATCTCGAAGTTCTCTTCAAGAAAGTTGCTTCCAAGCTTTAGACTTCCAAAAGCTTCGATCCCAACCCAAGATCTTCGAAGCGATGATCTTAAACACCAAGCTCAAGAACAAACACAAGACAACTCGCAAGATTTATTTCTTCTTTTCCTCAACCTTGAAGTTGGATCACACACCCACACACCTCTCACCCTACCGCCAAAGGAAGAGATACAAGCCAAGAATCCTTCAATCAACTTTCATAAGTTCGTTGCTTGTTGGAAGAATAAATGGAAAGTCAAACCACAACACTTACCTCTTTTCTTCCTTCAAGAACCCGACCAGCTCTGTCTCTCCTACCCCTCTCCCACGGCTGCAAGATGAAGGAGATGATGGGCTACAATGGTGATTTGAAGCTTGAAAGAAACAGGAAGAAGAAACAAGAAGACTAGCAAACCATTTCTCTCTCTTTCCTTGTTCTGCCTCTCTCTAACCTCCAAGTTTCAGCTGAAAAATGAGCTCCAAGTTTGCCAAGAAAGTCAAGGTTTTATGGGCAAAAAAGTGCACTTTCCATGTTTTAAGGAAAAAGTGCTTTGGCACTTTATGTCGATCGCCATGGTAGCCTAACTGACATCGTCTACTCCATTCCAACACCGTCCAAACTTATTAATATTTCCAAAATATCACTACATATGTTCGATTTCAACTTAAAGTCACTAATCACGCTCCGGTAGAAAAATAAACACTTAATAAGGCCAAAATCGCACACCGGCAAATAATTCGTATAAAATATTATAAATTGAAAAATATTCACTTTAAACATATATTCACTCAATTTTCAATAAACAAACACTTTATAAATAATTTTATGTATTTTAAAAATAATTCTGAATTTTGAGGCCCTCACACTCCATATTTACAACTTCTCAACTTTCAAGACAATGAAATTAAACGAGGTCTTTTACCTCAAAAATCATCCATTCAGGTTCAAACTCAACACTAAAACTTTAGTCAAGGTTTTAACACATTTTTAATTCAATTTTCACCAAATCTCTAAGCACAAAAATCATGAAAAATAATCAAAACGTTTCAAATACTCAAATCTGTCCAAATAGTACTGTTATCCAAAAATTAGTGAAAAACTCAACTTTTCACCATTCAAAATTCAAGATTCAACTTCATTGTAGCATATACTTATAAGTGAACATAATACATATTTATTCGAACAAAATCAAGTCAAGAAACCTCATAAAATTTCAAAATCAAGTCAAGAAACCTCATAAAATTTCAAAATCAAGAGTCAAAACTTTCTAGCAAAAATTCAGCCAGCCCTCATGGCTTTTCTTCAAAATTTTCACCAACATTCTTACTTTCTAACCACAAAATGAACTCATCTCATAATAACAACCACAACCACAACAAGATCCTCAAGTCCTCTACCTAAAAGGTCACCTCAAGTCATCTACCTAAATTGGGAATTCAAGAGCCCAACTCAAATGTTCTAAAAATATCATTTTTAGTAGAAGTAATCCATGGATCTAAAAGATCTAGCATTATCAATGTTAAAACTAAAAGATTTAGGTCTCATACCTCAAGATCTAGTTAGATCTACTAAGATCAAGTAAGATCTAGTGTAACTCTACTCAAGGATGATCTTCCAAGCTTTGCAACCTCAAGAACCTCCAACTTAGCCCAAGATTTGCTTGCTTGTTGGTGATTTCCTTTACAAATCTCAAGATTAAGAAGATGAAGAGCAAGAGACAGCTTTCTTTCTCTCACACACACACACACACATACACACACCCACACACGCATTCTCTCCAAGGTGCAAGAAAAATGAAGATGAAGAAGAAGAAGTTGCAAGCTTTCAATCTCTCTCTATTTCTCTCTCTCTACTCGGCTATCTCTCTCTCTTTTAAGCTCTCCTTGGCCGGCTGATAGTGGAGACAAAAGGAGCAAGAAATAAGGCTTTTTGGATACAAGAAACTTGGCCTTCCTTAATTCAAGGAAAAGTGGTCAACTTTCACCTTTTTGTAGCGTCAACACGCGACACTCTAACTTTTTACTGGTTTTTCTCCTTCCGGCACTGTCCTACCATAAATATATCTCGATTAACTCTCTTCATACGCTCGGTTTCATCTTAGAGTTACAATTCATGTCACGACTCAAAAATCGACACTTAAACTGGCCGAAACCATAAACCGACAATTGATTCATGAAAAATTATCTAAATAGAAAATAATAACTCAAAGCATAAATTCACTAATATTTTAGTGAATAAACATTTTTATTTAATTTTTAATAAAAAATAGAAATTTGAGACCCTCACAATAACGAATTCTTTATGGCCATAACTTAATTTTCTAATAATATAGGGTCAATTTCTAATGTGATAGAAATATTTTTAAGGTGAAATGTAATAGAAATATTTTTAAGTTGAAATGTAATTGCATATAAGTATGTGTCAACTTTTGATTATAAACAAATGTAGAGGTCAAATTTTGATCACACAAAAATTTGTGGTTAAATTTACAATATTCAATGAAATTTGGGCTATAATATAAATTGGAAAAACTTTAGGGCTGGACTCCAATTTGGAAATGATTTTGGGGTGAAAATCTAATTCTTTAACAACATAGGGATTTTTGCAAGACGTACTTAATCTTGCTCAATCGTTTGCTACAGTTACTTTTCTTCAGATTGGTAGCTCATGTTAATCTAGACCATTGTTTCACTATTAAAACTACAACTACGTAATTTTCTGCATCAATACAATTTATAATTTCGATTTGAAAAAATAAATCATTTTTGTAGTGATCAGCGAAAGTCATGGTTGCTGCAATAACATGTCACCTTCATCTTAACGACTCTTATTCTCCCTGCTTATTTGCTCACATTCATGCACAAAAAATAATGTCAAAGATAATAATTTTTTTTCTTTTCTTAATTTCCCAACCATCCCACTTTTCTACTTTAAACACATGCACTCAATTGCCATTCTCTTAAATTTGAATTGTAGCCTGCAAACCAATCATAACTCATAACTTAGACATATAACTATTCTGGACTAATCTAACTCACGGTACTAATGGTGTAAAAACTACTAATAGTAAACTGCATAAATATATTCATGTATTACCTCATTTGTTAAAATTTATCTCTTTTAGTGCACCAATTATTACCTTTCACTATACACTACCTTCAAACATCTACATGTTAAGAATGAAGCACAATGAAATTATTGTTTATTACCAATAATGGATACTATATATGGTTTCGTAATTTGTTTATTAATGAATACTTTTAAAAGTTAAGTAATTATAAGCATACGTGGATTTTAATACTTTCTACAAACGAGTACATATATTCATGCAGCTAATCCAGCAATGGCTTAGTAAATGTGCATATGTAAGCACAGGAATCCTTACATATATTACAAGCTAATTTGTGGTATTAGATGTGGACATAAAAATTATTAGTTATCTTGATGAAGCTATTGTTCTTATTTTGTCTCCATAACATAGTGCATTATATCACTGACATGTAAAAGGAACCAAAAATGATATATAATATATTGACATTGTTATGGTCATTGCCTAATTACTCCGAAGGATATATAGGTATAATTTGATTTTTTTAAAAACATTTTCAAGTATGGATGGTCATTGAAAAATATTTACTCATCAAAATCATTTTGGCTTCTTCATTAGATTTATGGATGTTGATCCTTCAAAGAATAAAAAGAACACAACAATCTTTAATTAAACTAATTATATCGCTAAGTTGAATAAGGGAATCGGGGTGTTCATGGATCAGGTAATTAGTTCATTTGCAATTTTGCTAACCATAGCCACAAGTAGCGGTTCAGCAAAATTATATTCCATGTCCTAACACTATTCGATTGATTAACTATTAATGGGTTAACCTGTACGTTAGGGTCGAATATATAGGGTAACCTAGCCCTATTGTACTTGTAGGAGAAAAAGAAAAAATATTTCATTATCAACGAAAATAGTACAATAGTTATTTAATTTAATAAGAGTGTTTAGTCCTACAACTCTAAAGAACCACTAACAAAAACCAAAATCAAAATGTAATAAATAACTAAAACATAAAATATTCCAAATATTTTGTTTTCGTTTTCTCTACTTCTACAGAACTATCAATCCACTTTTTACTAAGGATGACAAGTTGCTTCACAACCAAACATATACATTTTACATTTTAAAAATAAACTAAGTAGAGTGATGAAGTGGATAGAATTTATGAAAAGGGAAAAGAAATTTTGAAGAAAGATGAAGAATAGAGTTGTAGAATAAATGAAATTAGTGGCAATAAATATAGAAAATGGAAAAAGTAAAAGGTCAAACATACAAGTTTATAAGTAGTGAAAATTAGAATGTATAAGAGTAAATTACATATAACCCCCTATGATTTTTACTGTTACCACATAACCCCTAACATTTCAAAATATCCACTTCACCGCCTTATAGTTTTATGTAAAGTGGAAATTTGATGGAAAATACCCTATGTAGTGTTGTTAGTTGAAATGACAATAGTGCCCTTATTCAAATGTTAAATCAATAGATGAATTAATCACTAAAAGTATAAGGGAATTACGTGAATAATTGTAAAATCACATGGGGATAAAGTGGATATTTATATAAATCATAAAAGGGTTGTATGGATATTATGATTTTATTATCCAAGCTTTTAGAGCGCGTTTGATACAAATGCCGTAACTGATTGTATATTCCATCCACTTTCCACTTTACATAAAACCATAAGGGGGTGAAGCGGATATTTTGAAAATTAGGGAGGTCATGTGGCAACTGTCAAAACCACATGAGAGTTATAAATAATTTACCCAGTGTATAATATCATGGGTCACATAACTTAAATTATTAGTAAATAACTAAATAATTATAAGTTGAAATTTTGATACTAGTTACTTTAAGGAATTTTATACATATGCGAGTAGGATCGGGTAATCATGATTTTTAAATATTGAAAACCATATCCTAACCTAATTCTTTAAATAGGTTCACATTTGGTTACCCTATTTTTCGATTTGGACCAATTCGATTTTTTCAATTACCCACTTTTTTGGTTCTTTTTTAATACCCCAGTAAGGGAATAAATTCTTTTGATTTACATGTAGTTTTATGCAAATTTGACATGCAATATTGAAAAGTGAAAAATTGCATAACAAAAAAAAAAGAGAAAATACCCAAATAGTCATCTAATTGTGCAAGATATCCAAACAACATTTGCCGTAGGTGCAATTTTGATACCTTCAAGTTTTTCCTTTCAACTAAAGTGTTGACATATAAATGTACGTGCTTATCTCCACCGAAGTAAATGAAAAAAAAAAAAAAAAGCTAAAAGAGTCTTGGCATGCATTTATAAAGAAAGTATCATATGAGGTAAATATTTAACAAATGATTATTTAGTTACCAAACCATTTTAAAGTTGTTAACCAATAATGCCCAACCTCATATTTAGTTGCTTTTCCAACTCACTTGTCAATTAATCCATACTAGAACAATTCATTACATGCCGAATAAAAGAAAAAGGCAAACATATTTGTTTCAAAATTATTTGCAATCATGCACTGCAACTGTAATCTACAATTCTCTCTTAGGGTGTGTTTGATAAAACTGAAGTTTGAAATTTGAAATCTGAAGTCTGAATCTATTAAATGATTGAATTGTTAAGTATTAAATCTAATACATTTGAATGTATATCACATTCAGTGACAAGTGAAAAGCTTATCACTTAATTTTGGAAGCATGTTTTTGTTTAAAAGATTCAGTGCTACTCACTTAATTTTAGTTAAAATATTTAAGTTTGATAGTTAAGTAATCAATTGCTTGTCTTACAACCATAAAAACTTACTAGTGCTCGGGGGCACACTTATTATGTTTAATTTGAGTAGTAATATACGACAAATAGTATAGCATATGGTATTAAAGGAATTGGAAGTGTTTAATTTGATAGACCAAAAAGAGTTTTTAAGAGTATCGGGGGACTGCTTAAGAAAATTTCCTCTCGTGGATAAATACCGGTGGTGGACTGTAGGCAGGCGTTCCGCTACTGTAGAGCACATCTTAGCACAAAAACTGGCTCAGATTTCATATCAAAAAACAACACAAATTCTCTGGCGAGTGTCGCAGTGTGTGTTGTGGAACAGAACTGCATCTCTCTTTCTCTATCTACTGCTCGTCGGGGAGATCCGGCTCATTCGTTTCTGGGTTGGCAGCTCCACTAGGGTTTCTCCTTCTCTCTATCTCTAAAAGCATAAAAGCATAACCTAAGTTTCCTCTCCCCCCCTCCCGGTTTGTCTCGGTAGATTGTATCTGCCGCCTAATTTTTTATCTCTAGGGTTTGGTTGATTTGCCGAGCTTTGATGGTGCCAATTCTATTGGGTTCAATTTTCGGTAGATTTTTCTGAGAGATCTGGAATAGATGACCGATAAGATGTCCGCAGAGAGAGAGCTTGAGGAGCAGCTCAAGGAAGCTGGGGGCAAACTTCTCCAGCCTCCGTCTTCCCTTGATGAACTTCTGCCTTTGCTTGATGTAAGCCCTAAATTCTTTTATCTTTTTCGATCCATACACTTGCCGACTTTTGCCGACTTTTGTCTTTTTTTTTTTCCGTTTGTTATTCGGTGCTGCGAATTATCTGTTCTGGGCAAGTTTGTACAAAAGTTTGTACTTTTTACCCCTTTTCCTCTGTCTGGAACTTTCGTTTCTTGTATGGTCTCCGTTCCTTTATCTTGATTATGGTGGTAAGTTTTGCAAGGTTTTCTTAACTCAATTATCGTTGGTTGGCCATACTGGCGATTTTACAAGGTTTTCTTTACTCAATTATCATTGGTTGGATGAACTGGCGATTTCAGCACTATTTGATAGAGGTGTGAGTTTATTAACTTGCCCAACATGTTGTGTTGTTTGCATGTGCCTCTTAAATATGGATGACCCGTCTCGAGGTGAAGATTTTATATGCTTGTGTAATAGAAGAGTGTTCTGCATTTATTTTGCTTGTGTTGGTTATTTATCATGGTTAAGTACTTCTGTTAAGGTACATATTAACTTTCCGGCAAGGAAAATGCAATTCTTATTTTCGGTTTGCTGCTTTTGTATTTCTGAGTCAGTTGATGAGACTCTTTCAACACATTTTCTGCCTTCAAAGTTGGCGGATTTTTGGTCCATGCCTTCTGCAGTGTATTCTTCGTGCAGTAGGAAGACAAATGTTCCTCTTCCTAAAAAGGGGATATCCATGATCGGTAATGGGAGCAAGTGTTGTGACAATTATATAAATATTTTATTGACTCTTCATGGGGATGGGGGGCTTCATGTTGCCTTTTCTGTTGGCTTACTAATGCTCAATGCACAACGAGTTTGGTAAAAAGTGGTAAGATATGTTCACTATGTCATGTAACGAGCAAAAAATAGGTTCGTGAAAAAGGTTTTGAATAATAGTGAGAGATCTTTATCATATCATGTTTTGGAATAATAGTAGGATTCTGAGCGGACAAAAGTCAAGGGTGCCTCCTGCAGCCTTTTTTTTCCTCCTTTTGGTATTGTTAAGAATTTAGATCCTAGTATATTTGGACAGGGAGCAAAGACGGGCGAATGGTTGGTGATGTGTTTGAAAAAAAGGCAAAGTCAATTAGAGCGCCATGTTGGAAAGAGGCAAACTAGAGATAGGAAATAGGAGAGAGGAGTAGAAGAAAGTTGCTAAAGAAGGAAGAGAATTAAAAGTTGGGGATAAGATCTTTTGACAGTGTACACCAAGGATTATATGTTTAAAGTAGGTCTGCTGAACTTTGTGAACTACTATGTTAGGTAACATGGAGCAGTACAATATACGATGGCAATATTAAACTTAAACCACAAGGTATCCTTTCTTTGTTTATACCCTAAGAGAGGTGTTTGAGTCATGTTCAGGCTGCTATTTCAGTGTCAAGTGTTTTGAGTTTGTTACTTGGTTATTACAGAAGAGTTCACGCCAAATGTTGGTTGATAGAAGATCGAAGATCGAAAATCAACGTGTGATGTGCTAGTTCTAGACGCTGTTATCCATTCTCATTATCTGAAGCTTGAAATACATTAAAATTGCTTTTTATCTGCCCTGCTTAAAATGAAATTTCGATCAAGAAAGGAAACTAATGCTGTTGATTTTTGGAATTTAATTCTGCATGTGTTGACATCGTATGTTTTGGGTAACATTGTTGGAGAAGTCATTGCTTTGTTTGTTAACCAAAATTGACATTTAAGTTCGTTTATTTTACATGAGCTGTTAGAATAATTATTTCTTTGACTTCACAATTAAAGAGGAGTTTTCCAACTTAACCTTTCTTTTTGTGTCTCTGTGTTCCTGTGTGTGTGTTAATTCATTAGGCCACTATATTTTTATTTTTATTTACTTCTTTTCCATTTTTTTGTACTTTAAGCAAGTTGAAAATTTCCTATCAAGAGTGGAGCAGTCGCCTGCAAAATCCATGCAAGCTGCACTCTCTCCGTTAACAAATGCATTGGTCACAGACGAACTGCTTAGGCATGAAAATGTTGATGTGAAAGTTGCTGTTGCTTCTTGCGTAAGTGAGATAACCAGGATAACCGCACCAGATGCGCCTTATGACGATGACAAAATGAAGGTACTAGAATTTATGCTACGGTCTCGCTTCTTTCCCCCTTGCCCATTTATGACATATTAATTTCTTATTATACAGGATGTTTTTCAACTGATCGTATCTTCTTTTGAGGGTTTGTCTGATGAGTCCAGTAGATCATATAATAAGAGGGCCCTGATTCTTGAAACTGTGGCCAAAGTCAGGTCTTGTGTCGTCATGTTGGATTTAGAATGTGACGGGCTGATTGCTCAGATGTTTCAGCTTTTTCTTGGGGCTCTACGGTATCAGCTCAACTTTGCTCTCCTGGCAGTTCTTTTAGTTATCAAATGCCATATGCAAATATACTGTGGTTGTGTATCCATCATGTCTTTTGCTGTTACAGAGCTAGACTTCAAGTGATGTGTCTATCTTATGCTTTGTCTTGGTTGCCACTCAACAGTCCCAGGCTTTTTAATTGCTACCTTTGTTTTTTGAGTTTCAGTGATTATCACCCTGAAAATATATTCTCATCGATGGAGACAATTATGACACTTGTATTAGAAGAAAGTGAGGATATTTCCTCTGAGATACTCAACCTGCTGTTGGCTAGTGTGAAAAAGGACAATCAGGTAAACTAGGGTTTGAGATGGCTTCTCCTTTATTTTGCTGACTTGTTGTTTATATTAATGCTTAGTGCTTATTGTTGCACACTATGCTTTTTTGCCACTTCTTCTCTTGCTCAGGAAGTCCTCCCCGTTGCTGTGAAATTGGCAGAGAAAGTATTTGAAAATTGTGCAGTTAAGCTTAAGCCTTACCTTAGCCAAGCCGTAAAATCTTTGGGTGGTTCGTTGGATGATTACATTGAAGTTGTTACTGCCATATGTGAAGGGCCATCGTCAACTGAGCATACCAATGAAAATGCCTCTACAGAGCAACTGGTATGCATGCGAACCTATTAAATTTATGCTTTTTTGGTAATCTGCTAGAAGATTCGTTCTCGTCTTTGACTGGTAGCTTGTTATTTGTAGTGACATAAAGCTGTATCTGGTTCTGCATTTTGCGTCTCAGAATGCTCGCCTAAGAGAAACCTTTTCCTTGTTATTTTCCATTTTAATTCCGTTGCTATTTATCACATAAATGTAATTTAGGCCTATTTCTGGTTTGGGCAAGGCTACTGCCATTAACCTTTATCTGGTATTCGTATCTGGTTCTGCATTATGAGTTTTGGAATGCTCGCCTAAGAGAAAGCTTTTCCTTGTTATTTTCATTTTAATTCTGTTGCTTTTTATCACATAAATGTAATTTAGGCCCTGTTTCTGTTGCTGCATATGGTAACTGCCATGCATGGCTGCAACAAGCTTTTTCTTGGTTTTGGTTTTATTTTGCAGCTGGCATCATGTAGATGTCATCATGTAGATGATTGCAATGATTGCAAGAAGACAGCAAGATGATTACATGTTTCAACCTGATTGCCATTTCTGGATGATGTGTAATATTTCTATATTATTTGATGGGCCATATGAATTCAAATCACTATTTTCTTCCTAAAATATACGGTATAAAATGCTTGGTCATGACTTTGTTTAGATATTACAGAATTTGGAGGACAAATTGGCTAAGGCATATACAGATGAGTCCCCAACTACTAAATATGACAGATTTTAGAGTTTTTCTAGTTTAGGGTCTCTTTTCTTCGGACATAAAGTCACTTTCTATAATGGCCATTGTCTAGGCTGATAAGGGCAATCTGCTTGCATCATCTTCAGATAAGGCACCTCTTTTCCTTATGTTCATCTTATGTCTGTAGGTGTGTAGAGCATTACTCGTTGCCTTGTTGGGAATGTCAAAAGTGAAATTTAAGCACGAAACAGTTATTAGAACTCTATAACCTTAAGGAACACTTGTTTTTATTCATGGTCTGCATTATTTGGTGTAGTGTCACAAAGCACTATGGGCTGATTTCATCCGAGCTTACACTTCTCAAGAATCTGATCTCAGCTTTGTCTGTCAGGTGGCAAAGGATGTCAATGAAGCATGCTCCGGGGATGCAAATCATGATGTCAATAGGTCTTCCAAGTCAATAATGCTTAATGGTGGTGATGACTTGGGGAATGACAACAAGGGGACGGTTATAGGGGCACAATCTTCAGAAAATGTCAAGGAGCAGGACCTTGAAGATGAACCCTCGGCTGACAAGGTAGCTATGAAGCCTGAAATTGCTGATTCAGAGACTCGGAAGTCAGTCAGGTTGGAGTCTAAGCTGGAAGATGCTGACATGAAAAGAGAGAGGAAGCCCAGCTCTTCAATTAACGTATCAGAATCTTCTGATACTTCTCATATTGATGGTGAGAAAGAAGTTGAGAAGCTACCAGATTTACATGACAGCCATGAAAAAGATTTGCGTGGTTCTCCTAGGGAGGAACTCTCCGCTGAGACTTCCAAATCTTTAGAGAGAGACATAGTTGCAAAGCTTTCTTCTCCCAAGACATCAGAGACTGAGGATGCAAACACTGCTTCTGCATCCCTTAGTGGGAGCCTAGATGATGCGGTTCGTCCAAAAAAGGCTAGTCGGCTAAAGAAGAAAGAGATCTCAATTCAACAAGAGACGCTTTCTTCAGATGTTGTCTCGAAAAAGGCATCTGCAGGGAGAAATGACTCGCATAGACGCCTGGGGAAAAAAGCACCTGTAGACGCTGATGATGAAGACAAGATGTCAGCTGATGTAGATACGTCCGAAAATGGAGGTGGGGGCAAAAGTGATTCAGAGACAAAACAGATGAAGCAATTAAGAAAGAAAGTTGATGAAAGTAGTAATGCTGGGGATGGATATTCATTAAAGAGGAATGGGGAAAGCAAAAAGCGTGTTCGTGGAAAAGCTGCCTTAGAGAATGAGGGGACTAAGACCTCTGCTAAGGATTATGTGAAAGTAATTTATTTTTCTTCTAGGATGTTGTTCTATGTAATGTTTGATTTTCTGTTCCTGGAAGATTTATTCCTGCACGGTTTGACATGAAGACTTTTTGTGTCCTTAGCAGCAGACACAGAAGTCTCCTACGAGATCAGCTAAAGATGACGGTTCTTCTGAAGAAACGACTAGGATGAGTACCAAGAGGAAGCGTACTGCAAGCAAAGACAAAGTGAGTAATATCTTAAACACCTTCATCTTTGCTTACATGACCTGGAATTTTATGCTTTTACATGTTGCATCTTTTGGAAAATTAAATATGAACACAGTACTTTATTGTGTTCCTCAAATTTGCCTCCTCTTAATTGTTTGTCACCAACTCATTATGGCTGCTGGTGTTGTATCCTAGTTCAGATGTTATTTCGTTTTTCTCAGACGTCAGCATTAGTTATGCCAAATGCTTGGCTTGTTTCTGCTTCTGCTACTTTCTTCTTTCCTCTTCCAACCCCATGTCTATGAAGTCACTTTTTGGATTACAATGATTGAATTTTCCTTTTCTCTCTGCCACTGTTTCTTTATGTGATCAGAAAGCAATGTTTAAGTTCGTTAAGTACTGGATATTTTTTATGTTGTATAATGTTTTAAAGAATCTAAGCATGAATTCTTGCCAATGATTGGAATGCTTTTTGAGTACAAACTAACTGCAGGCCAATATGAAATGTATTTTAATTGTTCTGTGAATGCTAGAACACCTAATTTTTTTGCTGCTCTTTTTTGTCAGGGAACTGCAGCTGTCGAGTATGGTGATAACTTGGTGGGTTTAAAGGTTAAGGTTTGGTGGCCTCAAGATCGTCAGTAAGTTTTTGCTTTCTAGTTTGCCAGCTCTCATTTTTAACTAGTTTGCCATGCAAAAAATGATAATCAGGTAGTGTGCTGTTAGTGTCTTGGCCTGCGTGATTTAAATGAAGAGTTGTTGAGCTCTTTGGCTAACAGATATGCCAGATTGAAGATGAAGATGACTGATAATGTGTTTCAATTATTCAGGTTTTATGAAGGTGTTATTGATTCTTTTGATCCTGTTAAGAAAAAGCATAAGGTTGGTGAAGGCTGAGTGCTGCTTTGCTTCATTTCTTTTGTCTTCTGTGTAAGAGTTACTGCTGAGTTGTGTCAATTGCTTCTTTTTGTGAAAGGTTGCATACAATGATGGTGATCAGGAAATTTTGAACCTTAGGAGAGAACGATGGGAATTTGTTGATGATGGTTCAGTTTCTTCTGAAGTGAGTTACTTTGGATGTTCTATCTTTCGTGCTTCCTTCCCTGTCAATTTGGCTTTGTAGTAATAAAAAGATTTAATATTTTGTTACAGGAGCAAGCAGCTGAAACAGCAATCCTTGATGCTGCACCTGGAACGTATACTTCGTTTCCCTTGCACTTGTAAATCTTTCAGGGAGTGAACTGTTGATATCTAATCTGTGTGTAGATATGTTATTTTCTGTGAAGTCTGTGGTCTATGCGTGGTTTGCATGTGCGGAAGGAAACACGTGGTTGATCACACACACACAAACCCACAAACACATGCGATTGCTCAGGCACACAAACATGTGCGTGTACTGATGTTTTCCTTAAATTCTGCATTCAACTTGTAGAGATATGTTGGAAATGATAGTAAAATATCAGTTGGGCATTTGAGGGTCCTGGCATCTTGTTTATCCCCCGTGCAATTTAGCCACAACCTAACGCTCACCATCTTACCAACATCCTATCAAGGATAACAACTAGTATTGAATTTCAGTATCTCTTACTCTCTTGCGTGCTAGCTTTTGGACCTTTCCTTTTGATCTTAATGAGCCTTCATAAATGACTACATTTCAGCTAAGACCTTCCAATTGTGATATTACCTTGGTGCAGTGTGAAACAGAAATAAAGAATACTTTGTCAGAAGCAAAAAAAAAAAGGTGGATATTTTTATTTTTGGGTCCAAAAGGAAGTTAATTGATTTTTGTGTTTCTCTTTGTGTGAATGTGTGATGTCCATAATTGTGGCTTGAAGTGCGTGCTATTGTTTGTAAATGTTTATTGCCTTGTAATCTGCTTCCTTGAACCAGGCAAAAGAGGAAGAAAGTTAGAAGAAATCCTGAATCATCCATTAAGCAGGGGAAGAATTATGTCTCACCTAAAAGGTACGTAGTTAGGAACGTGCTTGCACACAGTGTGTGCTTATGTGTGTGTGTTGAACTTTTTTTTTTTTTTTTTTCCTTTTGTGGTTCTTGAATATCTGTAATTTGAGTTTACTGGAAAAACAAATAATAGAAGGTTTTGAACTATCACATGCAGTGGAGCTGCTTCATCTGGCAAGTCAAAAGGAACAGCGACAAAATCTGGTCATAAGACTGAGGATGACCAGAAGTTGAAAGATAGGACCACGAAGTCTGTGGCTAAGAATGAGGATGACAGCACTGGTAAAGCTAAATCTCAAAGAACTGCTGATAAACATCCTGATGATTTCGCAAAAACATCTGTCAAATCTAAAGATGTTGATACTAGCACACCCAAAGCCAAATCCAAGCAAGACACTCCAAAGACAGCAAGCAAGTCGAAGCAAGACATGCTGAAGACTGGTATAAAGTCCAAAAGTAAAACCCCCCAAGCTGGGGGGGATGGTAGTGCAAATGGAGCGGGAAAGATAAAACATAGCTCTTCAAAGACGAAAGAGACCGAGGATTTGAAAGAAAGATCCAAAGAAAAGTCTACTGATGTGCCAAAAACACCTGAAGGGGTAAAAGTCAAATCGTCAGAAGCGTCCAAGGTGCAAGAAAATCAAGCAGTCAGCACGAAGAAGCGACGGAGAGCAGGCTAGGTTATGATTCAGTGTTGCTGCATCTGCTCTGTTCCTTCTGATGCATGCATCATCGTTTTGGAGCTGGATATCCGAGAGTCAATGTCTATTATATTCATGTCTGAGACCTAATTCCAAATCATGGTTTCATTTACTTCCATTAGGCAGTTTAGATAAAAGGAGGCTGTAGGAGTTTAATTTATTTCGTTGTTCAGTCAGGACTTCTTTTGTTTAGTCTTGTGTTACTGTTTGTTAGATATAATCTATTTGAAGGCTTCAGTTGGGATGCTTGGATTTTGATATAAGAAGCTTTCAGTATCGTTAGCAGATTAGCATGTTTTCCTAGGATCTCAATGTTGGATGATCCTATTTAACCTTGAGATTCGTTGGTTAATTTTCTATGCGCTGAGTAGGATTGGAGACAATGTCAGGCAATCTTTCTGAGATGCTAAAAGATCGTTATACATGTATTAACAACATTGCATAAAGAACTTGAGGAGATTTAATTTGAAATGGGTCAAATAGGTCGTATTAACCTCGCTAACTGTAAGCGGGCTAAATAGGTAGACTTAATGGCAAATACTTCTATGTTAGACTTCACGAACGCAATCCACTAGCAAAACGGCACACCCCGTCTATGCCAAGCCGACAAGCGGACCTGGCCTTCCGCTTGGCATGATTGAGGGGTCCAGATGCAAAATGCATGGTTCTCAAACTTGCTTTTTCTTGAAAAAAAAGTATTTCTTTCAAACCATTTGGACTTTAAATTTTATGGGGTAAAATGCACGGAATCCCCATGTTGGTATCGTCGGAAGACACATTATTGTCTCCTTATTGTTTAAAGACCTCCACATGAACACTTTATATTTCCAACTAAATTGAAATTTGACCTTTAACCGACTATGTAACCTGCAAATGGCGTAACTATTTATGAGCTTAGAGAAAATAGAGTCAGTTGACGGACTTAATGGCACTTTTAGGGAAAAAAATTTCTACGGAAGAAAATTATAAATTACGGGGTCAAATTACAATTCCAAAAATGTCTTATCTTCACTCTTCATTTCTCTGCGGCTTCCTTCTCCAATTCCCACTGGTTCTGAAGTTCCAATCTTTATTCATACATTTTTTTTCCCCTCCTTAGTTCACTTCATCATGTGTTTATTAATCATCAATTAGAGGATTAAAAATCACAGGGCCTTTAATAGGAACTGATTTATTAGTTGGACTAATGATATATTAATGGTGTTTAGTTTATCTAGACTCTTTAAAGATAGTAAAAATAAAAGTTTATTTACAAATCAAGCAATTTCGTGAAGTCTTACATAGAAGTATTTGCCATTAACTCTCTTGAATATTTATATCTGTGGAATTGATCAAAACTATTTGAAGGAGACAAAACTTCAATCTTTTTGTTTCCTAATAGGGGATCAAAACTGATTACATTCTATAAATGTTAATACAATAATTCAAATTAGGACTAAAAGTACAAGACGGCATTTATTGTTGTCTCTCTCTTGTCTTGGTCACCAATTCTAATATCGCATAATAACCACAAAAGTAGTTGTATTATGTGATGGAATTTTTCTAAATTTAAGTGAAGTTAGAATTCTGGCGGCGTATGGCCAATTAAATCGAGCAGTAACATTATAAGGGTGAGATACGGACACGATAACAATTTCTCAGGAGGAATTGACAGAAAAAAAGTGCCCCGCTGAGGAAGTCCTATGGCTCAGCCGTGATTCACCAAGCCACATTTCTTGATCAGGGGTCAGGACTACAACCTCAAGTGGCCTACAAATCACTGCCAATTTAGCCTCGGCTTCTGCTAGGCAAGAGCTATAAGTATAATTCAAGTGGCCCATTTAGCAAGAGCAATAAGTTCTTGCTCATGTGAAATATGATTCAAAAATGCGTATAAAGCAAAATACCCTGCTACTCTCAGCCCTTTCGCTGTAGAATTCCAAATTAAGAAGGCTTGTTCAGTTGTTTGGTAGCTTGTGTTTTTTACAAGTTTATATAAAACTTGTGATTTTCCTATTTTAACACAGGAACCTCAAAAAATTTTCTAAAACTTTTAGTCTACACACCTCAAAATACCTAAAAACACATCCCAAAAATTTTGTCCTTCTTTCTTTTCTTCTTCTTCCTCCCCACACCTCAACCCACCACCACCACCTCCACCTGCCAAGATCTCTTCCATGCTGCCTCCTCTCTCTCTCTCTCTTCCTCCTTCCCTCATCCTTCCCTCCCTCCCCCCCCCCAGAGATCTAGTTGCGTGACACCAAATCTGGTCGCTACAAGGGGGAGGGGGAGGGGGACAGGAGGGGAGAGGGAGGAGGAGAGAAAAGAGAGAAAAAAAAAGTAAAAAGAAAAAGAGGAAAGAGAGAGAGGCACACACCCATGGCGGCAAAGGGAAGAGAGGCCTAGGGAAGTGCAATGGGATGGGGGAAGGAGAGGAACGAGGAAAAGGAAAAATAAAAGGGAAAGGAAAAAAAAGAAAAGAAAAAGAAAAAAAAGTTTTTATACATCTCAAAAAGTTTCTCTCCAAATTCTATGATAAGTTACAAAGAGTTTTATACAAACTTTCAAAAAACTCAGCTGCTAGACAAGGCCTAAAGTCCACATATTGGAAGAACGTCTGCCTCCACTGTCACTGAATTTGCAGAGATGAAATCACTGATTTCCTTAAAAATTTAGGAAGACAAAATCACTGATTTCCTTAAAAATTTAGGAGTTTAACAGTTAGCCAGAATAAAATTAGTAGCCCAAACTTCCCGGAAGATTAGATAAAGTGCTACTTAGAGTCATGTAAATGGCATTACAGACTTTTTTGTAGATTAAAGATTGTCGCTCCTTGCACAACACAAAAGAAATTAGAATTTTTTGTAGATTAAAGATTGTCTCTCCTTAGAATTAACAGACAGGTGTGATTCATACTGAACCACTCCAAAGATGACAAGGAATCCGCTGTACAAGATTAACATCTAACAGCCACTAAAGTTTCCACTTCTCATTTTAAAGCATACCAGGAATCACTCAATTTTATCCTTTTTTTTGGAATCGTCCAACACCATTTGATTTTCATATCTACCCTAATAGTAGGTTGAACATGCATTTGAAATAATAGATCTGTAACAGATCTTAAAAATACAAACAATTTTCAAATTGCTCACTAATAAGATAAAACTATGAATCTCTTTTCTGTGCATGTTACTGTTGTCAGATCTGCTAAACAACCACTTCAAACTCTAACAATAATGATGAGAATTGACGAGATTCGTCAATAATGGAAAACAATCACAGATCTAATGATTAGATTTGCAATAAATTTGGAGGAAACAGTAAAATAAAGATAAAAATAGAAAATTCTCACTAGAAACTCCTAGGAGAAATAGAAAATTCTCACTGAAATTTTAGGAGAAATGGAGGACTCTCACTAAGAAAACTTAGTGGTGGTCTCCCTTTCGAAGAGGATGGCCTCCTGAGATGAAGAAAGGTAGAGAGAAGTTGGAGAATAGGAGAGGTTAAGAGAGAGAACACTCAACTTTATCCTAATCAAGCAAAAATGATGGAGAACTCTGACTACAAGAAGAGACTTAATGCTATATAAATACATCCACGCAGCCATATGCACATCTTTTAGCATAGATAGGGCTACTGAAAACTAAAACAAAAATGTAATGTGAATAATTAAGCATAGACAGGGCTATTGAAAACTAAAACAAAAATGTAACGTGAAATTACGTGGTGCAGAACCACTTTCCGAAGTTCGAAACCTTTTCAGCAAGCCCACCCCCAGCGGCCCAGCCAACAAAATTAAAAGGGTAAGCTCTTAGACGTTGAACCCGACGTCAGAGACTTAAAATGATCTGAAGGAACAAAATCATGTGGCAAATTAGCCCTTCTAACTATTCTTTTCATGTTATTCTGCAAGCTTTGCTGGACTAATAGCTTGACTGCTTTCCTCTCTTCGCTCAACATGTGATCCTCCCCCTCTAAAGACTCCTCCGACTGATGACTTTGGTCTGCACATGATGATGATGATTTGGCAGCACAAAGAGGAGCTGACAATGTTGGGCTTAATCCGCCACCATAGCTCTCAGAAACCTGCTTCCCTTTATCCACAGTTAAACACTCCAAGATCCGGGAAGCTCTCTTCTGTGCCAAGGTGGTACCTAAAAGAGTTAGTTCTAGAAGGGATGAAGTTATTCCAGCCTCCATCATGGCCTGTCTATCTCCATATGATTTGTGAGCTATCACCATCAAAACATATGACCCCTTCTCTTGGCAACCTGGAGAATCCGTCCAATTCAATACGTCAATTAGCATTGGAAATGCATCCGGCACACAGCTTATAGCCTTTCGCCCTTCTGGTATCAATACTAAATTGCTGAGAATAGAGAGGATTCTTTCACTGAAATCCATATCTCCTAGCCTGCTCAAGAGACAGGGCACCAGATGAGCATCTAGCAACAGTGAGTGGTTTACCGGTGAAATTGATAGATTATACAGCGCACGCAAGGCATCCTGCTTTGCTTGAGAGCCATTCTTTTCATGATCATCTGTATCCTCTTTCAGGATTCTTATCAGAAATGGGATTGCACCAGAAGAACCAATAATCGGCTTATTTGCATCGAGCGCAGTCAGAGAGAGAAAGTTTGCAACTACAGCTTCAGCAACAGCTGTGGCATGGGGACCATTTTCAGATTCAATGAGCTTCAGCATCTTGTGAACAGCCCCCGATTTAACGATGGCTGCTTTGTTCCTGGAGAAAAAAAGTGTCTTGACACTCGAGAATTGAGATATTACAAAATATATCCACCAACAAATCTTTAACCGTCAAAGGGCAACAAATTGAGTCCATTTCGCAGCAAAATATCAGACTCAGAAAAAACACATTTGTTACAAGCAAGTAGTATCTATTGGTCGGTTTAAGGACATCTTTTTCTTTTTTTGGTTTTTTCCCCCCCAATTTGATGGTGTTTATTTGTCATATTGGTGATTACACCCTCAAATAAGTAGTCGTAGTAGTCGAAAGTTGGACCGCAAATTTCATTTAAAAAAGAAAAAAAGAAAGCAAAAGCAAAGAGAAACAGTAACGAATTGTCCGCCGAGAACAAACACGAATAAGCACTGCAAGTAGAATTGCAAAGTTTCACGGGTTTTCTTTGTTTGGGGGGTGAAAGATGCTGTTACTAGCATTGAACTTATTTAGCACGTAAATTCACTACATAGTATCTAGGAAGGAATTAGCAAAGAGAGAAGAGAGGATGGGGTGGGTTTGGGGGTACTCACGCGTCGTTGCCGATGCCGAGGTTGAGCAAAGCATAAAGAGCAGGAATTTTGGGGCAGACATCTGAAGCCAGAGGCAGCGTGGGGACGTCCAGCAAAGCCACGAGCGGGGGGATTGCTCCGAGCAAAGCAAGAGTGGTTCTGGCTTGAGAATCGTCTTTAGTGAGCCTTCTGACCTCCTTGGCTGCCTCCAACACGCGAACAACTGGAGCTACGAAGCCATGGTTTTCATTTTCCTCGAGTTGTCGGCTGCTGTTGTTACTTTGGAGATTCTTCACCACTGTCTTCAATTCCTCCAGTGCCTCCACTTTCCTCTTCACAACCTCCGCCTCCGCCTCCTCCTCGTCCGGTTCGTTTTCCTTTTCCGATAGCCTCAGAAGGTCTGATAATTTGTCGGATCCAGAGGAGGGTGGTTTGTTTGTGGGATACTCAGTCCCATTCCTACCACCACCGCTAGTACTACATTTACTCAACTCAGATCTCAGTGTTGTGACTGCAGTGAGACCAATCTCGGGCTCGGGCTCTTGGATGGTTAATTTGCCAGTGTTGGAGTTGTGGTGCTTATGATGGTGCCGCGTCCCGCACCGAACTGTGTCCAGTATAATGCGGCGGAATGAGGCTGACAAGAGCTTAAACTGACGCCCTCCGCCCGGAGCGGCGCGGTCCAGGACCACGGATCCAAGGTTGTTCCCCAGCAACTTCCCCATTAATTACTAGTAGCATCCGCCATCTTTACTTGAGAGTTGAAATTAATTTGATTTCCCTCAGATGGATATTGGAATTAGAAATTTAACCACTCTTCCTCTTCTTCTTCTTGGATCGAGTATTATTTCTGCATTTCGCTACTGTGAAACAAACCTTACCTCTCCTTAAAACCTCGAACTGAAAAACGTGCAGCAAGTATATACTATATGGTGAATCCGATTCTATTCCTTTTCCATAAACTTTTCGTCTTCTTGGCTGTTTTTTCTTATGTTCTGTCCTCCTCTTCCAGTCAGTACGAACTTGCTACAGTTTTGTATGCTTCGAGGACACACACACACACACATTTGAGATATGCAAATAAAACTTTATGTTTTGTGAAAAAAAAATTAAAAAAGAAATCTAATGCTTAAAAAAGGTCCGTAAACATTTGAGACTTTTTGTCTCTTCAACGTAACATTATGAATTAAATGTAATCATTATAAGAAACTAAGAAGGCAATTGAAATTGGTTGGTTGTGACATCGGAGAAGGGTTTTATTATTTGGAATTAGGAAAAAATCACTTGCATATCATAAGCTTTCTTTTTTTTTTTTTTAATTTTAAACAATAATAAGCTTCCATTTAGATTGGTTTCTCTTTCTTTGTGTGCATCTGTGCATTGCTTATGTGGCTGTGAATCTTGTGATCCATGCTTGTCCCACCAGTATTAAACCAATATAAAGAAGAGTCATTAAGAGGATTTATATTCAAAGCAAAACTTAAGAGGAATTATTTGGTACATTATATCCTAATTCCTACAAATATAGGGACTGAGGGTGCAATTCATCGTAAACCTAAGTAACAGTACTTACATAGGAAGACTGAGATACTAATAGCACTTAGTACCTCTGAAGTTTTAAAATATCACTTATCTCTCTTAATAATTGTAAATGACTGTATTAACCACCACTTCATGCACAACATGCATATCAAATAAATGGTGTTCAAAAAATTATAGAAAAAGAAACAAAAAGTTACTTTCTTTTCCTCCCCTTTCTTCAACATTCTATCTTGTCCATTTTTTAAAATAACTACGTGATTTTTTTTCTAAATTATCACAAGCTATATTTTTTTTTATTTTTTGATGATTGTGATAAAATGCTATATGATTTCTTTTATTTTTTATTTAATTTTGATAACAGTTTAGTACAACTTAAAAGCTTAAGCCATGGATTGAGAAGAGGTTCAAAAAAAAAAAAATAGGGTTCATAAAGAATTAATTTTGATCATATAAAGTTGAATTGGTGCTAAAATATTTTCATACAAGTACCTTTTTTATTTTTCAAATTTTGTGATGTGGTAGTAGTACCTAAGATTATTTTTTAGGTGATCATTTTTAACTTAAGATTATTTTATTGAGTGATAGTCTTTAACAGTAAACAAAGTAGTTTTAAAGTATTTTTATTTAGTGAAAGACGCAAAAGGGTAGTTTAGAATCTTTAAAAGTTTTGTTATACAAATAGTGAAAGTAAGAGAGGTACATAATATTTTAAAATCTTAAAAATACCAAGTGATATTAAGAGAAACCTCATATGAGTTTTTTTTATATTATCCTTACTTTTATATTAGATTGCTAGCCACCAACAACCAACTCTCATGCCATGTTTCATTTCACCACCTACATGCCTCTGTTATTACAACTGTCTTAAACTACTGAATATTCAAATTAAGTCCGGGGCTAATATATTCAAAATTTGATAGAAATGGACCTAAAAAAGGCCATTCAAGTTCATTATTGATTACATATCAGTGAAAACCTAAAGATAAAAGATTTAACAAAATATTAGATTAACCAAATTGAACAGATGATAAGTCAAAATCATGTTGCTCATTGGGAATTGAAGCGAGGCGGGTGGAACGAGCAGACATTCAATGATTAATCAAGCCTAAAGTTTGTAAAGAAAGACAAAATTCAAGAGCAACCAGTTGCACTTCATTCAATTAGACAATTACTCGCCACAAGGAAAATAGAGTATGAAAATAGAGTATCAACGTTTCCACCTTTTTACCACCGTTGACTCTCCCTCATTTGAGTTTTCAAATGATGAATCTTTCTCCCTGCTCTTCAATATGTTTTTAGTTTCCCAGCTTTATAACACAAAATTGAAAATAAACTAGAGGAAGTAGTCAGCAATGAGATGACTGAGCGAGCAAATCCCGAGTAACAACAGTCACTCCAGAAGTTTTGTCTCAGACAAGGACAAAACACACGAGGCATATGGTCGAGCACTAAGGACAATTACAAACAAAAACCCCCAAAATGAGAAGAAATAACCAACGAATTGACGCTGAGAAGACCCCTTCTCCTTAAAAACCATTCCCCCAGACCTGACCTGCGCTGGTTGCATTGTCAAAGAAATGGAAAAGCTTCTGAGTCTCTAACCACCAGTTCCCATTTGAAGAAAAAGCATGCTTAATCACGCTAAACCTTTCTCCACCTCAAGACCTACAGCAGGTCATAACAGTGAGCATTGCCATGTCATTCGGCCATAAACACCCGAATGATTCATGTGAAAAGAGTCTCAAACCGTGCTATGCACGAGAAGAATGCTAATTTTAACAAAATTCTTGAATAGAAGGAGCTCACTCCCCACTTAATCGAGAAATAATATATATTCATCCAAAATTATCACAATACCCTCAAGACTTATCCTTGTAAGATCGAACAAACAATAAAAACTGCAAAACCAAATATTCTTCCCAAATCCCCCAATGTCAGTACGTTTGCGTGCTCAAGAAGAAATAACAATTGTTTGTTCATCCATACATTAATGATAATACTGCTAACTACAGGAAATTTCTCGTAGATATGATCTCAAGCATCAAAAGTACATACTACCATCCAGAGCTGCCAATACACGCAGAAAAAGAAAAAGAAAAAGAAAAAAGAACAATTACAGTAGTCCTGCTTCCTACAAGAAGAAGCAACTTAGGGAACGAATTTACAAGCACCTCCCCTTTGTTATCTCGCGTGATCAAATCCAGTTTCATTTCACGGAAGTGCATGCCTCCTAAATAGAAGGAAAAGGTCAGTCATTTGCAACCATGGCATCTACTGCAGTATTATTTCCCGTTTTCGTTATTATTAATCTACTCTGAGGTGGAAGATCTCGAGCCCTTGAGGATATATCAGCATCGACAATGACTGAGTCCTCCTCTTTTAGATCTCCTCTTAGAACTTCCATGGCAATTTCATTCTCAACCAATTGCTGAATCACCCGCTTCACAGGGCGAGCTCCAAAATTAGGATCGAAACCCAATGTCGCCAAAAGATTGACTGCTTCCTGAGTGTAATGGAGGTCAATTTTTTTCAGTTTGAGTCTCTCCTTAACACGATTCATCTGCAAAAGCGAAAATCAATGTATTCAAAATGTTTAGTATAAAAAATGCAGGAAAAATGATAAAATTTCCTGGTCTGGGAATACTTGAAACACCTTTTCAGTTAGTAGTGCGTCTGAAAATATTATATCAACACAATCAAACATTACAAGAGCTCATCCAAATTTTACATTATGAAAAATAGCTTCAAGCCTTCACATCAAATTTGTTTACAATAATGCCCAACATGCTAGCATTTTCACTACATGGCACATCTCAACTACAAGATCAAGCCTTTCTCCAAATAAACAAAAAAGGGATAATTTCAGAAACCTCCCCTGAGCAAACTTTTAAAAATCTCACTTACCTCCCTTATTTTAAACTTTTTATATCATTTGAAACCCATTTCAAAATATAATGTTAAAAAATTTATTTTGGGTGAGAGAATATAATTTTATTCCAAGTTTGCCCTTTTCTTATGATTTCTCAATTACTATAATACACCAAACTTATCCTTAATTTTATAAATAGATGGATGAGTTTCTTAATAAATGTTTAGAAGTTGATAATAATATTAAAACTTTTAGTAGTTTTGTGTCATTGGTTTGGACAAGAAATGTTAAATTACTCAAAATTATGAATAATTTATAATACTCTTGGAAATAATTCACAATAATTTATAATCATGAAAATACATTTTTGCCTGATTTAAAACAATACAAACAAATTTATATATAATTTTAGCATATTATATCTTTTAGTTTTCAAGCCATCAATTTGGACAAAAGTAGAAAATTCAAAATATGTAAATAATTTGTAAAACTTCTTAAATTAACTCAAAACACTTTGGAATAAAGAAAATATTATCTTTATAACTTGTAGAATTCAAATATTAGACCTTGCTCTATAAAAACAAACTATATTTCTTTTATCAAAATAAACTTTCATTTATTTTGTTATGAATATACTTACGCAATAAAAAGTAAGACAACAAAGGGTAATTTTGGAATGACATTACATTTACTTTTCCAAAATGAATTTTTTAATATTTTATTTTAAATTGGGTTATAAATGATACCAAAAGCATAAAGTAAGGGAGGCAAGTGAGATTTTTAAAAGTTTGAGGGTACCAAGTGAAACTGTCAGAAACCTCAGGGGAGGTTTCTGAAATTATCCCAACAAAAAATGATGCATATACATCCTCCTCCTTTGAAATATTAAATATATATATATACACACACCAAAAGCAATTGCTACAGGATAGCTTACTTTAGTAGAAAGAATTTAGTTGATTGGACTCAAGAGTTCTGCACCTTAAAAATGATCAACAGATATGACATTCTATAACATACATGAGTTTTCCCAACTCACATGCTGTAATAAAGGTCATAAGCAGAACAACAAAGCAAGTTATACTTGAAAGGAACTAAAATAACATGCCATGTATCTCACAAGTCACACGCCATCCAGTAAGATTAGTAAGAAATTGAGGACTAAATTGACACCTTTTGAATAGCTAAGGGGCTAGATTGGCGATATTAAGAGGTTAAGGATACTGCAGTGGTACAGGCCTAACAGCAAGGAATCAAAACATCAAATTGCCCAAAATGAACAAAAATGAGTAACCATTATCCACTGATTAACTGAAAAAACTGGAAAAATGAACTCTATGCAGAAAATAAAGCATGACCCAATACTTACAAAGGAAAATCAGGGCAAAGAGGCCAAATTATACATCCAGGAAAAGGATATCTATGAGTTCATAGAATTCGGATTGCAGTTGTGTGGCCATCAAACCAAATATAGCTGACAAGAAACTCAGCACATTTGTGCAACCATAAAATCCCAAACAGTCATAGTAACATTCAATCTTTCTGAACAGAATTAATTGGTACTAATCTCTGCATTGGTGTCCCGAGTAGATTTCACTTATTCTGTGCCTGAAGTCAAATATATTCTCATTTTACAACAATAAGTTCCTTTTACTATTTATCTTCCATTACAAACATTAAAAGGTTCAATTCAACCTCAACTTTCAGTGGCAGAATGTTGCCAGGTCAAAACTCTAATCCCTTCAGACCCTTTTGAGTTCATAGAGATGACATTAACTGTCAGATGAGGAGCAAACACTAAAATTTGCTAAGACATTCAGCCTTTCAAAAAATAACATGGACATCCCCTTTCGAAAGGACCATGAAGCTCATTGAGAATTTGTGTGGGTAACTAAGCTTTGAATCCAACCAATCCCCAAAAGGATATTTTGTTCCCATATTTCCTCTTCCATGCTAAATTGTTTCAAGAACATTGCAATTTAACTAGGTGTTTTCTCTCATTCTTCATTTACATTAGATTTACCTTTTCTAATCCGGGAAAAAGGGATAAAACTTGTTAACCTCCTGATAAAGACACTAAAAACAAACACCAAACCTTCGATTGAGAAGGTCATAGAATTATGTCATGATAATTTCTGAGAACACAATGCCAAACAAAGACAACTGAAAGTACAACCCATCCAATTCTTATCAATCATGCTGATAGCATTCACTTTCACTAAAACTAAAACAAATCCAAAGGGCGAGACTTGTTTATGGAAGACACCAAGTGCTGTCACAAGGTAGATTTAGTATTCATGTCACATGATATGGAGCAAAGTGAACTCAGTAGAGAGAAAATTATGTTGAAAACCATATAACATTCAGGATCCAGGGATTATCTAAATAATATGCTCATCAAAGGTTGATGCCCTATTGTTAAAGAATCTGCTAAGCATCATCAATATCAAAAGTTAATAACTATCTATCGTATTAAGGTAGTCTCTATTCTAATACTTATTCTACAAGTTCATAAACTTAAACATGCAACCAACATTTATAAATTAACAAACTGGTCTCACTGTATCTATACCAAATAATTAATATATTCAATAGCAAAAAGCTATAGTAATTTAAACTCTGGAGGTAAAAATCTATATGGTTCAGTATATTTTTTTTAAGAAGATGGATCAATGACCTTTATTCTCTGCCACCAATTTTATCTGATGTCAGTCCCTTCCTTGGTCATCTTTTCCCTTGTGGTTTAACTTTCTTTCTTCCAATATAAAAAAATAAGGAATTTATAAAGTACATAAAAATAGACAAATTACGTGTATCATTGTGTTATAAGTACCAGATTTCATGGCACTCCGTGCTGTAGGAACGGAAATGTCCTAAGTTGACCAATAAATTTATGCCAATTAAATTTGGCTACCTAGACCTCTTATATATAACAATTTATTTATATATCTCCCAACACTGATACCTATTAATCTGTACCACAACCAGGATGTACCAAGCAATAACATCACAAGGTCTAAGTCTCGAGAGAGTCCCCCCAGAAAAATACAAAGAAACATAACAACAATAAATTTTGATGACAAAAGACTCAGTACCTGTAGTTCAACAATTTTGCAGATTTGTTTGGAGTCCAAAGGTTGGAAAACAATGTATTCATCAATCCGATTCATAAACTCCGGCCTAAAAGTTTGTCTAGCCAACTCAACCACCTGCTTTTTCATCAGATCATAAACTGCCTCTTCATTGTTCTCTGTGTTTCTAAGAGTTTCAAGGATATAGTGAGAACCAATATTTGATGTCATAATCACAACAGTATTTCTGAAACTAACAGTCCTTCCTTGGGAATCGGTGATTCTTCCGTCATCCAACAACTGTAATAGAATGTTGAAAACATCATGATGTGCCTTCTCAATTTCATCAAAAAGCACAACTGAATAAGGCCTACGACGGACCACTTCAGTGAGTTGCCCACCTTCTTCATAACCCACATACCCTGGTGGTGCACCAATCAATCGAGAGACTGCATGTTTCTCCATGTATTCACTCATATCTATCCGCACCAGAGCATTTTCAGTGTTGAATAGGTAACCAGAAAGGGCCTTTGCAAGCTCGGTTTTACCAACACCTGTGGGACCCATAAACATGAAGCTTGCAATAGGCCGGTTTGGGTCGGACAGGCCAGCCCTTGAACGCCTGATTGCATCAGCTACAGATTTGACAGCCATATCCTGACCAACTACCCTTTTGTGAAGTTCCTGCTCCAAAGAGACAAGCTTATCCCTCTCAGACTGCTGAAGACTTGATAATGGGATGCCAGTCCATTTGCTAACAATTTCGGCAATATCAATATCTGTCACTTCTTCCCGGAGCAAGGATTGTTCAGAGTTCCGATAGTCAGCAAGGTTCTTCTCAGCTTCTTCAAGTTGGCGCTGTAGGGACATTAGTGTCCCATATTTGAGTTCAGCAGCACGATTTAGGTCATAATCTCGCTCAGCAGCTTCCATTTCAAGGTTAACTCTGTCAATCTACACGAAAATGGTTGAAGAAAAATTATAGTATGAGCAAGTACAACCGAAGATAAAACAGTATCACCAGGAAAAAAACCAAACAAACAAATCAACCTCCTCCTTAATTGAGCGTATTCTGTTCATAAGAACTTTTTCATGCTCCCACTGTTCATTCAACTCTCTTTGTTTCTGCTTAAGAGATGTCAAATCGTTCTCAATCTTGCTTAGCCGTTCTTTAGATAATTTGTCAGTGTCATTTTTGAGCGAGAGTTTCTCCATCTCTAGCTTCATGACAGCCCTATCTATCTCATCCAACTCTGTCGGCTTTGAAGTGATCTCCATTTTCAATTTTGCCGCAGCTTCATCCACTAGGTCAATGGCTGATAAAGGTAGAAGGAATGTACATAAACTGGAAGCAATTTATAAAAAAGAAGATAGTTGATAGCACGCAGAAAATACTCTACTAGGTCCATCATGTCATAATGAGTGCACATATGAACAATCTAGACACTAGAGGTGTCAATCACAACCCATTTATATTGGCTCACACCCATTATTAATTTACCCAGACCCACCCATTAATTTTAAATGGTATAAATGGGTACCTATTTATACCCATTTAATTGATGGGTAGTGGGTTGATTTGGTTCACCCATTTAACCCATTTAAAAATAAATATACATTTTATTCAAAATTTTAGTGAATGTTAAGGAGATAAATTTGAATTTCTTACCAATGTAATAATAATAAAATGCCATTATTTATTATCAAACACCATGTGAAAATTTTTAAAAAATAAATAACATTTCAAACGAGTCATAAATGGGTAGTTGGGTATACCCATACCCATTTATTAAATGGGTATAAATGAGTACCCATGTATACCCATTTATTTAGATGGGTATAAATGGGTTGATTCAATTATACCCATTACCCAATTATGACTTCTCCAAATCTACCCAAATCACCCATTTTGACACCTATACTAGACACCCATGAAAAGATTGTTTTCCATGTCGATTCCAGACGAAAACGCCTGTGCTTCCTCTGTTGTTCTTGATGAAATTCGACTCATGTCAGTCAAGTTACAGCAAAAATGACATCAGCTCCCAAGAGTTGCCACTAGAGTAACTTGAACAATGTAATAAAGCAAATAATAGGTTTAAGTAGGAGTGGAAGAAAAACAATAATGTTTTTTGTAAATTTTGACTGCTTTGTTATTTGGCGTATTTGGGAATATATGCAGCCTGTCTGGGGAAAGATGAATCGAGTTTTGGAGTCTTCATAACCATTATTCTTTTCGTTTAAGAATTCAGTTTTATGGTCTTAGTCTTTTTGTCATTCACATTAAATCAACGATGATGATCTACTTTCCTGATTTTCTGACTCTATTTCTTTTGCTACTTATATTTCTTGTGCTTTTCTTAAGATTCTCTTAGCAATTCTTCCTGATGGATTATTATAAGCAGTAGTGTCTTTAGGTAGGACTTATAGGAAAAGACATGAAAGTTGATGAGACTGATAACCAATAAATTTCTCTTCCTAAGCTATAGAGTTCACATTGCAAAGATTCCTCCAGATAATGATGCTTTCTTGACATCGTGGATCTATCCTTAAGAGCAATACCTAAGGGCTTATTCAAGTGAAGAAAAAGTTTTGTCGCAAAGTGAGGTGGAGGATGGTGAGGTCAAGAAAATCAAGAAATACACGAATAGAGGAAGATAGTTGCTACTATTTTATTTTGTATGTTTCCAGCAGAATTCATCAAAGTGTATGAAAGTAAGACAACTTGCCTAAAAATCAGACCTCCAAAGGCACAGGAGAAAGGAACTAATTGCTGTCCCTTTCCCACACTTTTTGTGGCAATGAACCACAATTTTAAGGCTACTAGTCGCCACTGCAAGATTTCATTCCTTTTCCCCATGTAACTCTTTGCAACCAAGTACAAGTATTTCACATTTTTGCTCTTTTACCCACTCTGCATTGAGATAACTGACCAAATCCTAAAGTAATACAGTCACTCCAAAAATTTTGACTCAGACACGACAAAGCACACGAGGCATACTGTTGAATTCCAAGGACAATTACAACCAAGAACACAATTTTGCTTGGTTATGGACACAAAATGTAAAGAAATAACCAACAAATGGGTGCTGAGAGAACCTATTCACCTCAAAAACCTTTCCCCCAAACCTGCATTGCAAGCAGTGACAAAGGAATGTAAACGCTTCTAAAACTGTAAACATTGGACCTCATTTGAAGAAAACGCATGCAGAATCAAGCTAAAACCCTTCCCAATCTCAAGACCTTCTACTGCAGGTTGATCAACGTGTCAGTAACGATCGCCCACCCCAAACCAAGAAGCTTTAACAGTTGCTTTTCAAAACTAAATGTAAAAGTAGGAAAAAGAACCACCTAATGTGGTATGCAGCACTGAAAAAAACTAGGACATCGGTTGGAAGTCATTATCTTTCTCAAAGTTTGTTTCATGTAGGAGATGCATCCTTTTGTCCTCTTACGTCTTTAGGAGCATTATTCTTACTGGATCTTGTGTTGATTGTAGATAACATCATACACTCTTGGCCTCATTTCTCACGATCCCCTCACTCATGTAGTAGTCAAATAGCCCCTAGCTGTTTATTCAGCTTAGCACCTGAATAAAATAAATATACTATACCTTTGTCTGGCAGAAAACGCTCTGTTATATAACGATGTGCCAAGACTGCCGCAGACACAAGTGCACTGTCAGAAATCTTGACCCCATGATGCAGCTCATACCGTTCACGCAATCCACGAAGGATGGAGATAGTATCTTCTACAGATGGCTCACCACAAAATACTTGTTGGAACCTACGTTCTAGAGCAGGGTCCTTCTCAATGTACTTCCTATATTCATTCAATGTGGTTGCTCCAATGCACCTGAGCTCTCCACGACCAAGCATTGGCTTTAACAAGTTTCCAGCATCCAAAGCTCCACCAACAGCCCCTGGATTGAAGGTAAGAAAATGGTTAAGAGCCATGAAGAAAAAGCAATGCCACAAAACTTCTTACAAAGCTAACGACCCCAAATTCAAGGAAGAAAAGATGGAGAGAACTAAGGAATAGCACCGTAAACATCCATATATGCTTTGAAATTTAACATTCATCTAACATTGATGTAGAAAGGAATTCTTCTAGTAGGAGTTAAATGCCCTAGATACGTTTTGGGAACAAGCAGGTTGGAGTATATATCACATGTTTAAACATGTGCAACTTATAACCTCTGACTGTACTTATATCTGGCATCCACCCTAAATTATCAATTGCATGAAATTCACCTCGTGAACAAGATAACTCCTCAAAGTTACTAAAGGTGTAATGTGGACCATAGAGTTTAGAAGATCTTTAAAACACAGGCAGTTAAAATCCTTTCAGGACATGATCAAGAGACTATACAACTCAACCTATAGTAGAAGCCATGAGAATATATTGGAACCCAACTGGTAAACAATGAAAAACTCAATTCACAGTATTTGGAGGGAAAAAAAAAACTCTGGAAAAAGTGAAATACAATTCATCTTGTGATATCCAAATAGAAAGAAGAAAGAGACAAAGGTGGAAACAAGACCTAGGACCAAAAAAATTAAAGTTACATGGGAAGAATGTGACAAGTTAGAAGAGGAGAATGACATAGTTCAAGTGTACTTCATGGGCGTTGGGATGCAGAGGTAAGCTCCCTTTATGAGTCTAATGGTTACAATGATAATGATGTTGAAGCTTTCAATTGAAAATAGCATGATGAATTGAAAATTTCTAGAGCTAAAACAAAGAAGTAAAAAATGAAAGTTATAACCAATTGAAAGAGAAAGCAGAGCTTGTTCAAGATAATAAGACATTAAAAAAAGAAAATGATGATTTTAACAAGGTTGACGTTGATCTCGTATCCAAGAGAAAGGAATTAGAAAAGAAGATAGAAGACAGAAGTAAAGTTATGAAAAGGTTAAGGAGGAACATATTATGTTAAAGACAAGAATTGATGACTTGATAATGTTCTTGAGTAAGGGAAAACAAAAAATTTTGTTGAAAACAAAAAGGTTGTGAGTACTGGAGTTAGAAGAGGTTTCACTGTATATAAAAAGCATGGCTATTGTTTCATTAAGACCCCAATTGTAAACAATCCAAAAGTAAAATGTAATTATTGTTGTCGAGTTGGATATGTTTATAAATTTGTTATGTCAAGAGAAATGTTAAAAATGGTATGAAGGCTATTTGGGTGTTGAGGAATACCATCAATGCTGGTGAATGTATTAACCATATTGGAATCCATTTGGGTCATGCCAAGAAGAGTTTGAGATGTATTATATTTTGTTGGAGAGTGTAGATTCACTGTATCGGAGATGGATAAAGACGTGGGAATGTGCATCAGCTGTGGTTCTTTGGTTAATCCTGAATGAAAGGAATAAGAGAGATTCCAAGGCCTAAAAAACCCAGCACTGATTTTGAAGCAGAGATTTTGTTTCATGTTCTTTCTTGGAGTAGGAAGAATATTCCTTGAGTTATAGAACCTTCCATTAACTTCAGCTGTAATCATATAGAGGCCGTATATGGGGAATACACTTGCTGTGAATAACACTTTAACTTCTCAAAAGAAAAAGTAAAGCTTAGTTCTTGAAATTGGAAAGATATTGTAGATCAGTGTTGACATAGCTACTGATGCACCAAAAACCTACACAAATTTGTTACCATTTAAGAGTAAAATTGTAGTGGCTCTCTGTCATGAGTAATACCATCAAGCAGTCAGAAATAATCTAACTGGGCATTATATTGAATACATGTGAATATTTCCAAGGGCAAAATATGGTAAAGTTAATAAGTTATGGAGCCGTTATGAGACATCATCATTGCTCAAGGGGCACTGTGCATTCTACCCTAAAGATAGTTCTGAAAGAAACAATAAAGCACAAATAGTAATCTTAAAATGTGTGTGCTCACTAGATAAAGTTCTATAAAGACTACTAAGACATGATGGCAGCTTATAGGAAATTCACTAGGTATGTTCAGGTGAATGAGCTGATTGTCTCTAGACTCGCAAACAAATAAGATATTTTGGTAGATCATAAATTCAGTGATTGACATTAAAACAGCTAATGGGCTAAGACAATTTTTTTTTTTTCTTTCAGTTAAAGGAAGTTCCAGCTATGAAAATTAATTTGATGAATATTACATGCAAAATCAACAGAAGAAATATCTAGAAATTGACTTTTGCAAATTTGAAACCCACACCAACCTGCACCAACTACAGTATGTATCTCATCAATAAATAATATTATCTGCCTGTTTGAGGCTGTGACTTCCTTCAGAACAGCTTTAAGCCTTTCTTCAAAATCTCCTCTGAATTTAGCACCAGCAAGCAATGAACCCATATCCAAGGAGATCAACTGAAAAGGAAAAGGAATACACAAGATGAAAATTCCTTCACTAAAACTAGTTCCAAGAAATAATATCACAGTAAATACTAAAAAAGATAAAAGTAAACAGTTATGAGCAATCAATCATCTTGTATAATGTAACTAAAGACACACATACAACAGCATACAAGCTCCATGTCTAAAAACAATAACCCGGTTTTAATTAATTCCTACAGCATATCACCTTGATTTCTAAGCTTCTGTAAACATATGATTAAAAAGGTTAATTTTTATCCAAACTCCTACAACTTTGTTAGATCCTTACTTCAGGATTTAAAACGTGTGGCTTGCCATAAATCTCAGAGAGAACACATCATAAAATTCTTACAATATTATAGCAATAATTGGCTCAAATGTAAACCTAATCACAACTTACAGGTGATATGTTCTAATCACAGCTGCAGAGTCCACAAATAAATTTCACAGAACAGCGTTTCTATAACTGCTAGTATTTTACTAATACACTTGCATCCTAAACATGCTACACAAAAAGGTCAATTAAACTATTGCCAAATTCATCAAGAATTTAATAACTCAAGATACAAACAAGCAGATTTTTTTAGCATAACCAAATTATGTTTTCCTTTCTGACTTTATGATTGACTTGAAAAATGAAAAAACTGAAAAACAAGATAATAACCTTGCGATCCAATAAAGGTTCTGGAACATCACCACGTACAATTCTTTGAGCTAACCTGTGGTAAAAATAATTAAATCACCTTAATGTTAGAAGTAAGCATTACAATGCAATGAAAGCAAAGAATGAAACAGTACTTTCGCTAGAGCTGCAGATTTAAAGCTTGATATAACTTTTGCATTAGGTTGAAAACTTTCTTTGAGCCTGGGCACCAGCACATGTTCCCAGATATCCTAGTTCCCATACTAAAAATGAGGACAGGTTCGACCCAAACTTTTCTGGATCCTAATATGGAGTTGTCTCTTGATAAACATCATGTTATGAAAAGATAACACAATATAACCTCAGATCTAAAATTATTGAGATATTGTAAATTCAGCAATCAGTTCACGAGCTAAAAAGGGAAATCTGAACTTGGATTCTACAAATGACAGCAAAATCCTCTGATAAAAGCTAGCTTTGCAAATTGTGATAAACTAGCATCAGTAAAGAAACCAAAAAGACCCCAACAACAATGCCCAAGTAAATAAAAGCCTGTAAGAGTTTTTTTCAAGTGAATGCACTGTCTTTGCATCATGCTACATTTTGAAAAGAGAAGAAGGTTAGAAGGATGACTGAAATTGTTCACCACATGATTTCCCTTTGAAGAGATATTCAGACACTTCATGTGCAAGGTTAGACATTTAGGCCCTGCATTTGCAACAAGCACCACTTTTCATACTCTTTTTAGTTCTCAGTCAAAGTAATCCAAGACTAAATGTAGTTGAGTCCATGTGACTTGTGTCATCCGACAACTACAAAAGGATACAAGTGAATCACCGAACCGTATGCAAATATATATATAAAAATTTGAATTCAAAAGATATAACATTAGTTTATTAGAAAGATACAGATTTGACCCCTACGCAAAATATTTAGATGACAACTTTTGTTAATGTTAGTTAATTCATTTTTATAGATTTGAATTCAAAAGATATAAGACAGATGACAACAACTACCGGGTATGAGAAACACCATGCTAAATAAATCAAAAAAATGTAAAGTGTCATTTATCCTCCCTCAGGGACTACCTAAGAAGACTGACCTCCCTAATTGCTTCTCCCCAGTAGGGTACTACTATTGCTAAAGCAAGACCACTGGAGTAGATAAAGGATATAATTCCTGAGTTCTAGATGAATGTTGTTATGAGTTGCTGCCGTTGTTCTTTCTCTTGAAGGGGCTTGGGCTTGCTTTAACGATGTGTAGGCTTGTTGTGCTTTGGCCTGGTCTGTGGCCTTTTATCAAGGAAAACGGGCTTGATAGGCCCAAGTCTTCATTTTTAGGACTTTGTTGGACGAAAAGAATGATTTACTAACCTTTTGTAAACAAAAAGCATAGAGATTTTAGAGGTCTTACCCTTCAGCAATTGCAGTTTTGCCCACCCCAGGTTCACCAATAATAACAGGGTTGTTTTTTGTTCGGCGACATAATATCTGAACACATCTTCGAATTTCATCATCACGACCAATAACTGGGTCAAGTTTCCCACGTCTAGCAAGTTCTGTTAAATCATTGCCATATTTCTCAAGTGCTTCATATTTTCCTTCTGGATCTACACAAAATTAGCATACACAGATGAGCAGGTAGCACACAACATGTAAATAGTCGACAAAGACCAAACAATGATTCCAAAACAATGTTTCTTAATTAAATCTTCCTAAATTATTTTCCTTTACCCAGCCATAAGTTTAGCATCAATGTTGAAAGCACAATCTCTTCTGCAGCAGTTCGTCCCAACACAAAATCTACCTTTGTGCCAAAATTATCCTTATCAGTTTCACTTGATTATCTACAATGCATGCATATACACTGAACAGTCTTCTGGGATACATATAACCTCTTAACCAACTTCTATTGTTTTATTTCCTATTTGTTGTCTCATACATAATTTAGACTAATCTTACATGCAGCCATCGTAACATCCTTATTCATGCTAACTCTTATTACGAACATTATCTCTCCCAATCACCAGATTTTATACCACACAAAAAGGCTATCTTTTCGACGATACAGTGCCATGATTTGATGCTATGCATATCCAATGGTAAACAAAATTTTATAGCACTCCCCCTTTCACTTCATTCCCCTCTAATTCTAGCAATAAAATTGATGAGGTAGTACCAGGAAGGTTCTTGAGAGATCATTCCCTGCACCTATTTTATCAAATTTAGACCTAGTCTATCCATAAAACTCCAGATCAGGCCAGGTTGTAAGTGTTTCAAGAAATGAGTCCAGCTCAGATAAAAGTCAAAGTTGAAATTGCTTGTATCAAGAGTCTAATGGGAAACAAAGGAAGGCAAAATTAGGATACTCAACAACTAGTGAAAATAAAAGCTCATGAGGCAAGTTGCAGTTTCTTAAAACATAAATGAAGAAACGTCTGCTATCACAGTATAGCTTGCACAAACAAGTTAATCAACTTACTTGAAACTCTGATATCAAGTTAATATGCATAAACTGGAATTACTTTAATACATACTCTGGTCAGTTACTCTCTGACTTCCACGAACAGCAGTAACAGCATCCCTCAACGCTTTCTCAGTAAGCTGCAGATTCCTAAATAACAGCTGGCCAAACC
Source organism: Gardenia jasminoides (assembly GCA_013103745.1). Lineage (NCBI taxonomy): Eukaryota > Viridiplantae > Streptophyta > Magnoliopsida > Gentianales > Rubiaceae > Gardenia > Gardenia jasminoides. The sequence continues at coordinate 26,839,570 of CM023103.1, forward strand.
TGTTATCCGAAGTGAATGCTAATAGAAGATGCTCCACGGACACAAAAGAGTCCCCCATATCTTTCTTATACTTTTGTGCAGCATCCAAGAGAGAACTGAGACTGGAGCCCAGTATAGGACCACTGGTATCACCCGTAACCTACCAACAACATAAATACTTATGGCCAGGAAATTAAAGGAAAGACATCAAGAGTGGGAGGCACACCTTTGGTTGTTGAGATATAAACTCCTCTGTAGCTTGCAAAACCGATGTATTGTCTAGCCCAGCCTTGGTGAATATCCTCCTAGCTAACCCATCCTTCTGCTCTAGTAGTGCTTTCATTAGATGCTCAGTCTCCACCACCTGCTGTTTGTTGGCTCGTGCTGCATTGACAGCACCAACTACTCCATCCCATGCCATCTCAGTGAACTCTGAATTATTTATCTGTCAAATAAGAACAAATCTATCACAGTTGGAAACAAGCATGAGACAAAAAATTCCAAATAAATATCAAAGTGCAGCAGGATTTTCCTCCAACAATGAAACACTCAACAACAGAAAAAGGGAAAAGTGCAACTATTTGTGATTAGCTAGGAAGAGGAAAGGAGTCGCTGCAAGTCCCCTTAATAGCAGGTAGAAGAAATATTACAAGTAAGGGAGCCATGACTACAACATTCAACTTAAAGAGAAGGCCTCTTTCATCAATACTTCCTCTTTGCCATTTCCCCCCATTATCTTGCCGCAAGCCTCCAAGACAGAATAGTGGATTACTGACATCTATGATATCTTCAGTAGAGATAACTCCAGCATCTCTAAATCTTTCTGCGTTCCTGTTCCGATCTATAGAAATTTAACCAGACAAGAATCACAGTGTTTTAGATGCATAACACGTAATCGATTCTAAAATCATGTATGGAATTTTCGCAAACTTCCAAGGACGTCAATTTCGCAAATTCCATGGTGCTGCACTGCATGAAAGACTGAAAAAACAGAACAACGACGTTGCGGTAAACGGAAGGTCTGCAATGCATGAAAGAGTGAAAAAAAACAAAACAACAATTTTCATTAAACAAAAGGAGTACAATTTAAAATCCATCCAATTCCTACACACAAAATGTGGAAAAGTACCCTTTACAACAATGTATCAAGATACGCATGAACAAACTTCTGCTTTCTCTTTTCTAGACAAAACCCAGAAAAAGGGGGGGTGATAACCTGGCCGGAGCTGGAGCTGGCGGCAGTGGAGTAAGAGCAAGCGAACATTTTGCTCAAACCGACGTCGTTGAAGCATGATGATGTTGGAATCTCCACACCACTAAATTCATTAGCTGAGCGAGCAGGGAAACTGCTACCTGAGGAAGAAGAGAGTATTTGGGCAGCGCGACATATTGACGGCGGCCGAGAGTGAGAGCGAGAGGCCCTAAGGGCGGCCGAGAGCGCTATTCTGCTCAGCCTCGACCTCGACATTAATTTATCAAAACCGGAGCCCCAAATTAGAGCTCAATCTTATAGCTTCGGACCAGTTTTGCAATACTAATTTAAAAGACGAAAAGAAAGAGCTCGTCGCTGAAATTGGTTTTGTTTGCTTTTACGTCCAAAGTCGGAACACTGGAAGCTTGAGGAAGAGACAAAAGCCCGAGCCGCACTGCAGAAGGCTGTAGAAGGCTGAAGACGAAAACGGGAGCAGAAATTCATCGAAAAACTTCACTTTGGCCCTTCAACTGACAGTACCCAGTACAAATTATCTAGCCAGCCCTTGATACTGAGAAGCCTTTAATTTTTCACCCTCCAAACAATAAAGTAACTGCATTTGGCCCTCAATTCGCGATCCATATGTAATTTAACATCTAAATCATTCAAAGGGAAAAAAATCCAAGCCATTTTAGTAATTTCACCTACTAAAAAATTGATATCTGAAGAATTTGCTTACATATTAAGAAGATAATCTCATGAGCAAAATATCTTGTGTTAATGTTAAGTCTATCCTTTTATGATAAAACACCTTAGTATAAACTTGTAGAAACTCATTTAGTTGTGTCACATTCGCTTTTATTTGTGCAATCATACTAATCGTCGTAGGGGAAAAAAAAAGAAGGAAAAAAACATTACCAATAAGTATGGGATTCCAAATGAGAGCAAATATCCAACTAATGGACAAAAGGGCTTGGATGATTGTCGATGATTTTCAAAACTCTATTTAGATTAGTTGTTTTCAAAACCATTGTAACATTTGGGATATAAAAAAGGCTCCGTTTGTATTAGTTATTTTTGAGATTTTTTTCAAAAACAATATTGTAGCATTTGGAATATGAAAATAAGTACTATAACTGCCTTTGAGGTGTTTTTGAAAATTTGGGATATTTTTAGGATATTTTTAAAATTAAAAATTTATTTGGAATAATTTTTTGAGGTATTTTAAAATTAAAAATTTATTTAGAATAATTTTTTGAGATATTTTTAAAATTAATATTTATTTGATGGGTGGTGGTGCTGGGTGATGGTGGGGGTGGGTTAATTTAAAAAAATACCCCAAATAAATTATTTCAGAAATATCTCAAATAAATTTTTAATTTTAAAATACCCAAAAATTACTCCAAATATATTTTAATTTTAAAAATACCCCAAAAATTGCACCAAAATTTTAATTTTAAAATGTTCCAAAAATATGCCAAATAAATTTTAATTTTAAAATGTCCCAAATTTTAATTTTAAAAATGCCTCAAAAATACCTCAAATTAATTTTTTTTTAAAAATGCCCCAAAAATTATCCTAAATAAATTTTTAATTTTAAAAATGCTCCAAAAAATTACTCCAAATTAATTTTAATTTCAAAAATACCCTAAAATTACCCTAAATAAATTTTTAATTTTAAAAATGTTCCAAAAAATTACCCAAATTAATTTTAATTTCAAAAATGTCCCAAAAATTACCCCAAATTAAAATTTTAATTTTCAAAATGCCCTAAAAAATCAGCCCAAATTAATTTTTAATTTTAAAAATGCCCCAAAAATATCTTAAATAAATTTTTAATTTTGAAAATGCCAAAAATTTTACCCCAAATTAATTTTTAAGTTTAAAAATATCCCAAATAAATTTTTAATTTTAAAAATATCCCAAAAAACCCCATATAAGTTTTAAATTTTAAAAAGTCCCAAAATATTATCCCAAATTAATTTTTGATTTCAAAAATGCATTAAAAAATATCCCAAATAAATTTTTAATTTTAAAAATACTCCAAAAATTTATCTCAAATAAATTTTAATTTTAAAATGCCCCAATAATTCTCCAAATAAATTTTTAGTCTGGATGGGAGGGGGAGGGGGAGAAAGAGAGAGGGGAGAGAGAGAGAAGGAAGATGGAGGGAGGGAGGGAGAGAGGGCAGGAGCAGGTGGTGGTGAGGGTGGGTGGTGGTGGATAATGGTGCGGTTGGAGTGAAAGAAGAATGGATAATTTTTTTAATTTTATATGTATAAGTTATTTTTGAAATATTTGTTTGGATTGGTGTTTTTGGGATTTTTTTTTTGTTGGTGTATTATTTTAGCATTTGAGATGTGAAATACAATTTTTCAAAAATAACTCTAAAAACAGCAAATCCAAACGGATTCGTTATTTATTGTCAAACACAATGTGAAAATTTTTAGAAAAATAAATAATATTTCAAAGGAATCATAAATTGATAGTTGAGTATACCAGTACCCATTTATTTAAATGGGTTGATTCAATTATATTCATTACCTAATTATGACTTACCCAAATTTACTCAAATCACCCATTTTGACATCTATACTTAAGATGTAAATTTTGAAAGGAATAATTTCATAAACCTTCTCTAAGATTTCTAACAATTACAGACACCTCACTTGAGATTTGAAAAATTATAATTACCTCTCTATGTTATGAATGGACTATAATATCCTTTTCAATTGTACAAATCCTAAGTGCAAAATGGGTGTAAAGAAAAAAGAAACTATATTTTGTAAACTTTTTTTATTCAAAAGCTTTAATTTGATCCCATCTAATATATTATATTCAAATCTTAAGTCAATTTAAATAGACTTGTTTCTTAGTTTTATAAATAGCAGCGTAGTAATGATGTATTTATTAAAAATAATTTCTTCACAACTTACTTAACAAAGAAAATAAAAGTCAAAAAATTAAAAAAATGATGTCTTGAAACATGGCTTAAAATTGTTTGCAAAAAATTACATTAAAATTCTTTACTTAGCAAGTACTGTGGATATTGGATTTCTTTTGTTATTTCATTTGTTTTGTAAATCAAACGGGGGCAATATAAGACATTCATTAGGTTTTTTTTGTGTTTACATCACCATATGTAATAAAAACGTATTTTCTAGGAGAGGTTTCTATAATTTTAAAATTTTCAATGGAGGTGACTGCAATTATTACAAACTTCAGGCGAGGTGTCTCAATTTATCCCAACTTAAAATGTAGCACTGTTGATGAAAGAAAAAGAGTGAATAGGAAAATCTAGTATACCGTACTGAACTCATGTGCTACCGTCTCTGATCTTTCAATTACATAATAAAAAAGGATTAATTAAAATTTATCCCCATTAAGTGTAGCATGTTTCTCACTTTACCCTCAAACCTTTAATTTTAAGCATTCAACCCCCAAAATTGACGGTCAACTGAAACGCTGTAGGCAAGATTGTCAAAAGACATTAGTATCCCCAACAATGTAATGAATAGACAAAAAAACCCATATGACCCGGTCAACTAAGTGTGTGTTTCCAAAACTACCCTTAAAGATGGAGGAAAATTTCCCTCCATGGCATGCTGGAAAAAAAAAAAAAAGAAAGAAAGTGCGGAGAAAAGAAATCGAAAGAACAGAAAAACACAAGTCTTTACTCTCAGCCACTTATTCTTATTCTCAGCACCTTCATCTTTCTTAATCGACAAACCCTAGTTGATTAACCTTCAAGAAGCCTTGAAAATCTTGCTAGAACGAGAATACGAAGTCGATGAAGGCCACGATTGAGTTGTGCTGCTGGTGAGATAAAAATTACAAATCGAGGAAGGGGCGATATAGTTTGCTCGAATGAAAAGGTCAGTCTTTTATCTCTGCTAGACAAGAAAAACAAGTGTTTTAACAGGCACAATATCTTGAATGTAGCAGACATTCACAAAGGAGTCTTGATGCTTGTGTTGACAGTGGTCCCGCATGTTGTGCCCTTTTTTGTTGTCTTTTTTTGTCTTAAATTTTTTATTGAAAATGATAGGGTTGACCTTTTTTGGCTTGTTTATTTGTTAATTAGTGCATGATTTAACATAATCTAAACAGTACAGAACCAATTTGATATGGACCGAAAACTAGGATTTCTTATCTTTTGCTATAATGATTTATGCCAGCAAGTTGAAAGACTATTTTGCATGAACTAAAATGTTGGTCTACTGTTGATTTGATTATGGTTACAAAACATGGCTTTTCGAACTTATGTAGTCGAGATTCATCACCAAGGGCAGTTTGTTCGTACACTACATTTACAATATGTGGGGGGAAAAGTTGATAACTTCTCTGGTGTGGATCCTGATTTAATGTCTTTGTTTGACTTAAGGGATGCCTTGAGACAAATTAATGTGCAGGATGAAACTTTAGTTTACTATAGAGTAAGGAATCTAGAGTTGCAATTTGGTCTTAGACTAGTGAATAGTGACCAATCAACCTTAGCAATGTTTGGGGATAATAGTGATCAAAGTACTATACAAATGTATGCTGGTGAGATTCCAGAAGATGGTAATCTTGTTGATGAGGGTATTGTAGGCAAAAATGTTGAGGTTGATGGGCAGCATAATGACAATCTTGTTGATGGACACATTGTAGATGATGGTGATGAAAGTGAGTCTTCAGATGGCTCATATAGGCCTGAGGAGGATAGTAATGAGTTAGTTGTTTCGGATAATGATTCTGATTTTGAGTTATTTCTAGATGGTGATGACTTAAGTGATAGATGTGACCCTATAGATGATGAATATCTTGATGAAGATGTGGAACAATTCCAGCAACAACAACCTGACTTTGTGAAGTACATTGAGCTAATTAATGAGGATTATACAACATATATTGAATCTAAAGGGAAGGGGAAAATAGTTGATAATGAAAATGTTAGTGATGATGAAGTATTAAAACCAGTATATGACTCAGATAAATCAGTGGATCATCAATGGCCGGAATTTAACATGGAGAATGATATGAATAATCCTGATTTGACTGTGGGCAGGGTATTCACTAATATTTATGATTTTAGAGTTACTGTTAGAATGTATTAAATTCTAAATGGGTTTGAAGTGAATTTTACTAAACGTGATAAAGATAGAGCCATTGTTATTTGTGCCAATAATTGTGGTTGGAGAGTATATGCTGCTGGTCATAATGGTAGCAAAGTAAGTCTACAAATCAAGTCTATTAAAGGGGTCCCACATGAGTGTCCATAGTCATTCAAAAATAGATCTGCTAATTCAAGGTGGCTGTCAGAAGAGTTCTTGAATGAAATTGTTGACCATCCTGAACTAAAGCCTAAAGATTTTAAAAAGGACATCAAGAAAAAGTTCAAAGTAAATTGTACAAACTCTCAAGTCTATAGGGCAAAGAACATGGCAAATGAGTCTGTAAAAGGGCAACATAAAGGCCAGTATGAGAGGTTGAGAGACTACTGTGCAACACATTTGCAAAGAAATCTAGGATCATTGGCATTTGTAGTTAGTAAGAAACTTCATGTGCACAGTTTTTAAGAGGATGTTTGTGCAGTTTACTGCACAAAAGATTGGATTTTTGAATGCATGCAGACCTGTCATAGGGCTGGATGCATGTCACTTGAAGGGTATAATGGGTGGCCAACTTATGTCAGCAATTAGGAGGGCTGCCAACAATGAGATGTTCCCAATTGCCATAACTCTTGTGGAGTCCGAATGTAAAGATAGTTGGGGATGATTTTTGGACACACTCAGTGATGCAATAGGCAGTTCATTTGAAAAATGATGGATTTTTCTCTCGAATAGACAGAAGGTGGTTGGCTAGCTAATTCATGTAATTTTAATTATGCATGTGGTTTTAGTTATTTATAATTTGATGGATTCATTAACTACATTGTGTGTTTTATTTATCTTTAATTTCAGGGTCTAGTTGAATGCATTGACAACAAGTATCCGGGGATGGAGTATAGGTTCTATTTAAGGCATATGTATGCCAACTTCAAGTTGAAGTTCAAGGATAAGCAGTTTAGGGACATCCTATGGGCAGCAGCAAGAGCATATGTGCCTCAGAAATTTGAAAACAAAATGAGAGAGTTACAGTTGGTTTCACCTGAAGCACATGCTTGGCTTAGAGCTATTCCAGCAAATTTGTGGGCCAGGCATATCATTTCACCAAGGTCAAAGTGTGACTTTATGAGCAATAACATATGTGAAAGTTTCAACCAATACATCAAGAATGCTAGGGAAGAGCCTGTGTTGACTATGTTTGAGGCCATTCGGAGGCAAATTATGTGCAGATTCCAAGAAAGGAGGGACTGAATTCAAAAGGTCAAAACTAACATCTATCCAAGAATTTGTCAAAAACTTAAAGAAAGGAAGAAGCAAATGGCTTGTTTTGATGCACTTGTATGCACCAGGGAGGTGTATGAGGTGACTGGAGTTATTGGTACCTTTGCAGTTAATGCTATCCAAAGAAACTGCTCATGTTTTGAGTGGGACATGATTGGAATTCCATGTGTCAATGCCTGTGCTGGTCTTGTTCAGAATGAGAAGGACCCATATGAATACGTTGACCACTGTTACTCTGTGGATGCTTACAAAAAGGCATACGAGGAAGTGATAATGCTATTCTTGACCAAACTAATTGGGTGAATTCAGAATCTGAACCTGTGGACCCACTAAACATAAGAGTAGCACCTGGTAGACCGAAAAAGGTGAGAAGAAAGGCCCCACTTGAGGATCTACATTGTGGCAAATTTTCAAAAGTGGGGATTCCAATTTGTTGTAGTCACTGTGGACACACAGATCATAATGTAAGAAGTTGCAAAAATATTAGCTGCTTGTTTCAAAAGTAAATGAAATCTATGCCTCTTCAGGTAACTTCTATTATTGTCTATAATTTGACATTAGTGTTTTATTCCAACAATTTTAAATTCTATTTGTTAATTCTGTATTCTTAATATCAGGAAAAAGATGGAGACAATGATGGTATGGATAATGTGGATAAAGGAGTAAGAAGGGGCCGTGGAAAGGGTATTGGTAAGCAAACTACAACAATAATGGCAACAGGAGTTGGGAAGGGAGCTGGTACAGTTAACATCCAACAAGAAGGTGGTGGTGCAAAAAGTGGTAGGGGCAGGGGAAGATTTAGAGGAAGGGGAAGGGGTAAGGGCCCACATGTTGGTCCACTTAGTGGCATTGGCTTGTGAAATGGAATTAGAATGTCAAACAGCAAAGTATTCATTCCAAATGGATCCGAGATGATAAGTTGGCAAAGCAATCCATCATAAAGTTTAATTATTGTCACTAGCAATCCTTACAATTGTCTTTTCTTTCTGCAGATTCCACCTACCGCCAATAATCACCATCCACCACCCACCAAAATGGTAAGACAATTAATTTGATGTTAAGATATTGTAGTTAAGATGCACCACTGACTACATGAACCTTTCTATGCCTCTACAGTGGACAACCACCCCAACTGTTGGTGCATCTTCAACTGCAGCAACTACTACAGTTGCCACTAATATTGCTCTTGTAAGAGCTGCTAATAATGCTGCCACAAATCTCCAAACTGGAAGGAATAAAGCAACTAGAGTTAGAAGTAACAGATCACGTACTATTTCGGGGATTGCCAAAATTGGAAGTTGGCAAAGCAATCCATCGAATGCTACAAGTGGAGTGGTAAGTCTGCTAAGTCTTTATTTTGCTTTTTAGTAATGCTATAGGTGCACTTAGACTACTCTCACCTATCATGTAGTTCAAGTGAAAATAACCAGGTGGCTGTTATGCTGTGTTTTCTACTCAAGAATCTTCAAGTAAACCTTCAGAAGTTAGGGGCACACCTGAATGTGCAATTCAGTGAATGTTGAATGTTGGTTTTTGTCATTTCCTGTAGTTTTTAGTGCACACTTGTTTCTGTTTTTGTTGGATCTAATCTGTGGGACTTAATGACTATTTTTGTCTACTAATGTAGAGTTGTCTTTTTGTCATCCTTTACTTAATTTGTCGAAGGATGTACATGACTATTTTTGTAGTTAACAGTTGTGTTTTTGTGTGTGTAAACACATGGTGCTGCGTTAAGATGTGTTAATGACACTTATATGAACAATCACAAAGGCTTACTTTCCTTTGTCCATTCATTGCTATGGTAGATAATACATAACTTGCTTGTCTCTTACTTGAATAGTACAAAATATATATACAATGGTACCAATCAGAAAGGTAAATGCCAATGTGTTTCTGCATGGAATTGACGTAGCAGACTTGGCATTCTTCATTTGTTGCTGCAAGTGCTCCTTTTCAGCTTGCAAAACACAATTTTTAGTTTCTAATGCTTCACATCTTCTCTTGAGTATGTAATGTTCATAGCTCAACACTTCATAGTCCCTTCGCAAGTATATTAGCTTCTCCTTTTTTTTTTTTTAAGATTTTGCCTTGTAGCACGTTACTTATCTTCTTTGCTTTATCACAAATTTCAGGATCCACCCATGCAAAATGTCTACATGAATTGGGATTCTTGGGGAAAAAACGAAAAAAATTAGTTAAGCACATTAACAGATTTCAATTATCTTCAAAGCAATTAAAAAAAAAACTACAATAACACATTATTTTACAACAAATCATACCTTGTAGTTTGAACAGCCATAAAACCTTCTTCCAGGGTTTTCAATCGTCCATGATGTGCACAATGGTGCTATTTTCCCACATCTGCAGGTTTTTGGGGTCAATTGTTCCATTTCATTTGGGAGATGACACCTCGAGCAAGCACAAGTTTTGGAACTTGAAGATCCTTGGGACATTCTTCTTGATTCTTGTGACATGGTTTTGGATGGAATTTTTTGATACTTTGTTGACGTTTGAGTGTTCTGAGGAATGGAATTTTTCTAGCATACAAGAAGAAATGGTCCGCTTATACTTTGCAAATGGCTGGGGTGGTTCTTTTATAAACATAGCAAGGGCCAATTTGGTCCGAAAATTTAAACTGTTATAAGCATGGGCATTTTCGACATCTTCAATGTTCTAATGTTAAAGTTGTTCACTTTGACTGACGAATGGGATAAAATGCTTAAAATTAAAGGTTTGGGAGTAAAGTGAGAAACACGCTAAACCTAATGGGATAAATTGTAATTAACCCTATAAAAAACACACACACACACACATGTTAACAACCTGCATAATATCTCAGCTTATTCATTCATTCACACACATGCAATTATGCAAACCACAAAGAATAACAGGACAATGAAGGGTCCATTTGGATTCGCTATTTTTTGAACTATTTTGAAAATTGTATTTCACATCCCAAATACTAAAATAATACACCAACAAAAATAATTTTAAAATATAAATCCAAACAAATATTTCAAAAATAACTTATACATATACAAATAAAAATGTTATTCATTATTCTTCCACCTAAACTGCACCATCGCCCACCACCACCCACCTCCCACCACCACCACCTCCCTCCCTCCCTCCATTTTCCCTTTCCCTTTCTCCCCTTCTCTCTTTCTCCTCCCTCCCCTCCCTCCCATCCAAATTAAAAATTTATTTTGAGGTATATTTGGAACATTTTTAAAATTAAAAATTTATTTGGAATAATTTTTTGGAGTATTTTTAAAAATGAAAATTTTCTTTGGGTATTTTTTGAGGCATTGTTAAAATTAAAATTTTATTTGAGATATTTTTTAGGAAATTTTTAAAATTAAAAATTTATTTGGGACTTTTTGGGGCATTTTTAAAATTAAAAATTTATTTGGGGTATTTTTGGGGGCATTTTTAAAATTAAAAATTTATTTGGGATAATTTTGGGGGCATTTTTCAAATTAAAATTAAATTGGGGTAATTTTGTGGGCCATTTGCAAAATTAAAATTTATTTAGGTATTTTTGGGGCATTTTCAAAATTAAAAATGTATTTAGGGTATTTTTTAGGGGTTTTTAAGATTAAAATTTTATTTGGGAGTATTTTTTGGGGAAAATTTAATTTGAGATAATTTTTGGGGTATTTTTAAAATAAAAAATTTATTTGAGTAATTTTTGGGGTATTTTTAAAATTAAAAATTAAATTGGGATATTTTTTGGATCTTTTTTAAAATTAAAAATTTATTTAAGGTAATTTTTGGGCATTTTTTAATTAAAATTTTTTTGTTAATTTTTTGGGGCATTTTAAATAAATTTTAATTTTAAAATACCTTAAAAAATGACCAAAATAAATTTTTAATTTTAAAAATAAAAAAAATAACCCCAAATAAATTTTTAATTTTAAAAATGAACCAAAAATTTCTCCAAATAAATTTTTAATTTTAAAAATACCCCCAAAAACGTTTCCGAAAACACTCTCAAAAACATCCAAAAGACAGCTACAACATCAATATAAACCTACAAACTTTGAAACTTATCCTTATGTACCCTTGAAAATCATAAGCAAGTGCTTCTTAGTGATTGATTGTTCAATAATGATCCGTAATTGGAGTTAGTAACTCAAGGAGCTAACAACATAGGAAGAATAAAGCAGTTCCTATTGCGGGCTTACGTTCATTGCCCTGGGAAAACTTTTGATATTTTTGGATTTCAAACATGAAACTATAACAGCACTTGAAAAGAAAAATATGGACGAGAGGGAGGATAATAGAAATGAGATTCAACATGAATTATAGAATTAAAGTTTGTTTTTTCTTTTTCTTTTGGCCTGCATTCCACTCTGTCCATGTTTTTATTTTTATTTAGTTATTTATTATTATATATACATATATATATATATATATATATTTTGTGATAGGCCTCATTAGATCATTTAAAGACCGATCGAGATAAGAAGAAGTTAACAACACACAACACGAACCCTCAAAAACACATTATTCCTCGTTTGGTACATAGGAATGGGATGGAAAGCAAGAGCCTTTCCAACTAGTTCATTTTTTTTTCAGCATTTGATATGGTTCATTTAAATAAGAAAATGCTTTCTCCTTGGAATGGATTCCAACTTTTTTCTTGAAATCCCATTCCTCAAAAAAAATTTTGAGGAAAGTTCTTTCCGCCTTCATCCTAAAATGCCTAAATAGTAGCATGTCAAATTTATTCTCATAAATTTTTACACTTCATCACGATATATTGGGCTACTTTTATGGTTAATTAATATTTGAATGTAATTTTTCATAATAAATAATTTTCCTTGTAAGTAAAATATTTTTCCTTTTATGTTAGGAAACAAATGTCTTAAGATATTTTATTTTTGACTTTTGAACAATTGTGCAAGAATTTTTCTTGAATCTTATCAAAATTGAAAATAGATTAAAAAAATTATAACTATTTGAACTTCATATAATTTATATTTTATGTTGCTAATTATAATTGCTATGAAATGTAAAATTTTAATTTAGAAATCTGTGTATAAAACTAAATCAAATACTACAATTGAAGAATCTTGACATCAATCCTCATAAAAGTTTGAATTAAAAATATCAAAATTTCACGTAAATAGACAGATATTACATAACAAATAAAAAAATGAGAAATATTACGTCCTATAAAGTAATCTAGGACAATTAAGTCAAATTGTATTTAGTATATTCTATTCTGACATCTAAATATTTATTATATCAAATATTGAAAATTGAGTAATTATTCCATTTTCACTTGTCTACCAAACCCTAGAATTTTTTCATTGAGTAAACATTCCCATGGGTCAAGGAATTTTCTCCTTGAGTTGGGCTTGGGTGAGCTAGTTGAAACGAATATTCAGGTTTAATGGAACAATATGTGTCAGGCTGACGAAATGAGGTGAAAATGACTGAGCAGGGTGTGTTGGGTTGGACTCGTTGAAAAACTTCTAAAGCCCAGACAATAGGCTTAGGAGTGGGACATGTGCCGAGTTAGACTGAATTTGGTGGGAATGGGTCGGGTAGGATATGGTGGGGTGGCAATCGGGTTAGAAACGAGTTTGCGAGATGGATATAACATAAGACTTGTTGATCCGAATCCTACCTACCAACCTGCGATCCGGACTCGAGTGTGAAATTTTCAGGTTGATGGATCAACCCGAATGACTTAACAAATTCAGTTAGAACAGTATTTTGTAGGTTAAGTGATTAATGACTTTGGGATGAAAAGAATAATCAAATAATAAAAATATTGATAAAACAATCCTAAATCAAAACTGAAATAAATTAAGATACCGTAAAAATAAAAAATAATGTAATAAATCATCTATTCAAACATAATAATTACAACTTCACACTAGTCAAACAAATTCAGTTAGAACAATATTTTTTAGAGTTAAATGATTAATGCCGTTGGGAAGAAAAGAATATACCAGCCTAATTATATAAAGTATTTAATATATTTATTAAATTATTTTTAACCCACCAACTCGTGGGTTGACCCGAACTTGACTTGTTTTCTTTTCGTATTTTTTAGGTTAGACGTAATTCTGCTTCAAACCTACAAAGGTTCAACCCAAACCCATTAATTTTGTGTTATGTTTGTGTTGTATTTTCGAATCGTGTTGAAAATTGTGACCCAGGGTGGGATTTGTTTGTTGGTCAGGTAAAGATAAAGTAAAATGATTTACAATACGACTTTATTGATGTTCTACTCTAGATTTTTTCAGACGGTTGAAAACAACATATTTTACATAAAAAAAAATGCTCAACTGCATAATCGTTTCAGTCACCACTTCTTTTTTTTTTTTTTTTTGGGTCAATTTTTACTAACAAAAATAGAAGACCATGAAACATAAACATTACCAAGCAGTACTACTAAACTTGTTCTTGTTCAGGACTAATTGTTCCATCTTACAACTATAATATTTTTATCAGTTTAAATTATTGTAATTTTTTTGATAAATTCTCCAATCTCGTTGTATTAAACGAACCCAAATCAGACCAGTAACTCGCATTATATCAAAGTACAAATATCTTTTTGGGTATCTTATCCACGTATATTTTATTTTGTTTTATGAAAAAGCGTGGTTGATGGTATTCACATGGGTTCTAACTTTAGTGTGCAAGGCCATAAATGTTCAGAAATGGGCTCAATTTCGCGTTCTTTCTGTTTAATTAGAGGGCCAACAATTATTCACGCTTTATATTCACAAACCCCACATACTGTTCCATAGTGATTAATACTCAAAGGTATGCGGTTCTATATGATGTCCTTTCTCTGCTACAATAGTAATTTTTCTATTGTGTTTAGATTTCTTCTCATTCCTTTACATTCGTATTACAATATACAAGTTGTGACAATGGTGTGCAAGATAACACTTTTACATGGTTACAAAAAAAGTATCACTTTTTTTTATGACAATTACTCTTCTTTTGTTAATAGTTCTTTTTTATTAATTAATTATTGATAACAAAGAGAAATTAAATTTATTTTAAATTTTATTTATTTATTCTTTTGACATTAAATATATATCATAATATTTTCATAAAAAATATTCAAATGATATAAATTATCATAAGAAAATAAAAAGTATAAAAATATTTATTTAATACGTAATTTAATTAAAATAGTTAATATATCATCAAAATTTTATTTAAAAATAATGTGCAATAAAAGTACTGTGAAAAAAAAAGGAGAAGTTAAGTTATTTTAATAGATATATGGTTTTTCATTTACTAGAATGATTTGTGATAACTAAATATTGTTCATAAGAGGGAAAATATATACATTCAAGCGTGTAAAAGATTCTTTAGTGCATTGTTGTCAAAATTTGTATATCATGTATAACAAGAATGGATGGAGGAGAAAAAAAAAATCTTGTTTGAATAGATGTTATTTACCCAAAATTTATTGCTTGCATCATCAACATAATTTTTAATCACTTTTTTATTTCAAATACATCATATCAAAAAAGTGTTACAATATTTTTTTCACAAAATTATACAAAATAATCTACTATCCAAATACACGAGATAATTTGCATCAATCAAGGGCATGATTGTGGATTTTGCGAGTTACTACGGTCAAACCCTTGAGTGTAGGGGGCAATATGCAATTAAAACATCAGGGTAAGAAACAAATTAGGGAAAAGTTTTGGGGCAAAGTGTACCTCACACTTTTCATACGCAGTACACGTCATCCTAGTCAGGAGATCTAATAACGACTAACGACCCGTTTTCTTTTTCAGTTGCTCATCTTCGTACAACAACAACGACAAGAAGGAAAAAGGGACCGGCGAACACTCTGTTCCCGAGATCGCAAAACTCAGAGATTCTCTCTCCGCTGCTGCAGAGCTCAGTGAAAGCCATTACTTGAGTTGAGAGGTAGTTGTGGGCGATTAGTAGTCTGTTCTAGGGCACATGCGCCTGCATTTCCTTCCCACAATGCACACCAACTTCTCAATTCAGTCTATGAAGCAAACCCTAATCCCTAGTTCCAACTCAAGCTAGGAGCTTTTAACATAATTGGAAAGTTTCCTCGGTTTCTTTTTCTTCTCTTCGAACTAGTAACTCATGGGAAGTTAACTAATACTAATTCATTTTACAGAAGTGGAGTGGCATTTGAATTTTCGTGGGGGTGCTGTGTTTATGCAGTGAATGGCAAGTTTGGTGGAGAGGCTTCGGGTTCGAACAGATCGTAAACCGGTTTACAACTTGGATGATTCGGATGACGAAGCTACTATTTCAAAATCCAAACCCTCTGAGGAGAAAGTCGAGAGAACTGTCAGGCCTGACGCGGTATGCATTATTCTCTTTTTTTTTTGTCTCTTTTATTCACTGTTTATACTCTAACGAATGACTTTTAATTTTCCCTTCACTCAGAGAATAGCAATTCCATCTTTTTTTGGTAACTGATTGTTAGGATTACATTTCTGAATTTTACTTAAATTCTCTCAGCTTTTTCTCAACATCCAAGAGGAATTTTGCTAGATATGGTTCACCACAATTCTTGTTATATCCCTAAAGGAAGGTAGGGAGGGGCTGCTGCTACCCGAGATCCAAAATATTGGACTTGGAACCCTTAAAATTTTGAAATATTTCAAAAACAAATTCTGGGAAAAAAAATGGTTTGCTCTTAAAAATCTTAGAACACAGCCCCTTTAAGTTATAAATAGCCTACCTCTCCCCAACCTTAAAAAAAGAAAAAAAAAAAGTAAATAAAAGTCCTGGGTGGCTCCATAATTAGTGCATTTAGCTAACTAACGGCCTGAATTTCTAGAACCTATCAAGATTGTTAACTTAGTAGGGAAAAATAGCATGTCAGGATTTCCTAAGTCCAGGAAAGTCCACAAGAATGGACATAATATCAACTATTATTGATTTGATGTTGTCTGTTCATGAGAACAATGCTGCCTTCGTAATCAATTTGTCGTCCGTTCATGAGAAAAATGCTGCGTTTGTGATCAATTTGCATACATGAATAATGATACATATGCCTGGAAGCATTTTTTTCTTGTTATGTAATATGTAAAGTAAGCACCCTTGAGAAGACAACATACCACATACGTGATGCCTTTAAGACACGTTTTAGGAAAGAAATGGTTGCATTATCTCCATTTGTTAAGAAAATATCTTTCACTTTTTCCACCTTACAATTGCTGTAAAGACTATCGCTGCAAGCTAGTTAGATGGGTGTACCATTTCTTGAAACATACCTTTCAATCATGCATTTCCAGGAAAAGAAAAAAAAGATTCTCTTCCAAAAATTTCTTTCTTTTTGGATCAGAAATTGTGATTAAGAGGCAGAAAGGGGTACAGTTTGTGTAGGATTACGAGTCATGGGCAAATGGAGCACTACAGAAAAGGAAAAAAAAAAAAAAAGGAACATGTCATTCTGGGATGTGAGTGGTCATATCAGTCTCCTGATAGCATAAATTTCATCAGCAAGGTCTGTATATAAACTCCATGTGATCTGTGCTAGACAAACTGTTATAGTCAGCATATTAAATTCTTTACTGAAAGTATGGGCATTAGATTGCCACAAGTACTTAACGATCTTTGTTATTCTGAATTTTGGATCTGATGCCTTGCATGCTTGTGAGGGTTACAGAGGGGGCTTTTTGGGGACTTTTGTGGCAATCTTCATAGCATAGTTGTTTCCTTTGGCTTCTGGGAATCTGTGTTCTTTAGCTTGCCGAAGAGCTGTAAACATGTTGTGAGGAACATCTAAGATTGGAAACTTGAATAAATGAAATTGCTGTATAGCTTCTAATAGGTTCCCTCAAATCTGTCTCAGAATCGCTGGAATGGAAGAATGAGTTGAAACTCCTTGTAGGAACTTAGCTAAGATTGCTTTGATACAATCTGTCCGGAATCACTGGACTGTTCTATATAGTATTCTATAGAATGCCAACTTTGGAGCAGGGAATCACCATTGGTGTTTTAAGTGATAAAGTTTATCATTCTAAAATCTTGATATTGGAGCTAGGTCTTTCTTTTGATGTTCTTGGGGAACCCAAATCTCTTGTTAAGCTATCTAAATTATGTTGGAGTGAGGTTATTTTTTGTACTTAAATTTGACGAATTATGTTTGATATCAAGTTCATTTAGCAAGCTCCCTTTCTCAGACACAATGTTAAATGAAATCAAAGACAAAGAAGGGGAAGTAAAATTATCTGTATATACATACTGGTTAAAAGTGAATATCACGTGCCTATTCTATCCTTCTCTTGGTGATTGTGAAACAATTTTACCTATTTAAGTTGTCATTACAAGGATTGCTGATGGAAGTAACACTTGTTTCACAGCCATTGTATGTTGCATAATATTTTCTTTAATAACTCAAAAATTGCAGTTTTATTATTTTGTTTTTTTGATTGGGTCATAATTAAAACTCTGCTCAGTCTCCTTTTTGTGGAGTGAGCGGAGGATCTTACCGTTTCCAGGTCTCTCAGTGCTTTAAATCCAGTTTGTTTAAACACCTGTAGACATCGAGGCTTATTGTCTGAAGCTTTGTGTTTTTTCATTTTAAATTGAAGCATACGGAGCTTCTCACTTCTATACATTGTGCTACAGTTTATACTTGAATGTTTTGCTCTACAGAACAAAGAATTCTGGATATGGGTCTTAATACTTGTGGTTGGGCACATACTGTTATTTATGTTCTTTGACTCCAGAATTCTAGCTTTCTCTTCATCTATTATTGGCATCAAAATTAGATTGAGGCCAATCTTCAAAGTCTGCTTATCTTGACTCATAATTTGTTTAGTTAATGACTTTGAATGTCTTTTAGTTGACTGAATATGCTAACTAAATAGCAATCTAATTATGATGCTGGTGTTGACTTCCATGATAGCATCATTTGTCTGCATTCCCTGTTTATTCTTTTGAATTTCTTCCTGGTATTTTTGTCTCCTGCAGAAAGCTGATAGCTGTCAGGCTTGTGGCGAAAGTAGCAATCTTTTGTTATGTGAAACATGCACATATGCGTACCATCCAAAATGTTTACTCCCTCCTCTCAAGGCTCCTTTTCCCAGCAGTTGGAGGTGCCCTGAATGTGTATGCTTTTACTCCTTATATGTCTTTGGTTATTTTGAACTCAGATGAGTTTTTGACAACTTGGGTGCTCCTGTCTCTGCAGGTTAGCCCACTTAATGATATTGACAAGATACTGGACTGTGAAATGAGGCCAACGGTAGCAGATGAAAGTGATGCCACCAAGCTGGGCTCCAACCAAATATTTGTCAAACAGTATCTTGTCAAGTGGAAAGGATTGTCTTATCTCCATTGTACATGGTAAGTTTCAATTCTGACTTTTCTTGATGATATCATCGTTTGTTGGATCCCATTTTAATGGCTAGTTTTTCTAGTACGCTCTTCTATGCTATCAACTTGCAGTATCAGTCTGAAGATTGTAGTGTTATTGTTTTTTCAGTGCTTATCCTCTTTATCTTGGACATCTTTTTTTTTTAAGCTTCTTCATGTTGAATAAAGAAAATGCCTCGTTCCTGTATACTTTGCAGGGTGCCAGAGAGAGAATTTGTAAAAGCCTACAAGGCACTACCGAGATTAAGAACCAAAGTGAATAACTTTCATCGACAAATTTCGTCAATGAATAGCTCTGAGGATGACTATGTAGCCATTCGGCCTGACTGGACAACTGTTGATCGGATTCTTGCGTGCAGGTTTCTATGACCCTTTTTTGCACTGGACTGTACTTTTTGCTAATTTTATTAAGCTTTCTGTTCTTCACTTTCAGCATCCTTTCTTCATTCACTTCAAAGATTGCAATTTGATATCCTGTTTTGTTGTTTCTGGGTTGCGTTCTAAATTGTAATCTGCAGATCCTTCGGAATATCTATAACACGAAGATGAATGCTTACTTGAGCTTCTTAAAAGTTCTGTATATTTTGATGTGCGAATTTGTGGCTCATTGTATTGTTGACTTGGCTTTTATTCCTAGGATGATGGAATGTTGAAGTGTCTTGATCACTTTCTCCTAATGTATGGTTTTTAAGTATAAACGTTATGGGATGTAAGAGATAGTGCATTGCAGATATGTGATATTTTAATTTCAAGCTATGAAAATAGGTGTGAAGTCAACACACTGCTTTATTTGCGGTCAAATTTAGTTGGGGGTAGTTGTGATCAGTGAGCCAATTTGAAAGGTTTCAATGTAATTGAAGGTGATGTAAGAGAAGACAGTATATGGTGAGGGAAACATAAAAAAGAACCCATCTTTAGGCCAGATCTATGCAACTGGAGGAAAAGAATGATGACAAAATTGAAGCCGGGGGAAGAGAACTTGCAGGTTGGAGATTTAAGCTGCTGCGCTCTTTTCTTTTTCAACTCTGGATAAAAGAGTGAGAAGGGTCTTATGGCTGTGGAAGATAAGACGTCCAGTAGGGTTTACAAAAGTCACTTTTGTAACTAAACTCTCAAAGTTGTGATGAAGCTTTAAAGAGCCCCAAAAGTTTCATCTACTTATTGATCTGCCCAAATTTTAGTACTTTCATTCTAGTCTTACCCACTTAAGTTATATTCTGACCCCTTGTAGTTTTTAGATTTGGAAATAATCATATTTATTTTATCTTATTTTTTCTTTCTAACCAATCTTGTTTTAATTTTCATACATATCTATCATCCAAGTTTATATACGATAGTCATGTCCCTGTGTCCTAAATTTTACAACATAAGATATCCAACACTTGGACACATACCTGCACCTGACACCATACCCGATTCCATGTAACATGGTTTAGGATGGGTGTTATGTTACTCAGAAAAGCATATTGAGAGATTGAGATATAAAAACAGTGGAAATGGTCTTTCCAGGATTATGAGGTGCTAGTTTATTCATTCAGGACCTGTGTTACTCCATATTCAACTATTATAAAAAAGTAGGTTTGCTGTAATCTGTCGAAAATTGCTCTTTGTGTAAACTTTTACTGGCATCTTCAAGTTCATTACTTGCTTCCAGTCTCATTTTCAGCTTCTAAATAGGGGATGGAGGAATGGGGTGGTTTGCCTTATTATTTATCCATATGGGAAACTAGAATATGTAGAAATGAATTCCCTTCCCTTGCACCAGTGGTGCATGAAGGGTTTGGCAATTGCGTTAAGGAGACATGAGTTCCATAGATGCTAAGTTTTCTTGAGTCCACAGATTTTGGTGATGTTTCTGGTGTGTAAGCATATTAAGGAAGGAATTTTCTTGGAGACATGGAACAACAAAGGGAGCATATCTTTATATAGGTCAATGAATTATAAAGAAACCATCCCAAGCTGAAGTCAAAAAGGAAAAGACGAAATGGCTTATAGCAATTAATAAATGAACAGAAGCTGGTCTAAAAGTTTATATAATTCCACTCCTTTTGAGTTTCCTAAATCATGCGACATAGTTTTATGCACTTGCACTTACCATGACCAAACACAAAAAGGGGAGAGGACGTAGTAAGGATTGGTTATGCGCAGCGTGAAGTGTTATCACCAGCTAATTCTTTGTTTGAGCTCAAGAATCTTGGCGTGCATGGTGCAAGTCGAGTGCTGGAGCCCAGCAATGTTTGAAGCCATCATGCCCAACCGTTATAGCAAATTGTTGCAGAATCTTTAAGTATCAGCTTCGTGACTTTGACAATTTAGTAGGTATTGTGCTTTATTTTGGGTTTGTAAAGCTTCTGGGAATTGCTAGTTTAGTGGGTTGAGAGTTACGCTTGAATACAGAAAATTTGTTTTGGAACATTGAGTAATTGGAGGATTGTGGATAACAGCTAGGTTGCTGTAAAGAATAGGAACTGCAGCTGTAGAATTAATGGAGGAAATCAGATGCAAATAGCAAGATCTGTTAAGGTTTACAGCTAAGAGAGTGAGTTCATTTGCTTCCATACAGCTTATACACAAAAATCTTCTACGACCAATATTCTTGGAGAGCTTGACTACTTCATTTCTGACTAGATTTTGGCATAAAAGAAAACAAGAATATTTGGAGACCAAGATTTGACAGCACACAGCTCTCATTATTGCACTTGTACAGCTCAGCGTATGATGGAATGGGGCTGCAAAATATATTCATTCTAGCAGCCTACCAGGAAGCCTAGATGCCAAATTACTCTAGTAGTCTTAGCATATTTTAAAGTGCAAATGTTGTCTAAATTTATTGTCGCATTTCGAATTGCAACTTACCAGATTGATGTTTCTTCTCTTGTATGTCTTTTCCATTTTCTTGGATCCTTTATTAGTAATAGTCTGCAAAGAGGACTTTTCTGATTTGCTGGGTAAATCCACTTATGATGTCCAAAAAAGTAGAAAATTTTTGAAGTTGGTAATTTCATAGACTGCTCATGTCCAACTCATGGACTTGGTTACAATGTACCTGTACTTTTTCTTTTATAAGAAGTTTAGCTTCTCTTGGAGATGAGTCAAATATCAAACGATATGCGACTTTTCTTGGCACTCGGATTGTCAGGAGGTGCATCAGTAATTTAACATTATCTCTCTCTACAAAGCACCTTGCTATTTTCTTCATTTCTCTTTCTTCTACGATCAATAACCTCCTTCATACACTTCTCACTTTTATGCAAATCCATTGCTGCAATTTTTCCTTGTAAGGCAATTCATATTATTTAAATCTGAATAGTTGGCTGCTTTGCAAGGTCACTGCTGTCCAGGCCTATTTTGCTACGATTTTAGATAAACTGAACCTATTCGATCAGTTAGGCCTCTGAATAGCTTTAGAAGGAAATTATGATGCTTTTTTTATTCATTCAATTGATTGTTTTCACCAATAATGTGGTGGCCCTGTTGGTAATG
Source organism: Gardenia jasminoides (assembly GCA_013103745.1). Taxonomy (NCBI): domain Eukaryota; kingdom Viridiplantae; phylum Streptophyta; class Magnoliopsida; order Gentianales; family Rubiaceae; genus Gardenia; species Gardenia jasminoides. The sequence continues at coordinate 26,861,953 of CM023103.1, forward strand.
CTCATACTTTAAAGGTCAACCTCATTGCAGTTACATATCTGAACGTGCTTGCTGGTAGTAGTTTAATGGGATGCCATTGAATGGAGGGCCCAAGTTCAATTGCACTTTGTTGGGCCTACTGTGTTAGGCTAATGCTTTCTCGGTGAAGTAGATCCATGGCTCAAATTCTATTGTGGGTGAAAACCCTAATCATAGTGCCAATGGGGGTTAGCTATGCTGATAGCCCCTTTCAGATCAAAATAATAAAAAAAGTAAAAATAAAGTTGCTTGTTCAAGCATTTTATGATAGTTTTTAGCTTAGTTGTTTTCACAGGATGCAGAACTCCATAATGCACTTTGCATTAAAATGAATCTGGCTGCAGGTTGATGCCATCCTTTAATACAACCCTTTTAACACTTTCGTGTGCACAAGGTGGACTTTTTGGGAAGACTTCTTATTGAGGATAGGTACTCAGTTCAAGGAGAGAAGATGCTTCCTTTTTATCAAAAGCAAAAGCTTTTCTTTGGACCTTAACTTGAAACTGCTTATTCTTAATCACCATCTTTCTTCTTTCAGTGACAAGGCTGGTAAAGTCAACCCACATAAATTACTGTATGTATGTAGAAAAGCTCACCTTTCCTGGCAGTAAGAAAACCTATTTATCAGTATGGCTAATAGGTGAGCAGTTGATTCAGAAATAGCATATACTTTTAAACTGTGGCCATTTTGGGCATTGTACAGGATAGCACCTTTAAACATCAATTCCACTACAGGATAAAACCATCTCTTGTGTTTGTTATTTTGTTTGGCATGTCACATTCTTTTGACTAAAATATCCCCTCCCAAATGAGTGTCTTGTCTTCTTATTGAAGATAGCTCTCCTAACATCTTAGACTCTTGTTATTGCCTTCTTCAAACCTACACTCAAGGTCTTTTCTCATATTTGTATCCTTTCTGAATTTTCGAAATTCTGGAGCTTAGTTATAATTTTGCTTTAAAAGTATGATGATGCTATTGTGGACCCTATGTTATTGTATCCAATAGGGATGGAGATGATGGGAAAGAGTATCTTGTGAAGTGGAAAGAGCTTCCTTACGATGAATGCTATTGGGAGTCAGAGTCAGATATTGCTTCGTTTCAGCAAGAAATTGAAAATTTTAATAAAATCAAATCTGGACGCAAAGGACCTTTAGCTAAGCAAAAGAGCAGTTCCCACGATGTTATAGATGCAAAAAAGAAACAGAAAGAATTTCAACAGTATGAAAGCAGTCCGGTATTTCTTTCTGGAGGTATTTCATTCTATAATGCTTTTATTGATGCTTTGTGCACCTCGTTTTCATTTTAGCTACTTGTTTACTGGTTTCAATGTTGTTAATTTGGTTGAATGAAGGTTCTTTGCATCCATATCAACTTGAAGGATTGAACTTCCTGCGGTTCGCTTGGTCAAAACAAACACATGTGATCCTTGCAGATGAGATGGGCCTTGGTAGGCTTAATGCGTGCTTTCAACTTTCCCCTCCTGGCCTTCCTAAAGAAGAAGTTTTCTGATGAATATTGTGCCTGTCTTGTGGCATTTGTTTATACAGGAAAAACGATACAAAGTATTGCCTTCTTAGCTTCTTTATTTGAGGAGAGTCACTTTCCTCACCTTGTTGTAGCTCCACTTTCAACATTGAGGAACTGGGAACGTGAATTTGCCACTTGGGCACCTCAAATGAATGTTGTAAGTATATTGGATTGACCAGTTCCCTAATTATCTTATACTTGTATGAGTGTCTAATTATTCAACTGTTACAGGTGATGTATGTTGGTTCTTCCCAAGCTCGTGCTGTCATTAGAGAATATGAATTTTACTTTCCCAAAAATCTTAAGAAGAGCAAGAAGAAGAAATCTGCTCAAACTGTCAGTGAAAGCAAGCAAGATAGGATAAAATTTGATGTCCTTCTGACATCATATGAAATGATTAACATGGACACAATAACGCTGAAACCAATTAAGTGGGAGTGTATGGTAAAGATCTTATGTGTCTTGAATAACCATGCTTCAATTTGTGATAACATTGATATTCAAAGCTGATTTATGTGTCAACCTAGATTGTTGATGAAGGTCATCGTCTGAAGAACAAGGATTCAAAGTTGTTTTCTTCATTGAAGCAGTTCTCTAGCAGACATCGTGTTCTTTTGACTGGAACTCCTCTTCAGGTTTGTGGTCCTATTTCTTCAGCTTCTTACGGATATAAGCTGTTCTTGTACTCCTTTCATCTTAATTAGGGGTGATTTCTGGGGGTATATTGCTTTGTACTGGCATATGACTGATCAAAAAGAAATTTTAGTATTTTTGTTGTGTCAAAGTCAGTCTTGACACTTGAAAATCACTGTGGGGGTAAAGGGTAATTGCCAAGTTTCTTTTGACCTTGAGATGCTTTGAGTATGCGAGGGACTTTGCGCTGCAATTTATGTTCAAGCTAATAATGCTTTTGAAATATTTGTCTGCGAGCAGTATTTGAGGTGGTGCTTCCCTGGTTCAGATTGATTTTGGTAAATTGTTGTCCTTGTACAATTTCTTTGATGCAAAATTTTTTCGAGATGGATCAATGTGTTGAGTCTGCTGCTTATAGTTTTGATTCTATCAAATTTGGTGAGATTTTCTCAGGGGCAATAAAGGCTTGATATGAAGTAGGCTCAGGAACAAAATGTTGCTCTAATTTGTTACTGGTACTGATGAGCTAATCTTTTTAAGAAAAAGAAAGAAACTACTGTAAATTTTACTCAATTTTGCAGTTGTGTAACACCCTGATGCTTGACTCCCTGCTACGTTAGTTCACTTGTGAGGAAAATAATATTGCTTGCAATGGCTTAACTATTTCAAATATTTAAGACTTAAAATCTTGTTGAATTTGAAGGTGGATGCCAGGTTAGCATCTTAGCATTTATGGAATATAGTTTGCTTTAGTGTGTCTTGTAATTAGGTAATGATCGGTTTTGTGACTCAAAACTTCCTCTCTGCATCCATCTTTCAGTGAGATCATGACAGTATCTTTTTGTTTTTGATTAATTCTCCTGAAAGGAGGTGGTGGTTGTTTGGTCTAACATGCCTAGTCTGGTAACGAGATATTGGTTTTTGTTTGGTATCATCGAGTTGATTAACTTTGTTTTTTGCAGTTATTTTTGTCTTTATAGTTTCTTTTCCCTTTTCTAATAGGCATTGTGGTTCTTTCCCCATCTTTTTTTCCCTTACCTTTTGACTTCCCTTTTCATGCATTGCAGAACAATCTAGATGAACTTTTTATGCTCATGCACTTTCTTGATGCCGGAAAGGTCTGTAACACTGTCCTGAGAAGTTACTATAAGTGAATTAGAATAGTTCATTATTAGATGGATGAATAACGATATTGGAATATAACTATTCTGTGTATTTTCTTAGTTTGGTAGTTTAGAGGAGTTTCAGGAGGAGTTCAAGGATATAAGTCAGGAGGAGCAGATATCAAGGCTCCATAAGATGCTGGCACCCACCTGCTTAGAAGTAAGATCTGCATTGTGGCTTTTGCTTGTTTATTATCGTTCAATTTATAGTGGAGTTTGATTGGCATATGCTTCATAAGTTTAAGATGAGTTTGAATGGGTCTGTGGTCTAAGAGTGCTTATTTTGGCTTTCTATTTCTTCTTATGGAGATCTTTAGATCCATTTTTGGATAGTTGGACCTTGTTCTTACAAAATTACACCTTAAAGGGATATTGTATATGATTTTCCAAGCTTGATTTTGGATTGTTGAAAGGATTCAAATGAATGAGTCTGGAAAATTAAATCTCAAATCCTCAATGAGTAACTTTGTTTCAGAAATTCTCCATTTGTTGAATAGTTCCGTTATTTATTTGTACATGAAATCCTCCACTAAGCATATATATGTGTGTGTGTGTGTAACATGAAGAGGAAGACTTTCACTGTACAACCTAGTTTCAAAATATGGTTCATTGTTTCTGCTGAATTTCAGGAGTAAAGAAGGATGTGATGAAGGAGTTACCACCAAAAAAGGAGCTCATTCTACGCGTTGAACTGAGTAGCATGCAGAAAGAATATTACAAAGCAATTTTGACTCGTAACTATCAGATATTAACTCGGAAGGGTGGTGCCCAGGTGAGTTCATATGTCCTCAACTGACAAGTCTGTGTTGATTATGCCATTGATTCCTGACATTGGAATGTATTCCCGATATCAGATTTCTCTTATTAATGTGGTCATGGAACTGCGCAAGCTCTGTTGTCACCCATTCATGTTGGAAGGCGTTGAACCAGAGGATACTAACGAGTTTAACAAGTAAAAGATTGGACTTTTATTTTTACTCATATATCTTCTTTGTGGAGTAATCTGAATTCCCTACGTGCATTGCAGATTTGCTTTTGCAACTTTTTTGTCCATGTACTTAATCTGCAAGTCTTGTTTCACTTAAGATGCTTGATGTATTGGGCAGCTTGACAATATTGAATGAGACTCATTCTGACTTTCTTGATAATTGAAGTTTTTTATTTTTTCTAAAGCTTTTGTTAATGGGTCGCTATTATCTTTCATATGACAGACAACTGTTGGAATCTTCTGGGAAAATGCAGCTTCTGGACAAGATGATGGTTAAGCTTAAACAGCAGGGCCACAGAGTTTTAATATATTCACAGTTTCAGCATATGCTAGACTTGCTAGAAGATTACTGTAACTATAGGGTAAGGACGCTAAACAAGTATTTAGATACCGGGATTGGGGAAATATCAGGTTGATGCTGCCATTGTTTTTAACCTTTGTGTGTTTGCTTTTGGTTTCTGGGGGATGGGGGGTTCAGAAATGGCAATATGAAAGAATTGATGGAAAAGTTGGTGGAGCAGAAAGGCAAGTTCGAATCGATAGGTTCAACTCAAAGAACTCTTCCAGGTTTTGTTTTCTACTGTCTACAAGGGCTGGAGGTTTGGGAATAAACCTTGCAACTGCAGATACAGTTATCATATATGACAGGTGATATTTATGATTCAGGAGTCCATCAATTTTGTCACCTTTAAGTATTATTTGCAAAAATGGTTGTGCTAATGGTTTTTGCTTCTAACTTTGAGTATTATTCCCCACATGAATATGTTATACGGAATGATTTTGAGATATCTACCCTCATACATCATGTAGTCTTTGGATCCACTTTTTTATTTAGTGGTTTGTGCTTTCTAACTTTATGTTAGAAGCAATGATTTTGAGATATCTACACTCATACATTGTGTAGTTTTTGGATCCACTTTTTTATTTAGTGGTTTTTGCTTTCTAACTTTATGTTAGAAGCAATGATTTTGTGATATCTACTCTCCTATATCATGTAGTTTGTGGATCCACATGAATATGTCATATGTAATGATTTTACTTCTATCATACATGACAAGTGATATTTATGATTCAGGAGTCCATCAGTTGTGTTGTCTTTAAGTATTATTTGTGAAAATGGTTGTGCTAGTGGTTCTTCCTTTTAACATTGAGTTCAATTCCACACATGAATATGTTATATGCAATGATGTTGAGATATCTACCCTCATATATCATGTCGTTTCTGGATCCACTTTTTTATTTAGTGGGTTGTTGTTAAGAAAAAATATTTAGCAGCCAGATGATATTAGCAGACTTAACAGATAGAATGGTTCAGTGAGAAACAGTGTTCTAGTCATTCTATAGTTCTATGGATTTCAAATTCATTAACCTATTGGCATTGATTTGTCTACTCTGTAGTATGCCTGGAATTTGTATGATGTTCCCAGTGACTGTAATGCTGGGAGTAATGACGATTTGCCTTCATCTCAAAACTGGAAAAGGAGAAACCTTTCAGTTCCTTTTATCATTGTGTAATGTGTGAAATAAATCTACAGTATACATAATGGCAGAGCATCTTTTGGCCTATGATGTCTCTTGCTTTTTCAATTTTTTCTGAATGAAGTAACTTTACATATTAACTGCCCAACAAACACATTATCATAAAAGTAGCCATAGAAAAACATTAAAAACAAAATAATCTACCGTTTTGTTAAAAAAGGTACCCAAATAACAACTCAGGATCTTATTGTGCCATCATTTCTAGTTTCTGTAATCCACTAGCAACCATGTGGAGGCACTGTGGTTGATGGTGGCTAATCCCTTGAATCTTTTGTTGGAACTTTTATGGCATGCTGATGCGTCCCAATGTATGTGCTTTGCAGAGTAGTCATGTAATTCTCCTTTGAAAATTTTGAGGATGGGTGTGTTGGCAAGTAATGTGGCTAGAGCTGAAGGGATTGATTTTTCAGGTTTTTCAGATGGTTTTTCAGATTGTAGAACAGAGTGCTTGAGATGTAGAAATGGAGTAGGAAAGTGGAAGGACAAGGGAGAAAATATCTAGGTGTAAGAACCGAACCTCACATTAGATATATGTGATGGCATGCTTATGTATGTAGACCTATTACATGATATTTCAGGAAACGAAATGGGAAAAAGGAAGTGAAACTTCAGAGTGACCACTATTTTTTTGAAGGCTTTGTTCTTCCTTTAGCTGTACTATGTTCTGAATCTTCCTACATTGTTTGTATGAGGTATGCTTTCGTGAATTCATAGATTTGGTTAGAGCGAAGATGATGAAAATCATTTGTAAAATCAGTTCATCTTACCTAGTGGATTTACAGAATTGAACTTGTAAGATTCAGCTTTGAGTCGCTGGATCAGGGACTACTAAGTTTACATTAACTGCTTCCCTCTATCATGATTCTGTCAAGTGAAGTTTGACTTTACAAAATGGACTTTAGTTTGCGTTGCTGGTAGGTTGAATTCTATCATCTTGTTAGGCTGCTTAGTGGACCTAGACCTTGCACAGGAATTAGGATTGACATCAAGGTTTTTCATTAGGATTGTTGACTTGATGCCTTAGAGCTTATTGCTGGAATGAAGAAAAGCTTATACTACCTATCTTTTATTAGAGGATATTTATAGCTGGCTACGTGCTCTGTATGGCCAGAGTATTTTGGCAAGGGCACAAGACATGTCATTCCAGAAGCATTGCATTTAACATGTCACCACCCATCATCTCAGGGTATCATTACACCTGCAAATGCATGTGACATACATGACTTCCATCTTGGAAATTCCAGTGTATGTGTTAGCCAAAATATGTCAAAGCTCCTGCACTCTGCAGCATTATGACACTGCCCTAAGTTTCTGAAGACTGCTAATTGGTCTCTCTTCCTTTAATGAAGCCTGATTTACTCTTCCCTTTTGTTGTTTCTTCAAGAACAGATTTTCAAATGATTTCAGCTCCCATTTCTAGCTCAACCTGGATATGAACTTTTAATTCTATGTTGCTTATTACTTGCCTCTCTCAATTCTTCTAAGTCAAGTTAGCATATATTATTTTCATATCCATTTTCTAAAGAGAATTTTCATGTGCACCCAACCACTCTTTGGCGCCCATTGAACTTTATCTAGATCATGCAATTTCCATCTTTTCTGTCAGTGATGCATATACCACCAGCCTTTCCCAAATTGGTGCATTTCCTTTTTTTTTTTAATTTATTATTTTTATCTTTAGAATTAGTGAAATGAGGTTAGAACATTTAATACAGTGACTCAAGACTCTACTGAGTTGATGACATTGGCAAGAATTAGATTGAAAGTTGCACATAAGCATGATTAATTTGATGGATTCTTGTAGCTGAGTGCCACAAATTCTAGGTTTTGTACTTCTTGGTATGGAAGCTTTATCAGTCTCTTATCGTTTCAAGTAAAGGTTAACATATTGATTAGGTTGCCTAATTGTTTTTACCCTCAGATGTCTCTTTCTTTCACCGCAGACTGATATTTTCTGTTATTTTGCCTCTTACTGTTATACTCTTGTAGTTCGTCAATTTTTTGGTGCTCTGATTTATGATATTAACTGAGTGAATATCTTTTGCAGTGATTGGAATCCTCATGCTGACTTGCAAGCAATGGCTAGAGCTCATCGGCTTGGGCAGACAAACAAGGTCAAACATTGTTTTTGAATAGCTGTTGAGCAATCTTGTTATTTCTGGCATACTTGGATGTGTTTGGTAATTTTCCTTGTGCTGTAGGTTATGATTTTCAGACTCATAGCAAGAGGAACTATTGAAGAAAGGATGATGCAAATGACTAAGAAGAAAATGGTGCTAGAGCATCTTGTTGTTGGGAGGCTCAAGGCACAAAACATTAATCAGGTTAATTTCCTCCTTCGACCAAAACGTTAAGATAATTTATGTTGCCTAACTGGCTAGGCTGCTAATCCTGACCACTTTAAGATTTTTTTTGCATTGCCTTTGTTGTTTGTTTCTTTCCCGCTCCTGAGGAAATGATCTGACTGTGGTTGAGAGAAAATGTTTACATGCTGTTCTTTTTATGTTCTCAAGGGTTCTGCTGAGGGCTTTAGGGAGCGAGAGGAAATTTTGATGGGCTGGGTCATGGTAGGCTGTATTTGATATATGAATTTTCTCTTTCTTGGAATAAGAACTGCCACTGAGTGACAGTCATCTAAAGTTTTCATCATTGTAAGGAAGGGAAACTTTGAAAAGGAGATGCCTGATTCCTTTGACCTATTCCTTTGTTTGACCTCCACCGAATTTTGTTTGGTATGCACTGTGGTTATATGCCTAACTTCTTTGACCTCTATCCTTTCAATTACCTGGATAATGAACACCACAACACCCCTCGGCCTGCCACAACCAAAATGGAAATGAAAGAAAAAGAAAACGTCATTTTAATTCGTGTTATGCTCCTTCCTGAATGTCCAGCGGTTCATACTCAAACACTGGAATTTTAATTCCTTTTATGTGCTGATCTCGTCTGTCCAAGGCTAGTAACTTGAAATGCAATTTTTTAGATGTTGTATGTTAGCAAGGAAATACAACATAAGCTTCACTGACCCAAAAGAAATGCTTAAAAAGAAAGACGAGATCAGATGATAAACCAAGATTATCTATGGGTAAAGGAGAATTTCTTGCATCTCTAGGATTGGTATTTTTACTTTACTGGAAAATGCGTAGGATATGATATATCTGTGATGTGAAGTCTCTCAAAACAAATAATCATTGTGCAAAAAATTGGAAGTAGAAATAAGGTAGATGTCGTTCACAGAAAATTTCTATTGATAATGATTTCTTAAATGTGCATTTTCTCTGTCTATTATTCTGGAATTTGTTGTAAGTTTCCTCCAAAAGGATAATTCTCTAGGAGATGAATTTTGCTGGTTACTATCTTAATTCCTCCTTCAAGAAAAAGAGACATTTTCATCATTTTGATGTATCCAGCAATGCCCCTTTGACCTGTATCATAGACTTTAATGGTTTTCCTGTTGTTCAATGTATCTGGTCACCATATCAGTTCCGCTACACTGGTGATTGGTAGGCATTAAGAATTAAAGAAAACATTTTAGTAGAATAATGTCCTATACAAAGTAATGTTTCTTAAAATGGTTCCAAAAAAGTTTGTCAGAGGAATGACATAATATTCCTTTTGTTTTGTGTCTGGACGGGCCCTTTTGGAGATGAAACTAAAGTGCACTATATGATATTCCTGAAGTTGCTCTCAAGACTGTCCTTGCCTTTTTTTGTGCCGTGGATATTTGTGTAATGGTTCTTCGTAACTGGTGAATTTCAGTCTTGATCTTTGTATGATATTCCTGAAGTTGCTCTTCATACTGTCCTGGCATTTGTTTGTCCTGTGTACACTTGTGGTTGTGCATTATTCTGTCGTACTTTGTTCAGATTTGTGGCATATACTTGCCATATCCTAGGGACGCTAGATTGTTAAGGTCCTAGAAAGATAACCCTCTTTTTTTGTTTTTTTTTTTAACTGCTGATACTACAGCTTGACAAGGTTTTTGTTCTAATCCAGGAGGAATTAGATGACATCATAAGGTATGGTTCAAAGGAGCTATTTGCTGCTGACAATGATGAAACTGGAAAATCTCGACAGATTCATTATGATGATGCTGCGATAGACAGGTTTATCTTTTGTTAAATGATCTTATTTTACACATAAAATTACTTGTTTTGAGCTTTAATGATTTTATTTATATATAGGTTACTCAACCGTGAACAAGTTGGTAATGAAGAGACTACAGTGGATGATGAGGAAGAGGATGGGTTTCTGAAAGCTTTTAAGGTCTGATATACTCTTTTCTTTGTTATGGTTGTGCAAGCAAATTGTGGCTCTTGTAAGTCATTATGGTTGCTGCTTTCCCTTGCTGTACATGGAAGCACCATGATTGGGAATTGAAATTCAGAGTTCTACTTGTTAATTTTTTCTTGGCATTTTTTTGGACCATCTTGACTTATTGTTTCTGTACACTTTATTTTCTGGTTCATGTCTTCCTGTATGCTCTCTCTCTCTCTGTTTCTTTTTTTTTTTTGGGGGGGGGGGTGTACTTTTCCGGCAGTCCCAATTACAATTTTGTATATCACATCATCAAAAGCCTTTATCCCACTATGTGGGGTCAGCCTATATTAATCATATGATGCCATTGTGTTCTATTCAGGCATATGTTTTCATTAAGATTTGAATATAACGTCTTTTTGAATAGTTTCTTTCCAATTATTCTTAGGTCTTCCCTGCCCTCTTTTAATTTGAGTTGAAAATTCTCGATTTTCTACACTCTGAATTGGGGCATCTATAGGTCTCCTATGCACGTGCCCAAACCATCGTAAGCATGTTTCTCTCATTTTCTCATCTATCAGCGCTACCCCTGTTTTTCTTCTAATGCATTCATTACTTATTCTATCCATTCTAGTGTGGCCAAACATCCATCTCGACATTGTCATTTCTGCTACTGTCATCTTTCATTCATGTTCACACTTAGTCGCGCAATTACAATTTTGTATACAATATTAAAACATCCTGGTGCTAAAACTCGATGAGATCAATTGACTATTAGAAAGCAAATTGAAAGATTACTTTGTGAGCTGGCAAGGATAGTTGAGGTCACTTTTCGCTTACTGAATAGCCTACTGCCATTGGGTTTGATTAGATTCTTTGACTTTTTCTACACCTGCAAAAAAAGCAAAAGAAAAAAATCGCTGCCATTGAGGTTGAAGCTGAAAGTTTGACTATCTAGGTGGCAAATTTTGAGTACATTGATGAAGCAGAAGCTGGAGTAGAAGAAGAAGCACCAGGGCCTTCTACTGAGAATAAAGCCACGGTGAACAATTCTGAAAGAGCTAGTTACTGGGAGGACTTGCTAAAAGACAGATATGAAGTTCATAAAGTAGAAGAATTCAATTCTATGGGAAAAGGCAAGAGAAGCAGAAAACAGGTAATTCATGACATGACAGTCTTGAAATTGCTTATGTGTCTTGTTGCTAACTGATTTCCTGAAGTATTTCAGCTGTTTCGATTTGATGGAAGAAATTGACTTATATGCTGGCTGAAGCATGCTACATAAATGGTTTTTCTAATCTTGTCTGTCAGTGCCTGTATTAAGGAAAACATATTACTGGAGTTAAATGGATTGCAGGTGGCTACTTGACATAATATATAGTCTTCTTTTGACAACACAATCAATTAACTGCAAAACATTGTAAAGGGCACAGTGGACTTGAAGTTATCTAGGCTCTTACCCTTTTTTTTGCTTTTGCTTTTTAAATTGAAAAGCCAATACACAAAAGAAGATTTTAGCAAGTGATTTTATGATTATGTTTATGAAGTTTGTGAAGTGTCTAACTGCAAATGAAACTTAAAACTGTGAAATTTCTTGGCATATGGATTGGGCAATACAAAGCATCGATAAAGTATCTAGAGATGCTGTCAGTTTACTCATTGTTTCTGGTTATCTTTTAAATATCTAAGAACTGAGGGAATTAGGGTGAGGCATATTTTTAATCACGGGTAGTAATGGGAATCTGACTGCAAAGATATGAATTGACACTGAGAAGTTTGATGTACTATAGGGTGAGAGAAACAAGTTGGGGTTGTAGAAAGTAATTGAAACCACATCTTTTGTGGCTTGGATTGAGGTGTTACGAATCTGGATCTTGATGGTTAATTAATTGTGAAGGAGTAGAGGTAACTCTCTGTTCTTCTCTTCTGGGAAGAGCGGGATGTGGGAATGGACCCTGGAAAAGTACTGGCTAATTAGCGGTCGAAGAGAAGAGAGAACTAGAAAGGGGTTTGTCTGGTCTATTTCTGCTTCACCTTTGACTGGAGCTGGGAGGATGAGTAAAATCTGTGGTACTCTACTCTCTTTCAATTTTTATCCAGTGAAAATGTCAGAGTTATGGCGTGACCTAAGGTATAATTACTTGAGCACCATTTCTATGTGCAGAAATTGACCTAAGCTATAACTTTTGTTTTGGAAAGTCCAAAAATTTTAAAGCAGCCTGAAAGTAATAGTCTTCCCCAGGCAATATGTAAATGGCATCCCATTAGCCTTTGTCCAGCTAGTGATTGTCTGATGCACTAATATTAATAAAAATAAAACAAAGAAGATGGGTTTTCACGTTAATCAATTTGAAACATCCATTTGAGTAGCATGGGCCAGCAATGGAGTGCAGGGTAAAACCAATCCTTCTTTAACCTCCTTTTGGTGAAGCTTTTGAGAAGCTGGCACTTTGTGTCACTCTAGTTGCTTTAAGTTGTGGAAGACTGTTATTGATTGTTTGATTGCTGTGAATATCAAAAGAAATGAAGAACTGAAATGGGGTAATTCAAATGGATAGGCCAACTACAGCTGCTTGTGAATTCTATTTTGCAATTATGTAGCAATTCGTGTTTGCTGCACTTGCTTGTCTTATTATTATATTGGTGGTGGTCGACCATGCGGTTGGATCCGTGCTAGTTTGCACCACCCTGTTTCACTCTGTTATTAAGTTGCACTGCTGAGAGATCAAGCTTAATTTATTGAGTTGCTCAGCATTAAAAAGTGTATTTAGCTGTTCAAGAACAATGACAGGTATAAATTCGATGAACAACATGGTACATTGTGGAAAGTTTGCACTGAGAATTTTCCTGGTTTTTTTGTGGCTGATGCTTCAACTTAAAATTTCTAAATTCTCTATCCAGATGGTGTCTGTCGAGGAAGATGATCTTGCTGGTTTGGAAGATGTAAGTTCTGATGGGGAAGATGATAATTATGAAGCTGAGTTGACTGATGGGGAGACAGCTCCAGCTGGAGCTCCAACTGTGAGAAGGCCTTACAGGAAGAAGGCCCGTGGTATAGTGTGCATTGTTGGTTTCTGTTTCTAGATACTTATGAAAGTAATAATGTAACAACTAATTGTGTCCCATTTTCCGTTCAGTGGAACCATCGGAACCACTGCCTCTAATGGAAGGCGAAGGGAGATCCTTTAGAGTATTGGGATTTAATCAAAACCAAAGAGCTGCTTTTGTGCAGGTTTTGATGAGGTCTGTTTTAGAATTTATTAACTGCTTTCTGTTCCCATCCTTCTCATCATTGTCATCTCCCCTTGTCCTCCCTCAGGGCTTGTTATAGATTTCTTTACACTTGGATAAAATGAAAAGTGGTGCTAAAGGTCAACAATAAAGTTCATCTTCCTCTCACCATACTTCCTTGTTTCTCTCTCCTTGTCTCTCAGTCAGTCCCCGTGTGTGTGTTTGTATTTGTACATGTTAACTTTTGTGCCTTGTCTTGTAGGTTTGGTGTTGGCGACTTTGATTGGGCAGAGTTTACAACACGTCTAAAGCAGAAGAGTTATGAAGAAATTAAAGAGTATGTGACTTCAGTTCTGTTGAATGCATGCATTTTTTGGATCAGACAACTTTACGACTTTTCTAGCAACATTAGATTTCAGAAGTTCTATGCAAGGCAAAAATTTCCTTCTACGTTGGGAGATTTTCAGATGAAGGAAGCCATCAAGTTTAACAAGTAATTAATTGCACAAGGGGAAAGCTAGCCTGAATGATATCTTTTATAATGCTTCTGTTGCACTTATGACTTTGGTATGAATTTCATGTTAAGATATTTAAAGAAAAATTGTTTGGTAAATTTGTAGATAGGTTATGGAAAACTCAAAATTCAAGTGTAATCATTATGATACTGTGGACTAGCATAAGCACATTAGGTATCATTGTAAGGTATCTGGTGGAAAATTTGACTGATTCAAATTTTGGAAGTAGAGGAAATCATGTCCTTTAGTTTTATTTAAACCACTTTTGAGTGATTTGGCAAGATAGGGATGGTGGCCATTGAATTTGTAAAAAAAAAAAAAAAAAAGCTTCTTAAAATGTGATTGTGTTCGTCTACACTTTTCTTTTCTAATATATTACTCTTCCTTTAATATATTGTGGCAGCATCTGACTGTTCCTGGAATTTTATGCTTGAGTTAGAAATGTATTATAGATAAATAAAACATACTGGGAGCTTTATGCTAGAAGTTGCAAAAGGGATTGGATAGAGTATTCTTTTAAATGAGGTTTCAAATACTTCTATACATCCATAAAACAAGTATGTCCCATAAAATGGTATGGCTGGAATATTAGAGCAAGATGTATTATATTCTACTTGGAGTTATTGCTAGTTTGATAGTTGGTACCTTTAAAATTTTTGAGTGTATAATCTTTAATGCTGGTACTTCATTCTGAACTCATTGCTGTATTTATAATTGACTATCTTCTTTTGCTTTCTTTTTCTTGTCTTACAATAATGTCCATGGTTACTGAAATCAGATAATTTGCTGTTAAGAAGACAGGGTTGATAATTGATTGGGTCCTGTTCCTATACCTTTTGGTGTTTAGTAATCGAATAGTAGCTTTTCAACCAGTCTATGTTTGACCTATTCTCTTTTTACTGGACAATGGTGCTGTTGTGGTAATCAGTAGAGCTCACGCTACACACCTATATGAGTTTTAGCTATTTTGATACTTGTAGGTTATGATTTAATGCTAGCATTGAAGAGAATTTTCTTTTAATTTGATGAAACCGGATATGCATTTTAAGTGTATGGAAAGTAGTTCCAATGTGTAATGCCTTTGAATCCCCTTGATACTATATGGGAATGCACTTCAGTTTTACAAGTCTCTATAGTTTATTAGTGAGGCATCGAAGGAGCAACCCATTGAAATAAGTTAATGATCAATTTTTTCATGCAGAAAGTTGTAACCTTCACCTAATGTATGTAAAAATTAGAATGTCCATGTGGTTTAAGAGATGATTTTAATGTGACCTTCAACAGCTGCATTATCCTTTCTTTTTCTTTGAATGGTTTTGTATGATTGCTTTGCAAACAGTTAAACACTGGTAAGGATTCTAATTTACTGCACCCACAGTATCAGGGAAATGACTCACTTATGTCCTGCCAATCCGTTGCTCCATAGTACATGTCACCTTTTTTCATCTACTTCTTAGAAAAGTTTTTTGCCTTCATTATAGTTTCTAACAGGAAATGTTGGTACTTCTGCAACAAAATTTGAAACTTAATGTTATAATACGAGCAACAAAAAATGCAAATTTGTTGGAGCAAAGTTGTAAAATATGTAATGTTGCCTTCTTTTATGGTTTTCTATATAGTTAAACTTATGCTGGGTGAATATTTATTTCTATATGCCACTGGTATATGCTGATGTTATTTTGAATCTCCTGCCTCAGGCGTGAATTTTTCATCCCTGTACCTTCTACTGACCCCATAGATTCTAATATTGCATCTAGTACTTCGTCTTTCCTTTTCTTAATTTTTTTTTGCTCCAAAACTAGTGTAACAACAAATCAGCCTGTTTCTCATCTCCCACAGGCAGTTGTGTTGTTTTTTATCCCTTTATCCAATTATTTGTAAACACGATGTATTATCTATTTCCGGTAGTTAGAATGGACAAAATTTCTTATATGGATGGAGATGTTTCAAGCATTGTGGAATTAGAATTTCGATTTCGATATCCTTACTCTACTGGCCTTGGGAGAAGTACTATCTAAATCTCTTTAATGATAACATTGTACAACAGTTTAGATGGGTTGCATAGTGTAAAAAAACATCAGCAGTCCCCCCATAACAGTGCTAAGAAAATCTGAAACTAAAATTTCCCCTGGTATGACTCTCCATTCTCCTCCCATTTGTTTCAAATCCACTTACAACCAAATGCTTCTGGTTTCTAGTAAAAACATTTCTCCCCATGTAATACAGCTTAAAATTAACTGTAACATGTATTAACGAAGTTTTTTTTTCCCTTGCAGTTATGGGACACTTTTCTTGTCTCACATAGCTGAGGATATAACTGATTCACCAACCTTTTCTGGTGGTTTCTTATTCTCACCTGATTCTCTGCTGATAACAATTTTTAACAAGTTTCTTACAGTTTTCCTGTGCAATTTCAACTAATTTATTTTGAATACATTGTTATGTAATTATTGACTTTATAATTCTCTTTGCTGTAGATGGTGTCCCCAAAGAAGGGCTTAGAATACAGGATGTACTTGTTAGAATTGCAGTATTACTTCTAGTGCGAGACAAAGTAAGTTTTGCAGCCTCAAATAGGATACTCTACATGATGTTTGTGTTAATCTGACTTAGTGGACTATCAGTTTTGTATATCTGAATTTTTGAGGTTCTGAATTACCTCAGCAATCTATTAATTTATTAGGTTCTATGTACTTTCTCTCTTCTCATGGCATTTTGGGATGGGCAAGCCTCTATCTCTGGTTGCCTGATTCTGATATTGGGCTGGGGAATGGCTCCCCTTGTGACATAAATGTTTGAACTCTATAGTTGGCAGGACATTTCAGGAAAGTCATGCTTCCTTATTCTCTATCTGGAGTGACTGCACTATGTAAACATTTGCCTATGATTTGATTGTTTTCAGTTTTTCCTGTTACTGTATGTGTGCAGAATAATTTTCTTTTGTGCACTTGTGTGTTGAAAAAAATTAGAATGTCTGAGTTATTGTAATAAACAATTCTACTCTACATAGTGTAGGCTATGTTTGATAGCTGCAGATGCACAAATAGAACAAACAATTGTTTTGTTTTATACACAGACAGACAAACAAGGAAAAAATCTTTGTTGGTGATGTGAGTTGTACAAAATACAATCCTTCTTGTTGTCCGAGTAAACAGTCACTCTCTTTTTCGTGTATTGACATGCTCATAGTTGGAGAAGAAAGCTGGCAGCGGACATATTATTTGACGTAGACTGGGCTAGTGTGTGCCTAGGTTGGCATGTCTGACTTGCATTCATGTGTCTAAGCTTATATCAGCCTTGTACTATGTCTGAATGTAAACAAACATGTTACATGATGAATTTTCGATGTGGCTGATGTGTTTTCGTTTGTTGTAATTACCTTTTATATTTTAGCACCTGTGAAAATGAACTGTCATTTTATAACACTCCAGTTTTTGGATTGGCAGTGTCCATATTTTTCTAGCTCTTAAATTGTATTATGGGGCATTGTATTCTTTTAAACTGCAGTTCCTTTTGGAGATTCTGACAGACAATTCCTGGAGTGACAGGTGAAGGCTTCATGCAGAGAAGCATCAGTCGCCCTTTTTGCTGATGACATCATATCTCGCTTTCCTGGACTGAAGGGTGGAAGACTCTGGAAGGAAGAGCATGATCTGCTTCTGTTGCGAGCAGTGTTAAAGTATACTTCCTTGCCTCCATGTTTTTTTTTTTTTGGGGCACTGCTAAATTGGGAGGGCACATAGGTACTCTTGGAAGGGAAAAGAAAAAGGCATAAAAGAATATTGCCTAATTATATTTTCGTGAGAGTTCAATTCTGCCCATATTGTCCATGTGCTTGAGTTTGTGCACACACATTCAGGCAGACAGACACTGGAAATTATCTTTTGTTTGATTTTTAATTCTTTATGTTCTGATTGTATGCATGTAGACTTTTAATTTCCTTGTGTTGGTTTGGATTTCTAGACACGGTTATGGTAGATGGCAAGCCATTGTTGATGACAAGGATCTAAAGATCCAAGAGGTCATCTGTAAAGAGCTGAACCTTCCATTTATTAATATACCGGTCCCTGGAGCTCCGCAATCTCAGGTTGCCGCTTCTAGTGGCCCCCAAACCCAATTCCCAGCTCCTGAGGTGTCTCAAGTTCCTGTTCAAGAGGCAGGAGTTCAAGCACAAAATGGTGTGAATGCAACTAGTGCCGAAACACTTACAAACCAGGTGAAAGAAACTGGTACAGGAAATGATAATGGGGCTGGAGTTGCACATGGAATATCTGATTCTGGAAGCCATCCACAGTTTTACCAAGATTCTTCGATGTTGTACCATTTTAGAGAAATGCAGAGAAGACAAGTTGAGTTTATCAAAAAGAGAGTCCTCCTTTTGGAGAAAGCGCTTAATGCTGAGTATCAAAAGGAAATCTTTGTGAGTTCTCATTCTTATTGTGATTATGATTTTATGGGTTTGTTAATAGCGTTTTGGTATTCCAAGTTTGCATACTTCATAGGAGAGTTAAATAAGTCATTGAAACAGAAAAAAAGATAATTATGTCTACACGCAGAAGCAAATTTTCAGAAAGCTGTATCAGATTTGAAGTGCTTCATATTTGGCATTGGATGTTGTTTCAACTGTGTAAGATTTGAAGTGCTATAGAATTGTATTTGGCATTGGATGATGTTTCTTTTAGCTAGTTCTCAGCTCCTTTCCCACCAAGCTCTTGAAATATTCACTGAGAGTAGTGTCTGACAAAATGTCACTATGTTGTAGATAGGAATCATTGATAATCTCTGTGCTTACTAGTCTTATTGATCTATAGTTCATTTGTGGTGATTAAATTTTTCTTCTAGAACCTAAAAGAATAGAAGCAAAACCTAGGAGCAAGCTAAATATTTTCATCCCAATATCTTGGCCACTAGGTCTCAACCAACTTGCAAAGGTCCAGAAGGTATGGTCTTTCTCTAATAAGAGGAGAAAGCGCAAGCATTTCTTTCAAAATATCCATTACTGTCTTCACCAGTTTTCCCTCATCAATTTCCACATCATCTGCCATCACAGAAAAATTTCCCTGTTCCCAGAACAAACGTTAGACTTAAACAAAAATCCATGCAATAATCTCGCTGCTTAAACAATAATGAAGCCCTCCAAATTTAGAGCCTAACCAGTGAATATAAATCTCGAGTACAAGTATTAGCATCTTAACATTTTATTTGTTATTTCATTCTATATATGACTTTCTATCACTCTGTATAAGAAGTTGGACGGAAGTTCCATCAGCACATTATCTTCTTTGGAGCAATTTGTTTTCTGATAGGACCTGATTGTGTCTTCTTAATTGTTTCATTGGATGATTGGGTGGTGATGTGCAATTATATGCAAGAGCAGTCATGCATGTGAAAGGGGAGATGAAATAGATATGTGGGGCAGTGGTTAATTAAGGGCCACAGGAGAGCTGAGAATGGTTATAGCGAAGAGGAAGGGGTAGGAAAATGGGACCAGTTAGTGTGGAGAAATGGAGGCAAATCAAGTTGTGTTTTTTTCCTTTTCATTTTTTGCCCTTTTCTATGGTCATAGTTGCCCCAGTGGAAATTTTTGAGCTAGCACTAAATTTAAAAGGATGACTAAAAGTTGTATAATTTAGCAGTTAAGTTGGTTGTTTTAGACTCATATGTACCTCTGTCCCCTGTGTCTTGAATGATTTGCGTATGATTATATCATTAAGTCATGTACTACAAAAAGTAGGTCTACAATACTTCATGTTTTTTAGACTAAAATACTTGGATAAAGGCTGTAGTTAGTGAGTTGCAAGTTATAAAACAAATACTACTTCATTTTATACTTGTTTGGCTTCATATACTTTGTTTACAAGTTTTTGGCTTTTTATCTTTATTACAGGGTGATGAAAGGTCAAATGAGATGCCTAACGATGTATTGGAGACTGAACCCAAGGTTAAAGATATAACAGCTTCAAAATTTGAGGAATCTTGTAACCAATTGGTTTATTACCTGCCTCAAATTGAAGTCATTTGTAAGTATGACATCTTATTGCTTAAAGGTCAACTTGACTATGTGTGTACTTATTGTTGTGGTAATGAGACTCAGATCTGGATACTAATTTCTTTCCCTCTTTATGGAAATTTTTTGGTTGAAACCAAAACCTGGAATATGTAAAATGCAAGTGTCTTTATTTGATACTGTTAATTAGTTTTGCCTGAACTTCTTATGAAATTCTTTACTGCAGTATCTGTGAATTCTGATGCGTTAACATTGTTAGTAAATATCCTTTTGTTCAAAACCCTGCGTTTGCTAAGAATTGTTGAAGAACAATCCTTTTTGCTACAGAAAATATCTTCCCTCGAGAACGGTGAAGAACAGACCTTTTTGGGCTTTACTTCACCAGTATTGCTAGAGTGACGTACAGTCTTCATCATTTTGAGGATTAATTTCATGGATAAAATAATTGGCATCCTGTGAAGTCCTGAAAGCATGTACACCTATATCTGAGTTTTCAAAGTGTCACTATCCTAATCTAGAGAATGAATGTATTTGTCGCCTAGATAGTACCCATTTCTGACACTTGTACACGAGTTAAGTAACTTAGGTACTTGGAGTAGGACTACTGGAATCAATTCAAATCCATCTTTATTTTTATTTTAACTTTTTGAAGTTCCAAGTTTGAAGATATCTTCTGTCAGCCTCTTGGCTACAATTTTCTCTGTTGGATGCAGTTGTCAGTCCACGAAGTTTCTTCTTAGAACTGTTTTCTCAAGTGCCACTGTGCTTTAGAGTAAATTACGAAGTTATTTCCACAATATGGAATCTGTTCAAGTACTTTCCTCTCGAAAGCCCCAGGCGTTGATTTCCTTTCAGAATGCAACTCTGTATTTAATTTGCAGAATAATGTGCCTTTCTAATTTCAGAATTGTTAAAACCGAATGTCCTGGTACACCAAGACATCCATATACATTTGTTCACGACTATTCAACAGCTTCAGAGTATCCAAACAGAATGTAAGGCAGCTAATTTGCCAGCTTGAGTCTAACGATATCCTGTCTCTGTTTTCCCTCTGCTTGCTCTCTGTGGATGTAGAAAGGAGCCGATATTTCCCTTGCATGCTAGATGCTGTATAAATCTTCCGCCGTGTAACTTTTAACTCTTTTTCTTTTGTTGACCCTTTTCACTGCAGCTCCTGAGGATATCTCTGCAGCAGCTCAGGATGTCAAGCAAAATCGTTTGGATTTGGCTCGGCTGTACAATGAGGTAACTAAATGCATAGCATTACTAGGACTTTTTTGGTGGAAACAGTCTCTAATACATTGCTCACGTTTCTCAAAATTCTATATGTAGATTTCAAATGTACTTTCTGAAAATGCACGAGATTCATTAGATGCATATTTATCCAACAAATCGGCGAGTGTCAAGCTGAGAGACAACCTCCTCATACTTGAAGCCTTTGACCGTGAGATAGATGAAATTCTCGATTCAGTAAAGCACAATTCTCCTAGTTTAGACAAACGTACAGTAAAAGATGACCAGCAGTCTGAAGATTTGCAGCCCAACTCCTTGTCTGCACGTAAAGAAGATGACATTGCATGTGGTGCTGCGGTAGAAACTGAGCTGAAATTTTCAGCCATGGAGGTAGAGGATCAAGTAGAAACTACCATTGAGAGAGGAAAGGTCAATTCACCTAGATATGCTCCTGCTGCTGGGTCGTTTTCAGATCAGACCAAAGCTCAATGTTTATCGAATGGTTTTGCTGAATTAGAAATGGAGGAAAATCAGGATGACAGGGAACCTAGTGGTACGGCTAATACTGCTGATATAGAAATGAAGGATAAGCAGGAGGATGCGGATCTAAATACCAACACTCCAGATGGTATTTGCTGATATAATGACGAAGGAAAGGCAGGATGATATTGGCCCAATTACTAGTACTCCAGCTCATGAAATAGATTGAGCGTTCGTAACTTATTGACAAATTTTTTCATTTTCATCCTAAGTAAGAGACTTGAGAGGGATGGCCCTTGTCAACGAACTCTTGTCAACGGTCTGATAAAGAACATGATATTGGAGGATATGTAACATTTTAGATTGATTTCACTGGGGAGATTCATGCTAGCGTTACTGGGTTCAACAAAATGTACAGCTGTCTTAGTTTTTGCACCCTTTGCGATCCACTTTGGCGCTCATCTAAATTCTTTTAGGATGGTATTTTGCTGGTTTTTGTACGTGTATTGTTTGAAACTATCTTCACGTGAAGATTTTGATTCTCCTGACGTGTGAATTATGTAGCATTCGATAGAACTTAATTGTATTCTCATTCCAAACCAAAGCTTAATCTGGGATTTTGATGTTTAATGTCCTGTTAGTTGTGTGTCTAGCGGAATTTGGATGTTGGTTTTAGGAAAATAATCTTACAAGTACCCTTGAATTGCAATTATTATTCTTCTCGGCGGTCGAATCTTAGTGAAGCTCCTGAACTCTGGGGAATAATTCACTTTAATGCCTAGAAAATAGCCTCACGTTTGAAGTTTCAACTTGCGAGGATTCTATAGGGTGAAATGCTTCTCAACTGGGGAATGGATCCTCAGAAGTTGAAGTGAACTTGAATTGGTAGTACATCTCCTTGTTGCAATCGACTCTGTCAGTCCCCTGGTCTCCCCATGCAGCACTCTCTTTGAAGCAAGCTGAGTTTGCACTCATTATAGGACTTGAAAGAGTGAAAAATTTCGGGGTTTCTAGCATTTGGTACATGCAAGATTTCAATCTATAGAACAAAAGCAATATCAAGTAGTTGAATAGCAAGAATTGAAAGAATACCAAGAATTGATGGCACTGCTGTAGTCTAGAAATAAATTGAGTTTGGATTCGGTCACCATTACAAGCTAGGTATGGCTCCAGTACCTATTATACATTGCCCGTTGGGTCAGCTAGGTATGGCTCCGCCTTGTTTTTACATTGCCCGTCAGGTCAACTTGTTTTGGCTATTACTACTTCCATCATCTCTCTTTTACTTCAATTTCACGCACGAACACAATTAATCAGTGTCACCAATTTTCAATTGCCACTGACTGTTGCGGCTACTTTTTTTTTTTTTTTTGTCAAAACGTCAACTGGTTATTTGTTGCGGCTACTTTCCCAACCCAAAAAATGGTACAAATAACAATAATAAAAATTGCTACTCTTTACCGGGTGGGGCTTTTAAGCTACTTTCAGGAAAGTCGGCCTACTTCAGTATTTGCTGGTCTAATACAGATCCAATGTACCATTTTTGTTTTATCTTTCTTTCTTTCCTTTTTTTTTTCCTGGTCTAACATCAAATCTTATCTGGCATCGGGTGAATTGTGCCCCACCTCTCTCGATTTTAGTTTGTGCCAAATTCTGCAGGAAGATCGACGATATTCTCCTCCTCCAATCCAAAAAGTTCAGAAACTAAGAAGCAAAAGCCTCACTTTCACCCTGCACCAATAATAAGAAATACAAACAAAAACAAGCTAAAGGTGAATAACTGGGCTTTAGATTGTATTCTCGTCATATATGGATCCGCCAAGCTCTTGGGACTATCTGCGGAAACAGGTTCGAGTCTCATTTCAATTGAGCCCCTTTCTTTCTTAGGCTTAGCATCTATTTATCCCCTTTCATTGCGATTTATATCTAGGTCCTTTCATTTTATGGTACTTGGATTTGGTTGAATTTGATGTGTTGATCTGTTTTATCCGTAATTCGAAGAGGAATTGTTTGTTTCAAATCACCCGTATTGGAAATACGGTCAAGGGTTTTTATTAGGAATGGTTGTAGCAACTTCCCTCATTCGTTACCTTACAGACATCTAAGTACTGCTACAATTCGACAAACCATCACATTTTGTCTCTTTTTGCATTTCATAGTATTGTTTGCACTAAATAGAGAGCGATATCAGATGCTTTGGCAGATTTCCCTACATCTAATCTGAAAAAACAAAAAAGTCTTCCGTTCTTCAAAAACCAGAATTGGTCACTATAGATTTCCCTACATCTAAGCTCTTTATTGTACAGTTCAACGAGATTATTGCTTTTCCTCTTTATGCTGGAAGTGCAATGCACTCAAGATGGATTCCCCATTACTAATTTTTTTGTACCTTAATTTGTTGTGCATCTGACTGTCTTACAGCCAAAAACTTCTGCATACTTTCCAAGGGTTGGCCCTTCCTGACAGTGCTAGTATTTCTCTTTAAAAGATATTTGAAATTCAATCTTTCGTAAAACAAGTCAAATGCATGTTTCGTCAAAATTTGGTTCCTAGGATATTTGATGGGCTAAAAAAACTCTTACAAATGGTACTCCAGACAGGATGTAAATAGATGTTTATGACATGGCTGGTCTTTAATGAACATGGTTTCCCAAATTCTTAAAATAGAATTGGTTTTTGTAGAATATTGTACTCCTTAGAGATAATATAATCCAGTAAAATCCCTGAATTATTCTAAAATGTATCCTAGAAGATTTTTTATATAATGAATTGATATGGGTATTCTAATTTAACGGAAATGTATATGTTTTCTTAGGGATTCTTTGAAAACATTTTTTAACCACCTTTTTTTTAAATACCGCATGCCCATTTTTCAAGCATGTCCTACAGTAATTTTTTGCCAAAGATTCTTCAAGAAAAAGTAATCCAGACAGAGCTACCTGTCCAATCATATCCTCATATTCCCTCATCAAAAAAAAAAAAAAAAGGAATACTATTAATAATAATCCAGATCTACATGTCTGCTTTTCTTAAGCAAATGCGGCAGGCTTTTAGCAAGTCTTCTTGTTTGTGATGAGCTAGTTAGTTTTGGCAAAAGTAATGCCTATCTGTAGTATAATGTTATCTTATTAATGGTAGCTTTCTCATTTGTACTTAAAAATTCGCCTTTGGGATATGCATTTTTTAGCTTTTCCTAATTCTTTCTTTCTTTGTTTTTTTTTTTTTTTGTTATTCTGCAGTAGATCTATATTATTTGGATTGTAAGTGATCATCAATTATAGTAAAATATTGATCTTCACGTTTCCATTTTTTCATATTCAATTGACTCAAACCTAGGGAGATTCATTTTAATTGTTTCTTTAATAGATTTTGGAAATCTTTTATTTTGTTTTCCTTTCATGCAACCAGAAGAAAGCTTCAATGTTATTTGCATTTGTTTAATGGTTTTGATGAACTTCACCATTGGGTTTTCTTTTACATAACCAGGCAAGGAAGCTGGAAGCACAATTGGATGAGCAGATGCATTTGTATCGTAAATTTGTTGCTACGAAGGTTGATGGCACTAGTGACAGTGATCTTGAATCTGGAATCGATCAATTGCTCAAACATCTTCATCAAGTGAATTTGCAAATGCAAGCTTGGGTTTCATCAGGAGGATCAGAAATATTTTCTCATACATTAACTCGACATCAAGAAATTCTTCAAGATCTTACTCAGGTATCTGAGTTCATGAAATATTACTTCTACGAGAATTTTGTTGGAGGAGAATGCATCAATGCATTTATCATCTATATAGGAAGTTGAGAAATGAACTGCTCTTCCAAAGCCCACTCAGTGTTAGTCAAAATGCAGAAATGCTCATCTATATGGGATGTTGAGCAATTAATTGGTCTTTTCTAAGCCTACTCTGTGTTTTCAAAAATGCTGATTCTTTGTATTCCTTTTTTATCTCACACGTTTATCACTATTATATTTATTTAACCTGTTACTCCTGTTATCTAAGAACCATAGTTTTTAGTATTTTTGAGAATGTGGAAGATCCAAGGTGCAGATATCTGAAATAATTTTTCAAATCATTAAGCTAAAATCAGAAGAGGTATTCTTGCTCATAATATATTTTTAAAATCCTTTTTCTAAGACTGAAACTAATTATGTTAAGCACTTTGACTCATGTCCTACGAGGGATTATTGTGGAAGTCGATGAGTCTTGGCATTTCTTGTTGGATGTAGATAATAAAATGTAATATAAATATGTGACAGTAGACGATAGATCCTTAATATTAAATATGTCAATGTACACATTCCAAATATAATCACTGACTACAAGCTTTACTTGATGGCTTGAAGTACATATTCTACGTTCTTTCTGAGCTTGATTATGTGAGTTTCTGTTTTGATAAAAATATGTATGTAAAAGACAGATAATTTGTGAGATTAGGAGCCTCTCATAACTTCTGTGCTCATCATTTCCAAACTTACTGTTCACCTCACTAGCTTTGACGTATGCATACATCCCTGCATGGAGACTTGTACCCATCCCTATGTTAGGCTGATTTGAAACTTATATTAAACCATCAGGCATTGCCATTTCATGATGCTTAACTAAATGTAAATTTCAATATGCTCTGTGTTTGTAGGAGTTTAACCGGCTGCGCTCCAGTCACAGAGCTAAGAAAGAGCATGCTTCATTGCTAGAGGATTTCAGGGAGTTTGATCGGACAAGATTAGACTTGGAAGATGGTGGTGGTTCCTATGAGCAAGCCCTACTAAAGGAGCGTGCATCTGTTAGTAGGAGTACAGGGCAGGTAAAAAGCAATCCTTTTATCCCTACTATTTAATCTGATGAAATATCTGCAGTTTTTTGCACATTGATCAAGTGTTTTGATTCAAAACCTTACAATTCTTCTAGATTTTACAAAGAAATGTATAATTTTGTCACTGTTAGAGCAACAAATACTGCAGCGCCAACAAATGTGTTTGCTAGCAAAAATGTTTTGCAGTACCTTTATTGTTGGTGTGCAAACCCAGATGAGTGTTCTGCAGGTGCATTTTAATTTGGAGTAAATTACTAAAAATTCTGTAAGTACAAATATAATGGATTTGGTGAGTTATCACTTAGCAGAAAAGGCTGGGGAAAGTAACTCTGCTTATTCGGAATCATACTTTGCCTAGAAATCTGGGCTGCTTGTGCCTACTTGGTTTTAGATCGGATTGCATGTTAAATTTCTTTTAAGGAGCTTGAAGTTTGACGTTTATAAGACATATTTGGGGAATTTGAGCTTTTAGCCTATTGAGCATTTCCATTCTTTGTTGTTCAATCTATGGTTTCTGATTAACTATTAACTAGTATGAGTGTAGGTGCTTTGCACGTTGTTTTGTAACTCATAGATAGATTTATTGGATAGACGCATATTTAGAAATACAAAAACTAAATTATAAAAAAAAAATAATTGTTAAAGAATTCAAAACCCAATTCTTATGTTCTTGTTCTCATTCATAAATGTAGTAATGCAAATCAATGCGTATCAGTAACAAAAATGCTTATCTTGATTTATGCATCTATGTTCCTCTTTTGTGTCGATTTGAAAACAATTTTGAATGAGCCTTGTACCTTATCATTTAGGAATCTAGGAAGTTAGATAAAGAATTAGAGGTTGATTTGTATTCACAAGAATCACAACCAATGCTCGTACATTCTTTCTAATGTTAGGACATTTTTTGGTGATCATTGAAGAAATTAAAGTTTTATGGAGGCATTTGACAACCATTCATCCAGTGGGTCCTTTTATTATAAGAACTATTGGGCTCTACTACTACAATAAAGGGTTAAAACAAAGAAGTGTAATTTCAAATAATTAACCAATATTGCAATTTTCTTACTTATGCTTTATGTAAGCTAAAGAACATAGTAATCCATCAATATCTGTGCTTAATGGCCAGAGTTATATTATATTAAGAAAGCAAATTATACTATAGTCAATTTTTTAAAGCATTTCTGAATTTTCAATCATGCAGTAAAAATATTAGCATGATTAGAGCTTCTCCAGTTAAACTACAGCATACATTCCTACAAAAATTTAAGTATAGCATTTACTTTCAAGGACGAATGTTTTATTCCTTTTTAGTTCAAAATATGGTCATATAACTGGCAGGTAAAATTGTTTTACAAACTACATCGTTTGCTTAGAGTAAAGAGCTGGTAACATACCCAGTCACCTCTTAATGCATTTAACTTGAGGAGCTGTAAATTTTAGTTCAGGTTTAGATTCAAGCTTTGATTATATGAGTCCACAAATATGTCATCTCGAACTGTAGCCTAGTATCTGTAACACAAATAATATCGTGGATCACAGTGAGAAGCATGAAATTGGACTTTCCACCCATGGCTCCACGTATGCCCGTTATAGGTGAACTTAAGTTTCACAGCGAGAAGCATTTAATTCATTCTAGCTTCACCTAATAAAGCCCTGATGGTCACGACCCTCCAACTCTTACCCTTTCATAGATTTGATATTTTCACAATGATAAGACATATAAAACTATGATTCGATTCTCAAATGTTAACATCTTTGCTAAGTAAATGCTTCCTATTTTCCTTCACCATCTCACTATCTCAATTAATTCATTGTAAAACCAAATTCGACTTGAAGAAATTTACCTCAATGAAGTTCTATTTCTAAATTAAAACATCAAAATCAATTCCTTTCCAATAAATTTCTATTTCTAAATTAAAACATTAAAGTCAGTTCCATACCAAATTCTAAGAACAGATACCCATAAGATTTTTACTTCAATAAAATTTTAGGGCTCCAAAGGTAACTCCTTATAGTGTGTCCGCTGTCCAGTGCATCATCTACTACTGAAATCCTGATTTTACCTTTTTTTTGTGTAAAAAGTTTAATCAAATAGAATTGCCTTGTGATTTTCCATATTATAGTCATAATGATGGGATTCACGATGATTTCCTAATGAATGTTTAATTTCTAAATGCCATTCCTAAAAACTTAGTTCCACTCAAAAACTTCATTCCCAAGAAAATAGTATTTTACTCCCCAAAAAAAACATGCACACACATACACAATGTCAGAGTTACATAAATGGTCAAATAGTAATAGTAATAGTAATAATAATAATAAAGACACTCAGAATTACCTATGGTGTCAAAAGTCTAAATGACTGAACTACCAAATCAAAATGGCATTTAATATTTTCATGACTACAATGCTAAAATGACACATACTCCTGAGTTACCGTTTCTATCTATTTCAATTATATGGTTTCTGTTTCTTATACATGCGATCCTCAAGCTATATGATGCGCTGTGGACTAACTCCATTTTGCACCCTTAATGTACCAATTTTCCACTTTCCCTAAACTTTAATTTTGAACACTTTGCACGCTAAACTCTCAATTTTTGACACTTTGTATTCTATACTCTCAAATTTCAATCAATGACAATATGCCGAAAGTGGTGGAAAGGTGCCACAGTATTATAGCAAAAATAAAATAATACCTCGTCATTAATTTGTGCCATCTTTTATCTGGTTAATTTTGCTAATAATATTAGTGATTGAAGCCATATAGATCAATGACTTTGTGCTAGAAGTGATATTAAACAGGAAAAAAAAAAAAGGGATCGCAGTTAGAGCAAAATGGTATATTGTCATTAATTTGTACTATCCTTTATCTTGTTAATTTTGTGAATGTAATTATTGATTGGCTTAAATGGCACAAAATTGGGAGTTTATGGTGGAAATGTCCAAAATTAAAAGTTTAGAGTGCAATCTGAGAAATGATACAAGTTTAGGGGGGTGCAAAGTGAAGTTAATCAAAGGCACTACAGCACTTGATGAGTTATTGATTTCAGGAAGTTGCCGTTTTGTTTCTATCAACATGGTTCCTTTCCAAATAATGTTAAGTTAATTATGTTCCAATTCCAGATCTAACAATATTTCTTGAAATTTTTGTTTTTCCTATTGCTTAAAGATGTCTTTTCCATATAAACAACAACTTTAATCTAATTTCAACCGAAATCTGACTGTACACCGAATTCTCTTCTTATAATAAACAAATACCCTTAAAAAAATCAAAAAATGTCAATCAAATTCGGCTTCATAATATATTATTATTTATTTATTAGTAAGGATATCATTGAAAAGTATAAACTAAATCACTAAATCACCAAATCATATCGGTGCTTTTAATATAGTATAGAAATTACGTAAACTTTTGGTCCCCAAGTGTTTTCAACGTTTCCCTTTGTTGACAGATGGTTAGGTATAAAAGAAAGATCCTGCTGGCATGGAAACTGCATTCCTTTTAATTACAGTGATGAATAAGTAGCATTTCTTGCTCTGTGCAAGTGAGGTTCTTGGCTATTGAATAAGTAGATAGAAGGGCATAGACAAGCTGCTTGAGAACAGGAAAACCTGGATTTTGGCCATTTTGGAAATTTTTGTCATGGCTGTCTACTTTCGGCAGTAGCAGACTTTGGTTCGTACTTGCAGTGTTTTTCTGTTATTTAACTAGCAATAAAAGGAATTGCTTGTAGTATCCAAAAGCTCAAGGTGTGTAGTGGTAGTTTGGTTGACAAGCAAGGAAGGCAAATCTAATTGACCTTTTACTTCAGTTGTAGCACAATAGTCTCTTAAAACTAACACTAGGAGAATTAGTTGTAAAAATTCGGCAAACATACTTGCATGATACTGCATATGGACGAACATTCCCCAGATAAAAGTGGTTATATCTGCTGAAATTTGGGCTTACATTTTACATTTTTGGGGATTTTGTTTGAAGTTCTTGATCCGTCTGCTCCACTAAGTATTACTCACAAAAAAGTTAATATTTAATTGAATCTCTGTTACAGATGGACACTGTCATCTCTCAAGCTCAAGAAACCCTTAAAACTCTCATGTTTCAACGGTCTACATTCGGGGGCATCAATTCAAAGCTTAGTAATATTGGCAGTCGCCTTCCAACAGTAAGAAACCATATTATTACTTTAATGGTTACATATTGCTCTTACTTGCTAATTGACTGGCTCTTTGAAGAGATAACGGAAGCTGAACTGCTTCTATGTTCAAGGCATTGTAATAAACTAGCTGCTGTTTTTCAACTTAGTGAAATTAAATAAATGCTTGAATTTAGGCCATTACATGATTCTCTAGGAGAAATCATGTTGGATAAGCTTTGCAGCCAGTAATGGTTCTTTGACTAGACTGTCTATCAGTTTTGCTGATGCCTATGCATCTTTGTAGGTCAACCATATACTTTCAGCCATAAAGAAGAAAAAGTCGATGGACACCATTATCCTCTCATTAGTTGCTGCTGTCTGCACGTTTTTAATCCTGATTTATTGGTTAACGAAATAGCAAGCAATCAGCTTTTTCTATCGGGTGCCTTGTAGAATGTTTTTTAGTATATTGTATTTGATTGCACATACCCTCTGGTTTGTCAATAAATTTTTTACAGGGTGTGTTAGTATAATTATATGCAATGGCTATTAGTTTGAGACTTTCCCTCCCTCTTATCTTTCTCTGTTGGTTATTGTTAACAGTTGCTCATGGAAAGGGATATTGGACGAAGACACTTTTCAGGGTGCCTTTTTTCTTTTTTCCCCCCTTTTGGTGGGCAGTTTTTGGTTTCATCAAGCATGTTGTTGCTAATCCTTTGAAGCTAATTGTTGTTTTGAGATATGATGATTTTTCTGACTAACTCGGGGTTAAATGGAGGTGCTATAGGTTGTTTGTAGATATTATGCCTCGCACCTTTTGACTTACTGGGATGGTTCTAAGATAAAATGGAGATGCTTCAACTTCTGATACCTTTGAAACCATACGCTTCCAATTTTTTCGGCAATTTCTTAAAGTAGACTTAACAAGGATGATGTTGGCAAAAGCTAGACATGTTTTTTAAAGTTTGTTGTTGCCTACACTGTGAGTTATACATTAGAAACTCTATTTTTAGTATATTATGTCGTTCTGTTCTTTGTTGCTTGAAAGCTGATCCAAGTAGTCTTTGGCTAAAAGCTGGTTTTTATGAGACGTTTTGGCTAGCTCTTTACTTACTATAGATCGACTCCATGGCGCAGTGCTTCTGAATTTAACTTTTGCTTCTAGAAACTTCCAAGACACAAAGCGCTACGGCCTTGTTTGGCAGCTGAGTTTTTTGCCAAGTTTGTATGCTGTTAGTTTTTTATCTATTTTTGCTACAGGAATCCTTAAAAAACTTCCAAAGTTTTAATGTAAATTTTTAGCAAATTTGTATAAAACTTGTTTGTTTCCTACATTATCTGCAAGAATCCTCAAAACCTCCAAAATTTTTAATATAACACCTCCAAAACACATAAAAAACTTCACTCCCAAAAATTTTTTCTACAACTTCTACAGTAAGTTACAATAGAATTTATATAAACTTTCAAAAATTTAGTTGACAAACAAGATTTAGCAGTTTCAAAGAGGCCAGATGAAAGAAAAGTCAACATATTTGCTGAAGGCTTGTGAAGGAAATAGCCATATGATTGTGACCATTGTGAAAATTCTTTATGTGCCCATTCAATGATCCGATCCGTTTAGACTGCATTGTTTGGGAGTTTTTAAGGAAAATTTGCATGGACACTTTGATGAGAAATGTATTCAGGGATAATCTAAAAAACACACCCGAAAAAAAAAAATCCCCAAAACTGTTGTTTGGTGGTTGAGTTTTTTGCCAGGTTTGTATGCTACTAGTTCTTTACTTGCTTTTATTACAAGAACCTTAAAAACTTTCAAAGTTTTAATGTAAATTTTTAGCAAGTTTGTATAAAACTTATTTGTTTCCTACATTATCTGTAAGAATTCTCAAAAAAATCTCAAAGTTTTTAATATAACACCCCCAAAACACATAAAAAAAACTTTTCTTCCAAAAATTTTTTCTACAGTAATCTACAGTAGAGTTTTATACAAATTCCCAAAAAACTTAATTGCCAAAAAGGCCGGTGATACGGACAAGCCTCCACCTATTTTTGGCAGTTCAATGGTCCACTGGATCCTATAACCTTCTTTCACGACTCAGCATTGTTTAATTCAATTTCCTCAGCTCTTTTAAAGTTAAACAACCCCTGGACGCCTAAATAATTATCTTACGTCTCAGCTTGTTTTTGCCATAGTCTTTTCCAGTCAACCACAATATACCCCTGGACGCCTAGATTGCTTTTAAAGTTTGAACGTGCATTAATAAATCTAGTAACAATCCTGTTACAATACAGTGGTAATATCCATCAGAAAGTCATATACACAACGACAAGCATTTTGGTTATCTTCCAGGAACCCGACCTTTTGGTCCTTTGGTCTCGTAACACCGTCTGCTAACCTTCCTAAAAGCCCAATCCATCAAATTTGAGGCATTAAATATTTAAATGACGATGAACTTCAAACGTTTTCATAAGCATTCCTGGCATCAGTGCATGGAAAATCATAAACATCGTCTTTATCTTGTTTTGAAATCCGAACTGAACTGTACCAAGGTTTATGTAAAGAACTGTGTCTAGGCAATATCAATTTGCGCATGCTAAATAATCAGTAACAGAGCACATAAATTAACCATGTGCAACACGAAGAAACTTTTTTTGGAAAAAAGGGACACCCTTCTTCTTGGAGGTAAGAACTGAGTTGAGATGGAGGTCAAATCTTGTGCACATCTTCCATGAGTGCAGTTGCCAATTGCCATTATCTCTCTTTCTATTGTCATTCATATATTCGTCAACTTACTGATGCTGATGCCACTTGTATCCCAGCTTCCAGTTGACAGCATAGAGAGGAGATGAAATGGATCGAGAAAACACAAGAACTAATGGATGTCAAATCAGGATTGACTGAATTACGAAACCTATTCTTAAGTACTTGTGCAATGAGTTTCCAGGACATAGCTTAGCTACGCCATACAAAAGTCAGTATGATCTCTTTAGAATACACGAATAGATACACTGAAGAAGCAGATCGAGCGGACATCAAGTTATAATGAGAGGGTTTTTGCTCCTGTGCAACCAGTAACAGCAAATTACAAAGCACTGTCTTCTGTGAATGCCATGTCAAAACAATATATAAGCAGAACATAACTAGCCCAACCGACAGCAAACCTAAAGAATGCAGAAATGGGGAAGGAGATGGGGCCAGGCATATATGGTGTTGCTTTCTCATTCTGCTCATGACTCGCGTGCGTCCAATCGAGAAAGATATGATTTTTTGAACTCCATTTCTATTTTCTACAGAAGAAATTTTGAATTATATATGTCCTTACCCCATTTAGCAACTGTCCCAGTAGTTATAGTTGAGAGTTAATAAGCTCTTCAACCGAGTTTCTATACTTGGAAACAAGGTCCCTGATATCAGACAAAACCAAAGACAGAACTGATAGAAAGAAAGCCAAAAGCAATAAGAACAAACAAGGCACCTACATGTTGGTAACTGAATGACTGAGAAATCAAAATCTGTTCAGTTTCCTAGTTTGCGCTTCTGTCCCCCGACTGTCTGTCAATGTCGGCACATCCTGAGCTCAGCTTTCCATATAACGAGAAATAAAATCACGAAAAGATGCCAAAATCTAAACAGAACATAAAAATCTTAGGAGGCAGGATGTAACATATTGCCAAAATCGTGGCACATCGCGTCTCAACTCTACTTTATCCATTTAGCCATCTGTTTTTTCTTTTTCTTTTTGTGTGTGTGTGTGTGTGGGAGTTTTTTTTTTGGGGGGGGTGGAGGTGGATTGGGACTCAGGGAGTGTGCAAAATAAGCATTCATGTAGCATTGCAAATATAATCTACAAGAATCTGCAGAAAAGTTTACCATGGATCTGGAGTTGATGGAACCCGAAATTGAGTTTAGCAGACACTTATCAAATTGGCTGTTCAATTTGTTACCGTTTAGAAGAAGAATGTAAACGAAATCATTTATGGTTGTGGAATAAAAGGAGGTGGTATTAGTCTGAGGAAATTCATTTTATGGATTAATTTTGATAGAATCACTAACTAGTGCATCTGAATGCTGATCCCGAGTTCCATTCTCTATAGCGTCTGCTAAGTTTTCCACCGACTGGAAAAACGCAAATCAAAAACAAAACCTTATCTTAAAAAGAAAGGGGGAGCTGGGGAACCAAGGGTTGCTTTGCCAAAAGTAAGTTCTGGGTTTTGACAGAAGAAAACAGACATGCAGGAGATGGAAATGAGAGGCAAGTGACTGTTGTTGGAGGAAGAAATGATGATCCTGAGGGGAAGGGGGTGTAGAAGGATTGCTGCTGCTGCCGTGAGTCTGGGCGCTTTGGATCATTGACCAGCTTCCTCCGTAATGATCCATTCACGACAGCCCTCTGACAGAGCTATAGGATTCATCAGATGGGCAAAACGCCCCTGTAGCTCTCAAACTATTACAAAATTCAACTTTTGACCCTCCAACTATTAACTTATAAGTTTTAATCTTCAATTAATTAAAACGTACAATCCTAACTCTTCTGTTACTTGAGTCGTTGTGTCAAATAGAAACATCTATCGATAAGGAATTGAATGTTCTTGATTAACCTATTGTTTGACAAATCAAGAAGGTTTAGATGTATTGATATAAGCTCGGAAGAATTTTATGAGAGATTTACAAAGTTCAAGTTTGGAAAGGAACCAAGACTTGTTGGAATATTCTGAAAATTGAATTGTATGCTAAATTCACGTCATTAAGGGAAGCACATGAATCCAATGAATTTGAAACAACAATGAAAAACAAGTTAAATTCCAAATAAAGACAACTCAACTTTTTCAAGTTGCCTATTCTTGCTAGAATTTCTCTGTTCAGGATTTTGAGTTTTCAATTAATTTCGTTCAATTTCAGTCATTGGAGATTTGTAAATTAGTTTATGAGTCAAACGGGGGTAAAACAATTTTACCTTAACTCATGTCTTGTGAAGATGAAAACACCCTCAGATATGCCATTGATGTGTATGTGATGATATCTCTGTTCAACATAACAATTCAAGTTGATGGTAAGGTTAGAATTATACATTTTAATTAGTTGAAGAGATAAATTTTATTTGTTAATAGTTGATGGATCAAAGTTCAAATTTATAATAGTTTGAGAGCCACTGCTGTCCACGTCGTGCTATTTTCTATTAAATATAAGGACACAAATTGACATAAGGATTAGAATTATATATTTTAATTAGTCGGAGAACTACAGTTGATATTAAACTCTCTAATATATATAGTGAAACCAGTCCTCATTGAGCTGGCTAAATAATAAACCCAAGTGAAGTTTTGCCTCTTGGGTCAATCAAAGCTATTGCCATTAGTCAAATAAACACAAAAAAAAAAAAAAAAATCGTTCCTTCTTCTCTTCCCCCGTCTGTTGGACTGATTAAGCTGCCAAGCAATCTGTTCACTTGTCTTGTTTAGCTTCCAAACTCTTTAAAGGCCAAAAACCGTTTTACTTTTGAAGATTTGATTAGAGCGGACTAACATTTAATCTATTAATTTTTGAGCAGCTTTCAGTGAATCAGCTAATTTAATGATATGAATGTAATTATAACTAAAAGTTTAAAATTTGGTTGACTACTCACCCATGAATGAAAGGCCCTTGTTTGAATTGCAGTTTTTCAAAGAAATTTTTTTTTATTTGTTTATGGCTACTACATTTGTTAATTACCTTTTTATCTTACATATATCAAATCCTTACAATATATTTTTCTATAAAAACTCCAAAAAATAGCAATCCAAATGAAATGATATTTATAAATGCTTAGCCTTCCCACCTAAAATGCACGTATTCAATTATATATATTTCATTTCGCTATTTTTCTCTATCCTCTCTATTAATTATTTATCTATTTCTCTCTCTATCTTATGTTTTTTTGTGTATTGTGACTTTTGAAAAGCAATTACTTTGCTTGTCCTTACATGATTTCTAAAAATTTTATTTTCTTTTCATCATTTTATGATGAAGTATAATCTTCTAGAAGTTAAGATGCACTAGATTGATTTACATCAGCGATTAATAGATTGGTAATCACGTGCATTTAGCATGGAATGCCCAATCTTTTTTGTTTTATTAAATTGGTCATGTGCAAAATACAGGATGTCATGAATAGACCAAATTGCCCCGTGGAGGCCTGGCATCTAGATCTCTCTGCTTTCCTTCTTTAGATATCTCCGACCATATTGATGCTGGAAATACTTTGCGCGCGTCTACTGACAATACATAGAGGTAGCATTCAGGTCATCTTCTAATTTTCCTCTCCAGCAAAAATTTTGCAATCCATAAACCCACAAAAGTTCAAGCTTTTGAAGTTCCTTTGGTCTGGAGATTGCTTGGTAAATTTGCTCATGAGAAAAACGAAATGTATTTGCTCATGAGGAAAACGACCTGCATACCGAACTGGAATTGGATGGAATAGATAATGGCATTTATAAGTTGCAGTCACAATCCAATCATTTATCAGTCACTTTACAAAACCACTAGTGCTGAATTAAATGTCCTCTAAAGCTATCAGGCAAATATCGTATGCACACAGATGTAGAAATAATAGCTTTGAATGACTCAGAGACAACAGAAGCTTCATTCAACTGAACCGAAAAAGTATCAGTTGAGTCATTTGACGCTTGGAGGTTGAGGATTCCTGCAAATGATATCTTCCGAGTTCAGTCTAATAGCAGCATGCAATCATGGAGGGAAAAGTACCCGAATTCTTCCTGCACTGGGAAGCTTCTGTTAGGGAGAAATGACAATTTCCATCCCCCCTAGTGAGAATTGAGTTTCCTGTTGCCAACTCCAGAAGCTAATCACGGATCTGTCAGAAGTTTCATTCAGTCCTTGATGCATGATTAGACAAGGAACACATCAACAATCTGAAGCTGTCAACTGCGATTACACACACTACAATATCAGAATGAGCTTAGTGAGGTCTTTAACTAATCATTGTGTTCTCTGTAAAACAAAAGATTGTCACTTTTCATGGAGCAGATTTTGATAGGGAGTGTTGCTATTGGACTGTAACATTTTAAATGACAAACACCAACCGAAGTAATGATTATAATGAGTCTTGCTCAAGCTCATCTCAGGAAAAGGCCAAAATGCAAGAACCAAGAAGTTAATGAATGAGAGAATAAAAGTACCAAAACTGAAATTTTCTTCCACCAACTCAAGATAGCCATGAACATAATGCAAATGAAAAGTAAGACCTATTTCCTGGGACAACCACACCATGCTGCATATAAGTTACTGCTTGGCATATAAAAGTGGACAAATTAGACAACTCAAGAAGTATGTTTTTGCAAAATATTCTTTACTAACATATAGTCCACATTCCAATTGATTCACATGATGCATTACTGTAGAAGCATGAATAGTACCAACTTGAATCCAGTACAGACTTTCTAGACAAAAGTTGGACAACAGCAGTCTAACAGAAGAAAGACAAAAATCATACCTTTCTATGTTTCGAAGAACTTTTTAACTTTTCCAAGCCAATTAATGAGCTCAGCCTTGTCCTTGTTCATCATGTACTCATGCAAAAATAAGGAAAGGTCATCATCTACTCCCCTTGTCCTCAGAAACTCATAAAGTCCACTCGCCAGTGTAAATTTCAAACCCCTGAAGAAATTAAACACAATCCCAGTGTCACCATAAAGCCTTAATTGGTCAGACAATCAACATAAATTTTGATAATGGTCAAAGGAACCAACTTACAGGAAGCACAAGATTTTGGACCAGGGAAAAGAAAACAAAAAAAAAAAAAAAAAAAGAGGGGGCATGACCTCATGTTTTATCATCACCACTATAAATGGCCATTATCATCAAATGGTTCAGTAATTTTGAGAAGCATTAACATATTACACTTCAAAGAAAGAAACTTGTCATACTTGACGTCGGGTCCCATATAAGGCGGAATTGGTGAATTGTCACGTCTGAATATGTAGACTTTCTGAATTTCTAAGGAGTCTGAAAAGGCTGAGCATACAAACTCCAACAACTCATTTCTGTCCCCTTTCCATATGTCAACCAGCAAGCTAATATGAAGACGCACATCTTCGCCACTACATTCAGCAGCAGACGGTGGGACGCACACTGAGCCATCAAACATCGTGGCTTCAATTTTAATGTGCTCATCCTCAGTAAATTTGCCTCTCAAGGTAATCCACTGCTCACCAGGTCGATCTTCTACTGTGAAGCCATTGTATTCTGTAACAGGCTATTGAAAATAATCAAAGAAAACAGAATTTAGAATTCCTTGGGAAATGGAGAGCATTGATTAATGTTTGAACAAACTGCAGATATACAGGAGGAAAAAGGTATATGCTTTAAGGAGGCTGGATAAATTACCTTCAGTGTAAAATGAAAGTATTAATATGTGGTCTTAGTATCATTTTTTGGCGCTTCAGTTTGGTAAAAGAACCTTAATAGCGGCCATTAATTTGCATTAGCCCAAGATTTGCGTTATCATTTTTAGATTTTTTTTTTTTTTTGGGGTCTTGTCCCTCAAATGGAACCTGGAGATTTAAGCACTCGCAGAAAAAGATTTACACACGCCAGACATTACACTGTCGTTCAAAGATTAGAAGCATTCTTTCCAGGCTACAGAAATGTCCATGGTGAATAATACAATCCTTTTCATAATCAATCTGGAAAGAATAGACTCTGCATCAGTTGAACTAATGTTTTTATGAGATTTAAGTGTTTTGGCCTCCTTGACTGCGACAAATCCACACAAAATGTGAATGTATGTCGAATTTGTAAATGTAGGTATTCGTAGACAGAGAAGCATGCCTTTCCAAATAGAATTGAACACCGTACCCTCTGTTCAACAAAGAAGTCAACATGGTTTAGTCTTATTAGTTGACGTGGACTGATGTACAAATTTTACATTCAGCGAGACTGCATGTGATGCTTTCTCACGTTAAACAAGGTTATCAGTTCTAACATTTGTTCATTTCCCCCCTTGTTCCTCTGTGGTTTGATTGGTTTTCTTGGTTTTTTTCCCCCTTTTTTTAATGCTCTTAAGCGGTGGGATAATATGTGACAATATGTCATCCTTCGATGTGGAGCACTAAAATAATGGAGAATGTACGGATGCACAACTCAACCAAAGGAATGGCTTTTAATGACACAGTTTCGAATTTTTATCACAAGTTGGACTGCATTTTTATCACAAGTTGGACTTTTCCATTATTACTGGACTCGGAAACAAAAAGGGAAAAGAGAGACACACACATAGCAATCCCAAGTGACAGGAACAAAACAGGCATCATCTTCTGGGGCAACACAGTACACAGAAACATGCTCAGACTAATGAATTGAAGTATCGCCTTAAAAAGATTGATTTTTTTCCTTTCTCTGAAATAAAAGAAGCAGCGACAAAGGGCAGGGGGGAGGGATAAGTAGAGGAGTATTCTTACAACAAAGACCAAGAGTGTTGTCACCTCAGTGACAAATTTAATTTAAAAAAAAAAAAAGGAAGCGATTTTGCAGTAAAATACTAGAAAAGGAAACACGAAATGATTGGGGGGCGTGAGATATGATGAGAAGAAGACACTAGTTGTTTTACCTGGTGGGGTGGGTGATATAGAGAGCGGTGGTGGATGTGAGCGGCGAGAAGTCTGTGGATATTGGATTCAAGTGGAGACGTGGACTTTGCAGCGGCTGCCGCCGGTGTCTCAATGTTATTGCCGCCGCCGCTGTGGCAACACCTTTGCGGATTAGCTGATCTCACCAGTAATATTCCTAAGTTGGGTTTGTTAGTGCTAAAATTAATACTCCTACAATTACTAGTTGTAGGAGCAGCAGTAGATGGTAGTAGCAAAATTTGCTGTCGGCAGTAGTAAATCTGGGACTGGCGAAAGAGCGACAGCAGCGGTCCTCTTCGCCAAGAACAAGTATGGAGAAATCCGACCATGTTCCTTTGTTCTCCCAATTCCCTCAACTCTTTGTGCTTCAAAACTCCAGGACAGCAGAGGAGGGTTTCTGCTAGGGTTCATTATCGAGCAGATTTACCTTCTTTGACCTTTACTCAAGGCCAGACCTTTTTTTTTTTTATAGAAGTTTATCATTTTCATTTGATTTTTCTGTGCCGGTAATTATTTCACCATCATAATTCATAGGATTAAGTACGTCTACCACCACCTCCGAGGTTTGAGCAAATTACAGTCACCAGTGGCGAGTAGGCCCTCGATAAACGTACGTTTTGCAATTTGAGGTTGATCGTAGCTTGACTAAGCCGAAGAGTAGATTTCGTAATTTAACCAAACCTCAAGGGATGTAGATGTAATTGACCGTGATTCATAGGGAAATGGATTTAGGCAATGAAACTCTCTTTAATTTAAACCTTTGATTCTAAGGAAGCTAATTTAACTTATTTTCGATTATTGTTGAACATCCATCTTGTTTTTAGTAAGGTGGGTGGTGAATCCTAGAAACAAAAAAAGGAATCAGTTTTGTTAAGAGAAAATTTACGTTTTAGGAGGCGTAATAAATAATAATAATTATGATTGTATATATTGACTATATGATAACTTGTGTATAATCTAGTTATGTTAACGAGGGATAATAATGAAGCGTAGTCTAGTTAACCACACTCTTCGCCTGTAAATGTAATAGACATACCATGAATTTGAATCATGTAGGGGGGAAGTGGGAAATCAGTAGTGTCGTTCATCCTTGAGAAAAAAAAAAAAAAGTAAAATTGGGGGACCCAGCATCTGTTAACAAAATCCAAAAAGAATTTATAGTGATGTCATATGTGTCATGTGTTGAATGGGGGCAGTCAAATTGCTTTATGTTTGTAGTGACACCATAACGGAGGCAGGCACTATTTGGATCGAGAGAATAGAAGGAAAATAAAATGAAAAGAATTGAAGGAATTTGAGTTTTCTTATTTGAATTGATGTTTAAGGAGGAGAAGGAAAGAATATGGAGGTAAAGGATTTTTAGGCTTCTTCTTTTTTCTTTTTTTTTTTGGAATTATAGTTTGAACGGAAACGGAAAGGAGGATGTAGCTGGGATGATGCATTTGATTCAGTACTGCCAACCTTTTGGTACCACTAACTACTGCTGCTAATTTACAACTATAATTCTCATTCTCATTCCATACGCTGGACTCTCTTTTTTTTTTTTTTTTTTTTTTTTTTGTGGTTTTTGGTTTTCGGGGTATATATATATTGCTTTGTTTATTTACTTTTTAAAAGTCCTTGTACTGCATAATTTCATTCCCAGGCCCGGCCCTCTTCTAGATTCACACCTTCCTTCTTTACCAATCTCAATAAATCTTCTCCCAATTTCCAAATTCCTAGGGATTCCTCCGCTTTCTCTACTTCATTCCTTTCTACTGCCTCCTACAGTAGCTGTAGCGGTACTGGAGCACATAGGACGACGGCTTTAGATTAACTGCTGCAACCCGCCCCCCCTTTTTTAGCTCTTTTTTTTTTGGGGGGGGGAGGTGGTGGTGGTGTGGGGTTGAGGGGAGGAGGAGGAGGAGGAGGAAAAAGGGTGCTGGGTAGTGGGGGTTGTTTTTCCTGGCGATCAATCTTTTTCATTTGGGGGAAAAGGGAAAAAAGAAAAAAAAAACAGAGAGAGAGATACGGAGAGAAACTGACCTGTGTCTCATCAGAATTAGAAGAAGAAGAAGCAGAATG
The DNA here is from genome assembly GCA_013103745.1 of Gardenia jasminoides. Classification (NCBI taxonomy): domain Eukaryota; kingdom Viridiplantae; phylum Streptophyta; class Magnoliopsida; order Gentianales; family Rubiaceae; genus Gardenia; species Gardenia jasminoides. The sequence goes on from CM023103.1 coordinate 26,904,186, forward strand.
TTCTGTAGAATGATAGTATTATCAGGAAAGAAGAGGAAGAAGGGTGCTACTACAGTCCCCGTGTACCTCAACGTATACGATCTCACCGCTATGAATGGCTACGCTTACTGGCTCGGCCTCGGCGTCTACCACTCCGGTGTTCAAGGTTCTCCCTTTATCTCTCCTCCAATTTTCTTTTTTTTTTTTTCCATTTTGGGGATAACGGATCTGACTGACAACTTCCTTCTTCTCCCTTTTCCTTTACTTTTTTTGCTCTTTTACCCTCACTTCTGCTACTGCTACTGCTTGTTTCCGTTATTTTTGTTTGATTTGCTTAAATTACTCAACCTATGAACCGATTCAAGAGAGAAAAGGTTGGAGCCTTCTTGTGATGTTTCAACATGCTAAACGAACCTAAAATTAGTTGCCCCTTTTCCTTCAAACGAAGTGCTGAATTGGGGAATTATTTGGTTGCTTCGGTTCACGCTTTGTGTTCTGTCTAAAAACTGCTTTCATTTTGTCCCTTGTCATTATACACAAAGTTCCTTGCTTATCTACTTGGTGTCAATGAAGAAATGGCAGCCTCTGTTTTCTTGAAATTTTACCCAACACAAGTCCTCTTGCTAGTGGGTTTTTAACCTCAACCTTCCATTGAGTTTTAGTTGCTGACAACAACGTTCAGCGAATTTGCCACTAATAGGACTTCCCACAACGTGTCAAGAAAGAAAGACAAGTAACTCAAATCTGTATTTTCTTTTTACGGCAATCTAAAATATCAACCCTAAGTTTTCAAATTCCTGCCCCGTAGAAAAACAGGTGTGTACCAAATCAAGCAAAGAGGAAGATGATATACATACATTTCTGGTGTAAAATTCGATTTAAATTGAGCAGATTTCTGGTAACACGCAATAGGAGGTTCTGCTTCTGATGACTTCCTGTTGCTTCTTTTTTTGATCTGTTATGCCACTTGAAGCCAATATTTTTCTTTTGGGATGAATTTCCCTTGACTGTTTCATTGTCTCTGATTTTTTTTTTTTCTCTTTTAATACATTCCTCAGTTTTTTCCTTGTTGTAGTTCATGGGGTGGAATATGCATTTGGTGCACATGAACATTCAACAACTGGGGTATTTGAAGTAGAACCCAAGCAGTGCCCAGGGTTCACTTTCAGAAAATCGATCTTGATTGGTAGGACAGATTTGGGTCCTAAAGAAGTCCGTGCATTCATGGAGAAACTAGCAGAGGAGTACTCTGGCAACACGTACAATCTCATTACCAAAAACTGCAATCATTTCTGTAATGATGTGTGCCTGCGCTTAACGAGGAAACCAATTCCTAGCTGGGTTAATCGGCTAGCACGACTGGGTAATAGCTTGCTTCAGCATCTAGATGTTTACACAAATTCTTGATATTGTGTACAGACCCCCGTGTTTTGTCTCTTGGCAGTAGCTATCTATCACTCCTCCTTTTTGTTTGCTTTGGTCTACTTGGACCACTTATTCTTTTCAGTGCTGAAGATTTCTCTGAACACGTGACAACGCAACTTTATTTGCTGATTTCCAATTTTAACAACTATCCACGTTAATTCTATTATCAGAGTCTTTTTCTTTCCGATCGTGATGAAGTCATTTTTAAAATAATTAGCTATTAAATATTAAACCCACACTTGATGCCACTAAGGTAGTGGCTAAGAGGACACTGGTCCTCTTTTTTTTTTCTTTTTTTTTTTTTTTTTTTTTTGGGGGGGTGTGTGTGTGTGTTGGTGGGGGGCTTTTTGGTTGCTCTTTTTTCCTTGGAGTTGTGCTTTAGAAGAGAAGATAAACTTGATTGGGGTTCCTTTAATTTATATTATTCTTTACAATGAAATGCAACTGCTTGTGATGCGCCCTAACTTCATGATTTCTTTAGGCTGTCTTGATTGGGGTTCCTTTAATTTATATTATTCTTTACAATGAAATGCAACTGCTTGTGATGCGCCCTAACTTCATGATTTCTTGGTCCTGTGAGTGTCAGATTGCTGGTCTTTAGGCTGTCTCATATGAGAAATTTTAAAAATGGAAATGCTTGTGTAGATGTGGAAGGTGTTGGATGTGACCATTTGATTTTTCTAATCTACTTGTCAAGTATGGTGCCGATCTGTAGAAAGTGTCAAAAGTAGGATGAGTTGCATCATGACAAATGTGTAATCTTGTCACTAGTTTGAAGTTATTCTTTTGCTGATAATCTTGAAGGTTTTCTGTGTAACTGTGTTCTTCCGGCTGGCTTGAATGAGACAAAGGTCCGGCATGTCAGAGCAGAAGACAGGGTGTATGAGAAGAAAAAGCTACGAAGCCATTCTAGTCGGTTTATATCTCCTTCTAATCCAACTCTGTTGTCATCTTGTCCTTCAAAATCTGCCAGAAGTAGTAGACAAAGAAGTCATCACCCTCCGGGGCCTCCATCTCCTCACTGACCCATTCACCTTCACGAGTTATCAAGCCCTTTGTGATGCTTTCTGTTTACATATTTTGTGGTTCCCCTATTAAATTGTTGATATTCATGCAGAGTCTTTTAGACTCTTGAAAAATCAGTTTGAGATCATAGTGGAAACAACTGCTACTTGGATGTTTGCAGTGTCTCTCTTTCTGTAAAGTGTGTTCAGCTTCGCGTTTAATAGGCGGTTTTTTTTTTTCGTCTGTCGGTGTGATTTGTTACAGTACATATGAGTGCTTTTTTGGTTACTGGGTTAGTATCATTATCATCATATTACAAAGTCTACATTTGGATTTCGTTTGGATCATTATGCATTCATTGTTTTGATTGTTGGACATGGGTGATTTAACAGGTTGATTGTAGACAGCCAATTCACGTCGAAATTTGTTGAAACGTGGATTTAGTATAAAATACACACTTGCAGTTTGCATTCGCTAACTGGCTTTGTGGTGATTGGGTTGAGGTTGTACATGTCAGTTTCTTTGCAGGGCGCTGGATGCAAAATAGCATCTGAAAAATTTGATGCTCTTGTCTTGACATGGACCTGGCGCAGGGTTTAATGTAAGTGACGAGAACCATCTTGACTTGTTCGCCTTGTGTGAAGGTCTCGTGTAACTGTTATGAGATTTGCGTCTTTCCTTGCTTTTTAGGTGCCCTTGCACAAGCGGGCTGAATGGGATCCATGGGACTCCTAAATTCGTTGCCTACACTCAAAAAAAGCACGTCCAAAACGAGCTATAAAGCTTGTGTTGAGTTTTTAACTCAGAGGTTCTGTGCTCCTGGGAAACGTATCAAGACTGGCATGCTTTAAGAGATGGGGGTAATTTAGAAACCCCCCCTGAGGTTTTTGATAATTGTGGCTACCTCTCTTAAAGTTTGTAAACTTACACTTAATCTCTCCCTTGATGATATAAAAAGACTATGATAAATTTTATAGACTTTACAAATTTTAAGTGAAAACGAGTTTAGAAAAGAAAAATAGAATTTCTTTTTTGGCAATACCTTTTTTATCCTAAAACTCTAGTGTCATCTAATGTAGTATATGATATTTTATTTCCAGTTTTTCTGACTAGATTTATTAATCGATTTACAAAAAAACTGACCAACCAATTAGGGAGGCATTTATTGAAATAAATATCTTCGAAAATCACTCAACCAAAAAAAAGGTCCAAAATATCAAAAAAAAAATAATGCTCTCAAAATATGGCTCAATTTTTTTTTACAAAAAAGAATTTAAATTTTCACCTAATGGATAGTGGTGATAATTGAATTTTTAACATTTAATTTATTTTATATATCAGAAAGGGGTAATATTAGATTTTCATTGGATTTTTTTCTGACAAATCATTAATTGTTACGAAGACATATTTTTAAGAGAAGGGTTCTGTAATCTTTTAAAGCTCACGTTGCGTTTTTACTCAAAAAATTTGTGCGATTCAAGCAGAAATAGGTTAGCTATCTGTCAATCAGAATTCAAGGTGAGATAATTTGGCGATGTTAATTCAGCGATAACTTCTTCTAAAGGAAGCCACTCCACTCTAGGAGTCGAGTCCTGCTCCACCTTGGAAATTTCAAGAATGGGATAAATTTAGAAACCCCCTTGAGGTTTCTAGTAATTTCATTCAACTCCTTAGGTTTAGAAAATTACTTAGACATCTCTTATTTTTACCGTTCAAATAGAGGTGTTAAAATGGATGACTTGGGTGGGTTTGTGTGGTCATAATTAGATAATAGATATAATTGGGTCAACTCATTTATACTTATTTAAATAAATGGGTACGCATTTATACCGAATTACCCATTTCTAATTCGTTTGAAATACTATTTATATTTTCTAATTTTTACGTGGTGTTAAAGAAGAAATAACAATATTTTGTTGTTATTATATTAATAAGAAATTTAAATTTATCTCCTTAACACTCACTAAAATTTGAATTTAAATATATATTTATTTTTAAATGTGTTAAGTGGGTGACTCGAATCAACCCACCACCCATCAATTAATTGGGTATAATTGAGTATCCATTTATACTCATTTAAAATTAATGGGTAGACTTGGGAAAGTTATTGATGGACGGATTTGGACACGTCAACATAATTGGATTGTGATTGATACCTCTGTGTTCAAGTAACAAAATAGACTAATCAAGTAAGGGGAAATGTTAGGTTGGATAATAAGGTGGAAGGAGTTATAAGTAAGAGATTTTGGATTGAGAGGCATAAATAAATAAATAAAGACGGATCACGCAAGAACCATGCTTAAACATCCTAGAATACCCTTCTAGAATATTATACATCAAAAGAAAGCAGAAAAAAGTTTATTGATCAGTTTGAAGAAAATAAATTAACCCAACATCTTCTTCATGCATCATCAGCACTTACAAGAAGTCAGCAACAATTGTAAACCCAAAATCTTTCTAAAGTAATTTATCCTACCTCTGAATTAGTCCCCAGAAACTTCCCTAATTTTCTTAGTTATACCCGAATCGCTTCCTACCTCTAATAGCTTCCCTGCGTCCTTATCATCCCCAAACCAACACTGTATTGCGTTTTTTTTTTTTTTTTTTGACCAATCTCACACCCCGAATTATGAGCCCAGCGCTATCACCTTCCTAAAACATTTATAAATAAAATTTAAAAAAAAAGTCAACTACCATTGACGCCAAGGGCAATCCCAAGCTCTCCAATAGTGCTTAGAAATAACTACAACCAACCATTGCACATATAAAAGAAAACGAAAGAATTTAATATCCCGGGGATAGCGTGACCTTAATTTACCTCTGCTCCTCTTCTAGTCATTGCCCTGCAGTTTCATTCTTTTTCCCCCTCTATATCTATCACACCTATCTTTTTCATCTCCATCTAATTTGCCTATAAATTTCCCATCCGCTCTCTCAAATTGTTATTTTGGCAATTTCGAATCTTTAATATGTGCAAAACAGAACAAGAGTAAAAAAAAAAAAAAACAAGAGCTGCTGACAGCAAAGTAACAAGAAAAGAAAGAAGAAGAGAACAAATCGACACACCATTAGTGTTGGAGCAGTTTAGGATCCTCTCCATTATTTTCTCTATTTATTTATCTTTAAAATTTTATAACTCTATGATTCATCTGATTGTGTCATTTTTTTTTTTTAATCTCTAGATCAACATACAAAAAAAATGACATTCTTTTACAAATAGTTTGACACTCAATTTACACAAAACTTTTGAATGGTGAAAAATAAATTAAAATTATAACAAATTTTGTAATGAATAATTACATTGCAAAACTCAGTCAATTTCACATGAAATTTTATGCATAACTAATATAAGTAATGAAATATATTATGAATGGTTATAATTTTTTAAAATTAAATTTGTTCAGATGTAATGGAGAGAGAGTCTAGTCTGTGAGTTTGCATGTCGTGCTACCCTGTGACTACATACATTTCCATTTCTATAGATGAAAGAGAAAGTGCATTGATCAAAAAGCTCCCTCAAATCAAATTGGATAAGTGTGAGCAAGTTTGCTAAAGTTATTTATTATTTATTTTGTGTACGTTGGTTTAGGTATACAGTTGGAAAAAAAATTTTTTTACATTTTCTTGCATTTTGTGACTGCATTTTGAAGGATTTTAAACAAAAATACTTACTTAGACTCTAGATTTTAATTATTACCACTTCCTATCACTAACTTTCCTTTTTCTCACAAAATTTTTCTTGCACATGGAAAAGTCATTTAATCACTCTCCTTGACCTCACTCTATTTACACTTCATTGCCCCTCCCCCATCCCAAAAAAACTGTCTTTTTTTTCCTTTTGAGACAGAGAATATAAGGAAATATTTGTATCCGGTTTGATCCCAAGCTGATCAAGTGGTCTTGCCTACTAGAATTTTATGTAGGCATGATCATGGTTTCAAAACCGTCAATTTTGGTTTAAAAGCCCACATTGTTAACTCTTTAGAAATGTGAAATTTGAATCATTCCTTATAAAGACAGTTACGATTACGGTTATTTTATTATTCTAATTACAGTTTCGATTTCTTCTGTTACGATTCTGGTTATTTTAGTTATATTTAAACACTTGTTATAAAATTGATTCTAATAAAATGTGATAATGAATAAAAAATTTATTGTATTATTATGTGCGAGCATAAAAGAAAAATGATGCAAATGTTATGAAAAAAATACCCTATTGTTGATTAGATTAGATTGAATATGGACTTAGATTAGCCGTGGGGGTCTGGAATTATTAATAGGATTGGACAGTGGATTGTTAGTTAATATCGATATCAAATTCTAAACTGGCCAAATAAACTTAGGTAGCAACTGCTTTTAGGTAGAATCGGTCCTAATTTTATGGACTAGTCACACTTTACCTCAACAAATTACACCTTGCCTCTCGTAGAGACTAGTTAAACATTAGGATGTTTTAACCTTATTTAAAATATGGAGATAGTTGGAGAAGGCATACTGCCACAACCTTCATTTTGTATACGCTTAAGTGTCTAGATGACAAAAATATAGAGTTGAAAGATGAATCAAACTACTCGATACTCGATTCGAGTTTGGTTTGATAAGAGCTCATTCAAACTTAGTTCACCAACTAATCAAATCAAATTTGCATAGTATTTTATATTTGATAACATTCAAATTCGATAAGAAAAAACTCATTCAAGCTCGATTTGGCAAGCAAACTAACCAAATTTGAACAAAATTTCAAATTCATTGAAATAATCAACAAGTTTGAATACTAAGGTATTTGGCATGATAAGACTCATTTACACCTCTAAGAAAATTTTTTACATAATTTGAAATGTAAAATTTCTTTAACAATAACTGGACACTAAAGAGTGAACACAAAAACGAGTAGAATATCTAATTGCCAAGGATTAATACCTTGTTTGGATTGGAATTTTCACAGAAAAATTTTTACGTTTTCGTAATCAAATTTTCTAAACACATTTTTAACTCACATACATCGTAATCAAATTTTTCAAACACATTTTTACCTCACATACATTACTGGAGTTCTTCATGTCAATACACATATTTACATTACTGGAAGATTAGAGTAGAATCCCAGTTAGGCCCCAAAAATAAAAACAAGAAGGAACAAGTAGATGTTAGTATTGTGTTATGATCACGACCGGTGGTGTTAATTGGTGGAGTCGATTCAGGTAGGTAGGTTTTGTGTTTTTTAGTAGTACTTGGGTTCATTGTCATCTGCTGCAGAGATGGTCAAACTGAAAAGATCAAAGTTTTCCTATTAATGATAATATATTCCAGAAACCAACCTTGTTTGAAAAACGAAAACCAACCAAATATGCACATTTCCTTCAATTAATGATGGACAGAGTCTCAACTAAAACTAAAACCAGACCCACCTTCACATGCCCAGTTGGATTAGTTGTCGGGAGATTAGGAATCTTGTACCTAATATCCTCGACTATTTCAACCCTCAATCCAAACAGCTCATGCTAGACAAATTCAATGTCCTCACAATTAAGCCAGCCGATACAGCTAGTATTATCTTCTACTTTCCTTTTTTTTTTTTTCCCTTTGCGAAAAAGCTCAAAGTCCAAACAGCCAACATGTACTACATTCGCCTTTTTGTCGCTGGTTTGTTACACAAAAGTGTAAAAAGTGTTTATTTATTATTATTGTTTTTTTTTTTGGCTACGTAAAAGTGCTTTTTCACCCCCAATGTTTCTCATCATTAGCCCAGAGAGAAAGGGAGGTGGGGTGTGGCCGAAGAGAAATGGGACAGGCACCATCGTGCAAAGCAACAGTCTGTCAGGTTAACGGATATAAATTTAGGCATTTAACACAAAAACTCAACGTCTAGTGTACAGGACTTTTAAACACTACCATACATAAAATATTATTGATGGTGAGGAATTACCTACCACTTGTTGTTACGCATCATTCCGAAACCATTCCGGCCCATCCCCTATTTGCTCGGAGACCATCATCAGCATGTATGTGTGGTTCGTTCTATTGTATTCATCGAAATCTGGAGACCCTCTGTGGACCGATCGATCGGGGAAAAGGACGGTAACCGTCTCTCCTAAACAATCAATGGCTCACAATACTAAAATTCAAAATATACGAAGAAGATAATATGCCACCGAATTTTAACACAATAACAAAGTAAGTAAGGGTCTACATGAGAACAGTAATTGAATATCACCTCTCTCTCTCTCTCTCTCTGCTATAAATATGTACATGACGGCTGCACTACTTGCTCCCTGGGCCGACGGGGTAGACGGTAGACGACAACATATGATAGTACTTTTTCTTTGACGGTTGGTGCTTGCTTAGCGATCTACCACTTACAAACAGTGCATGTAATTTGTGTGGGAAAATGGGATCCTATCATCATCGTCGTCGTCTTCATCCATGAACTGAAACATGCAAGTAATATAAGATCTCTTAAGCTGCTTTTTTGCAAGATCGAACTCTGGGCGCCTACCTAAGTGACTAATCCAAGTACAGCCACACTTCACCAAATCAGATTATTGTGTCCTAAGTTGCCCATACAATACAGAAGTGCAGAAATTGACAGCGGATCACATCACAGACAGAGTTCAATGTTATTCCAAAAAAACATATAATTTTGATATAAGTCTCCTGCTTGAGTAGTACTAGTAGTATTTGTTTGGGGCTTGGGGTGGTCTAGGTATGTATGTATGTTTCTGCACAACTAGTAATTACAACACAATGATGATAGCAGTGTACTAAGCTCCACTGGTTTGGGATTAGTAAATGAATTGATTTGGTTAGTGAAAAAAACAAATGAATTAGCTAAGCGCCCAGCAGAAGTAGTAATTACCCAACGTCAAAAAAGCTGAGCTGATGAAGACCGACCTCTATTTTTAGTAATTACTAATTCCAAGCATAGACCACAAGCGAAAAGCCGCAAGGACCCCCCTTGAGCTCATCTCTTCCGCACTCGCCCATTCCATCACAGAGGAAGTAGAAGTGGAGGAGGAGGAGGCAGAGGACACAGACGACGATGACCAGCTCCTTCCCGATCTCAACTTGAACCCCTTTTTCATCATCGTCGTCGTCGTCTTCTTCTTCTTCCTCTTGTTTGTCTCAAACCCAATTAAATTTAGACCCCCGCAGTCTTGTTGCAACTTATTTTTCTCCGCCTCATTCTTCTTCAAACTGCCACTGCTGCTGTTGGTGAAGAAGTCGTAGTAGTCATAGTCATGATGATGACGATGATGAGGAGGAGCCTTCTCCCCATCGTCCTCGCCTTCCTCCTTCGTGATTAAATCTCCTCCTCCTCCTCCCGGTTTTTTCTCAAATTTGAACATGAACAGAGCATAGCCATTCGTAAGCTCGTGATCGTCGTGTTGGACGAATAACCAGTTGTACACATCCCAAGACACCTGAACAGGAGGGATCCCATCATCAACTTCAATCCTTTGATTTCCTCTGAACTTCCACTTTAGATGCTTCACCTGCAAAACCCTTTTGTTGTCGATGCTAAAGTACAACGTGGCGTCCCCATCACCCCCAATAACCCTGTAATCAATAGATACATCTACTTCTTGTTGGCCACCTCCAATATTAGCTCTGGTGGCGTAGTATAATCTTTTCTTGTTGCCATAAACGTGCTCTCTTCTCAAAACCATTACTTGGTTTCTGATCTCGGCAGCCGCCGGCTCCTTAGGAGTTGGCCTAGCACTGGCAGCTCCTCCTCCGCTGCTGGTGATGCTCCTTGGGAGTTTTCCTAGCTCTAGCAGCTCCTCCTCCCTCCCCCCAGCAAGGAGCGTCATTTCTCCCCCGATGAGAATTGCCACGTAAAAACCGGATGCGGGGTCGGGTCTCGATCCGAATTTGGCCCGGGAAAGATCCCAGAACACCTGAGCAGTAGCACTGCTAGTATTTGGAAGACCAACAAGTGTTTTGGATCCTCGTTTCTTCCAGAAAGTAAAGCGCGGATTGAATTGAAGGTGGAAGGAAGGGGACGGTGGAAAAGAAAGGTGGTGGTCGTCGAGGAGGAGGTAGATGTGGAGGGAACGAGTGCCGAATAGGTTTTGGACCATGTGAGGCCAAAGAGGCCATGCTGAGTTCGATAGAGGGAGGTGGTGAGATCAGGATTGGCAGAAACGACCTTCTTGGTGGTGGTGGTGGTGGTGGTGGTGGTGCTGGTACGGAAGCAAGAAGGGAAGGAATAAGAGCGGTGGGCGTGATGGGGCATTTTGAGAACTACAACTACTTCCGGGCGTGGAGGTTGGGAGTTTGGATGGATTTGGCTTTGTGAGTTGTGATGATGCAAATTTACGGGTTTGTTTATATATACTTAGTGATCCGCGCCCCCTCGACGTGGGTCCACTTCTTCTCTTTTTTTTTTTTTTTTATTCCCTTTTTAGTTGACGGGGGTGCACTTTGAAAAGTATACGATGCAGTATAAAGCATGTAAACATGAAAAGAGAAGGAAAACAAAAAAATGCACAGAAGATGAAAGGTTGATTGGTACGAATAAATCCCTCGCTAGAATCTAGAAAAATAAAACTAAATATTTTATTGATTGTCAGGAAAAAATTATAAAAAATAAACAAATTGTTCAAGTAAAGTGCATCCAGAGGTAAGCAGGATCACAATAAACATACTAGAAGAATACAACGAACCTTTAAAAAATTTAAAAATCCTTCGGACAATCCAACTATACTTCAAATGCGCAGAAGTCTACGGCCGCTTCTTTTTCCTTTCAACTTTTCTTGCAGATACATTTGGAGATGAAGGTCATGATTATTTATGAGTAGTGAAGGGAGAAATGCAGTAGTAGATACAACTGTGGTTTAGTAGATATTTTGTAGTTTAGAAGTGTTTCAAATGGCATCTGATAAATATGAGTGCTTAGATAAATACGGAGAAATCAAATCAAAGCAAGTGTATCTACGTAGGATTAGGGAAATTTTATAGTTTAAGTTTTTAATTTTAACTATATTGTGAAAGATGATAAGTTTTTAATAATAAGTGTGAAATTGGCAATCCGAAAGATGATATTTTTTTAACACTAAACCTCTCACTGATGCGTTATATATACTAGTGGAAATGACACACCCTATATGTGTGCAAATCTACAAGGAAAATTTTTTAGAAAAAGGAAGAGGTGGCAGTTGATTAGTATAACTAAAGGAACGTGGAAGTTTGGATAAAATAGTTTTGATTAAGTAGTAGTTATTAGGGATAAAAATGTGATTCAATATGAGTCAATACTGGTACATTTGAAAATACATAAAGTGACACTAAATGTTAACACCGACTGCTAGATGTTCTGACTTTATTATATTGTAAGATTGATTAAGTAGCAGCTAATAGGGGTAAAACTATTATTCAATATGAGTTAACAGGGATAAATTTGAAAATACATAAAGTGATACTAAATGTTAACACCAACTGTCAGATACTCTTGCTTTACTATATTGTAAGATTGATTAAGTAGCAGTTAATGCAGGTAAAACTGTGATTTGGTATGAGTTAATAAGGGTAATTTTGAAAATACATAAAGTGACACTAAATGTTAACGCCAACTGCCAGATATTTTGTCTTTATTATATTGTAACACTAGTGACCGAGACACACCCGACTTTTGTATGAACTTTGATGTTTTAAAAGTTTTTCGAATAGAATTTTAGTTAATTTGGTGGTTCCAATGTTTGCAAGTGATTATGAGTAGAACTTAGTAGTGGTTACATTGATTGGTAATATGGGCAACACGTAATCCAATGACAAATATATAATTTAATGATTGCGATGGTAAAGTTAGAAATACAAAAAAAGTTTACACCAGACCTAATACTTTTCCTTTATATACTAGTACTAAAGGCACAGGCAATATCTGTGTAATTCCAAAATACTTCTTTTTAATTAATTTTACATAAAATTTTAATTACTAAAGTAAAATCTAGTTTTTTACCCTTTTTCCCATTAAATGATGGTTATTTTGGTAGTTATAATGTTTAGAAGCAATCATTTTGTCAATATGTGTTTAAATTAGTTACACCTAAAAATAGTTATCAGTAGTTATTTTAACAATTTCTATTTAGGTAGCACATAATAAGTGATTTTTACAAGGATAAAGTTGAAAGTATATAAAGTGATCGAAAATATTTACCCCAAACCCTTATTTATCCTTTTATATACACTAGTGCTAAGTGCACAGTTGGTGTGTGTGTGTGTGTGTGTAATAAAGAAATACATACTATTTATGATGATACATTCTACGTAAAATTTTGATTGCTAAAGTAGAGTTTAATCTTTTAAAAATTTTGAGAAAATAATTATACATGAGTAGTTATCATGCTTAGAGATAGTTATGTTGAAAACACGTATTTAAATAGTTTTTTTTTTAGAGCTGTATATTTAAATAGTTAAAAGCAAAGCAGTCATGGATAGTTATCTTGACAACATGTGTGTAAATAATTAAGATAAAATTAGTTCACATAAGGCAAAAATAGAAGTTCCTAAAATGACAATAAATATTTACTCCAAACCCCTTCCTCTCTCTTTATATATATAGTATAAAACTAGTAATGGTAGCACACTTGATGTGTGTGCAACGCTTTAAAGATGTAGTTAGTTTTTAACATTCTTAGTACTTTACGTAGCAGGTGAATGATAATATTTCAGTGTAAAAAATCATAATTAGTTCTTTACATCCTTAACAGTTTAATTGGGAAGAAAATGGCAATATTTGAGTATATGAATGCAATTGGAAAAGTTGAGAAATTAGAAATAGAACATCACTTCCATGAATTTAAGAAATTTTGAGGTTAGCCTATTTGCTTGGCCGTTTAGGGGAGAAACATTCATTAATCACTTCATTAGCAAGAAAATAACAAAATTTTGAGTATGCAAAAAGAAAAGAAAAGGTGAGGACTTAAGGCCATAATTCACTTACATAAATTCAATAGATCATAAATTATCTTGACCTTGGGTCTTGATTGGGCAAAAGATTATAAATTATCTTGAACTTGGGTCTTGATTGAGTAAAAGATGATGAATTATCTTGACCTTGGGTCTTGATTGAATCATCCCATGCCGAGAATACTATCCGCTAATCATCATCCTTTGAATTGTTTTGTTTAGTTTAACATTCATACGAAGCTTGTAAGAAGGAAATAGTAACCCAGTGGGATTCATAGAGGAGAATGTGATTATTGGATTGAGGTAGTTATTTTATCAGTGATGATTAGATTGAGATAGTTATTTTGAATGTAGTGTTTGAGTACCAGTAGAGCACTTATAATAAGGGTAAACTTAGAAATACAAAAGGTGACAAAAAAGTTACATCATTCAATTTATGTACTCGGTGGCTTTATTATTACTAATGCTTTTAGCACAACATACTTGCGTGCTTATTCCAAAATATATATAATTAAATTTTTTAAATTCAACTATTCTATGAAGGATCATGTTAGAACACTTATTTGCTTTTTTCAAAAATCTATAGATACTATTCCTTTTTTATTTTAGGAAATTATTGTTTTTAAAATGATGGTAGAGAAAAAGAGGGAATTTGAGTAGTTGAAAAAGCAAATTTAAAGGGCATTTTTAGTATAACATTAAGTGACATAAATTATTCATACTAAAAGGAGGCTCTCATATTATATATAGTATGTATATAGTATAGATATATATAGAATACAATAATAAAGCCAATGGCTCCATTGGATTAGCTATTTTTGAGAGTATTTTGAAAAAATTTTACTATAACAATGTATATGAAAAACTTTCATTGTAGATTTTACTATGATGTTTTGGAGATACTCTTGATGGAGTTTTGAGACGTATTTTGAGGTATTCTTAAAATTTAAAACTTTTTTTGGTTAATTTTTAGAAAAATTTATACCACTCACCACCACTACCCACTGCCACAACCTCTCCCTCTTCGACATATTTTGAGGTATTCTTAAAATTTAAAACTTTTTTTGGTTAATTTTTATAAAAATTTATACCACTCACTACCACTACCCACTGCCACAACCTCTCCCTCTTCCTCTCCCACTTTCTCCCCCTCATTCTTCCCTTCTCCTCCCTTTCCTCTTCCTCTCTCTCTCCTTCTCCTCCTCCCTTTCCTTCCTCCCTATAGACTGTGACCAAATAGGGTCATGACCCTGAGGGATGGGTCTAGGGGAAGAGAGAGAGAAGGGAAGGAAGGAGAGGGTGAAGGAGGGAGAGGGAGGAAGGAGAAGGAAAGAGAAGGGAAATGATGGGAAGAGAAAAAGTGGGAGGGGGAGGAGAGATAAGGGGAAGGGCAATGGAGGCAATGAAGGTAACAGTGAAGAGTGGTGGTGGGTGAAAGCAAAAAAAAAGGGTAATAGGATTTATTTATTTATTTTTATTTTTTATATTTTTGTAAGCTATATTTAAGATATAAAACAGTATTTTTTGTGGTGATTTTAGAGTGTATTACTATAATGTCTATGAAAAACGGTTAAATCCAAATAGAACCGGGCTCCGTTTATATTAGTTACTTTTTGAAGTATTTTTGAAAAATACTTACTGTAGCATTTGAGTTTCTATGTGTGCATACATGCGCGTGGAGATCATTGTTATCTGGATATCATGGAAGATACATATGCACGCACCACTCTGTTGTCTGCATCTTCACAAGGGTATGACAAGTCAGGACTGAGAGACACTTTATTTTTTAGGAATAAAAGCAGTAAACTCCTCTCAACTTGTACCTCAGTTGCAATTTGCCACCTCCAAGTAAAACAATAAGCACTATACCCCTTTGATTGATGCCATCCTCAATTATAACGCCTGCTTGAATGGCTTGTACATGTGATTGAACGGCTTGTACATGTGATTGAACATCTCACTCACTATGCCCTTGAGGTGGATGTTAAAATTTTTTAACTCAAATGCCCTCAGTTTTCCTCTTTTTAAAAGCCGATGAAAGCACCAGTTTCTCATTTGAAAGTTGAAATCCTTCTTTTCCCATTCATTTACACATTTTACTAGCTTCAACAATTTAGAACTAAAAAATTACAGAAATCACATGAAAATGGTAGTAAGAAGATTATTAAATACATAATTATAATGTGAACTGATAAATCTAAAAGCACAAAGTCAACATAAAATACTTAAAAAAAGTCAACATATAAAAAAAAAGAAAAAAATCCCTAGTTTATCTAAGTAAGACTTTTAAAAAGAAAAAAAGAAAAAAAGGAGAACACGCTTGCCATTTGTTTTATAATTAGATTCTAAAACTTGGTTGGTTAGTTCTAAAACTTGTGAAAACTATAGCGATACTTTGGTTCATGAATACTCTCTGCATGTCATCATGATTACCGTCATGGTTCTCCAAGATTTTCTTAGTCCTTTTTATTCCTACATTCATTAGACATCCACTCCTTATGTTGTTTTGATCCCACCCAAACAAGGGTAAATTAGGAAGGAAAATTTATTTTGTACTCCATTAAAGATATAATTGTCAATTTACTATTATTTGTAGCATAAATTGGTCATTATGCTCACTAGTTTAATGGATCTCATATTTTGTCTAGATGCCATTAATCAAAGGGGGGCAAAGTGCTTATTGTTTTAGTTGAAAGGGGCAAGCTACAACTGAGTTATAAGATTAGAGGGATTAACTGCTTTTATCCCTATTTTTTATTCTGGGGTGCTGACTAGACTTCTAGCAGGCGGAGAGACAGTCACTCCCGAGTCATGTGGGATGGATGATAAACAGATTATGGTATGGTGGGAGTTTAAGAAAGACAAATGTCTCTCCACTTCCTTTTCGCATTATTTTTTTCTTCAAAAATAAGAAATTAATTAAGAAGTTTTTAATCATTGACTAAGGGTTGAATATTAATGAGAGATTAAAATCCTAAAGTTGAGTATTACTGTGTTAAGAGGAGATACAACATGAGGAAAAGGTTGATACACATTTACATGATCAAGGTCCCGTTTAGGGTTGCAGTGATTTATAAAACAAACACTTCAGATACAAGTGCTATTAAATTATCAAAATTTGGGTTACTTAAGCTATGAAAGTTATCAAACACCCTAAAAGTATTTTTAATACTTTAAAAATGCTTTTTTTAAACGTGATGCAGCACCAAACAGAGCCCAAGTCAATTTTCTAGACAAGTGAAAGTATAATTAAAAAGGAAAATAGAAGCATCGTGGACTAAACTCGATTCTGAGTTATGAAAAAATGCTGATCATTGATACTTTGGAACTCACATAGTCTTGTAAACTATCTATTATCCAATTAAAAAAAAAGGAGGAAACTAAAATTTAACATTATTGTATAAAATGTCATAGAACATAGTAGGGATTTTCATATTTCGGAAAAAATAAAAAAAAATTTGTCAATTCAATTTAGATCGGATTTCAGATTTCTATCAAATGGAATTCTTAAAAACTAAAATATAATGTTCAGTAAACCGGTTTGGAATTGGATATTAAAAATACATTACCAAATTACATTACACACACACACACACACACACACACACACACACATATATATATATATTAGTTGTATCCTCTTACTAAATATATGAGTAAATCTTAATCATATTACTAAAAACTATTTAGAGGGTGTTTGGTAAATAGGTTTCAACCCCCAATATGGGTTTCAAATTCAATTATACCCATATAAAATGTTTGATTGGGGTCAATGGGAATAAATTAATGGGAATGATAGGCCTCTTCTATGAGTTTTTTGATTAACCACCTGTTACTAGAGAATCATCTTAGTTGCTCATCTTATTCTTCTTAAATCATTTTAATTACTCTTTTATTCTCATTAAATGCAAAATTAAGAAAATAAAATTCTACTGTTTCAACAAATGGACAGAAAAAGAAAAGAAAAAAAGAAACAATGAAAAAGAAAAATAATAAATTATAAAATCCATTTCACATTAACAAACACACTGTGGGTTTTCATCAAAACCCATTATCATTGACCACTTTATGATACCGATAGTGATAGTGATAGTAGAATTCAAACCAAACGACTCCTTAGTAATTTCTAAGTAGCTAACTAACTATGAAGTCAAATTTTGATGGAAGTTGACATGTTAGAGTTTAGCTTTACAATTAAATTTGGAATTCTTATTTATTTCAATGTTGTTTAAGAATTGAGATTATGGGCTAAAATTATGATTATGAACCTTTTTTTTTTTTACATATTATGTTTGTTTGAATTAAGTTGATTTAATTTTGTTAGAAAAACATATGGGTTATTATTTTGCTACAATAATTTTTTAGAGAAATTTAAAATATATTGACTCACTATTGATATTTTGGATTTTGGATATAACCAAATTACCAGCTTTCTGAAACTAGAGTTTGGCCAATAATTGGATATTAGTTTTAAAAAATTGATTCCCAAATTACCGAATTTTTTAAATTAAATTCCCAAATATCGGCTGAATGAACCCTCTAGAACATAATGAAGGTTGATATGTATTCAATTTATTAAATAAATTTTTAAACAAGTGAAAATCTAATGAAAAAAATGTAAAAACCTAGGACAAAAAAAAAAAAGCATAAACCTTACAACGAAAACAAGAAAAGTTGTAAGAATATTGGGAGATGTCCAAATTGGTCCCTAAACGCCCAAAATCTGATTTGGTCCTTCAATTATTCAATTTGTATGAGTCATACACAATTGACGATTTTCCTTCAGATTTGGATGCCAATTGGCACGTTTAACTAACCACATGATTGCATTAGTCTTATCTATAATTGAAGCGCAGCTCTTCTCGCAGTAATACCGACTTTCTCATTATTGGTGTATCACCCCTGATGTGAAATGATCATGTGGAGTTTAGTTTCCTTTCTAGAGTAATCATGTGGCAATTGTTAAATGGAATAGATTATGTTAATCAAAAAATTTATAATGCTTAATAATTATTGCCAGATTTACCTTAAACACTACTTCTTACATAACCTCAATTAAGATTTGACATTAACAAATTTCTAGATTAATGACTTGAAATTAATTTGCATTACTTCCATCCTGACTCAAGTGCCAAATAGAGCTTCATACTTATTACATGGAAAAGATATATGTCAATGAAATTTATGATGCCTAAACATTCTTGTAAGTCTCTTATTGAAAATGTCTTGTGTAACGTCAATGAAAATTTCATTAAAATAGTATGGATAGACTATCGATCCACTGGACTTCGCAACACAATCTGGTAGTTAATTGAGATTGTGGTTTCTAGATTAATCTTGGTTTAGGTAGGAAATGGCCTGTTCTACGAAGAAGAGATAGAGTTCCTTAGATTGACGGCTCAAATGAGTGATCGCCGTTGCCCTGATACGATAACCAGCTAGCCGGTCGCCGCCCTGAAGTGGTAACAGTCAGAGGAGGACTAGAAGTAGAACTTTGAAACAGGAAAATTGGGGAGAGAGTTGAATGGGAACCTATCGGGACGCATGAAATGCAGAACCGGACAAGACAGGTGTCAAATATTAGCGAAATGACAAAAAAAAATGGGCTGACCACCATGCCGCGGCGAGAGTAGTATTGACGCAGTTTAAGTGGTTTTGACCCCGGTTATCGTCAGTCACCAGTAAGAGCATATGCACTCGACGAGACTTGTATTTATGGTACTCTTTTTTCTTTTTTCTTTTTTTAAATAAAGAAAAGTTTAAGTGAGTTCACCTCCAATATATATTCCTTTTCTAATAAAAAAAGTTCCAATAACTTCGACTCCGATTATTATCATAAGTGAACATGTTTCAGATCACTTATAATATACTTACAAATTATTCATTGCCTACACGGCTCTCATTGAATGGGATTTAAACAAACAACGTTTGTGAACAAAAAATGATTCATTCTAATCAATTGAATCAAATTGCATTGACGCAAATCTTTAAAGTACTACCTTTATCAGGTAGGGTTTTGGGGAAAGCCAAGATAAGATGAGTGGCAATGGGAAATATTCTTTAGGCGATCCAATAAATAGGGGTTGTTGAGGCATTTTGGAGGTAGGGGTGTTCATAATTCGGTAATTGGGAATTCGATAAAAAAAATTTTTGGTAATTCAGGCATCGGTATTATTTTTTTATAAGAAAATAGAGAATATTATATTGATGAACTTGCTGGATATCGTCCAGTACCAAATGATTTATAAATTTGGGAGATTGCGCCAAAGAGAATCAGTGGCAACTCCTGATTTAGTGGAAGATGCTAATCCATGAGCAACAATATTTGCGGGAATCTGTATTTTAAAACTAATATCCAATTATAATGCACATTTTAATTTGGTAAATTGGATCGAAGAATCTGAAATTCAGTAATATTCAAAATCTAAAATGTCAATAGTGAGTTAAAATGTTTTAACTTGCTCTAGAAATTTATTGTAACAAATAATATCCCATATATTTTTCAACAAAATTCAATCAACTAAACTGAAACAAACGTTATGCGCAAATAAAAAAAATTAGGTTCATAATTCTAATTCCTAACTCATAATCTCAATGCTTAAACAATATTGAAATAAACAATAACTCCAAATTTAATTATCAAGTTTGTCAACATATCAACTTCCATCAAAATTTGACTTCCAAATATACTTATAGTTAAGTTAGACACTTAATAATTACTAATTAATTTTTAGTAATAGAATTAAGATTTATTCTTATATTTATTAAGAGTACCTAACTAATATAAATATATTGAGTAATTTGGTAATTCAACAATGTATTTTGAATATCCATGTCTTAGCCGTTTTACCAAATATTATATTTCAATTTTTCGGAATTCCATTTTACCTAAATCCTAGATCGACCTAACTTGGATCGGTCGGTTTTTCGATTTTTTCTGAAATATGAGCACCCTTATTTGGGGGAGACTAACCGTGAGGCGCACAAAACCCCATCTTCATGTCCACCGAGCTTAAGAAGATTGAAATCTTACTGTCATCCCTAACCTTGATGGCTTGATCTAATCTATTGTCTCGTTTACATCTTATCCAGGATTTTTAGATTCTCAATCATCTTCAGCAGCACAACTTCCATTTTGCCGTCTTGATGTACAAGTTCGAGGACTTCTAGGTTAAGAACCCCAACTTATATAGTAAATTATGGATCAATCCAAAATTAATGTCTCAATTTCAAATTGGTGAAGTTCAGTTGATTATTAAATATATTTTGCATGCTAGGATCATTGAAATGTGCTTCATACATTTAATTAGATAATTAGAATGAAGATATCCTTCCCTACCTTGTTTAATTAATTTTTCTATTTTGTTTTTCCTTACATTTCTCTTAATCATGTCGTCAGGAATAAGATAAATAAAGGGGCAGTATTATCATGCGGTATGAGTGTTAAGCGTCCAATTGAGCCTTAGTTATAGTAATATCTAGAGGTGTGAAAATGGATGACTTGAATGGGTTTGGACATGTCATAGTTGGGTAATGAATATGATTGGATCACTCTAGTACGTATTTAAATAAGTGGTTACCCATTCGTTCCCATTTAATAATTAGGTGTGGGTATATCCAATTACCAATTTATAACTCATTTGAAATTTTACTTTTTTTTTAAAATTTTTTCGCATGTCATTTGGCAAGAAATAATGGCATTTCATTATTATTCAATTGGTAAAAATTTTAAATTTATTTCCTTAACTTACTCAAATTTGAGTGAGTTTAAATATATATAATTACTTTTAAATGTGTATAAATGATGAGTCAAATCAACTCATTACCCACCAATTAAATGAATTTAATTAGGCATCTAGTTAAACCCATTAAAAGTTAATAGGCGGGTTTAGGACGGATCAGTATAATTGGATTGTTATTGACACCTCTAGTAATATCCTATAACAAAATTAATTAGCGGGTCATAAATATACAAACATTTTTTTTGGCAAAAGGAACGTCAAATACTGCATGCAAACTGAAACCTACCTAGAGAACGAGCAGGCGAGGGCCGTAGTTAATTAAAATAGAAGAAACCAAATACGAGTAAAAAGTTTAAGGGCAAAATAATAAGAAACTTCGTGGTTTGTATAATGTTTAGTTTAACTCCTTATGGTTCAGAAATCTATAATTTAACTCCCTGTGGTTCTAACTAAAATGTAACTAAAATATAATTTTGACAAAAATCGTTCAAATTAACGATAAAATGCCAAATGTCAAATTTACCCTTTTGGTAAAATATCGAAAAACTCCCTGTGATTTAGATAAAATTCAATTTAACTCCCTGAGATTCGAAAACCTACATTATGACTTCTTGAGATTTTAATTAAATTGAAACATTAATAGAAAATATCTAAGTTAATAGTTGTATATGAAATGCCATAATTGTCTCATTTTTCTCTTCAACCTTCCACCCTCAAAATCCATCATTCCCTTTTGGCATTTTTTATACTTCAACTGCATTATCACAATCACAATCAACACTATCCTCTCCTTATTCTTTTAAAATAAAAAATAAAAAAAGGAATAATAGAGATAGAATTTAAGATCCGAATCGTTACATGGTTTTTTCTAAATATGAATCACCACCTTTTTTGTAACATCTCTATATCAGAGAGGAATGGAAAAAGAGATCCAAATGTCCCTTTAAATATTATTTTTTTCTTTGTATTAATTTTTATATAGATTTCTTCTATAATTTGAAAGTATAATTGGATTTGCAAAACTTCTATAGGTTTACTAAAAATTTAAACCTGGGGATCTAAAAGAAACTCAGGAGAATGACAATGACGCAAAAGATGTATCCAACGTTTTGCCCCTGCAGAAGAGTCAAAGAATGGGGTTTTAAAACCTTAAAAGTTAGTCTTCATTCATCCACGGGGGTAAAATTGTCAACTAATTTGAATGGTTTTCATATTTATATCTTAATTAGAAGTACAGGGAGTTAAATTATAGATTTTCAAACCACAGGGAGTTAAACTAAACGTCAATGAAGCACATGTTTCTTAAACTCAGTTAGTTTGGACGATTTCTGTTAATTTTTCACTTTAGTTAAAAGTTCAGGAAATCATAATGTAGGTTTCTGAAATTCAGGAAATTAAATTGAACATTAGTTAAACTACAGGGAGCTTCTCTGTATTTTACCTTAATGCTAGTACTAAACCTAAACTAGAACGATCACGATCGGGTGCAAAAATAAAAAGGGAAGAAAGTGTAAGAAACCATCCGTGTTGTGTCCCGATGGATCGTTATGATTTATAATGGAGAGTCGAGACTGATTCAAAACTGATGTACTAAGATTTCTTTTCACAGGAAGAGGTGCAAATTTGAAAAATTCAATCAGAGTAGGCGTCAATTAAGTCAAAATGCAAGACCTTTTACCGTGTGTCGGCCGGTCAGAGTTGCATTGGAGTCTAGTATATATAGTTTTTCCAAGTGTTGTCATGGTTTTTGGAGGTGGGACATTGATCAAATTCTTTTCCTCAGGAGGATTGAGGATCGATCAGGGAAAGGAGAAAAGTGTCTGATGCATGCCACCAGCACCATTACAAGTTTACAACAGCACGACTAATCAAGGTCAACAGTCGTCCGACTTGGTCTCACGAATGCCAGTCAAGTGTTATGTCTATACATACAATAGCAGCTACAACAGCCTTCCTATAAGTCGTGTATGCATGTTGAAAGATTTTGACTGCGAAAAGATTTGAATATAGGAATTTCAACACCAAAAAAAAAAAAAGAGTTAAAAATCCTTTTTTTGAATATAGGGAATAGGAGTTTCCTTTAAGTATCCTCAACTGTTTCATGCGTGTGTGTGGATTAGTTTTTGTGGTAGTCTTTTGTCAGCCACATTTCATTGCCTCTCGATCCGCATTTTTTTTTTTTTGTAGTAAAAAGTTTGGGTGGATTTGGCTTCGATCACCACCACGAGTTAGGACAAGTTTTAGAGACATAGGTTGCTTCCAGATGTCCTTACACATCACCTATCAATATGACTTTCACATCGACAACGGGATTCCAATATACAACCTTTTATGAGGAAATGATCTGTTCTTACTAACTGAGTCAACTTGTGTTGGCATTAATTCTCGATCCACTGTCCAACATTCCAAGGTCCTTATTGAGCTTTCTTCCTAAAAGGCCTAAACTTAATCATTGTTGTATAAGCCAACCATTAGCAGTCCACAACCGTCGTCATTGACAAATCAACATTTCCTTATTTTTTTAAAGAATTGGACGAGTTGTCTCAATGTCTCCGAACGTAAAGTTGGGCTAATAACTTTTGAAGCTAAATCACAAGGCCATAATGCTTAAGTCAAAATGTTGGTAGGCCACAATCTTGATCTTAATAATTGATCAATCAAATTTGCTGTTTTTTTCCGATGTTTGTTGCGGGGCGAAGGGTGTCGTACTTACTCCCCGAAATTAGCGTTCTTGTAAAACCCAATTTAGACTACAATTCTAGACGAGGCCGTATAAGATATTAATATTCACTCTGATATAAACAGCAAAATTAAAGTATAAAAAAATTAACTTTACCTCTTGTAAAATTAAAGCCAAAGAGTTTTAACTCAAGATAGGAATTTTATTTATTTGTCAACACAGGGGTATCCCACATTGGCCAGACTAGTCCCCACTGCGGCTGTGCAAAGCCGCCCCAGGATGCATAGCAATGTTACTCATGGGAGTCAAACCCTGGTCAGCAGCCTCTAACTAGGAAGCCACTAACCATCTGACTACCCCCAGGGGGGCCTCAAGATAGGAAATTGACCCATAACTTTTGAACGTAATTAAAGGTCCAAAACGATTAAGTTAAAATATCAATAACTTAGCCTCTACTTGAACTTCTCTCTACTGCTTTTCTCCGACTTCTCTCACTCCTTCTTTTCTTTGAATTCCTTTCTACTCTCATAGATTTCATTTTTTGTTATTTTCTAATAATTTTCAACTAAGTTTTCTTAATGAGAGATATTTGTTTCACCTAGGATTTCCTAGTGGGAATTTTTTGTTCGCATAGAAGTTCCTATGGAGATTTTGTGTTGTTTTTTCTTGTTCTATTGTTTAGATTTAAATTTATTTTAAATTTGGTTGTTAGATCTAAAATTTTTTTAGATCTTGGGTCTATCTCGACAAATTTCATCATCATTATTAGCACTTATAACTATTTATTAGCAGGTGTGACTATTGCAACATGCATAGATTTATCCTATAAGAAGATGACTTTATAATTTTTTGTATTTGGATCTATTCTATATTTTTTCGGTCTTTTGTATCGGTTAAATTATAGATCTATCATTTTAGGGCACCGATGTATATCAATCGTACTGGACAATTTCCAACAATATGTTAATAAAATATGTTTTATCAAAAAAAAATTATCAATAACTTATAACTTTTTAGATATTTTTAACCAATTAATCTTTCCATGTCTAACCTCTTCAAGTGAACAGCAAGCTCTTTCTGATATGAGAGTTGGGAAGTGACAAATTTAACTGCCATTAAACAGGGATAAATAACTGGAAACTCAAGCATTTCTCTAGAAAGTTTAGAACTCTTCCGTTTTTTTTTTTTTTGTGATAAAAACATCATCATTCATTCATTAAATGTGCATTATGGTAAAAATTGCAGCAGCCATACACAGATTCAAATAGATTTGAAATACAAGATACTATGGATCTGAAAATTCAAGAAAATATCATACTATGAAACTTGAAAAATAATTAAAAGATAAAATGTTTATAGTCCCATGATTATCTCTACATATGCTTCCAACCGCAACACTTGCTTGCTCCCAAATTTGCTAATGAACTGATTTAAGTTTAGCTATTAATATGAAATTTGACGATATAGATTTAAAAAATCTCAATCTGATAATCCAATATGAGAAACTTAGATAAATAAAAGAAATATTAAAACTAACAAAAATCTCATTAGGAATATCTAGAAAAGGGGAAAACTCCCATCAAGAATTTGTTTGGAGATAGGAAATTCTCATTAGAAAAACTTTAGGAGATACATTATTATAACATCTAGTAGAGACTTTATTTGATATATATATATATATATATATATAAAGAAAGCCATGGGAGAGAGGGAGACCAAGGAGACCCTCCCAGGGAAGAAGACGTTTTGTTTGTAAGGAAACAAAAAAAATTAGAGAGAATGAGAAGAGTTTAGATTCATTGATCTCCTCTGTATCTTAAATTACCACTTTTAGAAGTCTTCCTAACCTTGCTCTGGTTATGTAAAATTAATTTACCATGAGAATTGCCCATACAACTCTTTTTAGGCGTACAGAACTTGAAAATATTGATTATGAATATAGGTTAAGTTAATAAGTGTAGTTCACTTTAGGGAGTTTTTGTAGAAAGAAAAAAAAGAATTGTAATAGTTTCTTTAAAATGTGATGCATACAAAATAAAAAAGTAGTTAAAAAGTGTGTAAGGGAAGTGTTCCTCAAAATTCCAAAAGGTTTTCATAAAGATGCAATCCGAACGAGGCCAATTTGGCTTCAAGAGGACTTATGATGGGCACAATCTACAAAAATCGAAGTAGTGTCGTCTAACCAATTAATGCTCGAAAACAAGTTTAGAGAAGTGTAAAAAAGTAATTTTCCCCCCAAATGCTCAAATTATATTTCAACTCACTCAAGTGAAACAAGTTTTGATGCCCTTTGTCCTCTCTCACACATTTTTTGGGCCGATGATGAATGTTCATGGAACAAAATATTTTAACTTCTAAGCTTTTTATAATTTGGAAGAAGTGGTAAGGAAAAAGGAGAAAATTAAACTTAGAATATCTAGTTTTTAATCCCTCAACTTTAATCACTAGACTGAAGTCTTATTGGAAATAAAAAAATTAATCCGATTAGATTACAGGGCTGTGTGCAGTACAGTGGGTGTTTAGAAATTGGAGAAGATAGGAACCTGATGATCCTGATGTAGAAAAGCTCAAGACCAACGTGAGCAGCCCAATTGATACTGGATCAGAGAGACCGGTGGATTATCTTTCGGTACTCAACGGAGGCCTGGGAGCCATATGCCCAACTAACCATCCCGGCGATCCAGTGGCGAACATAGGCCCCTCGCAGGACGCCGTGGTAGTGTCCAAGTTCCGGTTTTGGTCACAAAAATGATGCAGTGTTTGACTTGGTCAAGTAATCCATCTCTCTCTCCTAAAATCTTTCTTCTCTCTCTTTTTTATGCATAGACGACATCCAGCAACGGCTCTCCTCTCTAATCAAGCCCCAATGTATTACAAAGAAGTAGTGGCTTTATTCAATCAAAAAAGTCCAAAAGATATATTAATACACTTGTTCAGTCTAGTTGCTCAGTTCCTAATTCCTATAAAAGGAAGACGGGTACCGTTTGACCAAAAGGGAAAAAAAAAAATATCATTCATCATCGGCTAGCACCTCACAAAATAGACAATCACAACAACTCAAAAAATTCAGCCCAAGAGCAATTCTGAATTTTTTATTTTTTTAAGTTCAGTCCTTGTTTAGGGTCAAATATTGAACCATTGGAAAAATGCTGTTTACATGCATAATATGATAATCTTCGTATCTTTTGCAGTCTGCTCTATAAGAATAAAAATTTTTACTAGAAGTTTCAAAAGATATGGGAGAGTAAAACAACAAAAAATTGAGAAGGCCCTCCATGGGACTTTTAACCAGTGATTAGGCTAAACATATCATCTAATTATTCTTCTATTTTTCGTGGACAAAACAGGTGTGCTAAATTCAAGCTCCACACTTTTTATTTCTACGCCAAAATCCTTAAAAATTTAACTCGTGAGTCTAGAAAATAAAAAAATATTATGCAGAAACATACTCGTTCAATTTTAGTGTATCTAAAATTTGAACGTAAAACAAGCTTTGTCTTCTTCGCTTTATGATTTTGACATAAGATATTATGATATTACGCATCTGGATTGGTTATAGACTTAAATAACAGAAAAGAAAAGAAAAGTAGAACAGAGGTTAAGAAAACTAAACCAAGTTAAAACAAAAGATGAACTCGTAAATGTGTATCAAAAGAGTCTTGACAGATGAGAGTAAACAATGGTTATCACCAGAAGAAAATCAATGACAAATCGATCACATCGAGGAAACACTTCGAAGAATAATTCTTGTACGTTCCGAAACTTTTTAAGAAATTTTTTTTTTGCCAAAAAAGGTAGACTGTTAGTGGTCGATGGAATCCATTTAGAGTTATAATCAGTGACGCTGGTTGGATTTAGCTAGCACCTTTAATTCGATAATGTATACATTTACTTTCCTTTGAATTTAGATGCTTTTCCCATTCAACTTTCTTCTTCTTCTTCCTTTTTTTTTTTTGGGGGGGGGGGGATTATCTTCTATTACCATTTAACTTTCTGTTTCATAAAATGAACACTCTTGACAGGTACGCATGCATGATAATCAAATGCTTTGAGTAAAGTACTTAAGCACATAGTTATGGCGCATGCAGAGGAAGAGCAAAGTAGCAAAAAAGGGTTGGTATCCAGAAGAAGAATTTGAGGAGAAAAAAAGATTACGCGACGGTGAAAGATGAGTATGACTTTCGATCAAATTAATTAAAATAGTACTTTAAATATAAAAAGTAATTAGAAAGTTATCTAACAAAAAGGGGTAAATTAATTGTAATCTCCCTTGTGGTTTTGACTGTTGCCATATGGCCCCCTAAAGTTTCAAAATATCCACTTCATCCCCTTATGATTTTATGTAAAGTGGAAAGTAAAAGGAATGTACAATCAGTTACGGCATTTGTACCAAATGCGCTCTAAAAGCGCATGTGATAAAATTTTAATATCCATACAACCCCTTGTAATTCATATAAATATCTACTTTACCCCTTTGTGGTTTTTGCAATCGTCCACGTAATTTTCCTATGCTTTTATATAAAGTAATAAATCCATCTATTAATTTAACATTTAAATAAGGGTATTATTGTCATTTCAACTAATGATGTTACATAGGGTATTTTTCGTTATGTTTCCACTTTACATAAAATTATAGGGGGGTGAAATGGACATTTTGAAACGTCACATTTAAGTATCAAGACTCATTTTAGTGGCTCTAATCAAGAAGAAGAGGAAATGGGAGGGATATTGGATGGGCGAATTTAGGCATATAATTATAAACCCCACATGCAGATGCAATATTGCTGTAACGAGGCGCTGAAAGGGAGGGAGGACCGTGGGAGAGGCACATGACTCATTACTCTCTTCAAACCATCCCTTTCGTCCGTTTTTCTGCTAGAAAGAGTTGGAGGTTTTTTAAAAAAAAAAATAATAATAGAGATAGTAGCAACTAAATAGTAGTAGTGGTACTTAGTGACCATATATATATATATATATGTGGGTGTGTGTTTAGGGTTGCACCCACATGTCTGAGTATGGAAGATTTGGATGCAATGGGAGGTGTAGTTAAGTGCCCGACATATATAAGACGAATGCAAGACATGTCATGCCCTCATGCTTTCTTCAAGTTCAGTTTTTTAACCACATACCAGCATAATAGACGCAAAAACTGGCAAGAGGTACTTAGTGTCGTGAGTGATATAAGATGGAATTTGATAGAGAGATCGATGGTAGATTTTCTCTCATCAACTCACTTAAAGAGGTTCGATTACTGTTTGCTGCTAACATCGCTGGTTCATTCATTTGATGCTATCGCTCAAGCCGCTGCCCTCATGTGTTGGTTACGCTGAAACTCCCATCATTCACAAAACAATACACAATATGCCCAAAGTGTGACCGACCACTCGCTGATTGCATAATGAACCTCTCCTCCGTATTCAAAGCGTTTTGGCTTTTCAAAGCCTAGGCCACCAACCAGTCAACCTTTTCCCTGCTTTTCTAGGCCTACATGTATAACAATAGCAGTAATTCGTCCATGCTTGAATTTGGAATTTTGCGTGACATCACTCGTAGTCCTAGCCAGCTCGATGGATTGAGATCCACCCACCACATCTATCCAATTTCAAAAGAGAGCATTCATGAGACACACACACACACACACACATATATGCATGCTCTGCTCTCTCCGGGTGTGGTGTGGTGTGGTGTGGTGTGGCGCAATGCAATCCTCAAAAGATTGAATTGAAGCCCATCCCATACATACCAAATGATTGCCTTTTCCTCCCAACATTTTGATTATTGTGTACGCCATTACCATCATTGGTTTTGACCACTTTCTTGCCAGGAAGGAACAGCACCTTAATAAATTAGCTTGACCTCCCTCCCGAGGCCGATACCTTCTAGTAATTCTCTGATGACATAGTAGAGTGTTTTCTCTCATCTCCGCCACTAGCATCTTTTTCACTCACTCGGGTTGAAATCAAGACCACTGCATCCCAGCAATTACCACTCACCCCTCACCACCATACATGCATAGTTTTCTGTTTTAAGGCTGTCAATAGTAATAATAATAATCTCGCACGGGTTTCTGGTCTGCTTTCTTTGTTTTTGAAGCAAGCCCTTTCCTTTTCTTTTCTTTTCTTTTCTTTTTTTATGTTTCACAAAAAAAAAAAAAAAAAACTACTAAAGCTACCTTTGGATAACAAACTCCTTCTTTGTGTTCCAATCCAAAAACACGATCGCGATACCAAGGTTCAAGAGCAACATATAATCAGATGCCCTTCATTTATGTTCTTAACCTAAGTCTACCAAAAAATACATATTGTTTCCCGAAAAATGGAGATGTTCTAAAAACAGTTACACCATTCATTAGTGAAAGTATACATATCCTTGAACTCAACAAGAAGGAGTACTAAAGAACTCTGGTTAATTAATCCTTTCAGCAAAAGGGTTCAAAAAAAAAAAAAAAAGAAGAAGAAGAAAAGAAAGACCTCTGGTTATAAAATCCCTACGTCGATTATCCTAATTATGCAAATTAAGTATGTACCAACTAATTCCATATACTGCTGTTTCCTTGTTTCTGTGATGCCAATGACCAAACTCCAGAAAGGGAATTTACAAGGTCCATGATATTGTACTCATTGCCTTTTTGACTGTAATAAGGTTCGCAAAGTGGTTCTTGTTCTTATAGATTTTCAAGTTTAAACCCTAGGCAGAAAAAGAAAGCATGCACACACACATGACCTTCCTTTTCTCTCAATTTCATCCACCAAACTTTTTACACATAAGACTTATTGCTCTTGCAATTGGTATCTCCTTATTTTGGTCAATTGATTGTGAAAGTTTTTATTCAAGGTGATGCTTTTGGCCCAACAAATATCAGGTGTTTCTTGGTGGTGATATACAATTAATTTACACACCAACGAAAACATTTATACTTGAGCTATTTTTTATTATTTCTTTCTATCATATTCTTAATGGTGGATTAGTTATACCAACAATTGAAATGAAAATCGAGTGTTTCATTTTTTCTTGGCAACCATGGGCATATAAAGGTAGGTATGTATTTTTTTTTTGTGCCAAGAAATTGAGCAAAAATGTGCTTTGGAACCAAATGAGGAAAAGTTTTTTGTCAGAAAAATTGATTGATTTTAAATACGAGGGGATAAAAAAGTTTTTTTCCTAAAAATGTGAGGAACCAAACTAGCAATTTTTCCTAAAAGAAAAATGCAAAAAGCAAATGAGTAACTTTTTTCACAGCCCGAAAGCTCGGCCATTTCTGGACAGCAGTCAGATCTTACTACTCCCCGAAATTTCTTACGAAGACGGAATAATAGATTTCAAGGGAATGCAGCATGCAGGATATATTATAGTACGTGAACTTTGCATTGTGTACTAAAAAGGTGTATATATATGTACTGTACCTTTTGGGATTATCACTCTAGCTTTAAGCAAGCAATTTTCGTGCACGTACAAGCTAGCCGGGCTTGGACAGTTAGGGCATAAAAAAGCAACGCAGAAGCACAAGAAAACTAGAAAACGCATAATTAATGTAAAGAAAATATATAGTTGAATTTTCCGTATAAAAATTAAATGGGATACAATCTGTTCTATTTCTCGTTTTTTATGTTTTTTGTTTTCCAATTATAAAGTGAGTCTCTATAGAGTATACAAGTGGTTAAAGATATGAGGCGTTTGATGTGTATTCGGGAACTGTTGTTGGGACAGCAATCATAAAGACCACTATAAGAGTCCGAGTCCGTCCCATTTTTGGCTTACATATTTAGTTTTAGATACTGCTGTCACTAGCTAGCTAGTAGTATCAGGCATCACTGCATGAGTTTGAAATTTATTATTGTCTCCTTTTGTT
Source organism: Gardenia jasminoides (assembly GCA_013103745.1). Taxonomy (NCBI): domain Eukaryota; kingdom Viridiplantae; phylum Streptophyta; class Magnoliopsida; order Gentianales; family Rubiaceae; genus Gardenia; species Gardenia jasminoides. The sequence continues at coordinate 26,935,774 of CM023103.1, forward strand.
TGTCTTTCCCAAATAGAAAGAAAGGAAAATTGGCAGAGCAGATGAGTATCGACAGAGGGGTAATTGCTGTAGGCGGTCGTGACCTATCTGGTGCAGTACACTCGTGATTAATTGGTGACTGTGGCAAATGTTAATATGGTTCTTGAGATTGGAGAAGTTGGGTTGGTCAGGTGAAACTTGGTGTCCTCAAAAAAGAACCTAAAATTCAAACAACTAATGATAGTAAACTCACTAACATGCCATGATTTATCCTCTTTTAGGGAATGAAAAGCGTGAAAGAATAAAATTTGTGGGGAACAAAATCAATTTCAACAACAGGGGAAACAATCATGTAGTTTTACTAGATGAGGTGGGACAAAAGCAAATAACCAACCTAGCTAAAGGCAAAAGCAGCAGCGACAGCAGCCCCCCCCTCTTTTTTTCTCAAAGAGAGAAGGGAAAAAAAAAATGCAGCGGCAGCAACAAGCAGGCATTGTGCAGAAACAATGCGTTATTTACCTCTTAGTACTGCTTTACCTAACACAACCTTTTTAGAGCAAAGAAACAGCAACCCACTATTTTGAAAGCCGCTCTAGGGTTATTAGATCCTGACAGCTTCATGATAACAACACCTCAGTATCAGGAAAAAGGTTATATTCAAGAAAAACAGAAAGAGAAAAAGAATCGGTGATAAGGGATGGCGTGCCTCAGGCTCGGCTGAATATCGTTAGCTCTCTTTTCTGGTCATATACGCTCGAAGTTGCAAGCCTCGTACATATAGTGCGTCGGAGCTGGCTTATACAGTCCCAACACCGTGCGTCTTAGTGTATTCCTATGCCTGACATCTTCGTATTCTTTTGGTAAGTAAAAGAGGCAAAAGGGTTGGTCTAATATGGAATAAAAATATAGAGCTGGATGTCTCTTGAACCAAATCACATTTACTTGGGAATAGTTTGAAACTAACAAATTAATCCTGCCAATTTTCTTGGGTGTTGTATTTTAATTTCTCTCGTCCCCTTTTACTTGTGCTATGCACGTAAAACTTTGTTTGACATGCAATAAATGAGATTTAGAAGTGTCTGCAAAGAGTAGAACTTAAAAGTAAGTAGAATATTATTCCAAGTTCCTGCTAAAATTAATATGCCCTTGGGGTTTGTTTATGGGCAGAAGTTGGGAAATCAGCAAATTAGCTGCCTAAGCCTAGCTGGTACATATTTTCAGGGGTAAGTATAGATTATAGAACAGAAAGTCACATTACGTGCTAGTACGTCGTAAGTTGAGATATATTCTTCCTTTACACACACACACACACATTACTTAACATCGCATGAGATCATTACAAGAATCGAATTTTTTTTTTCTTTTTGTAAGTTTTTCCGCCGTCCTCAGTAAGTTCTCAGCAGAAAATGTCCTCCTACTTTTGCTGAGCTAAATACATAGGAGAACAAGAGGGTATCTCAACCTTCTCTCTGCTAGACACTAATTGGCATGCACCAAAGGAAAAGATGACTGATAAATTAAGTACTAATTAAACCAAGTAGAAATTTGGAGTGGCTACTATAGGAACAGCCGGAGCATCATATCTAATGGCAATTACAGCAACAAAATAGTTTAAACTTTTTGTATGTGAGCAATTCTCAGTTTCAATTTCTGTCTGTACACCTAAATGCTATAACTACATACAGCATTGACGAGATTTACATCGAATTGTTTCAGGGTATGGCCCAAATTTTCGAGAAAATTCGCCAAAAAGTCAAAAGCGCTGGATGACAGTATATATTTAGTATTTATGATCAGGATTTACAATCAATCTCTATGAATTAAATTACCATGATTTGGCCCATGGACTAAACTATTTGTATTTTCAATGTCTATACAAGTAATAGTATTGAGAGCGTTTAGATTAAAGAGTATTTGGAAATATGTTCCGGAATAAATTAAAGATTATTGTAGTGATACTTTTTGTGATATAATGTATGTGAGATGAAATAGTAGTGAAAAAGATAAACTGGTGATTAAAAAAATATGTTAATGCAATCAAAAAAGGTTTTTCAAATAATGATTATAAACCAAAGAGGAAAAAAAAAAAAAGAGTTGAGAAGACATTGGTCTAGTGACTAAAGTTGAACTCTGGAAAGTAGAGGTTGGTCTTCAATTCAAATCCTCCTTCATTTCACCCTTTGCAATTTTTAAATCTCACCTCTTTCTTTCTAGAGAGAGAGAGAGAGAACGGAAGAGAAAAGGAAGGGCGGATAGAAAGAAGAAGTGTAAATTAACTTTGGAGAATTAAAAAAAAAATTGGCATGAGACGCTTCATTTTATGATTAATTTTGAAAGCAAATGTTGGTCTTCAATTTAAATCCTCCTTCATTTCATCCTTTTCAATTTTTAAATCTCACATCTTTCTTTCTAGAGAGAGAGAGAGACCGGCAGAGAAAAGGAAGGGCAGATAGAAAGAAGACGTGTAAATTAACTTTGGAGAATTTTAAAAAAAAAAAAAGTGGCATGAGACGTTCATTTTATGATTAATTTTTGACAGTGGATATACTAGCATACTTGGATATGCTAAATTTAATTTTTATACACGCGTCAGTCATCCAATCATCTTGACGTGTTTACACTTAATTATTGAGAAATACTATCGAAGAGAGGTTTAGTAGTTTGCCTGTGCCAGCTCATCATGTGAGTGCGACAGAGCTGATTAATATATGTATGTGTTGGAACTGAGAGCAAATGTCAAAAAGGAATGGTTGTTCACTCGGTGCGCAATTGTCAAACGAACAAACTGAGAGGGCGGCCCAAATCTTGTGGTCCTAGATATTTTACAGAGGTAACCAAAAATTTGTACGAATGACGGGGGCATTAATGTAACACTGAGAAGAGCAAAGTAGGGATTCTTTTTTTTTTTTTTTTGTGGGGTGATGATTGAAAGTGAAGAAGCGCATCCATAATTAACAAGCTTGACAACTAAAAGCGATTGCAGCTTCAGTGGATTAGCATTAATTCATTCATTAATCTTAAGTTGCGAAGAACAATGCATGTGAGTTTGGGATGACAATTTTATTAAATAAAACAATAACGTGTTTTTATTTGGACACAGAACGTCAACAGAGAACATGAAACACATACAGAGTATCCGAAGTCTGACAGGGGAGGCAGCTCGAGTTAGAGAGATGGGGGCAGAAAAGAAAAAAAAAAAAAAAAGGACTAGAAAGGATACATAGCCAGTTGTGTAATGCGTGCTCTCTCTTTTGTTGTGGCATATCGCATGGTGAACGTAATGTAGTGCAGTACTCCTGCTCTTCTTCTAGGCCTTGAAATTTTGGTAGTAGTAAGTAGGAGTATGTATATATATATATATGTATATATGTCTGCCGTAATTGGCGGTCCGGTAATAGGAAACACGTCATGTCTGGATTTCTCTGACTCTCTCTCTCACACACACACACACACTGTTGCGGGCTGGGGTCACTCAGAATTTGAAACGGAGAGTGTAGGAAGCAGAGGTGACCGAGGGAGCATGTCCTCGCTAAATGAGCGTACGTAGACGTAGCACCTAATTAATTAATGAATGGCGCTGCGCCTGAACGTGGAAAAATTGAACGATCAAGATGGATAGATCATATTCATGGGGGGACAGACAACAAGAAATTAGCATTAATCTAGCAATAATATTCCAATTAGGCAGCAAGCTAGCCAGAGACTACTCGGGCGGACAGCGAATGCTTTTAAATTTTGGCAGCAGCAGCAGCACTGAGACTTTTGAGTTGAGTTGAGGTGGAGAGATCTAGCAGAGCTCCAAGGAGGACTCGTAGTCCAGCAGTTCCTGAATCATTTGTTCTATGTGATCATCTTCTTCGAGTCGCTTAATGAATGGGTGCTCCTGCTGCGCCACCCCCGCCAGCGACACTCCGGACCCGGAAGACAGGACACCCTTTCCATGGTCAAAATCCTTATTTCCATTATTATTTCCACCAATATTATTGATAATGTTGTGGCAGTTCGGTGAAGCGGAAGCAACCACGCGCGAAGGGTAATGAATTTTGTGGTGAGTCTGCTGCTGCTGCTGTTTGGTGATTTGGAGGGAGGCCATGTAGCACTTGTGCAATTTGGCAGTCAAAGTAGCAGAGAGGAGCTTTGAGGACGAAGTCTGAGGGGCATTTGGGTTGTAAGGGAAATTGGTTCTGGCTCTGGGTCCGCACATTAGTCGTGCTGCTTCATCGTAAGCTCTTGCCGCATCTTCAGCTGTCTCAAATGTTCCTAGCCATATTCTAGTCTTCCTGCAAGACACAAACATGTTACACACACATTATCCTCATGATGAATATGCACGTTTGGTTATTTATCCTCAACTTCAAAAAAAGAAGAAAAAAGAAAAAAAAGCATAGCCTACTAAGTTTTAGTTTCAGTTTTTGCTTCATCGCAAGTATAACCCAAGTTCAAGAAAATCCACCAACTTACAGTATAGGATGGCGAATTTCCGAGACCCAAGATCCCCAATGCCTCTGCCTAACGCCCCGGTATCGCTGTTGAGGTCGAGCCATTGAGAGTAGTATCAATTTAGAGGTGCAAGGGAGCAGTAGTGTGTTTCTCTCGCTCTCCCTCCAGCTAGCCCTCTCTCCCTCTCTCTCTCTGAGAGTGTTGCAGTAATCAATCAGTCATGTTATCCTCAATGGGGAAAAGTTTAGGAGCAATGAGGAGGAACAGGGTGGTGGTGGAGGTGGAGAGGGGGTTTTTGTAGTTGGGTTCGTTAGCAGACATGCAGTGAAAGTGCTCCATCTTTTTTCTTTTCTTCCTTCTCTCCTGGCCTTCTGGCAACCAATTCAGGCAAATGGGTCCGCCTTTGTGGTGGGGGCTTTGACATGGCCTTTTTCGACCTTGTCTTGTTTATCAGAGGGCGGGACTAATCGACTACTATTACCACTACTACTAGCACTACTACTACAGTAGTTACCAGTTGGCTTGCTTGAAGTGACAATTAATATACTCCTTACTTATTAGCATGATTCCTGAAACAGGATTAGAAAGGGGCCAAATTCAATTCACATGACTTAAAATAATACCTTTTTTATTGTACAAAAAGGCTTTCCAGTTTCCAGTTTCTCGATTGCCTTCCCCCGTGTTGAAGCTTGAACAAATTATCAGGTCTTAGTCTCGTAGATTCTGCATGTGAACATGGATCACGACTACTTCCAACAGACCTTTTCACTACATTTGCTCATACTGGTCAAGACCGACAACAGTTACTCCGAGAAAATTGAGTCGGGTTTCTTGGTCACATGCCCCCACAAATCAATAAAGGTTCTTCTATTAATTTGGTGCTCTCTAGGACACAAAATGACCAAGTGAAACTTGTGAACAGGAGCATTTTCGCCCGGTTGATTTGATTCTTAGTAGAAAAGGGTAGCAAAAGTGGCTATAAGATATTTAGTACTTTTATTTTTGTGTAAGTGGGAGGTTTTAAATTTAGCACTTTCCACTTATCTTTTTTTTCCCCACTTTAGCACCCAATCGAACTCTTCGCCCACAATATTTACACATTACCGTACCAGAGTTTTTTTTTTTTGGGATAAAGCTGGTAAGATATTTTGATTGATCGGAGGATTTCAGGTTTTACACAAGGATGCATTCCCTCGACATACAAAGAATCCTAAACTGTTACATTAGACAATGCCAATCTACAAGAACCATACAAGAGTTATCGAATCTTCTGAGTAAGTTTACATCTAGCTCAGAGTATAAAGCACAGTTCCAATCTTTGCTTTCCTCCCGGGATAGACACCCCGGCACTCAGTATGCCGCCGGTAAAGCGCAAAGTTTAGTTTCTTTAAATTTCTTGACGGGGGGGAGCAGAGCACCTAAGGAGGAGAAGTTGAAAATGAAAACCAGGAATGGATGGGCAAACGTGGACGGCCTTCCCACAGGTTGATACACCTAAACTCGACTTAATTAACTACTATTTAAATTTGTTCAAATAGAAGGGAACCAAAAAAAAAAAAATACTACTATTTAAATGTGCACTTGGAAGCTTTTTTTTTTTTTTTTTTTAAATTTAATCTCACTTTTCCCAAGAGGTATGATCTAAAACCCCTCGTTTATTGGCAACCCGTTGTACATGGCTCTGTTTGGATTGCCTGTTTTTACACTTGTTTTTGAAAAACTGTTTTTCACACCCTAAATGCTACAGTAATACACCAACCAAAAACAACCCCAAAAATAACCAATCCAAATAAATATTTCAAAAACAACTTATTTATACAAAAATAAAAAATTATCCCTTCTTTGTCTGCCTCAACCCTACCATCACCCACCACCACCCACCGCCCACCACCACCTCCTCCTCTCCCTCCTCTCCTCTCCTCCCTCTCTCCTCCTCTCCCTTTCTCCCCTCCCCTCCTCCTCCCCTCCCTCCATGCAACCCTCCCCTTCCCTCCAACTAAAATTAAAATTTTTTGGATTTTTCAAAATAAAATTTATTTGGATTTTTTGGGACATTTTAAAATTAAAATTTATTTGAGTAATTTTTTGGGCATTTTAAAATTAAAATTATTTGTATTTTTCATTTTAAATTAAAATTAGAGGTATTTTAAAGGCATTTTAAAATTAAAATTTATTTGGAATAATTTTTTGTGGCATTTTTAAAATTGAAAATTTATTTGGAGTAATTTTTTGGGGCATTTTTAAAATTAAAATTTTATTTGGAGTAATTCTTTGGGGCATTTTTAAAATAAAAAATTTATTTGGGGCATTTTTAAAATTAAAAATTTATTTGGGGCATTTTAAAATCAAAAACTTATTTAGGGTATTTTTTGGGGCATTTTTAAAATTAAAAATTTATTTAGGTTTTTTGGGGCATTTTTAAAATTAAAAATTTATTTGGCATTTTAAAATTAAAATTTATTTGGGTATTTTCATTTTTAAAATTAAAAATGTATTTGGAGTAATTTTTAGGGCATTTTTAAAATAAAAAATTTATTTAGCATATTTTTGGGGCTTTTTTAAATTTAAAAATTTATTTGTGGTAATTTTTTGAAACATTTTTAAAATTAAAAATTTATTTGGGATAATTTTTTGGGGTATTTTTGAAATTAGATGGCTTCTAATGAGCCGAAAAAATTTATTTGGGGTAATTTATCAGGTATCTTTCATCTTATATGCAGTGTTTTGAAAAGCAATCCCAACTCTCAAAAAGTTTTTGAAAGATAGATACAGTACTAGTTTTTGAAAGACAGCTATAGTAGTTTTTCATATCCCAAATGCTACAATGTTGTTTTTGAAAAACAACCCCAAAAACAACTAATCCAAACAAACCCCATGTGTTCAAGTATCAACAACCTTCTCCTTTATTTCTTCTTTTTGGCAATTTCAATTATATACCATATTCAATGGCCTCTAATTAATTTGGAGCTGGAGGTTGTGTCGACTTTGTTTTGTCTTTAGAATTTAGAAAGCACTGGTCATGGCCGGCCACTCACAATTCTTCGATATGTATCCATGCTCCCCTTTCTGATTGATAAACTTTGTAATTCGAATTGCTGGGAATAAATCGAAAAGCACCAAACTATTATCATGTTAATGAATAAAAATAAAAATAAAACTCAGAGGAGCTGGCAAGAAGAAACCAACAAACAGAAATATTTAGAGAGAGAAGTCACAGGTTACTGCGCAAAGTATAAAATTTTGGTCTTTATCCGATATTGATAATTCAGATCACATTTCAGAGGTTACCCGCAACATGCAGGACCGGGGCATCAGATCCCGACCAAGGAAGCTGATCGGATACGGGATAGAATTAAAAACTAGAATGAAGCCAGCAACGGCATGAAGCTGAGAATAATGGTCTGGTCAATATATGCCAGCACTTGTATGAAGCCATACATCTAGCGTGTGTACAGTAGAGGCATGATTGATTCAGTCCTAGGTTGGGACACATGGAATAAAGAGGCTTGGATCATAATTATTTGTGTAATCGATCATCCCAATCCATCATTTAGCACGAATCCTGTTCCCCAAAAGAAAAAATAAAAATAAAAAAACTGTTGCTCATCCAGACAAACATTTGCAATTTAACATGCTGGGACAAGTATTGCTGATCTTACATAAAATGAAATGAAGCTGGTTAAGCAATACATCATAGCAACTCCATATTACGGAATGAATTAAGATGACATGTGCCCCTAATTTGATATACCTCAATATGTTGCCAACCAAAAAAAAAATATATATATATATATATATTTTTTTTTTACTGGTACAGCAGAAGCATTTTTTGACACATAAAAATATGTGGAAAAAGGAGGAGATTAAGCGCGTTACATATGCTCAATAATTTTTTTAACTCAAAATTCAGTAATATCAAGTCGTGACATTTCACTTACAATAACTCAAAAATAACAATTCTTAGAGACTTTCCCTCTATTTCACGACTTAATTCAACTCTTCAAGTAAGGATGTACTATACTACTAGTATTTATAGATTGCAGAACTTTCTAAACAAATGCAATTACAAATCAAAACTTACTTGAAAATTGACTTAAAATTTTCTAAACTAATATAAAAACTGAACAAACAATACACCAAAATGACAAACTAGAAGAATTAAAAGATAAACAAATAGAATAATTTAGTTTAATTTCCATCACTGCTCCCTTAAACTAAATTTCCATTTGTTGCTGTATAAATGATGTGCAGTTCCAACTTGTAACTAATCCTAAATGTCATATCCGTTCGTGGTAATAGACAAAATACATACTTTTCAAACAATTCCTTTGCATGATCTTCTTTGTCAAAAAACAAAAACTCAAACACATCTACTCATTCTTTATCAAACATTCTATAACTCAATTCATCCACATTGTCAAGAAAAGTTTTTTAAAATCACAAAATTATCCTTTTTATCACCAAAAATTTCAACTTTACCATGAATTTGTTTTGATTCGTCCATACGATTAACCATAATAGATTTTAGCAAGGCCACAATTTTAGATGAATTTCTCCATTCCATAATTAATTTCAACCAACTCTGATGTTTGATTTGTCTTTTTCAAACAAGTTATCAGTTCTAATAAAGTCAATAATTTTCACCTCATGGTTACCTTTAATATGTCTTTAATTTCATCAATAATTTCAACTTCCTTCTCAGCCACAAATTTTTTATGTTCAAATGAACCCAAAATTTCTACAAAATTTTCATTCTTTGTCTCATCCCTTTCTTTTTTTCTTGTCACCAATATCTTCTTCGTTGACAAAATCATCATCACAAATTGCACTACAATTACAATTCACCAAAATTGTCCATGCATGCCTCTCTTACCATCTTTATATGCATAAATTTTTTGAACACATGTAATTGTATTTTAGTACTAAGATAGTGAAATGTCTTGCGATCCAATAGTGTATTCTTCTATTAATTACTCTTCAATTACAGTGTTCATTCATCTCGTACTTGCTGCAAGTTTGATAAATCCCGTTTAAATAATATCCCAAATTTCAATAGCTTGAAAAAATGTCTTCACCATCCAACTCCAACCTTCAAATTTGTTTTTATCATCAAAGACATAAACAGCACAATAATATGTTCTAAATAATACGGATCCATATTTTGCTCTTTTTTTTTTTTTTTAAATCCCTGCTCAATTAGGATCAATTTTGTGTTTGTCAAAATAGGAAAGAAGCCTATGTATTGCTGTTATCGATCGTAAGTCTAGAAAGGAATGCAACAAGCAAAAAGATAAAATAAAAAAAAATCCCAAATTCTTCTTACCATGTTTTTGTTTAAGAACAGCAAAAATTGGGGTCTGGTGGTGCCTATTGGAAAAATGTTGACGCCATAAACTGGTGTGCATGAGTCTCAAGGTTCAAGGTGCCGGGCTTTGCTGTAATTAAGCCCGTAGAATATAGTAGTATAATCTAAAAAATCTCCTGCAATAGTAGTAGTACCCTTTTTCACCGGTGGGGATTACGGAAGCGGACCAGTTTGCTTAAGAATATGCACCATACGTGTTCCCTTCCCTTCCCGCATGCCTAGGCCGGTCCTTCCCTATATATGTCGCCCATGTACAGGGATGTAGATTTGTGCCGGCAGAAAGAGACTGGAAATTGCAGCTTTAGGAATATTAGGGAGAGATTGATCTAAAGATATACTCCGCAGGCACAAGTTACTAGTTACTAGTTCGAGCAGGAGCCGCTGCTTGTTAAAATGCAACGTACGTGTAATGTATGATCAGACTATTGATTTCTGTTCGCTGCATCTTCCGCTGTTTTGGGCAGTTTACTGTGTGCATGTTAGTGTTTAGTGCCGGCAGTGTAGGATAGATAATGATGCTGCCTTAGTGGCTCTGTTATTCTTAATTACCACTACTACTACTCAACCAAAGAAAAGAAAAAAAAAAAAAAGAGAGAGAGAGAGAGAGGGAGGGAGTAGTAGAGTACTGCTCCAATTGTATTGTACATAATTGGTTGTACTTAGTTTGCCGCAAGAAATAGAAGAGTAGTAACAAAATGAATCAAGCGTAAGTAAGGTATATACACACTGGGACTGGGAGGGACCTTGCAGTTAATTTTAGATGCGAGACAAGAAGGAAGGATATCATATGCACCCTGTACATACTATTCATGCCGACTGTCTTTATTGTGTCCTTTGACTCCGATTCTTAACATTATTATTAATGAACCCAAAGCCTCAGTGAGCATGAGGCATGAGACCGGGGAACGTTTGTTCTCGTGCTGCTGCTGGTCATCTGCACTACTTTTGTGCATGTCTGCCTACCATCCACATGCCGTGTACAACATACAACTAGCTAGTGCTGCTTTTTTGGATGAATTTGGTGCTGACACAATGGAATTGGAAGTGCCGCCGGCCCCCTCAACAAGGCAAACAACCAATCAAGTTTATTACTCATTTAGGAATTAATTCCCCGTCAACTTTTTACTTCGGTTATGTGTGTATGAATGTGTGTGTGTGTGTGTATAGGAATAATTTCAAAAACTTCCTTTAAGGTTTCTAACAGTTTCACTTGGTGTCCTTAAACTATGATGAAAAATCCCATTTGCTTTCCTTACTTTAAACTATTTGTATCATTTATAAAGGATAATTCGTAAACCTTCCTTGAGGTTTCTAACAATTATAGTCAACTCTCGTGAGATTTGAAAAAGTACACTTATCTCTTTTGATGTTATGAAAAGACTATAATAGTTTTCACAACTCTATAAATCCTAAATGAAAAGTAGGTGTAAAAGCAAAAAAAATAGTATTTTGCAATTTTTTTTTTCCAAAAACTCTAATTTCATCTCACCTAATGTATTATATTCAATTCCTACATCATCTAAATGGATTTTTTGCTTAGTTTTATAAATAGCCAAGTAGTAGAGATATATTTATTAAAAACAGTTTCTGACTCGAACGCTAGAGTTTGTGGCTTGTTTAGATTCATTTTCACTCGTATCTCCAAATCCTTCACCCCATCTTTCCTCTTTCATGTAGTTCTTGTTTATCCATGTTTTGTGTTATCAACTACCTTTATACATAGTAACTTTAAGACCTATATTACGTGCACTCTAATTATGTGACTGGGGAATGATGATGACGGGGTTTAAGAGTCCTTGAGCGATCCCTATGCTTCGCTCCTTGAATGTGCACTTTGTTGTTTGTATGTACCTACGTGTATGTATAATAATTATTGAATCTCTCTCTCACACTCATACAAACACATAGATATGTACAGTAAAAGTACTTAATAGTGTTAATAAGCAGACAACGAATATACATTATATATAAAAAGAAATAATTTTACATACCTCCCTTGAGGTTTATGATGATTGTTGGAAGTACCCTCTAGGTTTAAGTAAAATTACATAAACCTCCTTTAGAAAATAATTTGGGGCTTACTTTTCTAGTGAAAGCAAAGCATTCCCACTGATAATCCTATATTATCCTTAGTGGTTTTCTCCATAGAATTAAATTTTCTTTGAAATTTTAAACTTAATATATTGCCACATACTTGAAGAAAACTATCTATCAAATTTTTTCTATTCCCTTAGATAAATTAAACATTCACAGGGACAAATCCAAAAATAAAAGAAAATCTTGGACACCAATTGAGTAAGTAACCCATTTTTGTAGGAATCTAGAATTTTTTTTTCTCTCAAACTATTACAATATTGAATAAGATTGGATTGAGATGATTTTGATGGTTAGGACAAGAGAAGAATACATCACTCTTGCTCTTTTTCCTCTCTTTTTCTTAATGATTTGTTAACTTTAAATTTAAACATGCATTACTTCATTTCATGGAATTGTCAGATTGGGTAATTCATGAAGGTTCTTTTTATCATTTTACACCATAAGGAGAGGTGGGTATGATTTTCTTAACATGGAGGGTACTGTTTGCAATTGTCATAAACCTCGGGGGAGGTTGTGAAATGATCAGCGTGTGAAAACTGTATACATTACATGCACGTATATGATGAGTTTAAGAAAACCTCCGTGCGTGACTTTCAAACTTATGCTTTTTTTTCATTTAAATAGTCGTAAAATGTTTCTTAGAGAGATGGAAGGGGACTGACGACGACGCGGTTCCAGTTAGAAATGAGAAAGCAAGAGACGGAAGTGGTGGGGAGGGTGACGTGATAGATAAGTAGAAGATTAGGCCCGGCCCTCCTTTTTCGTTAATTCTCCCGCAGTCCATGGGATCTGTCTGTCGCGACTGAGTCCTGTTGAATTTTGTTTTTCCTTTTTTTAAAAATAAAAACTGATTATGAAGGCGCGAGATGACCACAATCACGATACCAAATATTCAACCACCTCATTAACTATAACACGAAACTGATGTATCAGATTTCCATGTGCATCCATCTGATTTTCTTCTCTCCCTTATTGTTAGTAAACTTTTTCTTTTTTAATACGATTTTACATATGTGGAAGTGGAAACCACTCCCTAAAAAGCACCCCCCGGTTTTTTTGGCGGGGGGGGGGGGGGGTTGGGGGTTGTAATAAACAAGTAAGAAACTGTTGTTAATTTGTCCTCGTAATTGAATGAGCTTAAAGTCATCAGGGCATGAATCTCAGCGTTCTTTTGATACATATGGAATGGCTGGTTCAGGACCCTAAACCTAAATCAGAGGGTGGACTGTGCAACCATCATATCATATCCGATGTCATGACGCTATTTGATAGACATATTTGTTACATGTACCATTAAGTTTAATTTTGTGACTTCAATTTAGCAATAATAGTACTATTCCGCTTAATTGAGTTAGGATCATGAAAAAAAACATGTAAAAAGTATTTCTCATTTGTCTTAAACACATGTTTTCAAATTTTTTTCATCTCACATGCTTTAGACGAAAAAAAAAATTACTATAGTAAAAACAACTTTTCAAATAATCATAATAATTATATAACTTGAAGTAGGTCCAAGTTTCTAATAAAAGATAATCGTTATGGTATCCTCATAATTAATAGGGAATATATAGGGCCCGTTTGGCAAGTGAGTTTTTTAGGTATTTGTCAAAAACTTTACTGTAACTTACTGTAGAAGTTATAAAATTTTTTTTTGGATATGTAAAAACTTTTGAAAGGTTTTTTTTTATTTTTTCTTTTTCCTTTTCCCTTTCACTTTCCTTTTTCTTTCTTTCTTTTTCTTCTCCCCCAACCCACTACCTGCCAATGACCTTTTTTTTTCTTTTCTCTCCTCTTCCTCCTCTTCCTCTCCTCCCCTCCCCATCCTCCACTCCCTCCTCCCGATCACCAGATCGTGCTGACATGTCGCAATCGAGGGGGGAGAGGAGGTGGGATCTGATCGTCGTGTCACCGATCGAGGGAGAGGAGGGTGGAGGGGAGGGGAGAGGGAAGGGAGAGGGAAGAGGTGAGGGAGAGGAGAGGAAGGAAGAGAAAGAAAAAAAAAAAAAGGTCGTCACCGAGGTGATGAGTGAGGTAGAAGAAGAAGAAGGAAAAAAAGGAAAGGAAAAATTTTTTTTGGTGTGTATTTTTTTGTAAGAAAAAGGAAATGAAGAAAAAATGTTTTTTTGTGTAGTATTTTTGGGTGTGTATGTCAGAAATTTTGAAAGTTTTTTGAAGGTTCCTATAGTTAAAATAGGAAAAAAAATAAGTTTTATACAAATTGGGCAAAAAAAACTACTGCCAAACAATGTAATCCAAAATTTTCTCAAAATTTCTAAGACCATTTTGTGATTTTATTAAAATTGAAGGGAGGTGGGGGAAGGGGAGGTGGAGCAATTGTCCACCCTCAACTAGACGTGGCTTCGCCACTATATATATATATGTATGTATGTATGTATGTATGCATGCATGTATATGTATATATATGGTGTGTGTGTGTAGGACACAATCTTGGTACGACTCATCTAATCTCATCCGTCCACAACGCATTTGAGATTGTATCAATTCTCAAGAACCATTTTCCTTGTATGCGCATCCAAGCTATAGGAATAACTAAGGAAAACAAACAAATAAATACAACACGTAATGTGTTTGGATAGTACATTATTTGTTAGCATTCTTTTATTCGCGAATGTGTTTTTAAATCACACTCTCTAATAATTTTATCTTTTTTTTTTTCTAAATCTCATATGTATCGTATCGGTCACCTGAAAATGCTCCAGCGTGAATGACTGGAGGATTGGTTTCCAACTTTGCAGAATGGCCCAAATTAGCAGAACGGGTTTACAAAAAACTGAAACAGAAGCGCAAATCGTGAGCATGTGAGTGTACAGTCAGGCCCGTTGTATCTATAGCTGACACAAACCTGAACCTGCGGAAGGTTGTGTTGGGCGGTGTGGTGACCATAGACAGAGGTCGCCTTGGGTCCATATCATTGTAAGTCATATTCAGGGCTCAGACAGACATGTGTTGAAAGCCCAGCTAAAGATGTAGTAGCAGTGGTAGTGGCAATTAGCAACCACACATTTTGAGATTTTAATATTTTCCTTCCTTTTAATTTAGCATTTCCAACGTTAGTTAGTTTGTTTATTAGTTATGCTTATAACTCTATGATTGGTCTTAACTTTTTTTTTTTAATTGTAAGTGAAAGGTCACATCACATCACACAGTGAGAATAGGCTTCTACTAGTTTGTAGTATATCAAAATTTGTATTTCACCCAAACCCAAAACCAACTAAAATTAACTGGCATAAGCAGCATGTACTACACTAGTATTATAAAAGAAGGAAAGATACCATATATATATATATATATATATATATATATTGTACATGATCGAGGTCAAGGAAAAGGGGGGAGGGGGGTGGATTTATTAAACCATAGCTACACATAATTCATGGTTTTAGTGAATATATATTTGTACTAGTGAGTAGTACACTATTATCGTACTAGTATTAGCAATTGCTGCTAATTATCTTTCACTGGCCATAGTCCCCCCACTGTAACAGGCTGAACACTGGTAGTATGGTAGTAGCAGCTGCAGCTGGTTGATGTGGTAAATTAGAAAATTGGGAAAGTTGGCATTATTTATTCCTAGCACATAATATGGTAACGTAAGCTATTTATTGGAAAAAAAAAAAAAACTAGTGATGAAATCAAAGATGATCGATTAACAGCGGTACAGGTACTAATACTAGTGGCGTGTCAGCCACAGAGAAAGGCGCCTGGTTTTCATCGTTCCCGGTCGTTTACTACGTTGTTGATCAGCTCAGCAGCTCTGCGAAGGAAAGGGTTCTTTTATAACAGGTCTCCGCCTCATTCCTCAACTCCATTCAAAACTGCTGTGCTGCCTCCTCAGTTTTATTTGTCTTGGACTACTTCTACTACTACTGGTACTACTACGTTAATCTCGCTATTTGTGTACTTCCTTGCGTGTTTTGGTGTTTTTGGATAACACAAATTGTCTCCTTGATTTAAGATTTTAGTGACACCACCACTCTGTATAACTAAAATCAATAAAATTTTGAGCTTCCACATTCTCCAATTTAATCCCTGTGTCTCTTCTTCTTTTTTTTTTTCTCCCCCTTTTTGGTTGGTTGTTTTTGGGGGCTGCGCAGGAGTGAGATCGGTGAATCAATAATAGTTGGGGTGGGGAGTGGTCTAGGATTGGGGGATTGCCAACTTGGGATCATCATCACCAGATGGCGTCAGGAATGCTGTCTCTGACTTGTCCATCGCCTCCACCTTCTTCATCTTCCTTATCTTTGCCCCATCATTTTAAGGTAACTCAATCATCCCACAATCCTTTTCATTTGAATATCAGGACTTTCTATCCCCTTTTGGGTGTCATTCTTTTCACTTTCTCCGTGTTGTCATCTCTTGAAAAATAGAATATAGATGCATATGATGGTGTTTGTTTGTCTTTGCCTCCTGTTAATCCTAAGCAGGGTGGTGCTGCTGCTGGTAAGCCTAAGCTATGGAATCAAGCTTCTTTCTTTGGGAAGCATTTCGTCAATACTAAGGTATTGCTTACCCCATTTTGTCGTATATTTTTCCTCCTCTTCCAAAATTGCAGTATTATTGTCCAACTTCTTAGATCAATCTATCCCATTTCTTCTGGATTTCATTGAGGGCATTCAGTTTAGTGTTGTTTCCTTTTCTGGTTCCAAGTTTACAGCTTTTCTATTACTACTGCTAATGTTTGCTCTCCAATTAACACATTCCTCCCAATACTTCACAAATGTTCAGCAAAAATGTCTCTACTTTCTGGTTGAAATGGTCTCTGCTTTTTCTCTTGCTGCCGGGCTAATTTATGATTAAATGAGCATGACGTTGACCTACGGCTTAATTACACTCCCCAAAAGCCACCAGCCTTGCTTTTACTCAGTTCTTCTAGCAATTCATTCATTTGGGGTGTCAGTGCATTAAACTGAGGCTCTGAAATCTTTGATGTACTATAGATGCTGGAACAAAAGCTACTACAAAGTTGAGGCATACATATCAAACTTCTTTACATTTAATTAACTATTTTACATCATTACAAACCCACACCATTTTATAAATATTTCTATAGTTTCTCAATAAGTTAGTGCCTCACATTCGTCATGTGATCACACACATTCAATTTCATTTCTTATCGTTTGCTTGGTCAGCTGATGTTATGGCCTTCTAACTACACCACAGCTAGCTAACCAATTTATTCCGCCTCCCACTCCCCCCTGTCTGTGATAACATCCATTCATTGTTTGCCTGTTTAAAGTAAATCCTGCTGGCCTATTATAAGATCAGAAGTGGTGGACAGGCAGTGAAACCTATGGGATTTGATGTTTTGGACCTTTGCTCTTATTCATGTTCTATATTTTTCTTGCAGCCCTTTACTCGGACTACTATGGCAGTTGCTCTCGATGTCTCTCGATTTGAGAGCATAACCATGGCTCCTCCTGACCCTATCCTTGGTGTCTCTGAAGCATTTAGAGCAGACACAAATGAAGTGAAGCTGAACCTTGGTGTAGGAGCCTATCGTACGGAAGATCTTCAACCTTATGTGCTGAATGTTGTGAAGAAGGTGATTTCCTTCTTTCTTTTTGTAGACCAAATGGCATTAGGCTGTACCTTTATCCCCCCTTGTTAGCACTTGCTTTTCCTCTATTGGAAAAATGATGTAAACTTCCATCTTCATTTCACCATGGCCTATCTGACATTGTTCTTTTGACGTTACCGCGGTTAATCAGTATTGAACTTGCATGCAGGCAGAAAAACTAATGCTGGAGAGGGGAGAAAACAAAGAGGTAGCTATTAAAATGAACCAATGTCTGAACTAACGCCATCTTATTTTTATGATTTTCTTACCAATTTTTAAACAATAATTTGTAGTATCTCCCAATCGAAGGTTTGGCTTCATTTAACAAGGTTACAGCTGAGCTGCTGCTTGGAGCGGGTAACCCACTAATCCTGCAGCAGAGAGTACGTTCATTTTTCTTTTCTCTGCTTCTTACCAAAATGGTTTTGTCAAGATATCTTTCTGTCTAGAGCTCATATGTTACCGTTGGTTCCTTTTTTTACCCCTGGAACATTCCAGGTTGCTACTGTGCAAGGTCTTTCAGGGACTGGCTCACTTCGACTTGCTGCTGCTCTTATAGAACGATACTTTCCTGGTGCAGAAGTTCTGATATCATCACCATCCTGGGGTGTGTTTTCTAATTTGCCTGAGCTTTTTTAGAAGTCCTCTTAGTATGTTAAGTGTAAATCAAATGTCTCTGCAGGGAATCACAAGAATATCTTCAATGATGCTAGAGTGCCTTGGTCAGAATATCGGTATTATGACCCCAATACAGTTGGCTTAGATTTCGATGGGATGATAGCTGACATAAAGGTTTGTGTAGCCAATACTCCTGGTTGCCAATAAAACAATTTTCCACCCCCAATGATTTCACTCTTATTCAAGAAGGAATGACTCAATGCTTATATTGATCATCTAGTTTCTCTGAGATTGTGATAGCCTCTTAAACTTGTAGTAGGTTGTACAAAACCTTTTTTGCTGTCCGTTATATCAGAGTCTGTCAGAGAGCATTGTCATTTATGACTATCTTGTAATGCCTGCTTGAACTTACTTTTCATTTTTTTAAGGATTGAATATTCAGCATATATCTCATTGGTTGCCTGTTTGTATACTTTTTCGTCTAGGAATTGTCTTAGGTTTTTAATTTTCAGGAATACTATTGATTGGGTCGAGGCCTGTTCTCATTTGATTTTGATGTTTTCGAAAGTTGATTTTAGAAAAGCTCAAATTCAGAATCCAAAAGGCAGGTCTCTTTTAACTTTGTGATTTTGGATTTTTTAAGCTTTAAAAATGTCAAAAGCTGACTGAAAAAGCAGTTCAGAAGATCGCCTTATATCCTTATGATATAGCTGGCAGAACCACAGCATTTAGCATAGATAACCTTTCAAAATTTTTTGCTTCATTCTCCTTATTGATTAGCTGCACTTTTTCCAGAAATACACAAAGGAGCTGATTTCTCCAACTCGTGGACCTTCTAGCAACCACCATTTGATTCCTGCTCTTTCTCATTTTTGTTTCTGAGTGATGAAAAAGAAAATGCACATATTGTATTAGGTTATATCTTTCATTGTCTCATTTAAAACACTTCAGTCTAAACTATTTGTGTTCTTCTTATCAGGCAGCCCCAGAAGGATCATTTGTGTTGCTTCATGGCTGTGCCCACAATCCAACAGGCATTGATCCAACTCCTGAGCAATGGGAAATCATCGCTGATGTCATTCAGGAGAAAAACCATATTCCCTTTTTTGATGTTGCTTATCAGGTAAATCTTTCTGGTTGCTTGAGATTTTGTTTGTTTTACTCTAAGCAAATGTTCAATTCTTATTTTGCTTAGTGCCCAGTGAAAAGTATGTTGAAACATTTGAAGTCTTTTAATTTCAATGACTAAAATTTATACATCTAGGCTTAATAAACAATGGGAAAATGTAATGCTGGAAAAAGGTAGCACTTGAATTAAGTCCTCATTGGATTAGGCTCCATTTGTTCAAATATGAATGAGGCTCAAATTTGGGCTTAAAATTCGTTGAGCTCGGATTTAGGTTTCAGTAGATACTACATTCTCTTATGTCAAGCATTTTATATTTCTTCTTGTTTTCTGAATTTTGTACTTTTGAGTTTTTTTTTTTCCTTAAATATTTATTGGCAGACCACTATGGTTTCGTTCATTATGTTACAAGGAACCATATTTATTAGTTAAATGCATTTTGGCATATGGCATGTCATAAGATATCAGTTATATGTGGCCTACATATGCAAAAATACATTGAAATTGTGAAATAAATACCTATTGGATCCTACCTCATGAGTTATTAACCAATATGTGATGTGCTTGATTACAGCTACAAAATTACTAATCTAATTAATTAGTTTTGAATTTGATCAAGCTCTTCTGTAATCCATTGAGAATTAAATTTAGTCAAACTTAAAACTGAACAGTTCAAGTAGAGCTTTACCGATTGCTTTCATTTGTGCACATATACTAGATGATTGGATGTATATTATCTTTCATAGATCAATCTCACAATGAGGGTTAAAAACTCATGAAATCTGTAGAATGCTTACTAAAGTTTCCGTGGAAATTATTAATAGGACAATATTTCAGATGACCAATTTTCTTTTGGGGTTAAATTTGGAATCTATGTTTGGCTTCAGGGATTTGCAAGTGGTAGCCTTGATGTAGATGCATCATCTGTGCGACTCTTCGCTGCTCGTGGCTTGGAACTTTTAGTTGCCCAGTCATATAGCAAAAATTTGGGTCTTTATGCTGAAAGGATTGGAGCAATCAATGTTGTCTGCTCTTCTGCAGATGCAGCAACAAGGTACCTTGACCTCGAACTCCTTATAGTTTTTCTATTCTGGAATCTGATTAGCTGTTGTTTCCCCTGAAAATTATATTTACTGCAAATTGGGAAATAAAATGTCTGGTGCATATATACTGAGAAGCGTTATTATGTTCAAAAGATATGTAATCAAGATAGACACAACTTGAGGAATTATGGTTCTTCAACATTTAGTACTGCTTTAATTCAACTAAAGTTACTCTTATCTGAATGGATTAAGCACTGTCCAGGTCTAAATTGCATAATAACTACTGCTGTTGTGACTAGTTTTAAGCCAGTATAATCTATACTGCCATCTTGATTTCAGGCAGAACATTCTTATCCATGTATAATTTCCAGCCCTATGCATGCGGTGCACGAGACCAAACCTTAGTATCTTTATTTATCTGCCCAATTTAGGTTTGTCCTTCAAGATAGGTTTCTGAAGCCTAGTGGTCGTGAAAAAGCATTTCCCAGGATTTGAGATCAGTGTAGTCCAAATAGGTTTGCCCATTGAAGTGACAGAAGTTGCGAAGACAAGTGTACTAGTACTAAGTGATTCTGTTGACAGGGTAAAGAGCCAAATGAAAAGGCTGGCACGACCAATGTACTCAAATCCGCCCGTTCATGGGGCCAGGATTGTTGCTAATGTTGTGGGCGATCCGGAGCTCTTCAATGAGTGGAAAGAGGAGATGGAAGTAATGGCTGGAAGAATTAAGAGTGTGAGACAGAAACTCTATGACAGCCTCTGTGCGAAGGATAAGAGTGGGAAGGACTGGTCATTCATTCTCAGGCAGATTGGCATGTTTTCCTTCACAGGCTTGAATAAAGCACAGGTACTATCTTTTCACACTTGGATATTTCTGGTTGCAGTGCATACAAAAGATTTATTTTTGTCCCCAAGTTGACTAAGACTCAAATGTTTCGTTTTACTTTTCAAGTCAGTCGTGAATCTTTTATGCCCAGATACATTTAAATCTCAGGGCATCATACTGATGCTTTTAATGTCCTTCTACGCAGAGCGACAACATGACCAACAAGTGGCATGTGTACATGACAAAGGATGGAAGAATATCTTTAGCTGGATTATCTTCAGCCAAATGCGAATATCTTGCAGATGCTATATTTGACTCGTACCACAATGTCAGCTAGAGAAGATTGGGGAGATATTGGGTGGCAGAGCTCTGAAATTTTTGTTTTTACATTCGTTAAAGTTTTGAGAACTAAACTTGAAGACATGATGCAATAATTCATCATAAACTTTTGTCTGGGGGAACTCCTTTTGGACTTCTGGAAGGGCGATATCAAATTTCAGATATACATTTGATCAAGTAAATGAGCACAAGAGTGACAGGTACAGGCATGAATAAAAGGCTTTTCTTGGTGGAGTGTAAATGTGGGACTTTTTTTAAAGAGCATTGCTCACCTTAAAGTGTTTGGTCCAATTTAATTATGCGAGCGAGATTCAAGCTACAAAGTACGTTCACTTCTTTTTCTGCCTGAGTATGTACAGGATTATGGACATTGTTGTCCTTTTAATCATACATAAGTTTCTGCCACAAGTTTCAATCAGGAAAGAAAGTGCCTCCCAAATTGCATTATTATTGCCCTCGTGCTTTATTATTACCATACATTGTTCCGGCTTTTCTTTATTCGGATGCTGCTAATCCCAAAAATCTCCTCGTTTCTCCGATTTTGTTCGTCCTTTGAATAATATTTGAAGAATTTTGAGATAGCTAGACAGCAACTCCTCGATCAAACAAACAAAACAAAAAAGGAAAAAGGTAAAGTGGATAACTTTAACGGCCATCATTTATTGAGTTACACGAAACTCGCTTAATTTTTCAGTTCATGTTGTAAGAGTAAAATCTTCTTCAAGTGTGTTTCCCAACTTCATCAAGATTATATGTTTTTGATTTCTCAATATTTACATTGATGTATTCCAACTGTCGTGTTAAAGAAGAAACCACATCTAAGTTGCTTCAATTTACATCAACGACCAAACTATCCGACTCTGGGAAGAAACCTTTTAACATAGGGGAGCACCCTCTTACCTTAAAACTGAACGAATCATCTACCCCAGGGATCGTGTTGGCAGACTGCAAGGAGAGCACCACCAAGATGTACAGTTGCATTGCATCACAATACAAGATTGACTGCCGAATATAGAATCACCATTCAGATAGAATCAACAGAGGTCACAGCAGCATGTTCTGCAATTCTGAGCGTCCCGCCAAGTTCCATAGGAACAAGGGGAACAAGGGAATGTAACACATCTGTTATCAGTGGTCGATAACTTGGCTCAGGCTGCACGCATAGCACAGCGACCGCAGCAACCTGGAAGCATGCAGTGGATTCTTTTCAGAGCACACGTACATAAAGTTTTCCTAATTCCCATTTGTATGAAACAGACATCAAAGCATAGTTCTGATAGGAGCTGAAGTCAGCTGATGTTAAAGCTTATATACGAGCCTGAGAAAGTTCCCTAGATCAACATGAAATTTGTACAAATTTACTGAAGTAACAATCGTTCTTGGCACACTAGTCAACCTTGGAAATGGCTCTCCAAGTTTGAGGCCATGCTCAAATGTGTCAGGCACACTCAAATGGCAGAACATGCTCTACTTCCCCCGCTACCAAAATAGGTACATCCTTTTCTCCAACTTACCTGGTATAAGTGCTTTACATCCATAGCATTTCTGATCACAGGATCCACAATGTTTGGAAGCTTTGATCTATCTGTCAGCTGAGGCATAGCCTACAATAACAACATAAACCTTTTGTCATTGGTTTTTGTTTTCAGTAACTTCAGCACATCTATGCAGAAAAGACATAAAAATCAGTATGAGAGGAAAACATACCCATGTGACTATAGATTGGCATTGAGATGGTGCCAGCTTCTCCACAGGCTTTCTTCTCAGGAGAAGCTCCAAAAGTACCACTCCAAAAGCATAAACATCACTCTTGTCAGTCAATTTACCTGTATGAGAAGCAAAACACTCTTCCTGCTAAGGATTATACAGCAAACTGCAAAGTAAACCTACCTAAGAGCCTCGAGTTTAAGACGAACAGTGAACTAGTAAATTGTGAAGAGAGGTGCTCAGGATTAGATCAACATTCCAGTTGAAATAAATTGCTTCTTGCGTTCTTAAAGCAATTTCACAGCAAGGATGACAACTCAAAAGACTCGCATACATTCAGCATTCTTAAACAGAAATACGTTATACTTGTAGGTGAAAGCTTTGTTTGCATGACTTGAGAACCAAAATAGGTTTGACAGCATACTTTGTCAGAAGTTTTCAATTGACACTAAGGTTATGATACATAACATAAAATAAGAAATTCCATCAGCAAGACTTGGTATTTCTAGCTTCCACCTTATAAGAAAGAAGAAAATTAACCGAGAGAAAACTTGCAGCAGCTACAGGTTATTCAATTACGAACCAGATGACAGCGAATTAACAAAATTAGGAAGGGTCACTTGTTTATATTGGGAAGCCTGAACCAAGAAAATGAAGAGCATATACACTGCCAATATATTATAAGTTCCTAACAATAACTACAAAGTAAAATGCTAATTGAACCTAAGCTACTTCAAAACTAATTTACTCCCTAATTTGGTTGTTTCAGAAATCTCACATCAAGAATCACACTCCTTGGGATAAAATCTATACAAGTCTAAGAAGTAATAATGTAAAAACTTTCCCATGGCATACCATCTAAGAGGTACTCTGGAGCTACATAGCCCAAGGTTCCAGAAAGCTTGATATTGTTCCTATTTTGAGCTCCATCAAGAATGGCAAGACCAAAATCAGATAGCTGAATCCAAAGACAAAAAAAAGACAGCCGTTTTGGTGAACCCCTTGCAGTATGATTGAGGTGTACAGCAGCAATATTAATAATAATAGAGCCAAAATTTTACCGGACATATCAGTCTTCTTGAAATCTATATGAGTGTTACCTTAGCATTGAAATTTGAATCCAGAAGGATATTAGATGACTTCAGATCTCTATGGATCACTGCTGGGTGGCAGTGCTCGTGCAAATATTCTAATCCTCTGTTCAAAGAGTTAGCAAATAATTTAGTCTCAGTACCAAAGGACTAAATTTAAGAAATGAGCGGTGTGTGCTGCCTAACAGACCCACCTTGCTACATCAAGGGCAATTTTCATCCTAAGATGCCATGTCAATGCTGATCCACCAGAAGGTCCTGGTTGCAAGCCAAAGAGAACAAGTTATTAGGCATAGTTGCAGTGCCTTGGATTCATGGACTGTCGGAAACGATGGAAACGATAAAATTTCTACCATGTAACTGAGCTTCCAAAGATCCATTCTGCATCAACTCGTAAACTAGAAGCCTCGTTTCACCATGAACACTATAACCTATCAAAGAAATTATATTTGGATGCTGAATTTGACCTAACAACTCTACCTCAGTCTGCAAGAGAAAATGATAATTCAACAACAAAATCAAAAAGAGGCTGCGGAAACAATCCCCGAAAAAAAAAGGGAGCAGAATAAAGAGAAACAAATATGCACCTCAAATTCTCTTATGGCATCCTGAGTTCCCCCATCTAACCTCTTCACAGCTGCAAACTGATTATCCTCCAATTGAGCTTTGTATACACATCCAAATCCTCCTTCACCCAAAATGTCACTTTGGCGGAAATTGTTTGTAGCTGTTTCCACCGCCTTGTAGTCAATTACAGCTACAGAGCTTTTTCTGCAGCTAGCTTTCAAGGAATTGTATTTTGCCAAAAAGGAACCAAATGCAAGCCCTTCTAAACCATCTTCACACGAAACAAACAAGAAAGAGAATCTCAGATAGAAACAACAAGAAACAAATGAAGCAGCATTCAAAGAATCTCCCAAACCGTTGGCTGGATCAAATCAGGCAGTACTAATTGAAGAATTGAGTACCTGAGCTATGTAAACTGTCGGTCTGAGATTTGCTAGTATGTTTTTTGTGATAAATCCAAAAGACTAACATCAAGAATAGGATTGCCCCAAGTGCAGTGGAAGCCACAATGAGTGCTATCAGCAATTTCCTGTTGGAATCCATCTGGTGGTGCTTTTCGGTTGCCACTTGGACCCCTGATGAGTGCAATATCAGTTTACAGAAGAAATCCGAGGTAAAGTTGTGAGCTTTGGTGGTGGTGGTGGTAGTAGTAGTAGTAAAAGAAATGGCAAGGAAATACAGAGAATGGGCTAAAACAACTGATCTAAGACCATCAATCAGAACCAGTAAAGAAATCACATCAAAGAGAGTAAGAAGGAGAGAGAACTGTTGAGGACTCGGAATTAGTAAAAGCCCAGTGGCGAGCACAAAGCGCAGGCATGTGCGGGTGTAAACTGTAATGTAAAGATAATATATTTTCTTTTTTCTTTTTCTGGGTTTCATCGCATTAAATGCTATGAATATGATGGCTCTGAGGCATAGAATATATTAAAAGTTTGAAAAACTAATAGTAGCAACTGTTAACCAGGATGGATGGAAGAGTCAGAGAAACCCATGGAGTAGTAAGTAGTAGCAAACGAAGTGTCAAAATCATGACATTAAATAACAATGAGGAGAAAGCCGCACATCGAATGTCTGCATTTCTTTGTGGGCAGTTGGGTGACAGTGAAAGAATAAGAAAAGTTGGAATCTCGACAAAAGAATACAGCTCAAGTAGTAGTAGTAGTAGTAGTAGTACCAGGTCCTGGAGAGAGAAGTGCCATAGAAGCATTAATTGGAGAAGCGATGGCAGTTCCCGGTGAAGAAAGAGGAGGGGCCGGTCGAGAATCAACAAGAACGATAACAGTAGCAGAAAAAAGTAGTGATATCCAAAAGGGTCCAGAAAAGGAAAAAAGGAGGATGAGAAAAGCAAGAATCTTGTTCATGGCAGAGTTTTTTTTTTTTTTTCACTCTCTGTCTCTCCTGTGTCCTGTATCTCTGTTCACTGCTAAGAACACCCGCACAGACGGGGATGGGGATTTGTTGTTGCCCCTAAAAGAGGAGAGAGAGAGAGAGAGAAGAGATAACCCCCTTTTTCGGCCTTTCCTCTCCCTCTGAAGAAGGCTACTGCTACGAGGACTGCAGTGCAGCAGTCATGTGAGGTCTTCTTTCGGATCTTCTATATTACTATACTACAAAACTGTTTCGGTTTTCCAATGCTTATTTATTTATTTATTTATTTAAACTAACACTTTCAGTGTGATACGGTAATGACTACCGAGAGGAGAAATTAGGCAGAAGAAGGAGACCAAAACAATTTAGTATTTACAAAAGGGAGGGGAGGTTGCATTACCATTGACATCACATCACACACTGGGCTGCAACTAGCAGCTAAGTATTTCATTTATTCATAAGAAGGACAGAGATTTGTAGCTGCGGTTTTTGGGAGAACCCAGCTCGCCAATGTCATGTGGGCATTTTTCAGAAAAAGAGAAGGCAAAATAATGAAAATACAAATGTGACGAGTCTCTGGGGAGTTGGGGTTGGGTGCGGCATCAACAAATTTTACTGCTGCTCAGAGTCCACTTACCCTCACCAGGGCCACCACCACACACGACACCGCAATGGATAAAATCGGTGAAGATTCCTGGCTGGATAAGAGACCCGATGCATCCGCAGGTTCATTCACATCCACATTGATTTCGCCTGGGAAGATGATGCTGGACAGTACCGATTCTTCTCTTCCACTACTGCTGTTACTCGTCAGGTGTACGTATGGGTGTGCTGCTCATTCTTCTTATCTTTGCTCGTTGGGCTGTTAAATTAAGTGCCGGACGACAAAATTAGTTGAATTTTATCCTAAGCTGATAAGCTCCTCTCCTCTTACTGTCTCGGTATTTTTTTGTTGTGGTCAAGATACGTCATTCCATTTCCATCAGTCATCCTGTGCATTTTTTTTTTCTACCTAAATCTTCATTTTGTTGTTCCTGAATCTTGATTGCTTGAGGCTATGGAGTGACTACAAATAATAATAAGGGATAATATCAGAAACCTCCCATGAGGTTTCTCGTAATATCACCCGGCACTCTTATAGTTTTAAAAATATCACTCACCTCCCTTGGTAATTGTAAATTGACTATATTAACCTTCACTTGGTACATGATTTACATATCAAATAAATGGATGTCAAAAAATGAAAGAAAAAGAATCAAAAGTCACTTTCTTCTTTTTTATATTTATCCAACATTCTTTTTTATTCTTTTTTTTTTTTGTATGGCTCTACAATTTTTTATTTATAAATTGTAATAAATTAAATTTTATTTTTTTAATTGTGATAATATGGAATATGAATTTTAGATTTTTTCCTTTGTTTTGAGTTGACTTTTATAATGAATTAGTACAATTTAAAGACTTGGGTCACGAGTTGTGAAGATGTTAGGCAAAAAAAAAAGTCTCATAATGAATCAAATTTAAATATATAAATTAAATTGGTACTAGTAAATTTCTTTACAAATATCTTTTTTTTTAACTTTTTATTTTTATGAATTATAGATTTGTGATATAGTGGTACGAGTGGAAATTATTTTTTAGGTAGTAATTTTTTTTTTAACAAACAAAGTGGTTAGGAGTATTTTTATTTAGCAAAATGAGCAAAAGGGTAGTTTGGGGTTTTTATAAATTTTGTTACACAAATAACAAAAGTAAGGGAGGTAAGTGATATTTTCAAAAGTTTAGGAGTATGAGGTGATATTAAGAGAAACCTTAGGAGAGATTTCTGATATTATCCCTAATAATAATGCATTGACCAGCTTATTATTCCTCCTGTACTCGGAACGAGTACATGCTTTTTTATGCGTCAATGGAAAAATAAAAGCACATGGCTCTGTCTCACACTGAAACATTTCCCTCTATCTGACTTAGCTAGCAGATAGTCAGAAGGTTCTTGAGCCTTGAAGCACTCCGGACTTGTAAACTCCAAAAAGAAAAGGAGAATAAATAATTTAAAAAATAAATAAATAAGGAATCTGTTACCAATGCTTCTAATTTTTGTCATCATTGAGGGAGTGGTCTATGATATTTGAAAGCTAATGTAGATCAAGAATTCTATGACGAAGAAAACGATTTTTTGCCTCTGATTAGGAGACTGGCCGAGACGTCGACAGCGCATCGTACAGAGAGAGAAGCAGCCGGTAGGAAACGGGGGGCTGCCGGAAGAAAAGAATTAAAAAGGGAGCGTCACATGTATGTGCGTTCTAGTAGACCATGCCATTGGCTGCTAGGATTCCTGTGGATTACCGTTACTTTTTACACAGGCACCTTAACACAAATTGGTACGATTGTTGTGCACGAATCGCTTCCTCACAAAAGGTCGTGTATTCTACTGTTGATGTGGGAGCTGTATTTGTAGACAATTTGTAAGAAGAATCTCTGTCCTACTGTTGATGTGAGAGTTGTATTTATAAATAATTTGTAAGAATCTCTATAAGTAACTTATGATTTTGAAAAGAACTGTGTTTGTAGACAATTTGTAAGAATCCCTATTAAGTGATTTATGGTTCTCGAGACATGCACTAACCTGTGGTGGTGACAAGAACCGATCCTACCCAAATTTTTAAATAAAAACTTAGACATGCCCTGACCCCTGTAATGGTGAAAATAATTTGTAAGAATTTCTATAAGTGACTTATGATTTTAGAGGCATGTTCTGACCTGTGGTGGTGACGAGAACCGATCCCACCCAAACTTTTAACTAAAAACTTAGGCATGCCATGACCCTGTAATGGTGATGAGAACCAATTCCACCCAGATTTTTAATTAGAAATTTAAGCACGTCCTGATTTGTAGTGGTAACGAGAACTGATTCCATCCAAACTTTTAACTAAAAATTTAGGCATGTCCTAATTTGTTGTGGTGACGAGAGAATCGATTGCACCCAAACTTTTAACTAAAAACTTTTTACACAAGCATAGAAGTAATTTGGTGGATATATAAAGTAAAATAGTACAAGCCAAAGTGACCGATCAGGAGAGAACGTCAAGCAAGAAACTTCATTCCCCTGT
The DNA here is from genome assembly GCA_013103745.1 of Gardenia jasminoides. Classification (NCBI taxonomy): domain Eukaryota; kingdom Viridiplantae; phylum Streptophyta; class Magnoliopsida; order Gentianales; family Rubiaceae; genus Gardenia; species Gardenia jasminoides. The sequence continues at coordinate 26,965,028 of CM023103.1, forward strand.
TTCTTTATTCAAGACCTTTCGTTGGATAAGGACATCCCACACATTAGTAGAACTACCAAGACCCACTTAACTGTTGGACTTGGAAAAAATTTTTCTTTCAAATGCCTTAACCAATTAGAAGTTTTAATTCAATGTTGAATTTTGTTGGCACAAGTGGAATAAGGTATTGAGGTTGACTCAAATGCGACACCTCTCGTGTCTCTAAGCCAATTGCTTATCAACTTAAGTACAACAAAGACCGATAAAAAAAAAAAATGCAACGGCCATAAGGTAAAAAAATTATATAGTAACGATGTATCGAAAGGTTATCTAACTTAAATAAGTTTTTTTTTTTTTTTTATGTGCCCTCCTTTCCTTCTGTTACACTAACTCCTCTTTAATATACAGGAATATTGAAAGGTCTTCCCACCAAGGGTGTCCGAGAGAAAAAAAATTGAAATGAGCGTTTTAGGAAAAAAGAAAATTTTTACTTCAATGATCCATATTCCGTACCAAACAATTGAGATGGAATAAACAAGTTAGAATGGTTTTTCTTTTTCAGACCGGCCCTATGTATAATGTATAATGTCACCTTGTGCGTGCGTTCGCCTCGTAACAAGCCGCATCTTATGGGAAGACTTACGCGATCAGCAGTATTGCTTCTGTCACTCCACCTGATCCGTTAACTAAAGCAACGATAAACAAAAGGGATAATTTCAGAAACCTCCCATGAGGTTTTACCTAATATCACTTAGCACCCCTAAAGTATAAAAATATCACCAACCTCCCCCTAGAACCATATATCTGGTAACAAACTCGTCCCTACACTATAAAAATATTCTTAAAATAATCACTTAAAGAGAGAGATCAATTTTTATTTCGACTTTACCCCTTTGAATTGTTCTATCATGAATTTTTAACCAAATTGATTTCTAACATGCAATTTGCACGGAAGAACTAAAAAAAAGATTAGAAGGGAGTAATAAATGTGACAATATTTAGTAGAATAGTATATCTTTATATTTTAGGCTTAATCGAGATTTTCTGGCTTATATAATTGTTAGAATAACAAAAGAAACTTAACTAAAGATTAGTATATACAGACTAAAAAAGTGATGAAGAGAGATATTTGGATGCAAAATAATTATAAGATTAGCCATTTTTTAAAATAGATTTAGATTTATTACCTTCCTTTATTTTTGCAATAATGATGGTTAGAATAGTGAGGATAATTTGATATAAGCTAGATGTAGAAGATTAAAAGTCAAAGGAGGGAGTGTTTAGGGGAAAAATAATCATTAGAATTGTCAAATCTTATAGATTTTAGTTTGTTTTCTTTTTTATTTTCTTCATATATTTGTCTAAATAGCGAGAGTAAGTATAAGATTGGCATAAAATGACAAAAGTAAGGGAACTATGATGTTAATTAAGAATTTTTAGTTTCAACTTTTTATTTTTGCTTGCATAATTATTAGTTTCAACAAGGTTGATTTGATATAAACTTCATATAGGACGGCTAATGATGCTTAACTGTAATTATAATTGTTCAAATAACCATTCTTTAGAAACTTAGATTTTTTTTCTATATGTTAGTTTCTAAAATAATTATTATAATATCAAGGATACTTTGACACCCTGTTGCCATTGGAAGATTAAATAACTAAAATAATTTAATGCAAAAAGAGTGATTAAAATAGTCATTATATTTTGATGATTTTGATTTTCTCCCCCATATTTATTTAAATAAGGTATGGTTAAATTGGGAAGGATAATTTTGCCAATTTAGTTGCATTTATGGTGACTAGTGATCCCATCCATTGACAAGAGAGGTATGTGATATTTTTGAAACTTCAAAAATGGTAAATAATATTAAGCAAAACCCCAAAGGAGGTTTATTACTTTTTGTATTTGTCTAGCGTCTCTCCCTCTGTTTCTTGCTCTCTTTTTTTTTTTGGCCTGGTTCTCTTTAGTGTTTTCCTCTGATGCTATATTGGTGCAATGTGTGAGCTAAGCATATGTGACCGCAAACAAATCGCATTACGTGTGTGTAAGATACACACACACACACACATGTATGGAGGAACATCGCATGTTTTAGTATACGTTTCATTTGGAAGTAATGTGCAGTAAATCTGTTTATGAATGATTCATGCAACAATGACACTAACAAACATGCTCAACTTACTTCACGTAGTTCGACGAAAACGAAACATATATATATATATCATAGCAGCATAGTTTCAACCAACATGTATGATCCGATGCAAGCAGTTCATTTTGTAGGTCGATTAAATGTTTCAATAGACAGGAAGAATTACGTAGAAAATATGCACAACGGGTATTTGAAGATTCTTAAAAATGACCTCTGCAAATTTGATGGAGCTGAATGATGCCAAGTAATATTATATAGTAGTAAAAACTTTGGTATGTCTAATCGTACATTAGTTATGAAACAACGGATTGAAACCAAATTAGGTAGGGCTACAACAAATATTATTCTTTTTTTGTTTTGGTAGGGGGATGCAAAACAGAAACATTTAGGAGGAGCAATAAAGATTGGAGCGGATGCAGAGCGAAAGTAGGTGGCTAGTCCAAAACTTTATCTAATCCTAATTCCTACAGATGTAACGAAGGAGTGACAATTACAGACACTTGATTTGGATTAGTTGTGGACATTAATTGGATGTTTCATCCCAGAAGTTACATACCTAAGTGTGGTGGGTGGGTGAGTTATGTGGAGGGCGTTAGTTGGACAGTGGCATGACCAGTTGGAATATTTTAGGTTTGGAAGCATCGGCAAGTACTAAGTAATACTAGGATTAACTAGTAGTAGTACTCAGTACTGTAGTAGAAAGAAAATTGGTAGCTCCAGGAGCTGGACCGGCCGGCTGGATGCATAAAATTCTACTTCCACAAGTCTTTCTGGCAGCGTATCCTTCCACTACATGCATGCATGGATAAGTTTCCACCCGTCACAGGGACGGGGAGTCTCCTGGCTCATCGGAGTAGTCATAGTAGATGAGGCTACAAAAGTTTAGTATTTTATTTTTTTTCCCTCTGGCTCCAGAAGTTGGTTTGATTTGTTCATCTGTCTAATGAATAAGTGCATCTACGGTGGTTGATCGAACAAGATATATTCATCTGATTTAGACGAAAGGCTAAATCCAGACCAAAAGGAGCCATTAAATTCCAGCGTTATGCACCCCACAAAAAAAAAAAGGGAAGGAAATTAGCTAGCTGTAGGACTTACTTTGTTGAATCTAGCACAATACTCCATCTTCTGCCTAGCTTTATCGCTTTATCCATGTACCTTCTCTTTTTTTTTTTTTTTATTTGGGGGGGGGTTGTTGGAGGATGCAAACACTACTCATCTTGAAATGTAGTATGATCATAACAGGCCAAATTAATTAATTACAAAAAGCTGGCCTTCTTCACCACTATATCTGCAAAAATAGCTGAAGCCCAACTTTTCTCTGTTTTTCCATTTCTCATCTACTTTTACGGAATTGCAATAGCGTTTACTATTTAGATTCATTGATTTTCCTTCTTTATAAAGAAGTACTTGCTAAATGCCAAACACTAGAAAGACACTAATGGCCAGAGTTATCTAGTTAGTTAGTTGGGTAGTTGCACAGCAGTTGCATGGTGGAAGTGGTAGAGGAGGAGCTTCATCAACTGCTGGAGCCGAAGACACTAAGTAGCTTAGTAGGTAGGTAGATTAGATGGTCTGCCATTTGCCACTGGTTTTGTGGGATCCTGACATAAACTCACTACTACTGCTGCTACATTCACCATTAGTAGAGTGTTTTTGTTTGTACACTCACTACATTACTCATATCATTCATTGAAGAAAGAATAAAGAAGAAGGCAGTGCGGCAGTTTATAAAAAGCTAATTAGTGAGGCCATCATGCATGTTCTAATAATACGCACAGTAGTGGGATTTGTTATCTCCTGAACAACGTCCTAAACCTTTCATAATCATATACTACATGCAACACGGAGATTGAGACCTTTTTTTTTCACTTTTGGGTCCATGTATTATGTAAGGTTTATTTGTGAGACTTTCTTCCATTGTTTTGAGATATCAAGAATAGTGTGTTCATTATTTTCTTCTCTTCCTCCTACATATATATTTGAGTTTTTTTTTTCATCCTTCAATCTATAGCCTTGCATGCATAATTATTATTAGAATCCTAAAATTTGGGTTCTACAATTGGTATCAGAGCCAGACTACGAGGTTAGTCCTGAGTGCTTCCGCTGTCAGAGTTAAGGCACAAGATTTGCCAAAAAGTATTCTGTTGATTGAATTAGACCACGAGATCGGTCCTAAAGTGTGCAGTTGGTGAAGATTTTGACTACAAGATTAGTCCAGAAGTTGTCAGATTGTTGCAAGTATTATGACAGAGATCAGAGAAGAATCCTGTCAGATTTGTTGATTGCTGCAGGTTGTCAAATTGAAGGATTTAATTGACTAATCAGTCAGGGTGGCCAAGAAACTTCATAAAGGGGGAAGAATTTGTTGATTATGTGAGTTATTAATGATGGATATATTTTGGAATCTACGTAGTGGTCAAAGGTATCGTATACTAACTCCTAAAAATAAAAGTATGGAAGCACATTATTTTTGGCTTTTAAGAGTAGAAAAATATCTTGAGCAATGCAATTTAGATGATATTCTCTATATTGATTCAAGTGAACTGCTGCCAAAACATGTTTTTAAGCAGAAGGTCAGATTATTTTTTCAAGTCATGTGTAAAACCATGTCTAATTGTCTTTTCAAAGCATCTATTCATCGGACTAAAGCACCTTGGAGATTTTGGGTAGATACTCATTATGTTTTGTGGACTCTTGAGTTGAATGAAAATTTTAAACCAAAAAATGGTTGTTGGACATGGTTAGTTGATTTTGAGAGTGATAGATTTATTGATAACATGGGTGATTTGGAAGATTTTGAATTGGCTGATAATTTTGATTTGCATACTATATTTGGAGAAATTGGAAGTGATGATTTTGTTGAAAAAATAGAAGGTGTTAATTTGACAGAGAAAGAAAAGGAAAATTTTGATATAGCAAGTCAAGGAAAAGAAATTATTGTTGAAGAATTTATTGGTTTGGATTGTCTTCAAAGTAATGTGGAAAAGTTTGATTTGATTGATATGGATTTCATTGGAGTTGAAAAACATTTTGCTCCTAAAGAGTTAATTGACAAGGTGAAATTTTTTGGTAATTCTGGTAGTGGAGTTTTTGAATTATGTAGTGGTGATCATTTTGGTAAAAGAGATTATTATGATTTCATATTTTTGGGCACTTATGTTGGTGATACATATGGTGAATATGGTGATGAATGGGTATGCATCAATGACTATTTTGATCAAGAAGAAATTGTTGAAAAATTGTTTGCAAAGTATAAAGTGCGTCCACTGCCGCGTGTAAAGATGAAACTGATAACTAGTAACAAGATGGAATTGCATATCGTCTATTCAGCAATAGAATTTTCAATGGAGATTGTTGCTCGAGATGGAATTGAATCTCATTTGATGGAGAGCTTGGTTTAAGGGAGGCAATGTTGGCAGAATAAACCAAGCTGTGTAATATTTATTTATTTATTTATTAATCGTATTAGAATTAGATTTTTAGTAGTTGTGTGATTTAGGAATTTGTATTTTATTTGGTAATTACTTATGATTATAAGATTTGTTCACCAAGTCATCTACTCTATAAATAGGGAGTCTTACTATTGTTATTAATTGAGAAGAATGAAATTTGAGAGTCTTGTTATTATATGTGATTATTGATATATATTATTGATATTATTCCGCTTCTCCCACACATACTTGTATGTGTGTAAATTGCCTCCCTCTTCCCATATATATTGATTATATGAAATTTATTTCCCATAGTTTTCTCGTGAAATTTTTGGTTCTACATCAATGTTGGCAGAATAAACCAAGCTGTGTAATATTTGTTTATTTATTTATTAATCGTATTAGAATTAGATTTTTAGTAGTTGTGTGATTTAGGAATTTGTATTTTATTTGGTAATTACTTATGTAAGTGGTTTCTTACCCAACAAGTCTGGTAGACTATAAATAGACCATTAGATGGGGTATTTTCTTAAGAGAGTCCAAGAAGAGTCTGTAAGATTTATTTGTGAGACTTTCTTCCATTGTTTTGAGATATCAAGAATAGTGTGTTCATTATTTTCTTCTCTTTCTCCTACATATATATTTGAGTGTTTTTTTCATCCTTCAATCTATAGCCTTGCATGGATAATTATTATTAAAACCCTAAAATTTGGGTTCTACATATTATACACAACTCGTACACGTATGTATAGTGTATAGACAGGAGAACGCAACTCAGCCTGGAGCATTCCTCTTGGGTCGAGCTCAGACCCTACCTCCAAAATGGAGCTGGTACTGATATTGAGTAGCTCCAAAATAAAGGGGGCTTTTTGACGGCTGGGAGTGTGGGGCTCTTGGAGTCCAAACAGACTGAAGGCTTTGCGTGACATCGTTTTGGACGTCGGGACGGATACTTGTGCACGGCCTTCATGGTTATGTAGGCCCAAAAGACCCAATTTAGGGGGGGAAAAAAAACAGACACGCGCGACACACAGCGGAAATGGCATAGCGTCTTTTACTACCAGCTTTTTCTTGTTGGGCTACAAAATGACCATATTTTTTTTTTTGGTCAAACAGTTGCTTTATATATATTACTTTAAAACAGTATCCTAGTGATGTTTTCCATCTAACATCTTTGATAATCCAGAGGTAAATGGAAATTGGTTGAGGAAAAAATGAAAAAAGAAGAAGAAATACCAAGGAGTAAGGAAGGGCATATTCCACAAATAACTTTTTGAGAGTTATGGATGAAAAACGTTCAAAAGAAAAAAAAAAAATGCAGTAAAGAATGAGATTAAAGGGGGGCCAAAGTGGTACTAAAAGACTTAAGAGGGACAAAGTTGAAATTTGGTAGTAACTATCCATCGATGCTTGCAAGATTTGCCCGGCTACAGCGTTCGTCTGCCAAATGGCAAATTGGCATTACCTAAAAACAAAAACCAGACCAAACAAATGTTGCCAATCTTGGGCGGTGGCGATGGGTCAGGTTTCTCCATCGCCAAAGCCAGGGTGGGGACTAGCGTCCTGGCTGGATAGTCGAGGGTTGCTTCGCAGAAGACGTCAACGGTATCTATCACATACACACAGAATTGGAGCTTACTCATACATAACATATATATATATATGGTATCGGTAGGAGTACTAACCATCTCGTGCTGTATTATACGTGCACTGGCAACGGGGCGGTGTTGAGGCAGGGTGCCAAATAATTCCTTCCGCCCCCATCCCCTGCCGGCCGCTGCGTCCCCGGGGCAGGTGCTTACGGCTGGAAATTTTTATTTTTTCTCTTTTCTAATCCAATAGTTCAATTTGTTACCACCGCTGATTTTCTGAACTGAGAAAAGTCCTACCGCCTTTCTATGATGGGAGTGTTAATGCATGGGTGTTGAAACGACTGTGAGTGCTGCCTGGTACCACTGTCAAAAGTTTGCAGCCTCACATGACTTCATGACAATGGTTTTTTCATGCATGCATAAAAAGGGGACAACTCATATGAAATGAGATGATTGTTGATTGCTTTACGATTAAGAAACAGTGTATTGAAACTCCACTTGAATCCCATGTTGTGTCACCATCCATACTGAAATTGAAAATTTTAATAAACTTTTAGAGTTCTGGGTAGATGGAAAAGTTTTCTCGTACAAATCAGAAAAAAGCCGTCTAAATACGCATTCAACCCCCAAGGAGCTAAAAATACTAAGATATAAAGCAGAACGAGAGACAATTCTCGAGCAATTTGATTACCATGCATGGAATCATATTTGTCATTTCTTAATGCATTCTCTCTCTCTCTGAATACATGCGTGCATAGAATCATATCTGTCATTTTTTTAATGCATTCTTTCTATATGAGTTATATGTGAACGGCGGAGAAAACTCCCCCAACCCACCCCGTCCCGCCCTCCGCTCCATTACTTTCCGTGCAGGGCGGTGCCAGCCCTAACTGTACAAGGATAAAGAGGAGTCGAGTAGAGTGGTGACTGGTGACAGGTGACTGGTGCCATCCTTTATCGGCTTTAGGTAGCTGCTTGCTTTATGGCATTTGCCTTTCCCCGTCTAGTCTAGTCTACGCGCCCTTAGCCTAGGGTGTGCAAATTCGGTTCGAACTGGATTCATAACCGATTTTGAATTAAATTGATATTTGGTAATTTGGTACATATATCAATTCAAATATGGTATGAAATATAATGAGATTTTCAATTTTAATAACGATTTGAATTCCATTAATTTATAAAATTATATATTATATAGGTATATAATATATATACTATGAATATATTATATATTTATATAGATATAAGCTAATAGGCTATTTAATAATAGATGAATCCCTAAGGTTAATATCACTGAAAATATCACTTACCTCCTTACTTTTGTTATTTGTGTACAAAATTTATAAAACCCCAAACTACCCTTTTGCTCATTTTGCTAAATAAAAATACTCTAACCACTTTGTTTGTTAAAAAAAAATCACTACCTAAAAAATAATTTCTACTGTACCACTATATCACAAATCTATAATTCATAGAAATAAAAAGTTTAAAAAAAAAAAAAAGATATTTGTAAAGAAATTTACTAGTACCAATTTAATTTATATATTTAAATCTGATTCATTATGAGCCTTTTTTTTTTTGCCTAACATCAAAAAATAAAATTTAATTTATTACAATTTATAAGTAAAAAATTGTAGAGCCATACAAAAAAATAATAATAAAAAAGAATGTTGGATAAACAGAAAAAAGAAGAAAGTGACTTTTGATTCTTTTTCTTTCATTTTTTGACATCCATTTATTTGATATGTAAATCATGTACCAAGTGAAGGTTAATATAGTCAATTTACAATTACCAAGCCATATATATTAGAAACCTAATATTATCTAGATAGTATATAGTCTTATCATGTACCTATAATAATAATAATACATAATTATTACAATATAGCGATATGTCATGATCATGTTAGTATTTGGAATATGTCCATAATATTATAATCATACAAATATATACATAATTATAATACTTATCCTTTTATACATAACTAGAATTACATAATAAGTAGAAATATACTTGTATAATATTATCATGTACCTCAAATAATATACTATTTTAGTTGTGTAAAACTGTAATATGACTATAATTCTACAAATATATAATATTACGTAACCATAAGAATTATTCTTTTGTACATAACTAGAATTAGATAATGAGTATAGCATATTAATATATTAGTTTTCATGATTGAAAACAATCAAGTCTTTTAGAAATTAAACATTTAACCTCTATACAGTAAATAAGGCTAAATGTAAGAGTAACTGTGTAATGCATTATGCATTATATAATTTGTAAATTATAAGTGACTAAATGACATATCACAAAATTAATAATCGTTGATTTGATTCATTATAAATCATAAATTTATAAATTGTGATACTATGAGGCTCATATGAGCATTAGTATAACAAATGTAGGATTTGGTAAAACTTATAATTTTGTCGACCATACTCGAAACTCGAAAGCATCAGTATGAGTTATAACTTATACCAATATCACTTATCATTAATTATTGTAAACTGTATCTGTACGAGTAAGAGTAAGTTGTAATTAGATTTGAATTAATCAATAATCACTTTTTATTTGTACCAATTCGGTTATAATCGAATTCATTATTGAATCCGAATTCAATTCGGGAACCGAATGAATTCGGTTAATATGAATTCGGAATTGGAATAGGTTTAGATTTTCATCAGTGAACTAACCGAAAAAACTGAATTCATTAAACCGAATTACCGAAAAATAGCCTACTTAATTATCAAACGCCCAACTCAACAAGCCTACAACATCTTCAACCTCTCCATTTTCTTTTTCCCTTTTTTTTCCCTCCTCCTTTCCATTTTTCTGTCTTCTTATCTTATGCGAACAAATGCTGGCTAGGGTGTCATAAAGGATTAGTTGAAATAAGGGATAATTTTAAAAACCTCCCCTTATGTTTATGATAATTGTAACCACCTTCCTTACGGTTTGAAAAATTATTCCTTAAAAAGCATTCCTTGATAACAATTGATGATGCAAGCATGAGAAAAATCTAATGAACATCCAATATTACCTCTCTCTGATATGTGAAACAAATTAAATGCTAAAAAATCAACTATTACCATTAGCCGTTAGATGAAAATTTTAAGTTAATTTTTTGTAAGAAATTCTAACCCATGTTTTAAAAGCATTATTTTTTGGTACTTTGCACTCTTTTTTTTTTTTTTGGTCAAGTAAAATTTGAAGATACTTGTTTTAACAAATGCCTTTCTAATTAGTTGGTTGTCTTGTTATAAATTGACTAATAAATCTAGTTAGAAAATTTGAGAATGAAGTGTAATGCACTAGTTAGATGATGTGAGAGTTTTAGGATAAAGAAGTATTACTAAAAAAGAATTTACTATGTTTTTCTCTTTTAAACTCATTTTCACTTAAATTTTATAAAGTTTGTGAAGGCTATCATAGTCTTTTCATAGCATGAATGGAGGTAAGTGTTATTATTCGAACTTTATTGAACGTGGCTGCAATTGTCATAAATATTGTGGGAGGTTTTTGAAATTATCCCTTGAAATAATAATACAATGTAGGTGAGATAAAAATACGATGGAAGACATAAAAAATAATTTGAAGAAAAATATGTTCATAATACAAGTAAATAACTCTTTTTGTACACAATGACCTTAAATTAGTTTGTTTATTTCTTTCTGGTCAATGTTCTAAAACAAGTACCAGCAGTAGTTTGGTCACAGACATAACTAGTATCTGTGTTGTGCTCTTCTTTGGGACAACAGAAAATCGTCCTAATGGCTCAAAATTCATATTTTGCATACAATTGTCATGGGTGAATTTCCTTTTATGTAATTCAAGAAGTTGTATACGTGGTAGCTGGTGGTAGAAGAACCAAAATAAATTATATATTGACAGAATTTCAAATATGACTCTTACAAGTGAGTGCATGGTCATCCATATTCAGGCTTGGAACTTAGGATTCTGGATAAAATAAAATTAAAGCCCTGTGCACAGTCAACAATGGCAAGCAAGCCTCGTAGATTAGACTAGATTAGATTAGACACACGCGTAGAAAAAGGCAAGTCTTTTTGCTAAAACCCCATGCCTCTCTCTCTCTCTGGTCGACACGTTTTCATCCGATATTGGGTAATCTGACGTGCACCGCCTTTGGGTCCTCTATTTATTTGTCAAATACCAACTCTTTGCTACTTCATCTTCTTCTCTACAGAAAAAGAAAGAAAGAAAGAAAAGAAAAAAGATAACTTTCCTGAGTACCAGAAAAAGAAAACTTTCCTTCCTGTTTACTCTCTCCCCACACCTCGCGCCGGCAGCGGACCTTGTCTCAGATTATTTCTTCATACGGAAGAGCCTTCCTTCATACTGTCGTGTAAATAACAGTCGTCCTCTAGTTATAGTCTTTTATTTTCCCATGGGTGGCGTAGCAGTTCTTCACCCGCCACACTTGTTCAACCATAATCATTACTACCGCCACCGGTTAATTTCTCCGGCTACTAAATCTCACTCTACCCGCCGGAATCTTCATCCGTCTCCCAGTAGATCTTCCAATCGCCCGAAGAGAAGTCCTCAGAAAGGTGCCACCTTGCGTTCGAAGGAAAATAATCACAACCATAACTCCTCCCGTTCCTCCAAGCCCGCCGGTAATGCTCCTGTGATGGTGGGCCCCGTTAGGAATTTTGAAACGCGGCGAAGCTCTGGCCGTCTCTACGACGCCGTCATCCTTGGATCTGACTCTGAAGGATGAAAGCCAGCAAAGGCAGCCGCCGCCACCGCCACCGCCAGTTCAGAGAGCTCCTGCGAATACTACCTCTAAGAAAAAGGAGGTGGGCGCCGGAGTTTCTCGCGAGTTAGCCGTCTTGAGTCCCTCCGAACCTGAATTGAAGCAGATCCGGCGGATCTCCGATTGTTACGCCGGATCCGCGTTTATATCTTCGCCGCCACCTAGTTCTGTGCCTGTGCCGGCCTTCTTTAGGAAGAAAAATCTCGTCTTGACGGACGATGACAGCACCACCATGACCACTAACAGCAATAGCGGTGACGCTACTAGCGATTTGATAAGGCTTCTTAGGCTCGATCTGTCATGAGTTGATTGATCCGGCCGACGCTGAATTTTTAGTTCAAAATGGAAAAAAAAAAAAGGATGAAAAGAAAGGATTTTGATGAAGAAGTTGAAGATGTGGGGCTTGTTTGCTCCGATTCGCGGTATCTTCCTTTATTTTTTCAAGGGGAAGGCGAATCGCCAAAGCAAATTTGCCGTCTTTGTGCTCCTCCTCTCGTTCGTTTTCTTTTTTTCTTTTTTTTTTTAAATTAAATTCCCTGATGTAACTTTTAGATTACAGTCCGGGGCCTCGGCCGGAATTGGCTTCAAGGTTTTTAAGGTTTTTTGTATAGCATTTTTTACCAAGTCTTTAGCAAGTTTACCATGGGATCTTCGACTCCCGTTGTTGCTGTTTAGCGAGTCTTTTAAGGCTTGCTCTGTTTTTACTTGTAGATGGGTTGGGTACGGTAGGTGATGGGTTTGAAATTGTGTAGGGTAAGTCCTGAGTGTTTCTTTCCACTGTACCAGTTGGTAGTAGGTCTGCTTGAGCTGTACATGTTGTTGGCTGCATCCGTGTGTTTTATGTAGGTCTTTTGGTTATGTATTTTTAATCAGTTCTATAGTAGACAAAAGTGCTATCTTCGTCTTTACTGGTTGATATCTTTCTCTCCTCGTCTAATTCCTATAGTGTATACTATCCTGGCACTACTACTCCCGACGCCAACATCAACTGTCGCTCGATAAATTAGTAGAGTCGAAAATGTACTGTTAACTTCAATGAAACATGGCACCTGAGTCTCGGATTAAAATACGTAATGTAGCTGAAGTTTAGTGTGCCAGCAAAGAGAACTGGTGTTTGGATCTAACGTTTCACCACTCTGATTAAGATTTAGAATGCTTGAAAGGGTTTCTAATTCAACTCACATTCATGGGTTTTGATTGTTCAAATAGCTGGCCTTTCAGACCCAGCCTATAGATGAGCGCTGATCGAGTTTAAACTTGCAACATAGTTGGAGCTCGGGAGTTATTGGCCTGCCTCGCAGTACTCTGAACAGGATTTGCTTCATATTTTGTTGAAGCTTGGAATAACTAATCAGCAATGTAATATGTCTTCCAAGGGTTGCAATATTGGGGGGCAAAATCTGAATCTTGGAGGTCGCTGGAGTAGCATATTCTAATGAATTCACTCTCTCTCTTACTGCAATGATAAATTGCCGGTAGAGTTGCAGCAAACCATGAACTGGAAAACAGCCAAGTTAAGTGACTTGTTTCATTTAGATACTGTAGTGCTTAGATGGAGAGAACTTTCAACCTCCTTTACTTCTGAACTCCTTTCTGCTACAACTTTTGACATCCCAAACATCTGATAGTACAAAACATGAGTAAGCACCAATTGCAACACGAGCAAAAGAGCAAAAGAGATTGCATCGCAACAAAGTATAACTGGAACCAACCTTCTGGATGCCTTTCTTAAAACATGTTTTGTGGTCATCAAGTGATGCATGGATGAAGTCATGAATGTGATCCTTCACATCTTCAAAGAAAGTGGCATTTTCAGCCCTGTGCTTTCTACATGAAGATGTATGGGAGTCGACAGCTGCAGATACAGGTTGCTTTTCAGGCTGGCTGTTTTCAGATGCCATTAGCCACTGCATGCATTTTACAGCCAAATCAACAAACTTACACAATTATGCACAGCATTTCAAAGCGGAAAAGCAAAGCAACTACTAGTCTTTGACGAGCTGAAGGGAATCCTAACAAATCAGAGAGCCTACTTAAAACAGAAGCACTCAAGGACAACTAGTTCGTTAAAGATGTTGGGAACATTTCAAACAGCATACAGGAGCAATCATTTGAACCATGGTTGCTCATCCAAGCAAATTCTTAAATTTCTGCACAGAAACAAAAACAAAAGCCCACAAATAGAAGAAAATCATAACTAGCATTGCTTAACTAGACAGCTATATCTTAACTAATAAGGTGCATTTCAACCTTAAGTAATTACATTCTCAGGCCGATAAGGCTTTGTCTACTGAAGGAATTTTTGAGAGATTATATGCTTCAGGTTTAACATCTTTCCATATCCCTCAAAGCACCAAACAATGGAACTTCTTCTACTGGTATTGCAGAGTATTTAATATGAGCTTAAATATGAGTAACTATTGTTTCAAGAAGCCATGCAGTTTAAAAGGCTTTGATCTTCCTAAAATTTAACGATGCCTGTACTAAGATGGTATTGTACATCTTTAAACAATTATGATTATCCCTTTCTAATGATCAATTAAGCTCCTTTTCTGTACATGTCAATAAAATTTGATCACTAAATTAAGATTAAGCAAGGTTGAACTTATTTCGTCAAATTCATAAACAACCATTTGGGGCATGGGAAGCTCATGAGCTAGCCGCTACACCTTGCCACAAGCCGAAGGAGATACTATTTTATTTGCTATATGCAAACTTGTCTTGATGGGCAGCTAAATCTTTACCCAAAGACTGCAGCCAAGGAATAACAGAAAACATCAAAAAATATTACGGATATCACTCAACAAACCAAATTAGGAAGCTTTTCCTGCATTACATATTTTAGGAGCCAAATAAATTTAATGGAGCTACACCCTAAGAATATCTATGTAGGTTGAAATGGTGGGCAACGATGAAGCAAAAGCTCGGTAGAAGAAAGTGGAAGGTGGGGACTCAGCAAAAGCCAACCCCCAGAGAGGTAGAGGACACAAGCAATAGTCAGCACGTACGTCCATCATACCTTCAATAGTCGAATACTGTGCTCACTTAATGATAACAGAAGGTTGAAGATGATAATCATTGGGGGGTTAAAACCCCATCTGACTGTTCTTGGACTTGGAGGAAAATACTTAAATTGAGAACTCTAGCCCAGCCTTATATTAAACAGGTGATTGGAAATGGATACGCAACAAATTTCTGGTTTGATCAGTGGCACCCTATAGGACCTTTGTATCATCACTTCTCCGAGACACTTCTCTCAGGTTTTGGTATCACTAAAACTGATACCGTTGCAAAATGCACTCAAGGAGCTGATTGGAGATGGCCATGTGGAAGGAAACTTAATGCTGAAGTAAGAAGGTTCAAGATACTCACTCCCAGCGTATTAATTCCTAATCCTAATGTGGAGGATGCCACAATATGGCTCCCAAGTAACTTGGGGGAATACACGGTCAAATCAGCTTTAAAAGCAATTAGACTCACCTCCCCTGAAGTTTTGTGGCATAAACTGGTCTGGTACAAAGGCTTCATTCCTAGATTATCTTTCATTTTGTGGCTTTTATGCAAATGCAGACTCTACACCAAGGACAGAATGAGAAAATGGGGATGTTTGAGTGGAAGCAGTGAATGTGTGTTATGTGGATGCGAAGAGGAGTCGATTGATCACTTATTCTTCAGTTGCAGAATATCAGCTAAAATTTGGATTAAAGTTCAGAGTATGTGCTCAGTGTTTAGGGGATCTCATCCATGGTCTGAAGAAGTAAAACACTGGAAGGATTCTTCATTTATATGCAAGTTCCGCAGATTGACCTTGGCTACTACAGTATATTACTTGTGGAGGGCCAGGAATGTAGTGCTATATCAAAACAGCAGTGCTAGCCCTATGACTATTATGCAGCAAATTATTGATACAATTCGTCATATTGGAGCTTCATGGAGAGGTGTGCCAAAAATGCGTGAAAGCTGGAAATTGGTTGTCGAATGGGGGATACCCCTGGATTGTTTTGACAGTATATAGCAAAGCTAGCAAACCAATACTGTTTGTATATTGTAATAGTGATAGGACTGATGTAAGTAGGAATTCTGTGATTCCTGTGTACTCGCTTATTTCTTGATCAATAAAGATTCAAATTTGCCCCAAAAAAAAAAAAAAAAAAAGATGTTAATCATGAGTGTAAGTTCAAGAACACAAGGCAAAAGACATCCTTTCCGGGATCGTTCTATTTATGTAGAAATCACTAGACAAGGTACAAAGCCATAATTTCACAGCTCAACTAATCAACAAGAGACAGCAACTTCCCGATAAGAAAGACGGCAGCGGAAATCTCAATTCTCGTGCAATCTCATAAAAAAATCCAAGTTCTAGTAAATTCTGCCAAACGTTGCGAGGGGTGTTGAAATCTAACAAGTTGAATAACACAACACAACCTCCTCTTACAGAACATGAAAAGGTTATTGCTTTACCAATATTAAGCTGCAGCAGCTTAGAAAGAAAACTCTGCTTAATCTATATGAATCACCGATGTTTCTTTTCAGGTAATAGCCATTTGCTAAATACAAAACTAGACAAATAATACTAACAGTCAAAATCATATCAGTAATTCAACTGATTAGCAAATGCAATCGTTAGCTGGTTTGCCTTAGAAATTGAAGGGACCAGCTGTTTCTACGAACACAAGACAGAGACGAAAAAAGAAGAGGAGAGAGGTCGTTTGCTCACCGGAGGAGACAGCCGGAACACTGATCCAGAAATCAGAATTAAGAAAAAGAAACAAAAATGATGGAGCCGTCGAGCGAGCGATGACGGACGATGTGCCCTCTCCAGCCTTCACCGCCATAGGCACTTACCAATTCAATTTGTGAGATGAGGTTAGTGGGCTTCTCGAGCCAACGCAGTGGGCTTTGGTGAAAAATAAAAAGACAGAGAAAACCATCAATCTTATTGTTTTGTTTTTTCCCCAAAAGGGAAAAAGGATAATGGACCTGTAAAAGTATCATCTATTCTTTGGTGAGGATACAATAGGTCCATACAAGCACCCCCGCAGGAATGAATGATCCTGAATGCATCCAAAATTCTTTTCCTATTATTAACATAGCCAGGAAACTATTGATCATTTTATAACTAGTGTTTGGTAACATTAAGCCAGAATCGAATGCGTATTTCTTTTCCATCATTTGATCTTAATCGTATTGGGACGGAAAAATAAAATAAAATAATTACCATGTTGGTTAAATTACCGTGACTATGACAAAAAACGTTGCTCTTTTTATTTTGTTTGACACTAACATCCTAAGGTAAATTCTTCTTCTTCTTCTTCTTTTTTTTTCTTTTTCTTTTTTTCTTTTGGAGTTTGATTTACAACTACATTACCAAACAGAAGCACATTCTATAGGCATTTGATTTAGAGGTAGAAAACTTAATAATACTAAACGCGACTCTTTAACAACATAGAAATGTAATAATTGAATACCAATTTAGCCAGATTGAACATTCAAATTGTATATATGTCAATTCCTATGTCCCCTTGATTTGCATCTATCCGATCCTTAGAACTTTTGATAAACAAAATAAAGTATACTACTAATGATTTAGCAGATGGTCTAGTACCTTCTCTCTTTTTTCTTTCCCTTTTTTCTCTTTTTTTTTTTTTTTTGTGGGTTTGGCTCCTCTTTTAAGAGTGCATAGGAATGTATTTTGGCATGTTATTACTTCTTTTGAGTTGACAAATGCCATCACATAACACAATTTTGGTAAATAGAAAAGGTTGTATTTGATAGTAAAAAGAGAGAAAAATGATCATTCATTAATAGAACTAGAATTATTTATGACTGAAAAGTAGTAGTAGTAGTAGTAGGCTTTATTAATTCACAAAATAACATGATACGTACATAGAGGATAAAGAAGACTAGTGGAAAGAGTGTTGTGTGTTCAATTGAAGGTTTGCGTCGTGGACAAGAGAAATGGGTGGACATTTTGTTGAGCGATGGGGATGGCCCTTATCCTGTTTGTCCCTTTCCCCGAGTAAGTCAAAAAGAAAGATCGTACAAACACTACTATTTTTCCCCAGTGTGACCAACTTATATTTACCATTATCTAAAGCATCTTTGCTTGTGCTAATCTTGCTGTCCAATCCATATATTTTGCCTTGGGAGTCAATGGACTGTATTTTGACCATTTAAGTACAGAGTAAATCAAGTTACATGGTCCTTATTAAACATCTTAGAAGCCACATCGTAAGGCGAAGGGAAGAGCACTTTTACCTTTTTTTTTTTTTAAAGCAAATTAAGAGGCAGAAGAATAAATCCATATGATATGACTCAGGAAGCTTTAGCCTAATCAATCAAATGGCAGTCAAGCAAAAGGCAGCACAATCGCACCCTGCATTTGCTTGGATTCTTTCGTGTATTGCATCAAAATTGTACTCCCCCATTTAGCATCATCCATTAACGGTTGGTGAACTGTGGAGTGCAATAAGAATAACAGACCATAATCCACAAAAATTATACTGGTTACAAAGGATCCAAAGCTCAGAAAATTGGGAAAAAAAAAAAAAGAAGCAGCATTGATCCAGTAAGGAATAAGCAAAATTTCAGCTACTATGGTTTGTTTTCAAGAGGATAGTCAACAGATATGCTTGTCACTTGAATCAAAATTGGGATCGAAAACAGCTGGTTATCAATAATGGTTCATCTTCTTGAAATTGTACATCAAATATCTCAATGGCTAAAATACTCGAAGAAACTCTCTTCCAAGTATCCTGTTGGTTGGAAACACTTGGAACTGACCTTTGCGGCTTGTCCAGAGTCCTGTCCAATACTTGACGGTGATAAGCAAACGTTGGTTATGTCAGACTTGAGAACAGAAGCACAAAGAAAGAAAGACAGATATGGCTTCTGCATGATTGCATTTTCCGGACGGCATGCCTGCTCTGGAGAGCTAACTACTGCCTCTAGTCAAATACAAACCGGTATGTGCTGAAACGTTGCTGGCTTAATTGATCAGTCAATCTTCACCGAGGAGAAGAGACGATGCACGAATAAGAAAGAAGAGAGGAAGCCGATAGCTCCGGTGGCAAGCATTACTGCTATGGCCATCAAGAGAGAGTACCCCAGATACAGAATTGCAGATACCGGCCCACTCAGGTTCTTGAGATCGAAAACAAGATAATTGATGGAGTATAGGAAGATGTAAACTGCAACTGAACCCGACGCAAAATAGGACTTCCACCACCATCTCCAGTCCTCCACACAAAGATTCATGTAGGTCAGGACCAAAGAAACCTCTGCACATACCACAACTAACAGCAAAAATACGATGAGCAAAAACCCAAATACATAGTAAACGCGGCCAAGCCAAATGCTGGACATGATAAAGAAGAGCTCGATGAAGAGGGTTCCAAATGGAAGCGTTCCCGCTCCAAAAGCTAGCAACCAGGAAGGAAATCTTTGAGGTGGGATCTCGCGAGCAATCTGATTGGTTCGAACTGGATATTCGAGTCTCGGAGATTTGGTGCCTATAAATCCACCCGCGAGTGTGAGAGGAACGGATATGCAGAACCAGAGGAACAGCAGGACTACAAATGTCGAAATTGGGATCGCGCCTGTGCTGTGGCTTCCCCACAAGAGAAAGTTCAGGATTGTCAGTATAAGAAAAGCAATTCCGGGGAAAAAACAAGCAACCCTCCACGAAACAGAAAACCACCCAGACAATTCTCCCGACTTAATTGTCTTTAGCAGCCAAACGGCCACATAACCTGCCACAATACCTAGGAACATGTAAAACAAAAGCATGCCCGTGAGCAGGGCTCCTCGAGAGGCAGGGGACATGAATCCCATTGCAGCAAAGAAGATTGTAACAACTGCCATTCCTAGAATTCGACACCCATCGGCAACTGCTACACATAGTAATTCTGCATTGTCCGGTGCACGAAAAACATCACCAACCACTAGCTTCCATCCGGATAGTTCCTCATTCAGCTGTGCCTGAGCCTCCTTGTCAAGCTCCTCATACCGAGCAAGATCCCTCCGAATGGTTCTTAAGAAAATAACAAGAACTATTCCAGCTAGGAAAGCGATGACCATGAGGGAGTTAAGGATGGAGAACCAATGAACCTTTGCGCCTTCCATCTTCAGATATGCATCCCATCTCGACGGCCACCGGATGTCACTCTCGACGAAAGAGACCTCATAGCTGAAAGTAAGCGGCTGAGCTTCCTTCACGGGCATGCTCACTTTGTCCGGGTCGCATTTAATTGGCGAAGGGTACTTAGAGTAGATGGTTAGATTCTTGAGCAACGTAGTGTCGTGCTGAACGCTGCAGGGTACGACTTCAAATCCCACAACCATGTAACCGGGAGAATCTGTGGTTAGATTCTTGTCATTGGTGGTGATCAACTCAGCCCCATCTCCAGCCCCAATCACACCAGCCACGTTATTCTTCTCGTACTTGTGAATCAGAACAGTGAACTTCAGATGGTTAAACACATAATAATCACCCTGCACCTTAGTACCAACCGGATAACCTGTCCACCTGAGAAAGTAGCCATCTTTAGTCATGTACCGAATCGCAGGAAGGTTATCGAGATTAATGTTGACCTGATACATTTCGTCAATCCTCTCCGTGAGGATCTTGAATTCGTCAGCCGATAAGGGGCCGGATTGACACAAGAAAACCTCAGTCTCATTGAGACGCATCTTAAAGCGATAGGGAGAGTTCTCAATCCTATCTCCCATGAGGAGCTCACCCAGATTCTCAGCGCTGTCCTTGACACCCTCCTGGGGTTTGCAGAAGGGCAAAGAGTAGTAGCCATAGGGGATTTCTGTCTCAATTGAGGTCAAGGAATTAACTTTCACGGATAATTGGTCGCCCACCATATATTTGTGAGGGAAGCTGCCCGGCAGATAAAAGCCAGCGGCACATTGAAGGAACGCACCAAATACGAGTAATACTCTTTTGATGGTACAGTGCTGATACAACAAACCCATCATGCATGTATCACCCACCACCCGACTTCCTAGGATCTGGAACAAATACTGCAACAACTACTACTACTACAGAGATACAAGAAATTTTTGGAGGGGGGGGGGGTGACTGGATCTTGAAGAGACTGATTTATACGTTATCTATCAGATGAGATGTGCAAGATGATGGATTTAGCAGCAGTACATAGCTTTCTAGTACATGTATGGCTTCAGAGAAGGATGGAGATGAGAAGGCATCTCAGAGACTAGCCTTGAGGAAAGAGGAAGAAGGTGAGATCGCCTGGAAATGTGGAGAGCGTGATTGGTATTTGAGGTTGGAGATGAAGAGAAAACTCTCAAGGCAAAAAGAATATAGAAAGGGGTTTGCAAAAGGAGGATGCAACCACTAACTGCGAAAGTCACCTATTTATACGCTACTACTCTTACCATTTCCCGCCTGCACTCTTTCCTCTCCTCTCCTCCTGACATGTCCCTAAAGAGTGTTAGCTCCCATAATTATACCCATTCTACGTGTGTGTGTGTGTGCAAATTTAAAATTTTTTTATAAAAAATAATGAGCAGTTATTAAAAGTTTTATTAGGTTATATAATGTGATTTTTTTTGGTGTTATTAAACAAAAGAAGAAAAAGAAAAAGAAAAAGAATTTATTGAAGGTTTCTACTAGTATTTATTTTTTTAGTGGAAAGGTAAATAAGAAAAAATAAAAATAATCAAAAGAGTTTACACTATGTCCCTCTATAGGGGAAAAAAAGGGGATCAACTGTTAGTATTAAATCTCCATCCAAATTCGTGATAAAATGACATTAGTGCCTTTAAATAATAAAATTATGTATAATGGTTCATTTAAGCAAGGATATGAAATGCTTTATTGAAGGAGAAATTTACCAAAATAAGGTCACGTGGCACAAAAAATGTTATACTCTGTTAGTGTTTCTTTAAGATGATAAACAGTGATTCCTCACTTATTGCATTAATTATTCAAACTCACTTGGTTACGAATTATTCCAATTTGGCCCTTATAATTTTTTCCTACTTTGTAATTCTTCTAGAATTCCCTACATTGGCACCTTGCCGAATGGTTCTATTTAAAATAAAAAAATCACATGCATTGAAATGCAGATTTAGAGTTGCATGTTACAGATTTGTACAGTTTTTATTTTCATATTTATCGCTAAAATTGAATTTCTTCTACCTTTAAGGTAAATTTTGAGCAAAAATACATTACAATTGTGTCCAAATGAACTTTGCAGTGGTTTAAATAATTATGGGTTAGTAAGTTCCAATTAGTATGTATCTCCAATAATTAACAAGGGGTAGTTTGGTCATATAATTACAACAGCTGATTTTTTTTTTTTTTTTGGGGGGTTGTGTGGGCGTCTATATATATGTTGGCTACACACACACACACACATATTATATATGTTGGCTTGGTATATAGAATCTTCTTTTTCCTTTCCTTATAAAGTGCTTCCTCAAGTTGTGATGCTTATAGGTGAAGTGCACAAATCAAAGAACGCGTGAAATCCAGGTATATTTCTTGAATGGCTATAAAACCCAGAGAAATAGTTCCACTAGAAAAAAATTAGCCTCTATGTAGAAATTCATGATGACATGGCATTTAGGCTAATTTATTGAGTACATAGATAATATTTGCATCATCAAAGTTTATTCAATGATAAACTTGTTGGTGGTGTTTAATTTTCTCCCTTTCTTTTGTTACTATATGAATAAGAAAAATGATGTCGAATATATTGGCTGCATAGCACATCTATTACTAGTATTTTGCAAAATAATTGGATTGTTTTGGATAGAAAGTTATTTATCAAAATTTAGTTGCTTGCATAATCAACGTATTTTCTAACTATTTTTTTATCTCATATATATTATATTAGAAAAGTGCTATATTTTTTTTAAAGAAATTATTTCAAATAATCTACTATCAAAACGCACTCAATGATGCTAGTAAGGTATGTTGGCAAACGATCTATCAGTGACCTTTTTTTTTCCTAATATTTTGGACGAATGAAAAGAAAGAAGAAATCAAAGATTTGTTATTGAGTCATTGAAGCTGTTCTTCAACTTTCGAAATCAACAAACGTCATTCTAATCGTTATATTCATTTTCCTTTTATTCTTGTTGGCACTTAATTAGATGAAATGCCATATTTATTTTTTATTTATTTCTAGGTGAGTATTTGACACCCAATCAAATGAAATCTACAATTACTATTTACAAATATATTTTATTGGTTGTAAGTTTTTTGAGTGGGACGAAAGGTAATGGAGACAAATTGAATCAATATCAGCTACCAGATGGGAATGAATGAATGAATGAAGGCAAATTATATGAAAGAGGTATAAAACAAAAAAAAAAAGAGGAAGCATCACTCATCTCTCTCGTCCGAGCATTCATTTGGTTTCTCTTTAAACGGGAAGACGTGGCTAAATACATGCTTATTCCAAAAAAAAAAAAAAAAAGAGAGAGAGAGAGATAGAGATATATATATATATATATATATACACACACACACACTTGCCGAGTTGCCGGTACGAACAACTTGGAATCCAAGTTTTGAATGCTGCGGCAGCATCCACACGTACGCCGCCACTCTCATCTAAACTCCGAGAAGTGCAAGGAAGAATAAAAGGGTCATCAACCAACCTCCAAACAACCACACCATAGCCTACAAGTATAAAAAGAAACCCACCAGATGAATTGTCTCGGTTGATCTAATTGGTCACCTCGCGACTCCCAAGCCCCAAGCTGATCCACCCACGCTCAAATAATTATTACTTTCACTGCCTCTCACTCTCTTCTGCTCTGCGCCAATCAACACCAGCTATCAAACGCCCCAAACGCAATCACCCATTGCTTTGGAGAAATTTTAATAATAATAATATTGTTACTATTATTTTTTAAATAACTTCACCGACGGATCACCCTTTTACTTCCATCTAAATTTTGATATCCATTTTTTTGCTTCACATAAATTTTGATATGTTTTTATAAAAACTTTCTATTGCGTTTGAATGTATAGATTTACTATCCATGGAATTTTTCTACTACTTGAGAATTTTATTTTAATGACGAGATTTCAGATGCACCTATAATATGGAGTAGACTAGTGTAAGGAACTTTAAATCCATCCAATATAAGAGTTATCTAAAATCTATTCCTCTTAAATCTTTCTCCAAATCCGAATCTATTAATCCAAACACAATCTTAAAATAATTATAATTCAAATGAGACACATAAACATATCAATTACTTGTGTCATCCACCATATACATTCTATCCATGGAAATGTCATTAGAACTGTGGACTAGGGTCTTGTTTGGAACCTCAAGTTTTTAACAAGTTTGTATAAAACTTGTTGTTCGTTCCTACTTTAACTATAGTAACCATTTAAAAATATATTTTCTAAATATTTTTTATCTCGTACACATTAAATCATTGCACTATATTTTTGTATACAACTTGAAAAAATAACAATTCAAACGGTTTTATTTGAGGGGGGAAAAAATAGTTTTTATTTTTTTTTTGGTAGAAAGTAACTAGTAAGTACTAGTAATTAGTAGTAGTAACACCATTTCCGAGAAAAAAAGAATAAGGAAAAAGAAAATTACATAACAGACACCCACGTAACAAGCCGTAGTAGTAAGTAACAAACACAGAATTCATTTCAGTCATTTTGCCCCACAAACCACAATCCCTTCACTCTCGTAGTCGCTGGAGGAGTATATATACAAATCAATCACCACACCCCACCTCCACCCCTTCACCCGTCCTTCTCCCTGTCCTCTCTCTCCCCGCCACCCTCCTCCCCACTTTCCATACAATTACTCCACAGCCCCTTGTAACTTCCCCACCCTCCTCCTCCTCTCCTGCATCTCACCACCACTGCCGCCGCCGCCACCACATCAGTCCCTTGGAGCTCCAAAAGTTAGATTTAATATGAAGGACGACTGGGTCACTGCTGCCTTATTCGACGACTCCGTCGTGGCGGAGCTTCTTTCTCGCCTCAAGCAATCTTCTTCGTCTTCTTCCTCATCCCTTTCCTGCCAGCCACCGAAGCCGCTCTCCCTCCCGCTTGGATGGGGCCATCGCCAGCCCAGGTCCAAGCCCCCCTCGACCACCACCAAGAAGGACTCCGCCACCCATACTGCTCCTACTACCACCAGGTGTAGCCCCACTACGCCTCTCTCCTGGAGCGGCGGCGCTGCCTCCCCCAGTGACGGTGCCTATGACGACTGCTCCAACTCCTCCACCCGCCCCCTGCTCTGCACCTCCTCCTCCTCCTCCGATCCATCCAGATCCAAGGTTTGTATCCTTTTCCTCCCTCCCCCTCTCTCTCTCTCTTCCCCCTGTCCGGATTCTAGTCTGAGTTCCTGCGACGGCTCTTGTTTCCGGCCTGCTGGTCCTTTAACTGACCTGCCGACCATCCCCCCTCGGCAAGATATCCATAATTGGGTCTTTTTTTGAGTCATCTTCCTCTCGGACCTATTGGAGTGCCGATGAGTGTGTATTATGCAGCTCTAGCTTTTCCTACCAGTAGCTCCGGTCATTGGGTTTTCCATCTCCTCCGTTATTCTGGTGCCAATATTCAAATGAGCAACACCTGGTTCGTTTTTTAGTTTGCCGGGTGCTGACGTCAGCTCTCCGGGCGTCTCCTCCTATCTGGGTAAGGATCTGATGTCAGTAGTAGTTTGGATGGAGAGGGGGTGATGAAAAAATGTTCACCCAGGTCACAGCGGCTGACTAAACTGCCCTTGCGGAGTTATGGGAATTTTTTTTTTGGGTGGGCGGGTGTGGGGAGGTCGGGGGAGTTTCTTTATTTATCAGGAAGCCAAAAGGACATTCCCTTACCTTTTTCTCCGAAATTCAAAGCCCCATTTGTTTCGAGTTTTTTTTTAGTTTTGTTTTATTTGTTCTGGGAAATCAAAGCTAATCTGAGATTGGGTTGGATTGGATTGGATTAGATTAGATTAGGGAGGGACTCTTTTTTTTTGGGGGGTGGGGGTGGGGGTGGGGAGGAGGTTGAGTCATGGCGGTTCATTCATCCAAGTATCTAGCAATCTTAATCAGCTTATCGGTCTGGGGTCGTTGTCGATTTCTCTCCTTTTTTTTTTTTTTACTGTAGTGTTAGTATGGGGCCTTAAAAGAGAAAGGAGGAGGGGTGGGGGGTAAAGTTGGTAATTGGCAGTTGACCAGACGAGAATGACCCTTACTTTTGACGAGTTCCTGTGGGTAGGGGGTCGAGGAGGGCATTTTGGTCAGATTAGTTTGTCTTGGTAAACTTTGGGTGGATCTGGGTGGACGTCCGGGGAGGTAGGGGCTGAGTCTAGCAGAGTTGGTGTGTTGGATGATTTGGTGGTGCGGTGGGCGGAGACTACGGATGAGGTGGTGTCATCAGTTTTTGGGGGTTTGTGTAATTTGAGTGATACTAAATTTGGCCAGGGATGCTGCTATCAATATGATGGGACGAAAATGCCCTTTTTTATTGGTTTTTTTTTTTTTGTGGGTCTTGTTTGGGGGAATGGGGCAGGGGCATTGGAGGGCAGGATAGCCTCACGTGAGATGAGGAGGCGCAGCCAGCAGCAGCTTCTGAGCTGGGGATTTTCTGTGGAGTCATGCTACTATGGATTCTCAAATCCACCAATTTCCCCCACCTTTTCAAAAAACAAAAAACTGGTACCTACTTTTGGCCCTTTATTAGGATTGATTTTCATTTTTTTTTGTTGGGCTTTTTTTTTTGGGGGGGGCCGCTCGGGGGGGTTTCTTAGTAGAGTAATCCAATCCTCGGCGAGCCAGCCAGCCTTTAGGAATTCCCAATCGGCCGTTAAGAAACTTTTTTGTTTCTGTCAACGTGAAAAGCTGGTGTGCATGGGGAAATAATTATACTACTACTATTCTGGGTATGAAATAAATTTTGTTTAGAATAATATGACACAGTTTTTCTTAGGGATGTGATGTGTGTAAGCCTGTAAGGTGAGGAGATGATGGAAAATTTTATTTA
This sequence comes from Gardenia jasminoides, assembly GCA_013103745.1. Classification (NCBI taxonomy): domain Eukaryota; kingdom Viridiplantae; phylum Streptophyta; class Magnoliopsida; order Gentianales; family Rubiaceae; genus Gardenia; species Gardenia jasminoides. Next base: position 26,991,964 of record CM023103.1, read on the forward strand.
TGATGTAAGCAGGGTAATATTTATAAATTCCTATATTAACGGGCGCCCATTTTTGGTGGTTTATTTTTCCGTTTTTTTTGGGGGGGGTGGTGGTGGGGCTTCAGTGGCGTAGCTATTATGCCTGCCTCCAGCTGGTGGGTGGGGTGGAAAACAGTAAAAGTGTAGTGCCACGAGGAGGAGGACGGGGGATGACGACGGAGGTGCAGTGCCCCTCATCCTCTGCAGTGGTGGGTGGGCCAAAAGGGTAAATTTTTTATTTCACAATTAAATAAATTTATCCTCTGGCTATCGCTTCAAAAAATTTTTTTTTAATGGCCTTAGAGAATGTATGATGGTGTATGAATACGTTTCGTGAGGAGGAGGCGAAACCCACAACAAAAAGTCCAACAACCTCTTTTCTCTTCTCTTCTCTTCTCTCTCACACTCTCTTTTTTGTGCCTGCCTGTCTGTCTTTCTTTGTGTCCTCGAGATTGAGAAAGTATAACTACTGTTGGTCAGTCCTCTCTCATCCCCTCCTCCCATTTGGCCGAAACTCTTATCAGAGATGCCCTTTCATTTTAATTGTTTCTTTCCTTTTGTTAGTACTTGAGAATATACTAATACTAGTGTACTAGAAGAGTTCATTACTATATATATATATATATATATATATTACATAGCACTCCTGCTTTAAGCTGGTCTTCTTTTTTCTTTTTCTTTTTAATTTAAATTTAAATTTAAATTGGGAGGGGAGCGGTCTCCGCTTATGGCTTGCTTAGGCCCTTCCCCCTCCTTTTTAAGTAGTTGATTAAAGAGAGAAACTTCAATTGGGGGAAAAAAAAAAAAAAAAAAAAGGACCATTGTGGATGTGGACTCCCCGTCTCCCCCCTTGCTCCTTATTAGGGGGTTTCCTGATTTAGTAGCATATGCATGTGTTGTGTGGTGTCCTAAAATATTTTTCCTTTTTGTTTTTTGTTTTTTGGGGGAAGGGCAGGATCAGGATGGTCCCCCCACTTCATACGCATGTATATATATATATATATATATGTGATGTGTCTTAGATTTTGACGAAAGGCTGACGCTGCTGTCCAAGTACAGGATATTATATTGGTGTCAGTTGGATTTCGAATTGAAAAGAGTAAATAACTGATCAGTCGAATGAAAATGATTTCTCCGAGTGACTTGTGATTACCACCGGTGTCTGAGAGTCTTATGTGGTATGGAGGAGGGGGTTTGAATAAAACATCTGTTTTTTTTTTTGGGTAGAAGAATAAAACTGTTAAAAGCCGTGTCAAGATCATCCCTACGCTGATGTCTAGATTCGGAACCCCGGCGGTTTATGTCACAATCCCCCAGTCAATTCCTTATCCCCGCGTAACACAGTCTTGACTTTCAACTTTTCCCCTTTCGGCTTTCCCAGATGTGGACCTTTGAGCTGGAGTTGGTTCGTATTACTTAGTATTCATTCCCATTCGGATGGATTCTTGAAATGTCTCCTCTCTTTTTTCTTCTCATTTTGGGGATTATTACTCTGGATTGATTGTTGGTTGTGGGCTGCCTGCTGCTGCTTCCTCCTGACAGCTGCTCTGCGTCGCCTTATATTTTGTTTTCCGGTTGAAATCAGTTGATGATTTTGTTTTACCACATACACTACTCTAATTGCCAGTCTTCTCCCATGTCTCTGATCATGGTGTACGATATGCTTTCTGCAGGGTGCTTTTGCCGCTGATGCCCCAACGGCTCCAGCCACAACAAGAAATCAAAGAAGAAGAAGGTAATTCTTTTTCTTTTCTTCTCTCCGCATTCTCATCTACTCATTAAAAAAAAACTTCTTCTTTTATACCCTCATTCATTTTCTAAGAAGCACTTTTCCCCATTTTTAGACATTTGCTGAGCTCAGAGAGGAAGAGGATTTGCTATTGAAGGAGAGAGTAACTCTAAAGAGGGTATGTTCCCTTGCCTGCCTTATTCTTGACGAACTATCCTCCCCTAGTATTCTGGACTTCTATAATTCCACCAAATTCTACTGTTGAGTCTGAACTTCTGTTATTGTTTTACTAGGAACTGGCATCATTGCACGTCACATTCAAGGAACAGAAAGCCAGGAGTGAGAACCTGAAGAGATTCAAGGTACGTACTAACTACTTTCTGCTCTACTTTGGTATGTTCAAGTTTAGTTCCTTTTTTTAAAAAAAGAAAAAGAAAAAAGAAGAAACTCGTGATTCTGTTTCAGCCATCCTCGATATCCGTTAGTTTTAGTGAGACCTGCCTGCCATCCTAGTTGTAGAAGATCTCTCTGGAGTGTTTGTTAGCAAATTTCTCTGGAGAGTGGGTAACTTGCTGATTTTGCAGATTGATCTAAATCTACAAACATCAGGAGGCGAGGTGTGTGGAGCTACAGGAGACAGACAGGTCGTGGGTCCTCGTAAAAGTGCAGCCAAATGGAAGTGTCAACCTGTGACCATGCTCATTCATCAGGTTCCAGCAGAGGAGTAGAAAAGGATGTTGATTTGCAGAGGAGTTGCTGCTTTGTCCTGCCTGATTTAAATATGACGCCATCAGAGGAAGACTTTGGCCCCGAAGTTTTGCATGCAAGTCGTTGAAGCAAAAGCAAATTTCCTCTTTATGTTCTGAAAGAAAGCAAGGGGCCATGCTTTTTTAACCAGTGGCCGTCTTGATGGAATCATCAATAGCTGTTTCTGGACTTGCTGCTGAGGCCAAGGAGAGGTCCCTGTAAATTACTTAAGAAAGATCTCTTCTCGCAGCTGCTTCAATGAAAAAGTAAGTGAGAAACAGAAGGTCTCAGTATCCTCCTCTCTCTTCCCGGTCGTAAGAGGCAAAATATATATGCTGCTGATTGAGAAGATCACTTTCGACTAGTTTAGAAATTTAATGCTTCAAGGCATGTAGAAAATTTTGACATTTTGTAGGTTTTTTCAATTTTTTTTTTCTTTTTTTCCTTTTCCCCCTGTGGGAGGGCTGTATTTGGTTTGGTGAAACTGTTGGTGACGACCAAATGCAGTATAAATTCTTTATTAGGTGAAAAAAAAAAAAAAAAAAATGGCACGCACTACTTGGCAGAGTATGGTCAGTCGAATTTGACAGATTTGTTTATGCAAAATCTAATACACGTATGGAATTTTAACCGAGTGTGGAGGAGCATTCTTGCTCTTATATTCAATTAAACGAACTGGCCCGCACGATCTTTGTCTGCTGTTATCCTGTGGGTCTTTGCTTATTATTTACTTCTCATCTGGGGATCCTGCTCGTTACCTTGCAATCAATCGCTCTTATTCTCGTCTCGTTTGATACCGTACAAATAACTTGAAAAGAAAAGAACTTTTCAACCCCTTAATTCCATTATCAAGTGTTTGGTGTAAATCATTTAAGTGGAAAAATTCTTTTCCTTTACAATGCTCATTTTATTTTATTTTATTTTTTGAAACTCCACTTCTAAATAAAAATTTAGGGAGCATACTCTTTCCACCAATGTGATGTCAAGTTTAATCCTTATTTTAGGCTATTTGTAAGTTCAATTAATATTTGAATGTAATTTTTCACAAAAGATAATTTTCTTATGTTTAAAATAATTTTTCTTTTTTTTTTTACTAGGAAACAAATATTTTAAAATACTCAATTCTTTGACTTTTGAACAATTGTGCGAGAATTTTATTTACTAAAAATAAATTATAATTATTTGACCTTATATAATTATATTTGTTAGAAGATCAAAAGTTTAATATAAAAAATCTAAATGCTAGAATGAATCAATCATTATAATTGAAGGATTTTGATCCCAATTATCATTTATTCACCAAGTAAAAATGACAAAATTTTACATAAATAGACAAATACACCCCGTTATAGAACAAATAAAACTAAAGAATAAAAAAAAAGATATACTGTGTCCTATAAATTAATTCAGGGCAAATAGGTCCAATTGGTATTTGCTGTATTCCATTGCAACCCCAAATATGAGTGGATAATCAAGTATTGGAAATTGAATAGACATTCGATTTTAACTTGTGTACCAGATGCTGAAATGATAAGCTTTTTTTCCTCTACCATATATGAGTGGAAAAGGCTTTCCATTCAAGACATTCATGCGAACCAAGAGAGGAGCCGGAGGAATTGGTCCAGAAGGGATCGGTGAACGTATAGAAGCTGCCCACGGACGCCTGCAGCACTTCCGCCACATGCGAAGAATTGCTTAAATTCTCCTTTTGTCCATCTCGATTCTTTTCGACACTCTGGATTGGAGCTTAAACCCAAATATTTTAAACAAGAGTTATAGATGAACGGAACCTACCGCAATTCACCATGTCCAGGAATGAGGACCATCAGATCTCTTCGACACTTCTTCGACACTGTACGTCTGCACCCACTTTTACAAGTGAAATGCAAGTCAGAGCCACATTACAACCAAGGCTTCTTAACTTCGAATTTGGAGACTCCTGAAGGTTTTTGAATACACTTTTACCAGTGATAATGCAGCACCCAAAAAGCCAAAAAAAAAAAAAAAAAAAAAACAAAAACACAAGAAAAGGCAATGTCAACAGTGTGTTCTCAAAAACAGGAAGGCATAGAGATACCCTAGTCATGGATCAACTCCACAATGGTTGCAAGTCATATTACGGACAGAATCCTCCTGTCTGTCAAATAAACTTACGACTGATCAAAAAAGGAAGATCACCTGCCCGGGAAATGGTACTTGTAATACTAGAGAAACTGAAAGGATTGAGCAAAAACCCCGCCTGGGGAAGGGGTGTTAATCATGCCGTTAGTGATACACTACAGAGATTGTTTCATAAGTTCTTCAACAAGTTCGATACAGCGATACAAGACAACCTCAACCGGGTTCAAACCACAATATATATCAGATGCTAGTTGGTCATAGTCGTTTTTGTTTTCTGCCACAATTCCCGTCACTAAAGTCCGGAGAGGCAAAAGCCATTCACTGTAAGCCTTCTGCAAGTTGTCCTTGGAAAGCACTCCAGTATTGTTGGTTTTTCCTGTTCCACGTATCCTTGCAGTAAGATGAGGAATCAAATTGCAAAAGTACAAGGACCAAATTCGTCACTAAGAGCGTGTCAACAAAATTTGGATCCATAGAAGCACGCAGCTATTAAGTAAACAAGATAAGAAAGATAGGAAACAAGGGTTCACCACACTTGGATCACCAACCAACTTCCCAAGCCTCCTTAGACCATTCTCGTATCGAAACAAAATGAACGGACAAAGAAGCAAAAAGCTGGAAAAAGGACGGACACGTTTCATACCAAGAAATGGCAACTAAAGGGAAGTCATTGGGTACAATAAGAAGCCAGACTTCACAGACCACAGGATTAATTACATTTACCTACCCTTGAGGTTTGTCCATATTACCAAACAAACCTCGTGATTGACTAAATTACATATATCCCCCTTGTCAGTAATGGCTTCTAAACTCTGTTAACTGATGCGACAAAATGACAAAAATGCCCTGTTTTAAAAGGCTTTAGAAGAAAATGAAAGATATTAAAAAAGCATTCTTTGGCCCAAAAAGGAAGAAGATGAAGAAAGAAAGATCAGTAGAAAAAAAGAAAAATAGAGGAACAATTTAAAAAAATGCTAAAAAAAGTAAGGTAAGTGAGAAAAGAATAAGTTGCAAACAAGGAAAAAAGAAGAAAGATCAACAGACAGGAATGACAAAGAAACTAAACAAGAAAGGAAAAGAACGACTACTCTCTGACTTGCAAGACCCCCTTCAGTCCACACATCACCATCCTTAGTTCTCCTCTTCCTCCTCCTCCACCACCACCAACACCATCACCATCACCATCTGTACTCCCTTTCGATTTCCTACTTTATTGGATATATACACATAAAGTACAAATACTGCACCAAAAAACATACACCAAACTGAAAGATTCACAAACTGATGAGCACTTAAAATCATAATCTATGAGAGATCTAAGAGCCCATGACAAAGGTAGCTATCTGGTAGGTAGAGATTAATTTCGGGCAAGATATAGAAAATAGGGGGATTGATCTGGTATAAGCAGTTCAAGTTTTGTTGTGTTATCAATTGAATATAGGCACTCATATGAAATTTGATTCTAGGCATTAAAAGGTTCTTTATCTTACCCCAAAAAAAAAAAAAAAACTATATATCTTACCAGTTGATTCTTTGATCAAAATGAATCTGTAGAGATTGAGAGCAGAAAGAACCTGCATGAAAAAAAATGTATCTGGTCAGATTTTAGACAAGTGGCATCGAAGTTATTTGATCATGGACTTCGTGAACTGAGTTTGAAGGCAGCATAGTCAGGCAACATTGATTGGTTAGGTCTGTTCCATTGTGCCTGAAAACTTATTTTGTCACACAGCATCAGGCAAACCCATTAAGCAAACTGGTAGAATATGAATGTTGATAACTGTCTAGAAGACAAAATCATCTCTTTTGGACTTGCAAAACAGCAGAAGGAAAGAAGGGAGACGGAGTCTTACTGCATCACTGTACTCTGGAAGGGATGGAGGCCCTCCCTCTGGAGGCCTCAAAACCAGCTCCACCAATTCAAGGGCACCCAAACTCCAAAAACAAGTACCTTGAGAGTCTCCGCTCTCTGCTTTTGAGACTTTGCTTGCAGGTGGACTTTTGGTATTTTCTAAGCGCACTTCCTCTCTGACACAGTCCAGAAGCACTGCAATCTTCATCATTCAACAAGAAACATAAAATTGTTGATAGGTGCATATATGTACAGGAATGTTTACATGTATTAATTTTAAGAGAATATGTCTATGTTTTTGTGTGTGTGTGTGTAATTACAAGTACAGACTAAACGAGAAAATTTGATCCACCAGAATACTTTATAAAGATAAGTTATACTGTTATATTGCAAGAGCCCATCTAAATTCTCTAGCACTTACCATGGAAGAAGAGTCACCGTCTCTTATTAATGCCCTTAAAATGTCAAATCTTAGGGAAGTTGGACAATCTGCAAGTAACTAGTAATGTGAAGCAACGGATCAAAGATCAGCTAGTTGAAACCACCAATTATACATAAACACTCCAGAGCAGCAGGCATAAGTTCAAATTTGTGGCAACTCTATGCTAGATATGTAATTGGTGAGAGTCGAGGATGGTAATCAAAGGAGTACACAGAGTTCATGGGGAGGTAAGCCACATATAGAAGATAACAAACCTCCAACTTTGTACCAATTTTGCTAGAAGGCAGGGAGAGAGGGACTTGGCGAGGGATGAAGTGATAGGAGGATGCTATTGGTGTGTGCAGTAGTAGTGAACATTGTCTACCAATGCTGTTTATGCTGGAAATGACAAGCTATCAACAACTTATCTTCAAAGATTCATGTGCAAAAAATTCATTTGAAACTTTTCTATCCCAAATAATTTTTAAATATTTGCAGTTGAACCAGAAAATTTTTTTCCTAACCACACAGAACAAAAATCTCTAATCTGTGGAAAATTTGGCTGGAGCATAAGATCCAAAGCTTTGCAGTAGTACCTCAAAAGCAAATAAAGACACAAGAACTGACCTTTTTGAATGCTGCAAAAGCATTCTTCCGTAGGATTACATCTGTTGCATACATAATTACCAATTGAATAGCCTACACTGTGCCTCAACTGTTAGAAGAAAACAAAAAGGACAAATAGTACACTGGAACCGTAAACATCAAATACATACCTGCAAAGCAGAATAAAGAGTTGGCATATAAGTTGAGTAGTCTTCATTTTTATCATTAGGTGTCTGGGATAACTTTGTATACATAATGCTCAGCAGGAAGTTAAGGGCATCCTGCTTCAACTCCCATGGCAGATTTATGCACAATAGCACATGCTTTAACATGCCCACTGCATGCCATCTTTTAATCCGGCTACTTTGAAGTTCATCCTTGAGTGCCAACAAATCTGCCTCCGCAGCCAAAGTAACCTCATTTGACTTGTAACCCCAAATTACTGTGTGAACATTTCCAGAGAGAAACCAACAATGGTAGTATTTATTAACAATTCTAGCAGCATAAGCTAAAAAGATGAGAAGCAAAAGAAAAACTCTATAGACTGCTAGATTGAACCTAAAATTGATGCGCCAAGCCAGATATCAGAGAAACAACCCATCAAATCATCTCCACCATCTGCAGATTTACAGGTGCACTGAGTGACAAAACGAAACACCAGATGTAACAATAAGAGAAACTTAATTCAATACCTCCCACAGCAATGTTCAAAAGTTTTTGGACATCTGTCCCCGTTATCAAACCAAGATATGATAAACCACAATACTGAAGGAAGTGTGACAGCTTTAGAACCAAAGAGAAGAGTGTGCAAGCTCATATTCAATGCCCATTGAAACAAGTGCCTGCAAACATTGAGAATGACCATTATACTCTAAACATGAAAAAACTGGATCACCAAGGCCAAATCAAGATGTAACTAAAAGTTGTATCGACCGTGATCTGCAAGACATAATAGGCCCAATAACGCACAGAGTTTCCCATTGTCCTTGCCTTCCTGCCATACACAGTGGTACCATCAAGAACTAATTAAGACATCAGAATGATCCAAATTATGATTAATTCAAAAGCCTCACAGACCAACTTTGGACAAACTGCTTTCATAGAATCAGCAATGCAATTTGCTCTGTCGAAAATATCCCCAAGATCTGCATCTTTATCATCTGAATCTAATACTACTGCCTTCAAAGCATTAAGAATAACAGGGACTGCAGCTTTTACTTGCTCGAATTGTCTCCTCCTTATTGAAACAAAAACTGACACCCAAAAACAAGTTTATGACCCAAATGAACATATCGTCATAGTTGCCTAAAGTATTTCATAGAAAGTAAAGTAAAAGTCAATTGAATCCAGTAAAAGGACAACTACTTTAGAATTTGAAGCTGGACATGCAAAATAAACATCATTGAAGTAACTCAAAAAATTCGAGCTGGATTATGCGGTGATGAGCCATGGAAAAGTTAATTGAAAGTTAATTAACTAGAGACAATATTCATTCAGCTTGAAGAAAAGGTTAAGCAAAGGTCATGCATCAGCAGTTGGACAAAGTTTCCAGATACACAGGTAAAAATTAAGAGATCCCGGGAGAAGGCCAGTTATATCATTGACTAGACAGCAATTAGTACAAAAGTCAAGAGCCATAGATGACTTTACCTTTTGGAATGCCACTCAGTAAAGGAGCGAAATAACTTGGCAACCTGAACATCTCCCTCGGAGAACCTATTGCCTGTGTAATCATAAATGTTCATAAAGCAATTGTGATATGGTATATGCCAATACTCTACTAGTATCACTGACCAACTGGAAAAACTCAATACCACTACAGGAGTTCAAATACACTGAAGGCAACATAATCATATTCGTAAAAGGGGCCATCTTGAGTCCCAATGTACATCGGATAGAATGCAGATTCAACTTAGATAAAGCACTCCCGCAGTTGGTATTGTTTCCAACAGAATCGTATTAGAGATTTAGCTGGTGTTGCAGAAATGAAACCCTATCAAATGATAGGGATTTCTGCCTAAGATCTGATCCGCACATAGGAAAGAAGCACCATTTAGATACTCTATCGTTGTTAATTAGTCTGAATCTTATCTTCCAAAGATCCAATGCCCATAACAATTGGAGACAAATCTTATCCAGGCACTTTTCTTGTTTAACAGAAAATCTAGAAGAATTAAACCAAAAAACAAAAGGGTGAAACTTGTGTAGTTGAGTCCGGCATGGCAAGAGTGCAGGGCATGAATAGATACAAACCTCACAGAGAATGGAAAGCATATCGCGAGGACTACATTTGTCAGTAAAGCAATCCACAATGGATTGAGCAATCTCCAAACACCTTGGAGATACACAGGCGAACCTAGCAGCTGTCTTTGGCAACTCAAATGACAGAGCGTCAATAACCGCCTGCTGCACAAGGACACTCCGTTGAATGAATAATAAGTACAACAATACTGAAAGTGGAGGGGGCAAAAAAAAAAAAAAGTACAAATAAAAGATTACATCTTTGTTGAGATTACTGTTGGTAGAGTTGTAGTAATTTTTTTTTTTTTTTTTTTTGCTCCTGGAAAATTTTGGGAAAGAAATGAAAAGCACCTGGTCCACTGAAGAAGAGGTAATGAAGAGACGAATTTCAGTGAGAATTTGAAAAGAGGCATTCTCCAAGTCTTTGTTTTCTGGTTCCCTGACAAAAGAGTCAGAGATGGAGTTGAGGAAAACAACGAGATCCGACAAGGATTGCTCGGACTTGTGGAAATCAACTCCGGTTTGAATCAGCTGCAGCAGGGGAATATTATATTAAAAAAAGAATACAAAAAAGAGAGACAAAGAGAAGAAGAAGTTGGAAACTGAAAAATTAGTAGAAGCAGCAAAAAGAAAGGAAGGAAGAAGAGGGCAAAAGAAAAGAAGTGGAAAGTGAAGGAGTAAGCAGACCTGGGAGCATGAGGCGAGGGACTGGCGAAGACGATCAACGGCCACCGCGGGAGATGTACTAGGAGTAGGAAGGTCAGTTGTTTCTGCATCCATGCTGCTTTTTTCTCAGGAGCACGAGATTTCCAGAAAGAGGTCGGTGCCTAAGGCTATCGCCATCGATGGCTACTATATATATTAATTGCTTGTAGCTATTGGCGGCAGGCAGCTGAGAGCGTCCACTGTTCGCGGGAACGATCACATATAAGGCTACCGGCGGAGAGCAGCGGATTTTGTTGGGCTTTGGGAAATTTGATCGATGTTAACAAGTGGGCCGGCCCGCCTGATCATATACCACTCCTAAAAAAAAGAAAAAAAAAAAAGTTAATGAAATGAAACAGCAGTCCCGGTCCCTCCTCCTCCCTCCTCCTCCTCCTCCAGGGCCTCTGCAACAAAAAACGTTCCATTCCTCCCTACCTCTGCCTCTGCTGCTGTTATTCTGACACAAAGCATCCAGAAATATGGAATGGGCGGACGGCTGGACCTCTCAGCCCCCAACCCCAATCCCCGCCGGCCCACCGGGTTCCCGTCCCCAATCAGTACACAGTTAAACGCCTGACTCTTGCTTAATACTACCTACCGACCTCCTCCACCGCTAGTAGTCGTAGTACATACATATACATACACATTAGTAGCAATTGCTAGCGCAGACGCAGAGCAGCGTATCACTCACCGCAATCCAACAACTGAGCAGAGGATTTTTCCTCGAAAAAGAGCACCAAAAAAGGAATTGCAGTGTCTCTTGAATAATGGAGCCGGACGTCAGCATAGAGACCAGCTGCATGATCCGAGTAGCAGTGCTCCCCATCGGACCCATCCCCGCACCTCTTCAGCCACTACTCCTCCCTGCTCCTCCGCCACCACACTGTCTCCCTATCCTCCATCAGCTCCTTCTACACCCAGCATCAGAAGTCCCCCTTCTCCCACCAGCCCTGGGATTCCCCCTCCGCCGCCCTCCGCTTCAAGTTCATCCTCGCTGGATCCCCGCCTAGCCCCTGGGAGGACTTTCAATCCCACCGCAAGATCCTCGCCGTCATCGGCATATCTCACTGCCCTTCCTCCCCCGATCTCCACTCCCTCGCCCATCACTTTTCCTCCGCCTCTAAGCCTTACTCCTCTTCTCTTGTCCACCGCTGCTTCGCCTTCTCCCCGCGCGATTCTCAGGTCTCAGCCCCTCACCCACTCACGCATTGCTTTTATTCTACTCCTCCTACCTCCACTCTTCATTTCTTCACATTTATTTCTACTCTGTTGCTAATCACGCACTACCACCACCTCGAATTACTAACTAACTTCCTTCTCAACAAAATGGATGGGCGACATTGTTTTGCAGCTTGAGGACGAGAGCCACAAGGGGACTAACCTGATTCTGTTTCCCCCTGCCGATCCACAAACTCAGGAATTCCACCTCCTCACTATGATGCAAGATCTTGCGGCTTCCTTGCTCATGGAATTTGAGAAATGGGTTCTTCGAGCCGAATCTGCCGGAACCATTCTGAAGACCCCTCTAGATTCTCAAGCCACTCTCAGCTCTGAGGAGGTTTATCACTTTTAGGTGTCCTGCATGTAGCAGTACTAGTAGTAATATTACTAGTGGCACACTAGTACGAGTACTAGTACTGGCTAGCATTTCTTTCATCCGTTTTGCATTCAACTACTGCTACACCTTTCCATGTCTTTACAAGATTCTTTGATTTTCAGGTGATCAAGGCAAAGAAACGACGACTTGGTCGTGCTCAGAAAACCATTGGAGATTACTGTTTATTGGCTGGTTCGCCAGTCGACGCCAATGCCCATTATTCCACTGCCTTGGAACTTGCTAGATTGACTGGCGATTTTTTCTGGTATGCTGGCGCTATGGAGGGAAGTGTGTGTGCTTTGCTGGTGAGTCTACCAGTCCTCTTCTCAAATGCTTATGATCGCTACCACAGTTTGCTCTGCTACTTTTCCTTGAGAAGGGTTGCTAAAATGTTTGGCAGCTGCAAGGACTCGGAAAATTAACCAAGTAGGATAAGTTTAGGCATGCCATATTTGTGGTACTTTTTATTAGTGAAACAGTCGTTTCCCTACCCATAAACAGAGATTATATTGTGGATATCCAGTCAATTGCTTGAGTTTGACACACACAGTCATTGGAACTGATTTAGACAAGAGCCTAGTGGTCTTGAGATTGATGATGCTGGGACTTCTCAATCCCAGCAATCTAGTCCTCGTTAATCCAATTCTCCAGACTAAGAAAGCTTTTAAAGTTTAAGTAATTTTCAGTTACTGTGTTCAGGTCATAAAAATTGATATTGGTTTTAATTTAGAGCTCCAAATATGTTGACGTAAAGGTGATAGCTGTGCATAATTTCTCAACTCAACAAGTTGCAAATTCTTTTAAAAGTATTACATGTTTTCTGTTGTGATAGAATAATTGTTTGCACAAGCTTTTGGTCCACATGAATGCAATCTTCTTTCTTTTTTTTTTTTTTTTTGTTAGATAGACCGAATGGGTCAGAAGGATCCACTTCTAGAGGAGGAAGTGAAATATCGTTACAACAGTGTCATTTTGCACTACAGAAAATCATTTATCCAAGAAAATGCGCAGAGGTACTTATCCTTTTCTTAGTCTCTTGGCAACAATGTAGACAGCTGTTCTTTTCGTTGTCCGCTAGTATTTTCCTTTTCTCATAGCTTCTTTGAGATGATGGTGTCTTTTTTTTTTTCCCTCTTTAATCTGATATATGTCTTCGCGTAAAATAAAGGAAATGAAGTATTAATGGCATCTTAGATGTGTATTACATGTAGAGTAATTATCACCAAATAATTAATGGGAACTGTATGGGATTGGAGACAGGACAATTTGTATACTAGATCTAAGGGAGCCTACACATGATTTGTAGTTGGAATACAATTCCTTCTGCAGCCTTTTAAGTTTAGCCAGTGGATAAAGTTGCTTGGATAGAAGAACCCCTAATTTGGTGATTACTGTATCATGAACAAAACGACTAGGGACTAGAATATACCTCGTAAAGTTGTTGACTATCACAAGGTGGGGAAGGATGATTATATTTTGATCTGGTTTACTGCCTTTTGAATTCGAATGATTCCCCTCCTTAATGCGATTCCTGTGCTGATATTATACCTGCTGTATAAATGAGAAGCTGCTACATTGGAATTTTCTCATTAACCCCCTGCAAGACTATTCCAGATTTTCCCTCATCATTAAGTAATGCATTCATACTAATGCATATACTTGTATATGGAGGAAATTGTTTGTACGTGTATGTAGCAAATTGCACAAAGGTCGCTGGTATTTATGTCAAAAGACTACATTCTAGGTGCTCTCAAATGCTGAAATTTGTGATTCTTTGTGTAAAATGAATCTACAGTTATGCATGTGGTTTTCTGTTCCATGGAACTGATGGCATGATGCCTGTAAAAATACAGATTTCTAAGAGAGCTAGAATGGACTATCTTCCTTGTGGACAAACAAGTGCATGACTTTTTAGTTTGGTGCACATGTACTTTAAAGAACAGTAATTTGCAACTAGTGGATCCATGCACACTCATATTAAGGTGCTTGAGAGGATGAGTTTGAATGACAAGTTGCTTAAGCGAAAGATGCGGACTGGGTGGTTTTGTTTTGCTTTGTTTTGTTTGTTGCTTTGGTGACTGGGCAGTTATTTCCATAGTAGATTAGACCCAGATGCGAGTAGGCATTAATTTCGTGTCGGATTGAATGGGGTTAAAATTCACAAAACATAAATGACACTTTTTTTTAACACCTAGACCTGGTAGATGCTTTATATATAGATATTGTTTCACATGATTTCTGCTAGAGAATCTTCAAAATATGGACTTTTAGGCTACTGAATTGAAGCTGCCAGTTGGGCTTTTAATGGTTACATGAAATTAATGAGAAATAGAGTGAAAATTGAGGCTTATTTGGCTAATGCAATTTGATGTCGTGCAACTTTATGCTGATACTTAAAAATGTTGTTTGTATGCGCCTTAGCAAAACCTTACATGAAACACAATCTCTCTGTACTACCACTTTTTTTTTTCTTTTTTTTTTTTTTTATGTCTGGACAGTTAGACAAACTCTGAAAAGTTAATCCACCTTATCTTTTATTTGAGGAAAAGAAAATGTCTTCACAAGTTTCTCCAACGAATTGTGCTGCTGCTATGGTTAGCTTCTGATGTGCATAAAAGCCTGCTTTACCTATGATGTTACTTCAAGATGGGAACACTATGTGCTATGACTTAATCTTGCTTACTATCTAGCAGGCTGTTGCCTGACTCTATGTTTTTTAAAAAAATGTTATTCTGGAATCTAATTGCTGTCTAATGTCCATATTGTATCTGTATAAGGGAGTCATGATACTAATTGTTGTATGTGCAGGGTTTCTCCCTTAAGCTTTGAACTTGAGGCTACACTGAAGCTGGCAAGATTCCTCTGCAGGTAAGTCTTATGATGAATACTGGAGTTTTGCATGATTTATGTTAAATATGCATTCTGTTGGGCATAAAAGCAATGAAATGTTTAACCAGTATTATCTTTCTATGCTGTGTAGGTGAGATAATTACTCCCTGAATTTTCTTGCATTTTTCCTTCCTTAGTCTTCTTTTTTTTTTTTTGGGTAACTTCAAGATTTGTTTGTTTTCAAAAGATTGAAAGTGTATGATTCTTCCTTGATTAATCTATTTTCTTGCTAGCCTAGCAAAATAGCTGGAGTTAGGCTATCTTAACTACTTCTGTTGAATCAGAATAAATAAATAAATGGAAAAAAATTAACCCATAGGATTCATTTCCACTTTAAAATGCTGTATCTTTGATTCCTTGAGAGGACAAAGGATAAGGGTGATTGCTGGATTACCTTGGTAGGATTGAATGGAGGATTGAGTAGCAAAATGTATGTTGGGCTCATGGTCCTACATTCCCACTTTTTGAATGATCTATTCAGGCAATTTGGATATGCTTTTGAATCTTGTTCACTTTGGGACCAGGGCAGCTGGATTATATCCAACTGATATATATATATATATATATTTTTTGTATAGTTAGGTAGACAGCAAATCTGACACTCTGTTCCCTGTTTGATATTTATTTTTAATTTGTATATAAGAGGTCAATTTAGTTCTCATATACCTTCACATTCACCTCACGCTTCCACTTATCCAAAAAAATCCTCATCTTGTGTTGATAACCATGATGCCTTTTGAGTCTGATCTTGTGGGCACTAGTGCATTACTCTGAAACCGAGTCATATGAAGTGAATTTAATTATTGCTTTCTATTTTTTCCTGTTGTCAAATTCAGCTACATACCTTGGGACAAGCTTGGTGTTGTACTATTACCCCAACCAATATTTGGTGATCTCTCCATTGAATGAGGTTTCTTATGTAATTTCTCTTTCTTGCTGGTGAAACAGGCGGGAGCTTGCGAAGGATTTAGTGGATTTATTGACAACTGCGGCAGATGGAGGAAAATCTTTGATTGATGCTAGTGATAGACTGATACTGTATGTTGAAATAGCTCGGCTCTTTGGTACTCTTGGTTATCACCGGAAAGCTGCCTTTTTCTCCAGGCAGGTGGCTCAGTTATATTTGCAGCAGGAAAACAGATTGGCTGCTATTAGTGCCATGCAAGTTTTGGCAATGACAACCAAAGCATACCGCGTCCAAAGTAGAGCATCCATTGAAAGTACAAATTCAAAAGTGAGTCGATGAGTTCATTTTATGCTTGTAAACCAGCGATGCTTAGATGATAATTTCATTTTATGCTTGTAAACCAATGATGCTTAGATGTTTGAGCAACGTCCTGCTCAATATGATGATTCTGAATTATACTTGAGAGCAAATAGGAATTCTGTGAAGGGCTCATGATATAGTTGCTAAAACCTGTGCACTATTGATAGATTCCAGCCAGGATGAATTATGCCTTTGAGAATGACTATAGAAATTGCAGTTTTGGGAACTTTAGACCACTTTCTTACTTGAGAACGTGAAAGAAACACATGTAGATTTTTCTGTTCCTCCTCTTTGATCGTGTGCTGTCATTCTTTTTGTTTAAATGTCTAATGTAACGGTTTTTGATCTTGTATGCCAAACTTAGCATGGCATCTATGTCTTATATGATGATAAAATTTCCATTGCAAGATCAATAACAAATTTGTTAAGTTGAGAGAGAAAACTACAAGTTATTTTGTGTGAAAAAAATTATCAGAACATGTGGGAAAAACTCTTCAAGATTGCAAACTTTAAAAGCTAACATATTTGATGCAAGCTAAATGTTGTGTTGCAGTGGGACTACTTTGATCCTCAAGATATTGTAGTTAGTATGCCTCTGTTACTGTTTTCTGTAAACCCAATGTTAAGTTCTCATGTTCCCACTAATGATAGTTAATCTTCTTGTCTGCAATGTGATCACTCTCTGAAACTACTTAGATCTGCATTTATCACATCTACTGCATTTTATGTATTTACTCAATAAGATCAATAATTTAATTTTCCCGATCTGCTTCTGGGGCTGATCAACCCTCTGTCATATCTTTTTCCATGCCATATTCTTGATATATTTCTCCAATGCTTTTTACATGTCATGCTTTCCCCCTGAGTTCAAAAGGGGAATTTTTGGCAAAGGCCTTTAGAAGTAGTCAAAATGATTTCTCTAGTCCAAGAATAATTGAATTCTTGACTGAATCAACATAAATAAGATATGCAGGAATTTTGAGCTACATGTACATTATTGTCTTTGTGCAGAAATATTGAAAGCAGAATTACAGTCCAGTTAATGTAGTTATTAAATCTTCTCAACTGTCAAATGTGATTTCTAACCACAACATTTGGTTTCCACTTGTTTGCTTTTTGCAGAATGAAACAAGTCCAGCTCCCCATGACGTAGGGAAAGTACATCAGAACTGGATAGTATCACTTTTTGAGTCTCAATGGAGTATGCTTCAGATGGTTGTATTAAGAGAAATACTTTTATCAGCTGTGCGAGCTGGAGATCCTCTTGCAGCATGGAGTGCAGCTGCACGTTTACTCAGGTCATATTATCCTCTTATTACACCAGCTGGTCAAAATGGTCTGGCAAGTGCACTTGCAAGTTCAGCAGAAAGGCTTCCTTCTGGTACTCGATGTGCTGACCCTGCCTTACCTTTCATAAGGTATTGCTACCAGAAACATGTTTCTCTAATTCTGGTATCGTGGCCTTGCCTGAGGTCCTGGATTGAAACCTCAGGTCCTGATTATATTGCTTTTTAACATGTAAAGTATATTATGTAGGTAAGAGCTTGGTCTTTCGTTTAATATGCTGGAAACAAAGAGGTCCTGAGTTACAAAAACCGTAGTTCAAAGTGTAAAAGCTGTTTATTGAATCAGATGAAGTGAAGTAGAAGAGTATCTTGGCTACTGGATTTGCTTTTAGATTTGTGTATTAAGCTCCTATAATTTCTTGCAACTTACATTTTGTTTTGACATTGTCCTATTTGTGTATGTTATGCTCCTTAAAATCAGTTTTTTCTCCTTAAAATCAATCTATCAATTGGTTTTCTTAATCATGTGAGTGTCGTAGCGTTTAAGAAGTGCAGCGGCAAAGTGTGGACATAGTTCTTCTTGGACTAGGATCCTTTATCATCTACAAAAGAATCAATCTTTAGCTTTTGTGTCATATTCCTTTTTCGCTTGTCAAAATATACACTGAGCATTTTTGTGCTTTTCTGCTTGAATTGTTTTAGGTTGCACTCTTTTCCTCTTCATCCTTCGCAAATGGACATTGTAAAACGCAATTCTGCAAGGGAGGATTGGTGGGCAGGGTCGGCTCCTTCGGGGCCTTTTATTTATACACCATTTAGCAAAGGAGAACCAAATCAGAGTGGCAAGCAGGAGCTTGTCTGGGTTGTTGGGGAACCTGTGCAGGTGCTTGTGGAATTGGCAAATCCATGTGGTTTCGATGTGGTTGTTGACAGCATATATCTCTCAGTGCATTCCCAAAACTTTGATGCTTTTCCGATCCGTGTCAACCTCCCAGCTAATTCATCAAAGGTGATAACTTTATCAGGAATTCCTACCAAAGTTGGTCCAGTGAGTATTCCTGGATGCATTGTTCATTGTTTTGGTGTCATCACTGAACATTTCTTCAAGGAGGTGGATAATCTGCTTCTTGGAGCAGCACAAGGACTGGTGCTGTCTGATCCATTTCGGTGCTGTGGCTCTGCCAAGTTGAAAAATGTTGCCCTTCCAGCTATTTCTGTGGTACCTCCACTTCCATTGCTTGTTTCACATGTTGTTGGAGGCGATGGTGCCGTCACTTTATATGAAGGCGAGATTCGTGATGTATGCATTAGTTTGGCTAATGCCGGCACAGTCCCAGTTGAACAGGCACACATCTCATTATCTGGGAAAAACCAGGACTCTGTGATATCAATTTCTTATGAAACCTTGCAGTCTTCCCTTCCATTGAAACCTGGTGCACAAGTTACCATACCGATAACGTTGAAAGCCTGGCAGCTAAGCTCGGTAGATACTGATCCTGCTGTTGGCAAGAATATATCTAGTGGTATTGGGAGGCAAGTGAAGGATAGGAGCAGCCCGATGTTGCTTATCCATTATGCAGGTATCCTTCTATCTGTTAGTGATCCTCCATCATAAATTTCAAAGTTATCAAGACCCATGTAGGGGAATGCCAAAGTTGTTGCCTTAAAGAAAAAGGAAAACATAGAGATCAATGTTGATGGAACTGCTATTGTCTTGTTGAGTAGCTTTTGTAATTAAAAAAAAATTATTTTACCTGTCAAATCATGTATTTAAGCATCTGAATCTCATCGTTGTCCTGGTCCTCATAATGGCGCTTTGTTTTAGGCGTACCTTTCCCCTCTAGTGATGCAATCAAACTTTATGTCTCAGCCATTGCATGCACATGTTTTTACTGCTTTTAATTGTCTGTTTCTGTTGTTAGGGCCCCTGACAAATCCTGAAGTGGCACCAGAAGATGCATCTGCTCTGCCCCCTGGTAGACGGTTGGTTATCCCCCTGAATATCTGTGTGTTACAGGGCATGTCCTTCATTAAGGCACGTTTGCTGTCTATGGAAATTCCAGCTCATGTTGGTGACAACCATCCAAAACTGGTCCAGTTCCAAAGTAACTCTACACAGGAAGCTACAGGCTCTGAAAGAAAGGCTGATGGGTTCATGAAAATTGACCCTTTCAGGGGAAGTTGGGGGCTCCGCTTCCTTGAATTGGAGTTATCTAATCCAACTGATGTTGTTTTCGAGATTGGTGTCTCAGTCCAGCTGGATAACTCTAACAGTAATGATAGTTCTCTTGATTCTAGTGGCACTGAATTTGGTTATCCTAAAACAAGGATTGACCGGGATTACACTGCTAGAGTTCTAATACCACTGGAACATTTCAAATTACCTGTTCTTGATGGCGCATTCCTTGTTAAGGATTTCCATGTGAATGGAAGTGCCAGTAGCAGAAATTCAAGCTTCTCAGAGAAAAATACCAAGGCTGAACTTAATGCAACAATCAAAACTTTAATTTCTAGAATCAAGGTCAGATGGCAATCTGGACGGAACAGCTCAGGAGAACTAAATATCAAGGATGCCATGCAGGCTGCTCTTCAGTCATCTGTCATGGATGTGCTGCTACCTGATCCACTTACCTTTGGCTTTCGGCTTGCCAAAGATAATTTGGACTGCAAAGTCAAACTTGATTCTACTGAGACATGTGATGCGCAACTGCATTCCGCTGTCCGTAACAGTACTGTTGTTGCGCATGATATTACTCCAATGGAAGTATTGGTACGCAACAATACTAAAGAAATGATTGGAATAAGTCTTAACATCACCTGCAGAGATGTTGCTGGGCAGAACTGCTTTGAGGGTGAGAAGGCAACCGTCTTATGGACAGGTGTTGTTCTGGATCTTCATCTTTAATCCGTTTGTAACAATAATTGAAATATCTTTCCTGGTTTATTTTTGTATGTCATGTGTCTTGGGCCTTGTGAATTTCAGTTGAAAGACGTCAAATTGATAGATTTTATTATGCTTTCCCTTGAATTCCAGTGGAATAATGTCAAAGTGGATATCCTTCACCTTTAGCATCTTTTTTCGTGTGATACTGCCTTTGCTGTGCAAACAAGGAAATTTTCTTCTGACATGCCATTAGATGGATGAAACATGTTGCTAATGAAAAAACTGATTTTTTTTTTTTTTTTGGGGATCTGATTCATCTTCTTTGTCAGGTGTTTTGAGCAGCATTAATATGGAGGTTCCACCACTTCAGGAAGTAAAGCATTCCTTCTCCCTGTATTTCCTTGTCCCTGGTGAATACACTTTGTCGGCTGCTGCTGTGATTGAGGACGCTAATGAAATCCTCAGAGCTCGAGCAAAAAGCAACACACATGACGAGCCAATTTTCTGTCGGGGTGCCCCTTTTCATGTGCAAGTTAGTGGAACCGTGTAACATTTGTTAATTCAGACTTCACCTTGATAAATTTGAAGCATCCTGGTTACATTATGATCATTGTCATCTCTTTCCATTTTCTTGACTAGGATTTCTTTCTGTCATTATGCAAATCCTGTCATGAATCTTGTTGGGAGCTTAGGGTTTGATTGTACGATGCTTGTAAAAAATTCATCTTGAGAACACCACAGATTGCTTCGTGAAGTTCTCCATACATGGTTTATTCCTGATTTCATGGGTCAAATACATCTTTAAGCCGACAGAGTTACACGAGGCATCTACGGATGGTCTTGTACTGAAATAGTGAATTACATGCATGAAACAACCTGGGAGGGATAGCTGCTTTTTTTTTTTTTTGGTCGAAACGATATATTCTATTATAACTGGACTAAATTACCATCGGACCAGACAGGTGCTTATGCATTTGCTAGTGAAACTTCCAGGAAAACATGGAGCAACCATTGGACCAGACAGATGCGTAAGATGCTTACGCATCTACTAGTGAAACTTTCAGGAAAACATGGAGTGAAATGCTGGCCATGGAATTTGATCGCATGACCTACATTTAAAGAGAGCTTTATGCTCTCCATGGTAGCCAACTTGACTAAGCCAAGCTGGTTTGGGGAGAGCTCTCTGGTGGAAATTCATTTCATTTGTCTCTCGGCTAATTGATAAATGCGGCCCAATAAAGGGGTGGTTGCGGGTGGGCAATTTGTGATTTTTACCTACGATCAAGTCCATATTGCACCTTTCCATTCGGAGTTTTCGGTTTTGTGGCTGACAAAAGGGTCGATGACACAATGACGTTTGACGGCCTCTGCGGTAGAGATCCCCTTACCTTGTAAGGTTCAATTAGATGTTGGGGGTAACCTTTGTAGGGGTTATTGCTCAGTACATATTTTTCCAAGACTTGACAAGTGTGATCATTCGACTATTCTTGGCAAAAGGTCCTTGTAATTAAGGAATAGTTTCGCAAGAAGTATATATAATAGGTGCAACTACTACTGCAACATGCATGTTCATGCGGTAGAAGCGTGGAATCTTTGCATGGAAGGCTGTGAGTAGTGTTCCTACTTCCCCTGGGGAAAGATTGGATCTTCCGGACCGGACCAAATGATTTCAGTTCTGGAAAAGCTTTGTGGAAGTGGGTAGGGCACTAGGCATCAGAGATCTTTACTGCCTTTTTGCATGCATCATAGGTGTGTGTGTGTATCTCTTCAATGGCAGAAGGCACTAGGTTCCAAGATTCCAGGCGTATGTATGCTATGGAGGAAAGCATGAGATTGATTGAGGGAGAGAACGCAGCTCTTATGTCCTTGATTTTGGAGGAGATGAATTCACAGCAAGGCTCCGGAGGTTCTTCCCACTCCGAAAATAACAAATCTGATGTGGATTCTGGGAGTGGTTGGTTATCAAAGCTTCTGCAAGATTATTATCAAAGAGTTGAAATTCCTAAGTTCATCTTCTCGAACCAGAAAGAAATGCAAGAAACAAAAACAACCACCAAATGGACTATACCATACGAGGTTCTAGGCATTCCCAAGTCCGACCCTGCTACTGGTCGGACAAGAGTGCAAGACCATGGCAGGGAAATTCCTTTCTGAAACAGTGTAACGTGTGTGATTTAAATGGGTGCATTTCTGCAATGTCATCTGCGATCGTGCTCTAATGTCCCAGAATATGTGCTGCATTGTCCCAAGATCGAATAACTTCCGAGTACTTGGTGCTCATTGGGCGGCGATGGCTGCGCGTGGTCGATGAAGCTGCTCATTGGACGACGGCAATGTGTCAGAGGCAAGGCAAAGTGCCTAGCTGCTTGAAGAGCTTGGCAGTTAACTTGATATAAAATTTATTATTTTATTCTTTTTCAAGTCAATTCAATGATATAAAATTATTCTAATTAACATCATTATATAGTAGGCAAATAGTTTGTGAACAGTTGAATTGTCAAATGAACATTTGTTTAACTTGTAGTTCATTTGAACTGGATATGTAAGAAAAATTAAATTTTATAAATATAATATTTGTTTACAAAAAATGGTGAATTGCATTTAGTTGGAAGTGGAAAAGTAGCGTCATGTAGCACATTCTAATTCAAGGTTCACCATTGTAGAAATGGTAAGGACAATTGTAACAAAAATCAAAATTTTTGGGGGCAGTTGTGGATTTAAAGGGAATACTATCGAAATTCAAGGGGACAATACTAAAATTTTTATAAGCAATTTTATAGTTTCAAAAAAATTGAGGGGATGCAATTGGCTCAACATGGCTCCACTGCTAAATATGCCTTTAGTTATTAACTTGAATGCAGATTCTAGTTTTTATTAATTCATATATTTTTCAAATTCGCATCATTATCTAATGTTGCTCCCTCTTCTTTTCTTTTCTCTTTTTTTTTTTTTTTTTTTGTTTTGTAATTAACGAAGAGTCTGTAGATAGGCACCCTGTAGGTTTTAACTTACTTTATTCTGGATATGCTTCAGTCTCAGGGATTCAAAATTTCACGTAATATACACTTATGCTGCAACCATTGATGGCTGAGGCACCTGGTCCTATATTATCAAAAACCAATTCCTTGAGCTGTTGACTATTTTCTCATTTGTAAATAGACGTTGTAATTGTAGATTACAACAAATGACGGAAAATTGAACCAGTCATCAGTCTTGGTGCAGTATTCTTTAGTTGCCTCTGAGAAAATGACGTGAAATCCCCCCAGGACACTGCCCAAGGATACGTTAAAACACCAGGCAATCAACCTTTTGACATATGTTTGCCTAATTTACCTACCTACCTAAAGATAGCCCAACAAAGTAAATTCGGGGGCACAGCTTATCAGAAATGCAATGAAATCCAATTGATTGCTATTAAGCCAATGCATTAGATACTGCCACACAAAGTTATTCAGGACAGTCTTGAAAAAGCTAAATCAGTAGCACATCTGTTGGTTGAACAAGAACTGCAAAAGAAAGTGGCAGGATATAGAGAATTACGGTTCATCCATTCAAGGGTCAAACATCAAGAGAATACAAAATCATATATCAATAACGAGTTCAGCACAAGATTTAGGCCAACGCAGAAAGTCACATGGATAATCTAGCAGAAAGTGTACAATACATCAAGACTAGAACTAACTACTAATAATAGGTCATACAAGTCTCACGACACTATGGAAAAAGCTTATAGCTCCATTTATATTACGAGAACATCTTGGGCGAACAGAGAACTTCAGTATTTTGGTGGGGGCTTTTGGGTTGGCAGCAAACCAAAGCGCTTCTTCAGAAGCACCCTCTGCCTCGAGTATTTATCATCCGGAGAGAAACGGGCTGCATGTTGAAATCAATTAGTTTTTTTTTTTTTTGGAGGGGGGGGCAGCTATATTATGCTTCATGGATATTCAAAAACATCAAGGTAGCACAAAAAAGTAGTATCACAAAACTCATCATAACAAAAGAACCATGCATGCTTCCATGTTGCCGTCTAAAGCAAGTACTCTAATAAAGAGAAGGGGGGGGGGGATTCAATAGTCTTCTTCAGTTTCAAAAGAAAATTTAATGAGAAACAGGTTTAAAGTCAGCAATGCAACAAAAGGCACATATATATCCATGGATAACAAATAGCTGCCAAATCAAGCATGAAAACAATCAATGCACGACCATTTGATTTAGATGGGTACTGCTCAAAACAGAGAATATAATTATCGTTGTTCTCTTCAAATGAAACTATAAAATATTTGGGGAAAAAAATGAGTTCATGCTGCAGATAAACACAGACAGTTTCATCAAGGCATCTCAAATCAGCTAAGCTAAGAAAGCATTATTTTCTGGCTCAGATTTACTAGTACAAAATAAACAATTAATTGCAGACATAGGTTTAAAAAAAAAGAGAAAAGAAAAAAGTGCTGAAAGCGAATTACCAGGATGAGCAGATTGTGTGACGGCACCTAAGGGAGATTCTTTCTGCACAGAAGGCAGTCAAAAATTAACAACAAAACAATAACAAGAGACAAGCGTAGAAATAAAAGAAGGCCTATATTCTTCTAGCTGCAGGAAAGTAAAATGGACATGGTAGTGGAGCTGCTAGCTTTGCATTGCATAAAAGCCAATTAGAGTATGAGACTTTACAAGAAATGAAGGAGAGAGTTGAGAATAGACAGCGAGCAGACTTGGAAGCTTCGAGTGAAGGCGCTAAACCATGCAGCAATCGAATCAAAGAGCCATGAAAAAAAAAAAAAAAGGTTGGAGGTCGTGCAAGGCGGATGACATGCAGCACTAATTGGTTACCAGTGAGAAAAAAACAGTTAAGACCTCAACTCAACCTCCCCCCAACCATATAGTAACATGTTAGTAAAAGAATCGAGCAACAGGCCGCAGCTCGCTGAAGCTCAAAGATAAAAACAAGGGATAATTTCCTTTTGGTATCATTTACAACCCAATTTAAAATAAAATATTAAAATTCATTTTGGAGTTGTCTTACTTTTATTGCGTAAGATATTCATAACAAAATAAATGAAAGTTTATTTTGATTGAAAAAAATATGGTTTGTTTTAGATAGCAAGGTTTAATATTTGAATTCTATAAGTTATAAAGATAATATTTTCTTTATTCCAAAGTGTTTTGAGTTAATTTAAGAAGATTTACAAATTATTTACAAATTTTGAATTTTCTACTTTTGTCCAAATTGATGGCTTGAAAACTAAAAAATATAATATGCTTTATATATAAATTTGTTTGTATTTTTTAAATCAGACAAATAGGTATTTTCTGATTATAAATTATTGTGAATTATTTCTATTATAAATTATTCATAATTTTGAGTAATTTAACATTTCTTGTCCAAACCAATGACATAAAAACTACTAAAAAGTTTTTAATATTATTATCAACTTCTAAATATTTATTAAGAAACTCTATCCATCTATTTATAAAAATTAACGGATAAGTTTGGTGTATTATAGTAATTGAGAAATCATAAGAAAATGACAAATTTGAAATAAAATTATATTCTCTCACCCAAAATAAATTTTTTAACATTATATTTTGAAATGGGTTTCAAATGATATAAAAAGTTTAAAATAAGGGAGGTAAGTGAGATTTTTAAAAGTTTGAGGACACTGGGTGAAACTGTCAGAAACCTCAGGGGAGGTTTCTGAAATTATCCCTAAAAACAACTCTCGTACAGAGGCACACAATTTAGGGCATAAAATCATCAGAAGCTTTAAATAAAACTAACTCTTGTTTAGTGTCTCTAGCACTGAAACTGAAGAGACTCTTCCCTCTTTTTCTTAAAACAAAAAAAAAAATAAAAGAAAAAATCATGTTCAAAGCAGCAAATGTAATAGATAATTTTCTTTATTGACCAACCGTACAATAAAGAATGGGAAAAATAGATAGTCTATCATTTCATCGGTCGGAGTAAGTTTCCCTTGGCAAGACGCCCAACTAAACGAACAAATAATGAAGATTCAGATAAATAGTAGTGATAACCTAACAACAAATAAAAGGTATGATTTTCATTCTGAGAGAAAGGGAAGATGGGGAGGAAAAAAAGAGGAACCTTTGTTGTGTAAACTTTATCCCCATTTTCATTGATGTAGAATTGCAGATACATCTCGCTATCCTTATCCTTGCTCTGCAGAATACCCACGTACGTAACTGCCCATTCAAATTAAAACAAGTTACGCATTTCTCAATAACATCATCAATTGCTGAGTCCAGAAAAAATACTTCTCCTACTGCTACAATAACGTAACCCACAAATTTAGAAAAGGGAAACCAAGGGAATGAAAAACGGAGAGAGAAACAGAAAAGAAAATTGAGCGTGACAAGAGGAGGAGGGGCCACTCTTCTGAGCTCTTACCAGAGAAGAAGTTTTTTGTCTTTCTTTTTTCAGCACTAGGTCTAGGGTTTAAGGATTCTGTATACAGGTGTGATGTAGATACATATATATATATCGGTAAAGACCAGAGGGAAGCGGGATGCAGCTGGCAGTTTATTTATTTATTGATTGCAAAGATTGGGCAGGGCTACGTGCACACAATGTGGAATTGGGCTTCACAACCCACTGCGTGACTCGATCAGCCCACTCTAAATGTCCTCTTTCCTTTCAATGAATCTTGCTTGTGTTGTATTGGACTTCTGAGTTACTAGTCAGTTACCACTCCTCAACCCCATGACCCAGAAACACACAGTCACAAATTTTTCATTCAGCCCACTCCTACTCCTCAATTTCTCCTCAATTTGATCATCTTGTTGGTTCCTCTCAATCAGCTCCCCAATCACTAATGCTCCATCCACACCAAAATCCCCCACAACTTCCTTCTTCTCTTCTCTTCTCTTCTCTTTTGTGGACATTGTGAAAAGATGAAACCTTTGCTAGTAAAGGATTTCCACACCTTCTTGTTTCACATTTCGCTAGTTTTCAAATACAATAATTGTTTGGGGAAGAAGCAATCCATTTCCGCGCACTTCAATCAGCTCGTAAAATGTCTGCCCTTTTTCTATCCAATGAGTCCATAACCAAATCTGAATGCCCCCTTTTCCAGTAATCCACAAACGCCGCCGGTGTGAGCCCGAGCCTGAGATGTCTCACTTTTTGTCCTCGTGTCGGCCGAACCTATAAAACTTCCATATCGGAGATCAGCCTCACCATTCCTTATATTTATCAAAGAATTGTCATTGCAACTCACGTTCTCATGTTCGCTACCCTCACTTAGAATGAAAAGATTTAACCCAAAAAAAAAAAAAAAAGAGTGACATTAAATGGTACAAAGATAACAATTTTTTTTTTCTCTAGTTCACATAATTAGAAAGTCAGTAATAAAATATGAAAAAGCACTATCAACAAGTAACAGCTAACAATAATTTGTCTGGAAATATTATTTGCACTCTCATTTTTATTAATCACACTTTTACTATCATTTTAATCATATAGTTTTCATTTATTAGATTATATGGCTAAACAAATAGCAAGTGTAGAAATAATAATAAAAAAAATGGAGTGCAAACATTTTCCTTCCCATAGTCATGTCCTACTGAGAGTAATTACGAGTGTATTTCCACAAATATATAGCATAGACGCATGGATGAGAAAGGAGGACAAAAAGCAGTGGAATTGTGGTCCATGAATGAAAATTGAGAGAGAGAGAGAGGATGCGTGTATAAATAATAAATATTAAGTGCAATTGTGGTCCATGAAGAAGAAGAATAAGAGGGAGAAAGCCTAATTTTTTGGCCGAAAGGAACCGCATGCAGTGCAATCCACGAGAACGAGAGAGAGAGAGAGAGCTAAGGTCTAGTGTGGCGTGCGGGCTATAAATGCCATCCACTCTGCACCTCCGTCTTTTTTCCAATCCACAAAAATAAAAGGCTTTTCTTTCCCCCCAAAAAGTAAGGTTTCAAACTCGAGCCAAAAAAAATTCTTTTCCAATCAACCAATCAAATATCGATTAGATGGTTACTTGTTTGTGTAAGGCCACCGTGATTAAGCAAAGCATATTAGTGATTATGGATGAGAAATTACAAAGTCTAGCTGAAGTTCGTGAACGTTATTAATCCACGATTGTTGAGAACTTTGGTCGGCGGGTGGTTTTAGTGGGTGGGTGCGTGGGGGCTGCCAGTATTGGCTCCTAGTTATCTTCACTCTTCCAGCATCGCGCATGTATTTCCGATTTGAACATGTAAAAGAGGAGGCTGGAATGGAATTGGAATTAAGAATAACTGAGTGCCCCAAAAACACACACTCTACTTTACTCTTTAGACGATGACGACTGCTACGTGGAGAAGATGGTAAAAAGATATGCACTGCAGTAGCATATAATACAGAGACGAGACGCACGCGCAAGCCAATATAAGTTGACTCAATTAGTAAGGACGGATCACTTTCTCATGAACGATGTGTTTGAATATCACTCTCAATGTGAGAATTGTGTTGGTGGGTGATTTGTAAATATCTCTATAAGCGACCTATAGTCGTATGTCTCAATTAAATTTATACAAATATATTGTTAGCATAACATTTCAGCAATTAGCATGCAATTAGAAATACGTTAATATATTTTTCTTTGTTACCAACTGACGATTATATCTAAGCAATTATTGGAACATTATACAGAGAGAGAGAGAGAGAGGCCTGTATCCTTCTCCGACATCTTTGATTCGCCAAAGACCGCTTGTATCAATTGACTACAATAAGATAAATGAATATTAATTAATGTGGCCTGAAGCTTCATCTTCACAAGATTCACAGGTGATCACTGGTAATCAGAGACAGTAGCAGTAATAGTTCAGAATACAAGTAGCTACAAAAAATTGTGGCAGAAGCAAAGCCAAAGTGGTGATCAGAACAATATGGATTTTCACGTACGACGCCACTTGGCTCAATTACATATTCTACGAACAAATTGACTACACCAAGGGTAATTAGGTACCAGATATGGCTGGCACCTGCACAGAAAGTGTCAAACTGGCACTGCAAGCCTTTACTCTGGATTTGGAACGTGTTTGTTTAAACCGATAGATTTGTACTTAGAGCAGAATTTGAAAGGAATGGATTTAAAATAATTCTTGTATTGGATGGATTTAATGCTTTCTAAATTAGCCTACTCCATCCTATAGGTGGATTTGAAATCTCATCCTTAAAATAAAATTCCTAAACAATGAAATGTATTTGGACTGTGGATTTGATCCATCCAAACACAGTCAATTTTTTGTTGTGTGCATGTTTGTATATATATATAAAATAAATTTTGTTCATGCATCATTTTACTGTCAATACGTACAATTATTTTTTAGGGGAAATTTTCAAGAACTTTTATTAATGAAATTGCTAGAATTCGCCCGGTGCCAATTGCTTTACAATGATCGGAGGGGAGTTTCAAAGAAATTCAAAGTGGGTGGACGTGTTCGCAAAATAGAAATCCAAGTTACGTCCACTGCATATTATTTGATCTAGTATAGTAAAGCGAACATCCTCAATTACCGAGCCTACAGAAGTGCTAATTAGGACAATTATGATTATGTGAGTGTGGGAGAGATATTTTCTTCAATTTTTATCCAAACAGTGAACCAGATTTCATTTTCAAGCTTGGATGGCCATTCCTGACTCAACTCAAGTTCACAATACTATTCTATCCATACGTACGTCAACTATTCAAGGCCCTTGTATCTTATCTGCTAGTAATTTGAAGTGTAACCAGTCCATGACGGCTCGTTATTTGGGGTCCAAAATTTTACTTATTGTCGAAGTTGAATTACGAGAACCCGAGGAGTTGAGGTCAGCGGTAAGCGGTTGGTAATGCGAGCAGGACGACCAAGGTTCGATCTTCGTTGCGCTCCTGCGATAAGCTCTAGGACCAGACCTTCACCCCCAAGTAAGAGTCAGACTCTGCAGACGCACCCCGAATTGAATCCGGGTTAGTCCAATAGGGATACCGGGTGGTTATACCGAAAAAAAAAAAAGTTGAATCACGAGAGCAGCCAATTGCAAGGAGAGAAATAAATGCGTAGGTGGATACATGCATTTATATGGTGAAAAAGGGGGGAAAATGGAAAACACTCGTCTTCGTGCACCCGTGTTTCATTTGCATTTCAAATTCAGAACCTTCCTTAGGAATTAGGATCATAAAGCCCGCTGTCCGTCCCGTATGGGTGTTTTTTCACACGAATTCTCCTTCATTTGTCTGGCTGGCTACTTTTTCATTCGCATTTCAATGAATGAATGAATGAGTTTGAATCCCAAGTCGTAAATTGGAAATCATGCGGGACAACTTTTAATCTGCATCGAATGCTTCCGACAATGGTATATCAAAACAGTAGGTGATATATATCATTCACTCCCTTAGTATTTGCATTTATTAAGAATGTTATGAGATGATCATGGCCCATACAAGTTAATACTGCAGTCCCTTGTTTTGATCCGTCAAAACGCTCATATCTTTTCTTCTTCTTCTTCTTTATTTTTTTTATTTTTTATTCTTCCCCGCTGCTAACGCAAAATGTCGAAACGGAAAGAGATAAAACAGCTTTTGTCAACTTATCCCGCAGTTTTTCTTACCAAAAAAAGGATACAAAGAGGGCGCTAGGTAAGAAATGATGGGGAGCAGCAGTCGGGTAAAGGCAATCAAAAATGGGGGTTAAGGTGGCTTCGGATTCGTTTGTAATGGTGGTGGGATTCGGTGGGTGCGGAGCTGACGGCAGAGAAGGCGTAATAAAGCGGTTAGGAGGGCTTAGGGTAGGGGACCATTTAGAACATATAGTGATTTGAAGAAAGACCACAAATAAAGAAGCAAATCACTAGTGAATGGGTAGGGGACCGTTTTTCTTTTCCATGTGTGTGTGGGTGTGTCTCGTGTGTAGAGCTGTAAACGAGCCGAATCTAGTCGAGCTTTTATTGTTTGAGATCTGTTCGTTTATCGTTCGAACTTGGCTCGTGTTCATTTATTAAGAATTACGAGATGAAAAAATTGTTTGAACTTGGTTCGTTAATTAAATTTCGAACTCGAGCTCGGATCATTTAAGCTAAACGAGCCGAACAAATGAGCCGATTTTATATTTGAACACTAATGAGCGTTCGCGAACAAAACTCTAAATAAAAAACTATTTTACCCCTGTTCGCGAATACTAACAATGTTCGCAAACAAAGCTCGAGCTCGTTTGATAAGCTATCGAGCAATATTTTTTGTTTGAACTTAGCTTGTTTAACTTCTCAAACAAGCTCTTAGCGAGCTTAAACGAGTTGAGCTCGCAAATAACTCGTTCGTTTTACAGCTCTACCCATATGCCCATGTAGACATGGCTATGTTTCAGAATCACTGTTTTCGATTTACAAATCGATAGTTCTGATTGTTATGAAATATGAAATTTAAATCAATCTTTATAGGGACGGTTGAGATTACGATTTCGATTTTTTTAGATACGATCCTTCTAGCTATGTTAAAATACTTATTATTACAAATTTGATTTTAAATAAATATAACAACAAATATAGAAAAAATATGAATTTTATTGTATTATCATTTGGTGAAAAAACATACATGTATTATTGATTTAGAAGAATTGTTATTTTTTGATTTAACAATGGTTATTTTATTGATCCTGTAAAAAGATGGCTTTTTGTGAATTTGTTGTCATGGCTAGTCAAACTCAAAGTATCATCAATTGTTAGTTTAATACTTTAATTAATTTGATTTTAATACTTTGACTAACTTAGATTTGGACTTGAATCAGTTATTGTTATATTTACTAATGAATTGGGATAATAGGTTGGTGGACTAAAACTGAAACAATTGATGCTCAGCGCTGACTATTAAAATTGAATTTTAAATTGAACTAAAGATGTGTAACCATTCACGATATAAGTGTATTTTTTTGTTTATGATTTGAACGAATTTTGAACCGTCAGCACTGGTTCTGGTTCAAATTTTTTATAAACCCGAACTTAAATCTTTAATTATGATTATGGTCATCGGTTCAATAAACCAACACCAGGCACACGTACGTTCCCATGGATTGGAAAATGGAAATGGCAATCAAGAAATCGTGTACGCTCGTAGAAAGTGTTAACCAACCCTTCGCAAATTGGCAAATGCTGTGGAGGCCTATCTTCCTGAGCCCCTCCAACCCCCGGGCCCCCACCCCTGGGGGAGCCCCCGATGCTAAACACCGTAGCTTTTGTGTTTCGCTTTGTTGGTAGGTTATAGTGTTTGACTTGGACGAGCGATAAAATTAAAAAGGGCCGTCGTCCCACGACGAAAAATGATCCAAAATCAGTTAATGAGTGCGGACGGACGTCACGTAATTGTGATGCAACAGCTATGTAAGTAAGGATCCGTGTAAACAAATACTAATCAAATACTACAACAACACATTTCCGTTGGAAAATATACTTACAATAATTTATTTGTAGTGAGTGAATCAGTACAACGTACGTATTCAACAGCAGTTGATTAGATGGCAGGATTAGTGGAATGCATCGAGAAGGTCGTCCGTACCATCTCTCCAAACTTCTGCACTTTTGGAGTTTGGATTACAGAGAGGACCCTTTGATAGGATTTAGTAGCCATACATATATATATATATATATATACAGAGAGAGAGAGAGAGAGGTGGCAAACTAATAATAATAATAATATTATTGTTGTTGTTGTTGTTATGGGCCCCACCACATCCTGAGGCAGGTGCAGAGGGGGGCTCCTTTTGGGTTTTGGACTTTTTGGTCCCAACCCCCAACTCCGTATTAATTATCCTGTTGCTGTGCTGTTGGTTTTGGTTTTGCCCGCCAATGGCAAATCCCAATCCCGCGGGACGGGATGGACGTCGCCACAACCCAACACCAACAGGGGCGGCCCTGCAGAAGTCAACATTCTGGGTGGTCCTCCTTCCACTGCCACTCCTCCACATGGTACTTCCTCACTGGCGATCTCGCTGGCGCGTGCTTCAGATGGTCCCGCCAGCGGAGTAAAATATCTTCACTAATCTATAAGTATAGACCATTACACACACTGACACACACCCCCCGCGCGCTGCGTGTGTGTGTGTGTCGACGTTACTGCGTTTCCCACGTCACAAATTCACAATCACAAACGTCATCCGGTTTCGTTTTGACAAGTGTGGTCCGGGACGTAACGTAACTTCACCACCACTAGCTAGTAGTCTTGCAACCAGGAATTTCTAGATTTTACTTGGGATTTTTGCCTTTTTGGTGAAACAGATATGATCATCAGGGCGCAACATTTGGCCCTCCCTCTTTCAACATTTCTTTGTTTCATTGCTAGACTTGGAATTAGAAGAACGTCAAGGAAACAATTTTCGGTTGGGTTATGGGAGAAAAAGGAAAAAATAACCCAGCAAAGTCTTGGACAGAATTCTTCAGAGGCTTTGGATCTTAATTTGCTTATTAGTAGATGATAATTATACTCTACTTGCCTCGGCCTCGAAACTTTGACAGCATATATACGCACGCCAAAGCATAAGCAATTTCCACAGTTTGACGAGTAGGTTTGCCATGCGTGATCTAATCAAAGACAATTTGCATAGTTGAGGGCAAATGATGATAAATCATTCTAGATGAGGTGTTTGGAGATCAAAAGTCAAGTGAAAAATCATGTGGCAGATACTTACCGTCTTACACCCACACACACACACTTGTGATGTGGTGGTATTCTGCATCCGTCCGACTTTGTAACATATGTTTTTATTCACACAGAACTCAGACCATTGGTCAGGAGTAAGATTGATTTATTATCACTGACTAATACATACATACTCTGCCTGTGGCTGATATAGTAGTTAGAGTATTACTAAGAGTATGTACTAAATTGTGTTTTTTTTCAGGACTATTAGCATTGCTACTATCTTTTTTAAGATTGATACTACTATTGGCTGCAAACTTGCATTCATGCTTGTGATTCATTCAAGCTATAAAAGCCCTTTTCTGTACGGTAAAACACTGACTTTAATGACATGAATACTGAGAATCATATCGACTGCATCGAGCAATGCTTGCATCCGTAACGTTAGACTAAATCACAAGAAATGGAGGGACTTCCTATGGAGTTTGATTCGTTTTTTGGCTTCTCTTTTTGATTGAATACTTTGGTCATAAGCCTTGTCTCTTTAATGTTGTTGGGATTTGGTCAAAATTCTAGTAAGATATTAGAACACTAGGGCAGTCTGGTTGGGATCTGGGGCCTTTATTTGAAGTTTTGTCCAGCTCTGTTTAATTATATACTTCTTGCAGCATTTGGTAGAGAATGGTACAACGTTGGTATAAATATGAATTTTATCAGCTCAGGCTAGGGTTGCAAACGAGCCGAACTTTGGCCTTATCGAGTCGAGCTCGACGAGCTCAAAAAATGAAGGTCGAACTCGAATTTGAATTCGAGCCCAATCGACAAAAAATGAAACTCGAGTTCGAGCTCGAAAAAATAAATAAAATAATTATTGTTCTTAATAAATAATAAAAATATTAAGGATATATATATAATTTCACTATTAAAATAAAAAAATAATATATATATATATATATATATTTGAGCCGACTCGCAAGCTATCGAGCCTGAGAGAGTCGAGTTTGAACTCGACTCGAACATGGAAACGAATTGCTCGAACTCGACTCGAGATCGATCAATATCGAGTTCGAGTCGAGTTCAAATTCGTAAGCGACTCGATTTGTTTGCAACCCTAATTCAGGCAACCAATATAAACATGAATTTTGTTTATATAACTAATTCAGGGTCACTCCACAATTATACTGGAAATTTACGTCAAATATTGTAAGAATTATTATAATTGAACCCATTTAGACAGAATCAATTGGAGAGGCCAATTTGGTTGGTAGTTATATATGAAATAAGTGGAGGCAAATGATTATGTAATGAAAAGCTAAAAGATATACGTAATCTTAGATCATGTCCGGGCCCTGTTTGATAATCCAATTCAACACTTAAACTAAATAGGTTCAAATCTCAACATGTTCAAGTGGTTTTGATAAGTAAAATTAGAACATGTGAATTAATTAAGCAATACAAATTTTTTTAAAGCAAAACTTACTTCAAAAAAATAATTGATAATAAGCTATTCACTTATCATTTAATATGATATACATTCAAATGTATTAGATTTAATACATAACAATTCAATCACTTGATGAATTCAAATTCTAGATTTCAGTTTTCTGACTTCAATTTGATTTTATCAAATGCAGCCCAAGTCGGGAAGCTAATCAAAATGATAAGGCGTGCTATATGAAACAAAGGGAAAAAGAGTTGAGGGGACAAAAATGTCAACTGATTAAAGGAAAAGGATAGCATGTACTGGAAACAAAAAATTTACAAAATGATTAGTAGAAGAAAAAGGTTTTAGTAGTATGGTGGGCACTCCAATCCCCTTCTTGATCGCTCATTTTGGGTCCTTTGCTAAGCTGTTTCCAATAAACTAGAGAGATAAGCCAAGAAAAACCCAATCCTGCAGCCACTCCCCAGTCCCCAATCGCCCTTTTCCCTCTCTCTGCTGTCTTGACTTTGCTGAGTCTTCCCTTCTCTTCTCTGCTCACAAGTCATATCCATTTCCTTAATATATATATATATATATATATATGCTCGTAAATTTTTTTAATTTACCCGGAATTCAACGTCATAGCAATAGAACACCCTCAGAAGGCAGAAGCTTTGGGTATACGTCATCTCAATTTTTCTTGCTCCTCCGCACATCGGGTACGTATGCAGTTGGAAGCTTGAGTCATCTCTCTCTCCCTCCTTCTCCTCTTCTTCCTCTGTATCAAAATTCTCTCTCTCTCTCTCTTCTGGGCGTGTATGTCTGCTGCTAACATTTTCTGCAATAGGGAGCAGTATTGGCAAGCAGCAGCAGGGAGGCAGGCTGGGGAAGAACTCTGTGACAGAGAGAGAATCTGGGGTGGTAACTCAATCAATTATTGTACAACAAGTCTCTGCTATAGCTCCGGAGGCCTCTTAGTTTCCTCCTTCTCTACAACACTACTGACTGGTATTACATATATGCCACTACTGCTTCTAATAATAGTAACAATACACAACAGTTACACGCGCCTAGCTGTGTAGAAGTTGTGGTTGTATGACTTAATATGCTTTTGAGTTGAGAAGAAGAAGAAGAAGATTCATTCATTCAATTCACCACCCCCACTTCTTCTGTACGTATACAGCACTGGGAGTAGTACTTCTTGTTTAGTTACAAAAAACTAGTGTTAGCTAGTTAGTTATAGAGACGAGAACAGATTATACTTGCTTATTGTTCCATTTAATTATTATATTATACACATAATAATAAACATAATAATAATAATAATAAACATAATAATAATAGACTACTTGTGTACTACTGACTACTGGTGCTAGATTAGATTAGATGAGACGGTAGCTACGAGTATGTGTGGGATGATGATAAGGAGGATAAATACTACTACTGGCCACATGAAGAACATGAACTCGTACTCCGGCTGCTCCTCCTCCTCCTACCATTACAATTACTACAATTAAAACTGCCTGGGATTGTTCTTGTTTAATTAGTGGTACTGTGTATTGATCAAAAGTACTAACTCCAATAAATTCAAGTTCTTCTCTAAGTAACAACCGGAGGAGGACGTGGGATGGCCTTTCCCGACCATCATGTTTCACCAGATATGCTTAATTTGCACCATTTCTCAGACCCCCAGCAGCAGCAGCAGCAGCGCCGGCGGCACTTGCCTCAATCCTCTCCGGAAACAAAGCCCCCTCCCCAACCTCCCACCTGGCTCAACAACTCTCATTTCACCTCCGCCCCCCCACCACCTGACTCCAATTTCCTCAACTTGCACTCCAACTCCGACTCCAATTCCGAATCCATCCTTCACCCCGCCCCCGCCCATGCTGCTCACACTAACCCAAATCCTCCTCCTTCAACTACCACTGCCGCCACTACCACCAACGCAGCCCCCCCAGAGCTGACCCACACCACCACCAGCCTCAATTGGCAGAATGCCGGCTACAGAGCTCAGATTTTGGGACATCCCCTCTACCAACAGTTGTTGTCTGCCCATGTCGCCTGCTTGCGTATTGCCACCCCCGTCGATCAGTTGCCCAGAATTGATGCTCAGCTTGCTCAGTCAGAGCAAGTTATCGCCAAATATTCCCCCCTTGGAGGAGTTGGACATGCAAATTTAGGACCCGAAGATCACAAGGACCTTGACCAATTCATGGTAACCTCCTTAACCTCCTCCTCCTCCCATGATATTGTACATATATCCACATATCTTTTGCTTTTTCTTTTTGTTGAATTTTTTTTCCTTTTTTATTAGATAATTTGTTACTTTTGTTTGTTTGATCGTTGTTGGTGCCGGAATTCAAAAGATCGTCTTTTGTTAACTATGACAAGAAAGCTATAATTTTGTTGTTTCCTTTCTTGGCTTAATCACCAATACATATACTTACTGTAAAGTTTTAACTTATACGTACAAGTATTGCCACCTGTTTGGAAAATTTAACATTTGGATTCTAGTAGAGCTGAACACAGCAGCAATAGTGTGTTTTTGATCCTTGGGGCATCATGAAAGAAGAGTTTTGTCTTGCTAATGCAAAGTGGTTGCTCGATACTTTTCTGTAGTGTGTATCCATCATTTTAAGTGCTGTCTGCTCGGTTCTGATGAAGAAATTCTCTAACTTGAATTAATTTTTACACGCCGTTCTGATACTGCTTCTATGTTCCACACTACGGTCCCTTTTAAAACAAAATTTCTTTTTTCCCTCTGTTTTTGGCGATAAACTACAAAATTGATGATTTGTCTTGTAATCAAGTAATACTGGCACATAGGTAGCTGGCATGCAAACTTAGCTTTGCTATTTTTTTAACTTGACTTGTGGTCAAGTTTCATGTACATGACAGTGCATGTACACAGGCTTAAAAGATACCGTCAATGTTTTGTCCTAGTTTGTCTCGTCTGTGCTTTGCGCCCCGGCATAATATTTGGATGATTTTTGGTTCTTACTCATGCAGCTTCCTGTCTATATAGATATCTGTATGGTGCTTACCAGAAAGGGATTTTCAGAAGCACAGTTTCCCTTTCTATGCAAAGTGGTTGATTACCTGTGTATCACCTAATAGGTCCTCATTATCCGATTTTCATAGTTTCCTTTTATATGCAAATTGGTGTTATTACTGGATAACACCTGATTTATTGTTGAATACAACCCAATAATCTGATTTTCATAATTATCCCACTGCTGTTCTAGAAGATGATGTTTGATTCTTCTGAGGGTGATGGATCATAGATACTAAGCTTGATGGAGGGAATCATAAACATTACCTACTTAAAGTGGTTACACCCAATTATGGTCAAGTTTCTGTACTTTGTTCTTTGGCACCACTCTATAAGCTTTCATTTTCTTGCATGTTCGGTCACAGCAGCAGGTATTTTGCCAATGGTCAGTACGGCAAGTTGGAAATGACAGGTTCCTTCCTGAAGATATGACAGAAATAGTGATCAACTTTTACCTTGGTGATCTAAAAACTGATATTTCAGTATTTAATCAACCATATGCTTTGTGTTTTTGGGGCATTAAGAAATAGAGGCTAAACACAAACTAGTTTCCGATAGAACTAAATGCCGCTAGGGATGTCTATCTTTTTCTGTCCTAAAAGAGATATCTTGTGGAGTTTTGGGCATCTGATGAGAGCAGCATTACGGAGATACTGCCAGCATAGATCCTGTTGAAGTTGGATGCTTAACCTTGGGAGAGCCCCTAGCTTTTGCTCATAAGAAGTACATAAGGCTCATATGTCTACTTGCATTAAATGGAAAGAGTTACTTCTGGACAACCAAACACAATTGGGCTACAATATAGAACAGAGATTCTTCGTGGAGAATCAATGTGTTTAGTCCTCTTTTTAGTATTTCGATGTATAGCTATCCTCACTGTCATGGATGCTAACTCCTTTGCAACTTAAATACTGTTAAAAGATGAAAAAGATAACCACAATTTGTTTGGTATGCCCTTTTATTCTTCAGAGTTGTGGTAAACAGATCCTATTTTCCTTCCAAACAACTTCTGAATGACTAAACTTTTCTCTCTTCCTGTTATCATGTAGACACACTATGTCCTGTTACTTTGTTCTTTCAAAGAACAACTGCAACAACACGTGCGTATTCATGCAATGGAAGCAGTTATGGCTTGTTGGGAAATCGAACAGTCGCTGCAAAGTTTAACAGGTGAGTGTTGTATCGCTCTGCAATGTTTTTTAGCTACCTACTTCAATCTTCATTTTTTTACCTATTTGGATTTTAATGTTGGCAACAGCGACTGCATGTATGGTGTACAAATGCATTTTTATCATGCTGAGGATCAAAGAAAAATGAGGTCAAACCTACAATTGCTTGTCCTAGAAAATACTGGCAAATTTAATACTTCCCCAAATTCTGACTGAATTTGCTGCTAAATGTGCTACAATTCTTGACATGGTAGCATGTTAGGTGATTAAGTCGAGAATGCCACTGGATATTTCAATGATTCTACATAAATCTCTTGCTACCTCACTATAGTTTCTTTTGTCGAAATTACTTCTTTGATTGATTTTGGGCATTGTTTTGCAATTATAAAGGTCAGCTTCCACAATTAAACTAGTTAACTGCTGTATGATACGATTAACCTTTTGCATGCAAGACACACACACACACACACACACACACACACACACACAAAGAAGAAGAAGAAGAAGAAAAAAAAAAAAGAAAAAAGGAAAAATGACAACATTGTTGACGGAAAAACCCCATAACTGGTATCTAATCAGTGTAAAATTTATTAATTATTTTGGTTTTGAACAATATTTCCCAAAGGCTTTCCTTGAATTTGAGTTTCTTGGAGGTCACTGTTGACTTATCTATTCAACCTGGGATCTCCATTTAATCACTTTTTAGTCTAACATTCTTCATGAGATTAGCTAATTATAGGCTTGCATATGAGCATAATATGTATAGCAATCTCTCCAGGAGCCTGAAATTGCTAAGGCTAATGCTTCATTTACACAATTATACAGGAGTATCTCCAGGAGAAGGAACAGGTGCAACGATGTCAGATGATGATGACGACCAGGTGGATAGTGATGGCAACCTGTTTGATGGAAGTTTGGATGGTCCTGACAGCATGGGTTTTGGACCTTTGATCCCCACAGAGAGTGAAAGGTCGTTGATGGAGAGGGTGAGGCAGGAGCTGAAACATGAACTTAAGCAGGTGTTTTACTGACCATCAACTACCAATATTTTTGTTAAAGAATTTGAGTCACCAATGCATGGGTTTCCAATAAAAGTGATGTGTTGTATAGTTTTGTAAATTGTATTGATTTGTAAATGTTGGTTAGCGTATTCAAACTTTTCCTTTCTTGCTTCCCCAAAACAGGGTTATAAGGAAAAGATTGTGGACATTAGGGAGGAGATTTTGCGGAAGAGAAGAGCAGGAAAACTCCCTGGTGATACCACCTCTGTTTTAAAAGCTTGGTGGCAATCGCATTCAAAGTGGCCGTACCCTACAGTAAGTTTAAAAGACAAATTATCTTGATTGAGAATTTTAAGTACATGACTCTGTTCATAAAGATTTAAACTTTTGTGTGTAAAGCACTATTATTGTTGAGGTTCACCTAATAAAACTTGCCTGTAGCTTTCCTTCTGCTGAGATCAGATGCAGGTGTACCAGAGCGATATAGCGTTCTTAAAGGGCCCAACTCTTGCCTAATATGCCCAGATTTCTTGATGAGCCCCACCGTAGTTAATAAAAATAAGATAAACCTTTCAACTTCAATGTGATGTACTGGCCAGAATTTAAGTGTTATTGTCAAATTTTGCAGGAAGAAGATAAGGCAAGACTGGTTCAGGAAACAGGTTTGCAATTAAAGCAGATAAACAACTGGTTCATCAACCAGAGGAAGAGAAATTGGCACAGTAATCCTTCACCTTCTACAGCCTTGAAGAGCAAAAGGAAAAGGTAATCTATAAGTTGTAAAATTTATTCAATTACAAATTTAAAAGAATTTGCCACCAACTTAGATTGAAAAAGAAAAGGTATTGCAGGTGAAACAGCAGTGATCATTACATGTCAAAAGAAAGACATCAGTATAGTCGTGTGGTCCAAGTGATGACAGTTCATGCCTCCTCTTCAAATGGTACATCAGATGTTGGTACTATAGTTCTGTTCTATAAGAGATGTTTTATAAGTGACATGTGAATACAAGGGGATTTGAAGCCAAAATACATTTCTTGCTCCTAATATCAAACAAGAATCAACTTTGGTGATGAAACGATAATTTTATCTGAGTTGGTTATCTCAACCTTGATATGTAAGCAAGAAGAGGCAATAGTATACTGCATCCCAAATGATAAGTACAAGATTCATTTTGGGAATACTTGATGAGAATTTGATGGATAGGCTTACCTGTGCTCTGCTAGCTTCATGTCATTTTTGTTTTTCTTGTATTTGTGTACAGTGTTAGGTACATATGATGTGGGTGTATATTTGAATAATCTACTGGGCAGTTGTACAAGATCATGTTAGTGCTCTTCAGCATTTGAGTTTTATAGTGTCAATTAAAACCTGTGCTCTAAAGTTGATTATGATTGCACTCTAGGCTAGCAATGATGCAATAGAACAACCTGTTGGAAGAGGATGCTACGGGCAAAATTGATTAAGAAGTTAACAGGGTAGTGCTTTAATCTGAACCCAAAGCGAGAACCATATATAGCTGATTAAATAGTACACATTGATCCAAATATTTATTGTATATGAAAACAAAATTTGAAATATCAGAATACCGAGAGCCTTTTTAGATGTTAACGATCTAAATCTTAAGCTGCAGAGAAACACGTCAAAGTTGTGAAATTGAGACAGCAAGGAGCCAGCCTTCAAACCCCTTAAAATAATTCAACCAACACCTGGCGTGAGGTGGGCGTGGCTGTGGAAGTGCTAGTAGTATTAGTAGTAGTAGGAGTGGTAGGGGTCAGGATCACCTTCCTGGGTGTTGCTGGTGGGTGTGGGAAGTCGAGGCTTCTCCTCATTAGCTCCCCTACATGATCAGAGCTCCTTGACTTCCGAATTTCTTCCACAACGTGGTGCTGCATCCTTATTATATTATTAATTGGGGTGGGCAATTCAGGACTGCCCCTTGTCCTACCTGCAGGCGTCTCCACATCCAGCTGCTGCAGGCTCTTTCGTACCTCGGCGACGGCTGCAGCCCTGGTTGTTGAGGTGGGCTGAGGAGGAGTCCTAATCAGCATCTGCGGCTGCTGCTTCATCCTTATTTGATCTCCATCTCCTGCTGCCGACCTTGGTGGCGATAATGGCAGTCTTGCGGCAAAGCTCCTCATGGGAAACTCCCTGGTCAC
Organism: Gardenia jasminoides; assembly: GCA_013103745.1. Classification (NCBI taxonomy): domain Eukaryota; kingdom Viridiplantae; phylum Streptophyta; class Magnoliopsida; order Gentianales; family Rubiaceae; genus Gardenia; species Gardenia jasminoides. Next base: position 27,034,747 of record CM023103.1, read on the forward strand.
GTCAGAAGAGTCATGATCATCGTCCTCAAAATTGAGGGAGTAGCTTAGGGGGTCGTAACTGAAATCAGCGGAAGAATGGCGACGGTGTCGACGCATGCAAGACATCAAACCCCTGTACCGTCCTTTGATCTTGACGTCGGGGAGGTCATTGGTTTTGGAGCGGATCCACGCGGATGGAGATATCCTTCGGCTGCTGCCGGGACTTGGGGGCACAGATGAAGAGGAGGAGGATGCATCCAAGGATTCGGCGCGATGATGGCGATTGAAGCAACAGCCTAGACTGACGGAGGACTTCTTGCGCCTGGCCCTCAGAGATGAGGTCTCGTGCTCCTCCTCCATAATGGTATATAACGTATTCGGATTACTCCCTACTATTTGTTTTTTTTTTTTTTTTTTTTGGCGATGATTGATTGATTCAAAGTGGAGATGCTGATCAGGAAGGAAGGGGAAAGTTAGGTGAAATCAAATCATCCAAGATGGATCGAGGAAACTAATAATCAACAAATTCACGGTGGTGCATGGGGAGATACATGCACATATGATGAGAAAATTGAGGAGGTGGGAGTGACTAATTAGATTTAGCTTAGCAGTTTGGTGCATGGATCCAAAAGGAGGAGGAGGAGGGAGGAGGAAGATGGAGATGGAGCGGGAGATGAATCAGCCTGTCGTTACTCGTTACATGCATGGGAATAATACTCCATGCATAATGAAATTGAAACTGCGCATTTTTGGGGTTTGGTGTGGCCATTTTGTGATTGGAGAGCGAAAAGAGGTCAGGTGGACTTACGAGAAACCCGGCGCGGAATTTCAACCCAATGGCTGGCCTTTGTGAACTCTTGCCCGCTTAACTTGGTTTCACAGTTCATCATTGGCTTGATATTACGTCAAGTGCACCCTATGCTCCTACTACCTGATTAGAACACTTTTCTGTTTTTTTTTTTTTTACTTTCATTCTTTTGCTAGTGAAATTAGAACTTGTTGGAACTCACTTGAACTCAAAAAAAAAATCATAGACTTGTTTGTAACCAAAAAAAGGAAAAAAAAAAAAATAGAGATTAGGCTAGAATCACTGTAACAAGGAACAAAAATCAAAAGGAAAAAAAAGATTGAAAATTAAAGAATGTGAATTGTATATCATTTTCTTTTTTCTTTAATTTTTGACAAATTTGATGTGTAAATTGGGTATTAAGTTAGTGCTAGTGTCATCATTTTGTAGCAACAACTAACAAGGGAGGTAAGTGTAATATTCAGAGCAAGAGAAGCATTAGATGGAATTGTCACAGACTTGAGGGGATGTCTATGAAATTATCCCTTAATGTTGGTTAGGAATGGGTACTAAATTGAATCATTCTGTGACTGAGGTTTCAAATTTGATTCGTTCATTCATGTAATAATGCTGAAATTGGTGATAGTAGTTCTGGGCGCATTTTTTATTCGTTTTTTTTGGGGGTTTTTTGGTTTTGGGGGATTGGGTGGGGTAGATCCGTAGATGAGTTGCAGTCTCGCAAGTATATTAAGGAAGCATTGCCGTAGTTGGAAAAAAAAAATTTTTTTTTGAGGGGCTAATTTTTTATTTGGAGGAGTAAAGAGGGAAGGGAAAGGAGGGCAAAGCAGAGGAAATTAAGGGGTTTTTGTTTTTTTTTTTTTTTTGTGTTTGTACGCATGCGCGCACATGTTTGATCTATTGTTTTAGGAAGCAAAGGGAAAGATTAACAAAGAAAAAAGGAGGTAATGAAATCACTTAAGATTTCTTTTCTTTTTTTTATTATTAAATTTGGGACTGATTTACAATAAAATGATTCATACCCCAGGCATGAAACCAGGCGGGTGTTTTTTTTTTTTTTGTGTTTTTTCTATGTTAGTCTTTGTTTTTAAAAGTGTTGAGTCGTTTGGTTGGACACTTTGGACTAATCCAAGTCCGAGTGTGTATTCTGCTGTCGGTTCGGAATCGTATTTGGTATTAAGAGACTGATGGATTTCGCTGTGGTGTCTTAAAGGCTTATATTATATTATAATATAATATACATATGTGTATTAGTTGTGGTGTCTTATTATTGCATTGGCAAAAACCGATTCGGGGTCGTGTGAATTGTTTTTTTCTGAAATTTTCATGAAAAAATATATTGTAACGATACGATGTATGTGAGGTAAATAGAAAATAACAATAGCGCGACACAAAAGAAAAGAAACTAAGGCACTGAACAAATGATGCAACGATGAGGCCAATCAGGGGCCGAGGATCTCTATTGTCTTCTTTACAAACAGTTAATTGGGATTGTTTGGATGGTTATTATTTGTCCAAAACTCTTTATTTACATTATTAATATGATTTTTAATTATATTTCTATTTAGAAAAGTATTAAAGTATCTTTTTAAAAAAGTTATTTTAAATAATCTACTATCTAAACAAACACATTCGTATTGTTTTGTGTGTCTCGCCTTGGATTATCCATCTTGTGGATTAATTTTCTATAAAATCTAATTTGTTCATTTTTTGTTGTAAATTTCCTCCAAGCAAAGGAAAAAAAAAAAAAAAAAGAGGACTGAACAAACAGAAAAGTAAAGTGCTAAAATATGTTCACAAAGCCAATTGTGTTAGAGCATGGCCCGCATGGGACATAATTAAGACATATTAATTTTCTTTTCTTTTCCTCTCCAAATCCAAGCAAAATATACAAGTACGTTCCCTTGATATTCGTCCGGGAAGGGATCTCCTACTACAGTAAGCCGGCCAGCAGTACATTTTAAGTAATTCTACCCACTGTCCATTTCTCCGTCTCTCTGGAAGCGCCTCCCAAAAAATGGTGAGCTTCATTTCTCTTCCTTCCCCTTCTCCTGTATGCCTCTCTAATCTTTCTTTTTCTTTTTCTTTTTCTTCTTCTTTTTTTTTCCCTTTTAATTTTATTTCTAGATAGATGTTCTCTTATGCTAGCTATACTTCCTTTGCTGACAGGAAGTTGAAACCTTCGATGGCGGACCACCATCTCAGTCGGCGGCTCAACCGTCTGGGAACTCGCCGTCGCCGTTGCTCGATGACTGCTTAAATCTTCTGAGAGGAGAGAGAGACGAGCAGAGACTAGCTGGTCTGCTCCTCGTCACCAAATTCTGCAACATACAAGACCACTCCACCATCCTCCAACTCTACCGCGCCGTCGGCCCTAAGTTCCTTCTCCGTCTCTTACGCACTGGTATGCCTATTTCCTCTTGCTACTTTTCAATTAATTCCAATCTCTTTCTCTCTCTCTTCCATTTGTTTGGTGTTCAATTGTATTACTCGTACAGTTCTAATTTATATGAACATTTAGGTATGGGTAAAGGAGGAGGAGGAGCAGGTGGTGGTGGTGGTGGTGGTTGAGACTCGAGACGCCTACTTGCAGCTATCTGTATCAGTTCTCGCCGCCTTCTGCAGAGTTCCTGAAATTGCTGCTTCTCAAGACATGCTTGCCCTTATTCCTCTCTTTCAGGAGATTATTTCCACCCGGTATGCTGTCAAACTCTCTCTTTGGCTGATTCCATCCTGCCATCATGCTCAACCTTGTTTATCCCCTCATCCCCATTCACCCAAAAACAGAGAGCTCAATTTCATTTGCTCTAGACTGAAAGTTTTGTAACTTCTGGTACCCATTACCCATCATGGATGTCTTTTCTCTTATATGAAGATAATCGAGTCAAATCTTCTAGATGAGTGATTGTGACTGTTGTAGTAGAACTAGGCAACATTTTTTAGCCTTTCAGAACTGCTTACCATAAAGGTTTACCTCTCAAGGGGTATCCTTGTATATACCTGCTCTTCAAACTAAGCAGTATAGTACCTAGCTTTTTCCCAGTCATTCCCATGGCAAATGACTAACCGGTATACATGCTCTCTTTTATGGTGAATCCTTTGACGCTCGATAACATAAAAGTTGAATTTTTTTAGAAATGCAGTTAATGAGAAAGCACATGCTAGCAGTTGATTTTATTCTTTGATTTTTTCCTAAATTGCATTTTTTTGTTGTTTTGAATACTTCTGGCTTTTTCTTTTTTTAATTCTTTGTAGTACTGGAAGGAGATGTTTATCTGTGTTATATGATAAATTGAAATCTAAACAATGTATATTTCCATTTACAGTTCAACCTCATCTGTAATTGAGGATTGCTATGAGTTTGTATATCTGGTGTCAAACACGCATGAAGATGGCGTAAGAGCCTTATATGATTCTGGGGGCATGCAGCTGCTCGCTTCTCAACTGTCCACTCTGCCTGATGGTAAGTGATCTATCTTCTGTTGAACTATTGATCACATTGGAAAATAGGCTATCCAAATCATGTGTAGGACCATTCTCACTTCATAGAGCGTGCTTATTAGATGTTGCTGCAACTTTAACAATCATATGTTGTAGTTGGTCATCATAATCTTGTAAACTTTAGCTTTTTGTTCCACCAACTCGGATGGCTGAAGCTTGACTGATTTTGTGCAGGGTCACCCATTGTGGAACTTGCCGTGAGGCTTGTTCAGCTCATAATAAGCAGGTTACCTGCTGAGAAAGTTTTCATTGAACATCCATCAGAGCTGGCAATGTTGGTAGGCATATGCATGTTTATAAGATGTTGACTTCACTACTGTGGTTAACTCATGCCTAATTTCTCTTGCATCATTGGCATCTTTATCTTTTATTGCTTTGTTGGCAGTGGAGTGTTGACTACTTCTGATTATCTTGCAGGTGGTTGGACTAGCACGACTCTTTGCTTTGCTACAGACTGCTCTAAAGTTTGAAGCGCTTCACCTCTTATCTGCAATTCTTTCCTCTCAATGTTCAGTATGCCACCTGATTTCCCTGAACTCTTTCAATTCAATTAGAATGTTCTGGTTTCATACTTACCTAATGATTTAGTTAAGTATCAAAACTAATGAAATCAATATGATGTCTAGTGCACTTTGATTGCTGTTTAGAACGTTCTCAGTTATTGTAACAAATAATTACATAGATCAATAGCATTTTCTATATGTAAATTGGAAGATTAACAGTTGCCTTCTCGTTGAAACTCAAGGAGATTCCTTCTGCAATGTTTACATGGATTACTGCATTGCCTATGGCGGTGCAGGTATCTTGTTATCACTAGGATCATAACTCTTCCAGTGAGACAAGCAATTTTTTTCCCCCTGTGCTATCATTTTATAACTTGCAAGGAGGACTATTCCTGAATGGCTCTAAATTTTAACCAATCAAATGTAGGAAAACCAGAACTTTTGAGACAATATATGTTGTTGGATTGCTTGTCTGAAACACTTCCCACCTTGAATCCTGAATTTTTTTTTTTCAAATGTACCTGATGCACTTGTATGGAATCTTTTTGTCATATTTTGCTTACAACTATCTAATACATCCTTTTGCTTGTCACAGGCACCTGTGCATGGAGCTCTGAATTCTATGGCAAATAGTACTTGGTCAACTAACATGCGTATTGGTATTGTGGCTGTCTTGAATAATCGAGTTGGTATGTTTCATTGCTGTAAACATTTATACATTTATACATGTTAGACAGAAACAATTCATTAAGGTTCACGTCAGCTAGTTGATGGAGTTAGTGATTGAAACTCATCTTTTTCCTGTTAAATCTGCAGCCCCAGCTGAAAAGCTTCAGGCCCTGGTCTTGGCTGAGTGCACCATTTCGATTGTGGGTGAGGAATGGCTTATCGGGTCTGTGAAATTACCTGATGTACAAGATCCTGTTCCTGTTGACAGGTAAGGCAAAAGTTGTGTGTCAATGATCTACTATATGATTACTTACTTTGCTTCCTTAGCATCGTTCTTTGCCACAAAGATGGTATATTTACTGTCTTTTATTCTTTTCCAGGTGTATACTACTTGTGTTGGGGACTTCCAGGGTTGAAATTGCGGTTCTCCTTAACGAGCTGGCTCGTCTGAGAGATGAAGCCTCCAAGAGTCATTCATCAAATGCTGAGGCCATTCGCATGAAACAAAGAAATCTTGCCATTTGCTATTCTTTGGTTGAGAAAGTAATAAAGCTTGTTTCAAAATTTGGCGGAGATGAGGGCTTGCATCCAGATGCCACAATAAGTGATGGCACTTTGACAGCAATCATCTCTGGACTTAATGAGACAGTCAGTGTTGTTCTTGACTACCTAGAAGATGTCAAGGAACATGGAGAAAACAAAGGAGACGATCTGCTAGCCTCAGTCCGGCTGATTGGGAGCTATCTTGCTGAAACACCTCATGCATGCCGAGAAAAGGTTAAGGCGCTACTCAGCTATATGCTCTCTATTCAAGGAGAAGATGAGGCTAGCCCTTTTTACTCGATCTGCTTTTTGATTCCCATGCTTTGTCAAATAACGATGAGGACTGATGGATGTAAACTTTTGGCTTCATCTGGAGCATATAATGCTGTTATTGAGTACCTTATTAGGTTGATTGCCCCAAGCAGCTCTACACGTGAGGATATTGGTTCTGTGTACTTGGCATGTGATACGATTTTGAATTTTCTTATGAAGAGGGAACAAAATGCGTTTACCTTCAGTGAAGCTAGTTTTATCAAGCTTTTGGGTGCATTGTCACATTGGACGGAGGATAGAGGGGACCCTGACAGTCTCATGATGGCTTCGAGCATTTGTGCGTTAATACTTGATTCAATATCTGAGGAGACTCTCATACGTCATCCAGACTTCAGCAACGATGACCTAGTCAGTCTTTCACAGCAGATGAAGAGAAGTTTGGCAATGTGTGGCAAGGGTATGATGTCCGATGAGGAATCTGATCTTTACCAAATAGTTAATGTATACTACTGGCGTTGGGTTGATCGGTTTCCTCACATGAAGGAGTTGATTGAGAGATGATGATTCCTTACTTTAAGTGGCTTTTGGCCCCATGGTCTTGTGTTGGAGTAGAAAACACGACTAGGCCAAGTAACCGAGTGGAAATGCGCTCCGCCGCCCACTGGGTGTCTGTTGAGCCTTGAGAACGAGGCTGCAAAGATGCTGGGAATGAATCATCAAGCAGGTTTCTGGAACCAACCTCTCAAAGAAAATCTCCTGGGTTCTTCTCTTGTCAAGGAGCGAATACTACTTAATCGTTTCTGCTTTAATACATCAATGGAGCTTTAGGAGTTCATAGTTTCATACTACGTGTATTATATGTCTGGCCAAACATCTTCTTTTACAACTGGGGCAAGTCGTGTATGGTAGACTGCCAGTCATATGTAGCAGAGTTACCGTAGTTGAGGCTTAGGTGTTTTTCCTACGGACGGGCTGATGAAAATGGAATGGCCTGAGGAGGACCATCTCTCAAATTTTCCATGGATGTTCTCTTTCCTTCTTTCATCCAATCCAAGTGTCCACAACCCCTTTGGCTTGTATGTTGCATTTTTCACTTTTTTTTTTTTTTTTTTTTTTGTGTCAATACTCAAAATTGAAGTAATGATGATAAGCAATAAAGGACGGGCAGTCCCCGTTCAGCTCGAAGACCGGCCAACAAATGCAATTAGTTCAAACGCCGAGCGAGAGAGTAAAAGTAAAACTGAAGGAGAAGAATATCTGATTTTAGTCAAGAAATTGCCACAAATAAGCCAGAACTTGTGCATCATGTTGCAATGCCATGTAGTAATACACATAAGTGTACCTCCAAGAAAGCAAATCAGCAAAAACCAAAAACTGTTGAGGACTTGAATGAGAGATTAAAGCAAATTGAGCAGACTAAGCTTAAAATTATTGGGAAAAATCCCTGGGAGGTACACTACACGCTTGAACAATAATTTGACTTTTTTCTCGTCACCTGCATATAGACAGACAGGCAACAGCCCGCAGATAAAAGAAATGCTGAGTAGGTAGGAAGGACCCCACCCTCCCCGCCTAGACGCCCGGCCGCCGCCACCGCTGCTAGTAGTAGTAGTGTGCACCACTACTAGACCACTACTGGTTGAGGAGGAGACTTTGCAAAAATACTTAAATTAAAAGAAAAAAAAAACACAGAAAAAACAAAGTCAAATATGAAGAGGTGACAGACAAAGTTTCCACTTCCCCTTCGACTTTCATTTTTCTATTATTACTCCTAACTAATTCACTCATTTTTTGTATTGAGGAGGAGGAGGAGGGGCGGAGGAGCCAGTTAGTCTCCACTATCTCACGTCTTCCTCCCCCAGATTCCATGTACTAGTAAGCAGTCTTTAGAGCCAAAAAAAAAAAAAATCAAGAGTCTTTAGAGCAAAAAAGCAGAAAAAAAAAAAAAAGCCCCCCACAATAACCAGAGCAAGATATTAGCAGAAATGGGGTGTGGGAATTTGTTCTTCACACTAGTCATCACTTTATCAGCAGCACTCATCACCTACAACATCCTCATTTCAGCCAATGCATCTCTCAACCAGCAGTTCCCTGACCCTTCTCATGATCAATCTCATCCTTCTTCTTCTTCTTCTTCTTCTTCTTCTGTATCAAGAAAAAATGGGCTCATCAGCAGCACCAAAATCATCTCGGTGGACCCTATCATCAAGATGCCTCACGACAAATATTTATCCGCTAATAACAACAACAGGAAGAGGCTCTTCCACACCGCTGTTACATCGTCTGACTCCGTCTACAACACCTGGCAGTGCAGGATTATGTACTACTGGTTCAAGAAATTCAGTGATCAACCCGGCTCTGAGATGGGCGGCTTTACCAGAATCTTGCACTCCGGCAAATCCGACTCCTTCATGGATGAGATTCCTACTTTTGTTGCTCAACCACTCCCTTCTGGATTGGATCAGGTTCTTCTTTCTGCATTTTTTTTAAATTTTCTTTTCGCAAATTTCTTTTTGACTCGTCCTTTGCTGGTTTCTAGTAATTCTTACTTCTTATGTGCATCTTGCTGGTTTTTTTTTTTTTTTTGGCCCCCTGGTGGGCTTTTCTCCCTTGGCTTCTTGTTGTTAGAGAAGGTTTGTATGTATAACTCTAATTTGCAGCTGGCGTGTCTCGGAATAAATGTTGGAGTGTCTTATAAGTAAATTTGTGTCTGGAATTCTGATTACAATTGTTTTATAACCAGGGATATCCTACAAGGAGGGAGTTAATTCGTAGAAAGTTCTGGCCTTTCCTTGTGTCCGTCAGAAAATAAATTTTGGTTAAGGGAATGGATTCTGTGGAATTCTTGATTTAAGCTCAGGGTTATATCAGAAAGTTAATGGCAAGATATTATCTCCTAATGTGGAAGTGGATCATCTTTAAATGCTAGAATTAAGATACTGGTGATCTTTTCAGTTGACATCCCCAGCAATCTCTACCTTCTATTTAACTTAATTCACAAGCATTTCTTGGCTTCAATTCTAAGCCTTTCCAACAGCTGACCTGTCGTGGCCCCTTCTAGAAAAATAAGTCCTCTTATAGCTGTTCCATTGTTCCGTTGATTTCCCATATCCGCAACCCATATCTATGTGACTAATTAGATCCCGAAGAGCTCAAAGTGATTTTTCTTTTCTTTTGACTTGTATCAATGTCTTAATTATGCATGCATTCATGTAAATCTTAGAAGGGGGGAAAAAACATTTGTTGAAATTTTTCCAGATTTCCTAACCAATTATTTAAATGTATAACTCAGGCTTTTAGCTGGAGCTATGGAGGTTTTAGTGGGTTCTTCCACCTAACGTGTCATTTTATTGTGCAATTACAGGGGTATATAGTCCTCAACAGACCTTGGGCATTTGTACAATGGCTTCAGCAAGCTAAGATTAAGGAAGAGTATGGGATTAGATATGCTTTCCTTTCACATTATTGAATTTAGATTGCTGTACATCTTTTTCTGCAATTCACGGAGTTACATTTTTTTTATGCGCGAATTTACCTTCTTATGCAGCTATATATTGATGGCAGAGCCAGATCATATCATTGTCAAACCAATTCCAAACTTATCTAGAGATGGCCTTGGAGCGGCATTCCCTTTTTTCTATATTGAACCAAAGAAATATGAGTCTCTTCTTCGAAGATTCTTTCCTGATGAGAAAGGACCAATTACTAACATCGATCCAATCGGAAATTCCCCTGTCATAGTTGGGAAGGTGTGTACATTGCTCTTAGTAAGTCAAAAAATTTCCCCTGTAATCTAATGTGTATGCTTCTAATGTTGAACAAATAATTCTAGGAAGCTCTACAAAAGATAGCTCCAACTTGGATGAATGTTTCCCTAGCCATGAAGAAGGATCCTGAAACAGATAAAGCTTTTGGTTGGGTTCTTGAGATGTAAGCCACGAATACTCTACTGATTCCATTTTGAACTTTTTATTTTACTCTAGCTCTTTAATGTGTATGCAGGTACGCCTATGCTGTTTCCTCTGCATTACATGACGTCCGTAACATTTTGTACAAGGAATTTATGATTCAGGTTGGCATTTTTAAGTTGTCACCCCATGTATTTTTATGTGTTGAGAAGTTAAGTAAAGCATATTCCTTTTTAGCAAATGATGATGTCGCTGAGAGCTTCTGAAGGACAACCTTATCTTCTCTTTTGCTGGTTACTCTAGTAGATTCTTATCATTCACAGTCAACTACTTGTTCTGGGAATGTAAGAGAAAAGTACTTGTCGCAGCATTTTCTTGATCGGAGAAATTTGCATCCAATTCCCTACATAATATTAGATGTAGAGAATAGTTCCAAATTCTAGTATTAAAGACCCCTAATTCTTCAAGTTCAGAATTATTATCAGAAGTTTGATGCTTTGCTTTCCTATTCCAGGACTTCTGCTTTTACCTTAACTTTTTGTGTCTGATAACATCTTTTCATATTTGAAGAATTCCTTTTTTTTTTTTTTTTTTGAGTATCCTAATTACTCACTTTTGAAAACTTTGGGTAAACTTTTAGGCAAATCATTTTTGTATTTCCCTTCCTCTTTTCAGGCTTTGTCTGCTGAACTGCACTGAATTTAGAACACAAGCATGCATTGCCACAGTTGAAACAACCTAAGATGCTGGAACTGCTTTATCACACATTAAAAAAAATTTCTTCACCTTGGAAAAGGTTTTAAGAAGGGTTCTTCTTCTTCTTCTTCCTTTTTTTTTTTTCTTCCTTTTATAATGACTATGCTTTTGTGCATATCAAATGCTGTATCCATTAGAAACCTATTGAGTCATTCCTGATATCACTTATGGAGTTTTAAATTGATAGTAGCATCTAACATCTGATGTGTATAACAGACACTATAAATTAGAAGATTTGCCTACTCATTAAGTCATGTGTTGAATCCTTTCTTTGGTTGTAACTCGTGGCAGCCTCCGTGGGACACAGAAATAGGCAAGGCATACATCATCCATTACACATATGGGTGTGACTATGATCTAAAGGTACTTGAAATTATGAGATTTCTGTACATTTTGGTGATCAGTGTTCTATAAAGGTCATTTTGCCAGTTAACTGAAGCAGAAATATGTTTTTCTTCTTCATGTTTTGGTGTCTTCAGGTTCTTATATCGGCATTGCTTATTTTATATTGCAGGGTAAATTGACATATGGTAAGATAGGAGAGTGGAGATTTGACAAAAGATCTTATGATAACATATGGCCTCCAAGAAACCTTCCACTTCCTCCAGCTGGTGTGCCAGAGAGCGTGGTGTGTTTTTCATCTCTGTGAATGCTCAATCTTTTCATGTGGTCATAGTACTTTATTTGCATGAGAAGTCTGACCTACCTTTTCATTCTAATAACTCTTATTTAAAATAAGCATGAAAGCACCGAGCACAACACTGAAAGCGGAAAAGGTTGGCCTTTTAGGCAAATAACACTAGGGAAAACCAACTAAAGACTTCACTTTCAGTAGGTATAGTAGTAAATAATGCTTTTGTGATATATCAAATACGTGTTACGTGCTTCCTAGGAAGCTTTCCTTCTTATATCATTCATAACAATTTCTATGGTTCTGTAACATCTTGAAAACTTCAGACTGCAAACTGCAAAGCCAGACTTAGAAACCATTCTACTTCTTAACAATCTGTTCCTTGTCATTTATTCTTTTTGGTGGGGCTTGTCATAGATAAACATCTGCCAAGGATCCTTTACTTAAAGCAGACAAACTGGCTGGATCTTAAGAAGTGACATTTTACAAGGCAGACAATGTCTGACAATTATGGCAATTCAATTCCTTGGATAGCTAAACCATTGGGTTGGAGCATCGTATTGTTGACTATGTTGTAGTTGTCTAAGCCTGTAATATCTGTTGATCGTGCTAGAACGTTTTCCAATATCCAAGACCGAGCCTCTAAATTGGCATTGGATTACACAAGTAAACAGCCTGTGCCTTCATTAAGTTAAATGATTATTTTTTTATCTACAATTACTCATGATTTGGCAGGTTACTCTGGTGAAAATGGTGAATGAAGCCACGGCCAACATTCCAAACTGGGGTTCATAAGCTGTCAAAATGGTCAAAGGTCTGGGCCAACAAAGACAGATCTGTGTAAAATTAACATTTAAGGTACAGACGTTTTACTTCACAAAGAACGCTTCGGCAACTTTTTGTAATTTCTTCTCTTTTTCTGTGAGCCTAAACTATTGTTGTAAGACTATATCGCCTACTTTTTTGTATATTATGGATCACCAGCTACTCACCTTAAAATACACAAGAAATGAAACCGCTGCTTTCGTAAGATATGCAGATCCTTTAAAAGCGCTCCCCTGATTTTTGTGCGACATATTATACCAGTCGCCCAAAAGCATGATCAAATTGTAAATTTTCTATTCCTGTGGCTCCAATTTCAACTTCCGGGAAAGGGGCCTGCAAGGTTGGGGAGATCAACCTTGCACATAATGGAGCTTTATTAGTTTCTCGTTGTGGCTGATTCTTGACCAACTGGAGCTTTATTAGTATCTGGTTGTGGCTGATTCTTGACCAACTGGTGGCAATATATGGAAGATGCTGAAGATGTTGGTCGATTGGCTAAAGGAAGAATCCAAATTATTACAGCTATCAATGGCAAACCAGATAAAATCATTACACGCGCGCGCGCACACACACAATCAAGAAAATATTCTTCAAGCCTGGCAGGTGGAAGGGGGTCATGTTCTTCTCAATTTACTTGGAAGAGACTCGTTCAAGCTAGCAATCACTTCAACAATTAAATGGGATAAACTATACAAAAGCAACTAATACAAACCTTATCCGAATTGATATATAAGGGCATCTTCCAAGGACGATGTAAAAGATCATGGGCAGATCACAGATATGCACCCACAGCAACAACCCCCCCCCAAAAAAAAAAAAAAAAAAAGGGCTATGCTTTGGGTGCTGGCAATTTAGCACCAATGAAAGCAGCTGAAATAGTATTGAATCTTTCCGCATTTGAAACTGGTCTTGGCTGTCTTTACCAACAACATGGACCCAGCGTTGGCCTAAACAATTCTCTGTTTGGGCTGGCCTTCTGAATTTGAAACATGAGATCAAGGGTTCTATTTTTCCAGAGGTTCTAGACTTAAATCTCAAATTCCTGTGACCGTCATCTTGTGTACTACTCTCTCTGCTATCCCCTAAATGGTGTTCCAGATCCCAGAAACAATAATCTTTTCAGAAAACTGACTTTTCAATTGTAATCTCTCATCAATAACATTACTACTGATACTGAAGAAAAATAACATCAGACCATGAGGCTGTCCAGATTCTTTTGGCAGAAATTAAACATTTGCTCATGTTAGCAGGTTCCCCAATGGAAATGCTACCAAACCTTGCTTGAGTTGTTGCTTCTTGATACTTGTCTTCTCAAGGCCGAGATCTTTCCTCAGGAGGAAGCAACTGAACAAAACTACCACGATTTCCACGGAGCAGCAGCAGGACTACAACAATAACCGCCAATGAGCTGCTAAACAATCTGATATTTCAACCATATAGCCCAGGACAAAGATCAAACACAAAAAGGAACACGGCATTCATCAAACAAAGCGGCTAGCAGTGTTCAAAATTTGATGACCCAGAAAATGTACCTTTCATCTATCATCAATCAGTTCTTTCCCGGAAAAGATTGGGTTAGCAGCACTTCTGTTTTCTCGTTGCTTCCAAATATAGTGCTTGTTAAGGCACTTGAGAGTCATCTTGTATGCAATTACTGCATGATCATGCAAGTTCCACTGTTCTGGGGAAAATTCAAATATGAGGGGCTCCAAATATCACACATCATTTCTCACCACTGTTCTGGACAAAATATCACACATTGAAGTGATCTCAAGTACATATAATCTCTTTATCACTCAAACTTGTAGCCAACAAAGGGATGACAGAGAAAATGAAGCTTCCCTTCTTAGATTTGCTGGATAACATCACTCTGCATCAGGGCAAAGCTTAGAGACATAGGTTTCCACTTTTCCCAGATCTCATTTCCCAAATATTAACTCCATAGATAATATTATATAAATTACTCAACAATGCTTATATACAACCATAATCCATGTTGCAATTGTAAATCTTGTCAGAAAAAGAAAATGATATACACCAGGATTTCAGTTTAGATATCGCCTGCAATTCTTGGAATTACAGTAACATGGAATCTTTTTACCTTCATCTTCATAGTTAAAATGGTAGTCATACGTCACCTCTTCACCAGGATATATATCTCTTTCAGCAAAAAAGACCACCTGTACAGATTTTGCAAATACATTTCAGCTCAGAATGAAAAATAGGGGCAACAGACCTTATATATGGTCATCACTTAGAGCAAATATTCTAATTCTAAATCACGATCTTCCCTAGCTCTTTAACGCAACATCTGGCAGAGCATTTATGTCCCTTCCAGAAACAAGCAAGCTACGTGAAGAATACTTGATCAACTAAAATCCATTAACTAAAGTACCATAAATCCTACAATTGGTCCAAAAATTAATTTGGTAGAGTGTAATTTGAGAAACCAGGAATGAGAAAAGAAAAAGGGAAAAAAGAAATCTTACTGCACATTATTCTTTAGTATTGCTAGCATCATTCAAGTTCTGAAATCTAAATTGCAATGAAAGAAATTAATGAGCAAGAAAAATAATTCATGGCTACCTTCTTTTCATTCCTCACAGAAATTACTTTCGCAACGCAATTTGGCTGTCAAGCAGAGAAAAGATCATGATAAAAGTGAGGCACATGGATATGATTCACTAGAAGCAGAACACATTCTGCCAAAACTTGTCAATCAGATGAAGGCATCCAGATTTCTTCAATATTTAATAGTAATGTTCTAACCTCAGAGGCAAAATCCATTGGAAAAATAAAAAAACTAAAAACTTGAAATAGATATTAAAACTTGAGATACTTACCAGGCAAGAATGATTCACAAATCGAGCTATCCCACCCTTGCGGGTAGCATCAATTATATGCTCCTTGTCTATCCTGAAGAAATAGCAAGCACTCTTGTATTGAACATTCTTTCCAGCTTGATAGTCGGTTTCTCTTTTGTCAGCCACATGGAGCCCCACTATCTCACCCACATACTCAACAACCTACAAAAACACGAGGTAAGATTTCCCACTCCGTGTTGCTTTGTGCAAGTATAAAAAGGTTAAGGATCAAACCATGGCACCACGAGATATAAACCGGGAAGTGTAAAGACCAAGCCCATGTATCCCTGATTTGTACACCACTAGATGTTTCCAACCTCTAGATTGTTTGTAGCGGACATATTCTTTCTGCAAGTTAATGCCAGAATTTGAATTCATAAGTATTTCTACAGCTCTATATTCCTAAAGCCCATATAGAGAGGCAAGTCCAACTCGTAATTTTTAATGCACTGATCAACTGTATCTTAGTTCTAGAACTACACCAAATTAGCACCAATACATTATAACAAGCTAAGTAATACAAATATCCACAGTAGAAGTAGTTAAAATTTAGATGGGCTCAACCAATATAATAGAGTGATACAACAATAAATGAATATACCCGACAGTCGTACTCAATTACTGAGTTGGGAAGCTTTAAAGGCCCACTTGTGCATGTTTTTTGCCCATTGATGTGGATCCAAGCATTGAGCTGCTCTTGTGGGACAAGACATCCACTAGTACCATCAGAATGGTCAGGAAGATTATGATGAAATCCATCCCGTTTGCGACCCTTGTAACCCTAGTCAATGTAACACATCATTTAGTAAGGAAAACATTGGTTCTAACAATGTGAAAGTGCTAAACTGTTCAGTCAACCTACCTCTGTTCGAGCACAGGTGGATTCACTTTCTCCACGATTAGCACTGCTAGTGTGATAACCATCAGAATTAAACTGGTGATAAACAGCATGAAGCATACATCTTCCGTAAAATCCAATGCCCTGATTATCAATACCTTCAGCCTCACTTTGCAGTAGACCCTGCCACCAGAAATAACAAAAAACAAATAGCAAATCACTGTAGAAAAACAACCATCACAGATTTACTAAAATACTAAAAATTTTACCACTCGTAAATTTTTTATTTTAAAAGAGTTGCAGTTTAAAAATCACAAGCCCATGAAAATATGCATATATGAGATGCATTCCAGAGAGTTTGCAAGAAGACTCGAGTCACATTCTGCAGTAGAGTCTTACTTCAAGTTTATATGCATATATGAGTTAAAACACAAGCTAAACTTGAAAATCTACAAAAATGAATTATAAGCTAGGTTTCTAATCTAATGCAAATCTCGCCCTGATCCTCAAGGGTCAGTGCCTTCCTAAGTTCCTCATCCTACTCATGTGATGGAATTCGTCCTGCATCAGAAGCTGATAGAGTAAACAGCTGATGAACTTCTCTTCTTCAAGCAATAAACTTTCAACTGGCAGAAAATTCTTGAGATTTTACGTTTTCTTGAATGATGCATTTCAGCCTTAGGTGGGAAGCCAAAATATAAGCAAATGAATTTGATTTTTTATTCTTTGTTTATCTTTTCTTTCTTCCAATTTATTGTGGGTTCATGCCTTTTCAGTCCTCAAGTCTTTCAAATTGCTATTCACTTGGGTTAAACCTTACAGATAAAGTAATCAAATCCATTGGCATCATAAACAGCTTCGATGCTAAATCAACTGAATCTAAGGAGGGGGACTTGCTTTATCAGATTTGATCAAGTCTGATTGTGGCTTCAGTCAAGATGACCTGCTTTACAAGATTAAAATCAAGTTACGGGGAAGTATGAGAAATATCCTGCCATGAAGCCGAAGCCTTCGCTTTTTATATATGGAAGCAGATTCTTCCATCATGCTAGGCTACATTTTACTAGGCATATTAGAAGTTTCAGGAGCTTGTCTAGCACAGTATCTTTCACAGGAGAAAATTGAATACTATAACATTACATGTAGAAACAACAAAAACCTTCTGATGGGCACACCATGGATGAAATTGAACATGACAATTTGCAACCCTGCACTGTATGCAAGAGCCACCTGATCGTTGACATAGTGAACAAACCTAAAAAAGATACGAAAAAAAATAAGCTAATCCTCACAATGTCAGATAAAAGAAGCCAATAGAAAACTGTGATCTCATAAAAGAAGCCAATAGAAAACTGTAACCTTGAGATCAAGATCCTTATCATAAAAGATGTAAGATTTTTCGACAAATACTTCAAAACTAAATACTACTTCAATGGCAACTATAACGTTTTTGGTGTTTTGCTTTCAACTTGTGTTGAGTAAAGTTCATGAACCCAAACAAATGGTTTATAAGCTTCTTAAAGCTCTTACCATATCTTGCTTAGGCCGATAAGCTCCAGACACATCAAAAGCACTCATCGTATCAACATTTGGACAACGTGTGCTTGGTGTCCAGAGCCCACAGACCATGTGTACCCACTGCTTGACAGTAGAGTCAAGAATTCCAGCTGTAATGCTATTGCATATAGCTGAGGTAGTAGCAGAAGAGATGTCAACAGGATCCACATGCTCGGAGAGATCAGTGCTCCCTTTAGCCACAGAAGTTGAGTCAATGTCTGCAGGTCTGATGATGAGAAATGGATCACTCTCATGAACAGATTCTGTCGAAGACAAACCATGAAATGGACTTTCCAAAGATTTAGAAAAACTGGCATTTTTGAGATTGGATTGTGTCTCAATGCTCCACGCTTTCAAGAGGCTCTTCACGATATTACGACTACGAAGTGCTCGAGTCATGGCTCCTCCTCCATATCCACAAAGAACACAGACCTAATATCCGATGCATATAGCAGCTAAACTTAACATTTCAACAACAACAAATGCTTTCTCTGTCAGAGTTAAATTTCAAGTAAGATAAAATTATGCAACTATAAGACGTGCTCAAAGCATTGACCTTTATATAAAATGGGTTTCATTTCTATCCTTAGCTATGTAGATTAGATAGCACATAGAAAATATGTAGGATGCACATCCAACTTGATGGGAGAACCAGCAAGCATTACAAGAAAGGCATTCATTCCTCTCTATAAACTTGATATGCATTAGATGCAGATGAGAGCGGGCTGTGCCAAATACATGCCAGTTGTTATGCCTTTCTGTTCTCCTTGCTCATCTGCTCTCTCTCTCTCTCTCTCTCTCTCTCTCTCCCCCCCTCCCTCCCTCCCTCCCTCCCTCCCTCCCTCTCCCTAATTACTTTTTCCCTCTCTCCTTCTCTAACTTCTTTGAGAGGCAAATAGGATTGCATGCTATTTGACTTGCCTTCTGGCAAGCAAACTTTCTAATTATACAATATTGAATAGTACTTGGGTCTAAACCAGTTACGATTCAAGTGTATCCCATGTAAAGGACAGTGCACAACTAGAAGTGACTGAATGAAACAGACTTGATCTTTCATACAATCCACAGAATAAGTGATTTTGGAAATGTTCATCACCAGAAAAATACAAGGACTAATTTCATTTTTACCCTTCAATTTTTCTTCACCATAACTCTTTTTGTTTCTGAGAATATTGACCTTCAGTATATCTGGATTTGTCAATTGAGCTTAACTCTGGATGACAATTTTGAATGGAAGAACAATATGCAAGTGAAGAACATAGGATGATGACTCTGTAAACAATTAAATATCAATCATTTGAAATAAATTTTCAGAGCAAAGCTAAAACTGAAGAGAATACTTAGGCACAAACTACACATAATGCAAAGAAAAACAACAAAAAGAACAGTTTGACTAACCTATCAGATTTGACACTTTTTATTCACCATCTGAAAGCTTTAAATACCGGCACATCTCACAATTCGATATCATTACATTGATTATACATTCAGTTTTATTAGTTTCAAGGACATTATGGACCACACCAATTAATTAAAGACACAATTCATTTTGTTGCCATCATTGCATTGTCTTTTTTCTCTCTCTTTACATAGAGCATTTAACAGATAGTTACCCTCACATGGCATCATAATTCAGGTAAAAACATAGTACAGCACACATGAAATTTTTCAGTCTTGGTCAGAAAAAGAGAATTTTAGAACAGCCAAAAAACCATGAGACAACATTCAGAAAAACACAGTTTCCCAGATAAATATATTGAGCAAGATCTCACAAGCTAAGAGTCAAGACCTCTCTAATGCGGGGAAACAGCGCCCCGCATGAGAAAGAGTATAGGCAACAAAAGTTTGCATAATAGAGCATCCTTACAATATTTTTACAACTCGTTTTGCATGGCCTACAGCACCACTGAGCTTTAGGCACCTTAGAAACACCATAGCAAGCTTGATGTACCTAAGTATAGAAGCCACTGACAGCACTTATAATGGGAAAAGGCAACCAAAAAAAATCTAGGGAGTGCAATCTTTAAAATATTTATAAAGAAGAAAACTTGGATATGACACCTTAATCAAGCAGCAACTGCACTCTAATAAGCAATTATCCTGGTCCTTGTTCGAACTTCCACAAACACAGCAAAAACCATCCAAAATCCGACTAGTTTGGCATTCTTCCACTTTGGCATTTCTGTAAAAGCCCATTATGATTATCCTTGTAATCAAACTTCTACAGCTCTCTACTACAAATTGCGGAGCAAAAAATGAATCTCACAGGCAACATGTAGCACTCTTACTTGTTATCATTATGTATTCCACCCGCAAACATTCTATCATTACCAGCATTCTCAGCAAGCTTAGACACAAATCTGTTCTTTTTTCTCTGTAAAGATCTTCCATCCTTTGTAATACAAGACTTCACACAGCTGAAATCATTTTCTGTTCAAAGAAAAAGCAAACATAAGAAGTAAAATTGGGGCATCAACAAAGGACTATTCACTGCTTTTTGTTTATTCACTTTTTCAAGAATTTGCTGGATAGAAAATACACACAGTGACAGTGCCATCAAGACTGACCAGAGTAGCAATTACATTGAGATAATACATTCACACTTCTAAAAACAATACAGGATGTGTTTGGACAGAAATTATTTGCTTGCATCACAAACACATTTTCCAACACACCTTTTTATCTTTCCAATCACCTTTTTATCTCACATGCATCACATCGCAAAAAGTGCTACAATAATAATTTCAAATAATCTCCAAACACACCTACAATTTCCCTACATTATCTTTGTTAGATTTGGCAGTGCACCGAAAATCGTACCAAGTCAAAAAAAATGCACATAAGTTAGTTGGATCAAGCAGGTCCAGTCTGAATATGAACAACTATACTAAAAGAAGCAGTCTCTTTATGCCTCTTCAACAACTGTAATCTTGAACATGCACAAAAGGGGGGCCCGGGGGGGTGTGCTGGGAATTGGCACTGATTCACAAAACCATTTATTAAAGCAGTTGATAGTCAACAGAACAACCATTGCCAGTCCCTCTCCTTTGTCCAGCAACCAATATCCTAACCATTACATTAAACCAAAAAAAAATGTTTAAAAACAATAATTCCATGATCTAAACTGTCATACAGCTCAACTCTCTACCCAAAACAAATCAGATATAAAATCCTCGATTGAAAACAAAAACCAATACTTCAGAGCTTAGACATATTTGTTAATGTCTTGAAAGCATCTTAGCCATCCAATTGCCAAGTCATTTAGTTATTGCTTTAGAAAACAGAGTACAAGAAATAAAGATAAATATGTTTTAGATCTCAGTCAAGTAATTCAATTCCATTTATTTTTCATTTTTGAGAAACATAATTTTTAAATCATTAGTGGTGGGAAATAGTTTAATGAGTTGATAAGTTAGTGAATAAAATTGACCTTTTTATTCGAACAAGAAGGATCTCAATTAAAAGAAATATCAAAAAATAAAGAAGAAGAAGAGATAAGAGACTTGGCTGACCCTGATAAATAGACATGCATTCACCACAGAGTTGCGTTACTTTAATGCGAGGAAAAATTTGAACCAAGGTTGCATGTTAACACCTTAACGCACACTTAGGGGAAAAGCAGTGATCAAATATACCTTTAATTGTTAGCTCATAAACACTGCGTTTACGAACTGCTTTAGACTTTCGTCTGATCTGTGTGTTTTGGGTACTCTCTAGAATAGCATGACTTCTGTTTCCATTATGCCTTTTCTTCATAATATGTGATAAGTTATATGAATCTTTACGGCCTACAGAATATGCTATGTCTTTTCCTTCCACAGAATGCTGAGAATTTATCTGAGCAGAAACTCCCATATGAGCCTCATTGTTTCTCTCTTTATCAGCATCACAACTTGCCTTCGTAGATTCCTTGATTGAAATGGAATTCACCTTCTGACTTTCAACAAAGTGACATCTTCTTGCTGCTTTAAAAATTTTCCTCAGAGACACAATTTTTGCTGATTTTAAGGAATTACCATTAGAAATAATACCATACTTCCCACATACAACAGGCCTTCTCCGCCTATGACTAACATTCACTGGCTTACTAGTTTTCATGCAATCTGATGCAGTAAGCTTAGCAGTTATTTCAGAAGCAATACAAGCAGAATCATGCATGTCATCTTGCTCCAGACCTTGGGTAGCTCCAACAGATCTCAACCCTTTCCTCTCCACTGCTTTAGAGGCTTTAGAACAGTCACTTTTGGCATTTAAATTTGTCTCCGAATCAGTTTCCTCCACTTCAATGTGATGAATCCAACGCAATTTTTTTTTCCTAGAAACAGTATCAAAAGAAGAGTATGCAGATCTTTTCTGCTTCAAATTTTGGCCCAAAGAACAGGGACAGCAAGTGAAACATGGCTTGTCATCTCGAGGAAGCATCTGACCATTATTGAGTGTGCCAGAGCAAAGTCCAGCATCACCAGCAGATTTTGAAGCTCCATTAAGGGCAGTGGACAGAGAAGAAGCAGGAACAGATGGACACAATCTTCTCCATTTCACTCGTCTTCTCTTCCCCTTCCCGAATTCCCTGTCATACATTTGAAGATCACCTTTTGCCCGAACAGCAAAGCTAGTATTAGTGTGATTTTGCAATTTTCTTACTTTTGACGAATCTCCAAACCCAAGTTCATGAATGAGACTATGAGATGATTTACTAAAACTTGTTTTAGAAGATCTTCTGTTGACCAAGTTGACATCAGAAGCTAAGCCACAAAATTCAGAACTTCGTTCACTGTCATCATCAGAAGACAAGCATCTTTCAATTCCTGAACCTTCATCCATAACAACATTGTCTGTATCCATACCATCAACAGTGGACGAGTCTTTGTTGTTGACCTCAATAGACACCTGAGTTACAGCAGGAGCAGAACATCCAGAGGACATATTAGACATTTCATGCTCTTTCAGTGCATGATGAGCTGATTCCTTGAAACATTTTCTAGAAGTGGCATCATTAACCACCTTCCGAGGGACATCTCTCCATTGGGAGGATTTACAGTCAACTTTCTTCATATTTTGCACAATAGTTCTGTTTGCACCAAAAGCATTGTCCTTGTCTACATATGTGCAATTTTCACCTAATTTTGGACCCAGAAGAGGTTCCACCAAATCAACAGCATTTCCTTCTGGTTCTTTAAAATTCCGAAGGCAAGGATTTAAATCACATCTTCCAGTAATACATTTTAAGTTACTAGAGCAGCTGAACTTGCTTGGGAAATATCCACAAGGTAACTCCTGATTGCAGTTTCCCATTTCATTTGATGGAGTGCTTTTTTTATCACCATGAAGTCTGAAATTTATCCAAAAGACATAAAAGTCAATATGCGAAGTTTCTGCAAAACAACGGAATACAGTACAAGAGTATAGTCCTTGAACCATAATATGCACTTGTCCTCATTTTTATTCATGCAAACAAATCCACACCATGTCTTAGTTCTGTGCTCTCCATTAAATCAAGTCAATGAAACATGTACGAGCACAAGAAGTTAAAAATCCCAATCAGGCAGAATTCTAAAGCCAAAACATAAAAATGACTGGTGCATCAATCTCTGCAGCTGAACATCGCAAATATATGTATACAAAAGAGAGATCCCAGGTCTCAGATCTCAAGATTCAGACTTGCAGTGCTCAAATTGGATGCCACAAATATGCACCACCACAGTATTAAACTTTAGATACAAAATGATAAGAAGGTTTCTTTTCAGCAGTGCATTTTACTGATGTAAATCAAATAAACCCCTGTAGACTAGAACAAATAAGATATCAAACCGATGGAATGAAACAGCAATATCAGAATCTTGTTCAAGACCATATATAAGGAACCTCTTGCAGCAGATAAAGGTCAACTTTTTTCCATTATTTGTTGAAAAATTACGGCCTTAATAGTGTAAAACCTTGTATTGCAACCTGGTTGTTATGTGAGGTACACTTTCACCACTCATATATATGGTTTCAACAAGCTACTGTTCAAGTACATGAAAATTTCCAAAAGTCACCTTAAGAAGAACTGCCTTGTAGGCTGGTGATTAGAATTGAGTTGACATTGGGCTTCAGTATCTTTTTCCTGGTAATATTGTCCTTTTGATATCACTGGACCCTGAAAGTTGCACCATTTCTGTGTATCTGAACAGGACAATTTATTATAAGCACTACATCCTATCTAAATACCACATAAGAAAAGAGGAGAAGAATACAATTTGTACAAGTCACCAGCAATGACTACAGAAAACTAAAAGAAATCCATTAACCTGGATCAGTAGGTAACGTCTCAGTATCTGTAAAGGTCAAATTAGCAGACAGAAGTGCATGTCTTGGAACTTCAGATGCATTTGGCACATTGGTCAAGTCGAACCTGTTCTTTTGTGTGTCTGATACCAATGAGGGGATAATAGTTTGTTGTTTACCACTGAAGTTCCTACAATCTTCTGTTTCTGGGATGGTCTTAGAGGTACCCGCACCAATCTTCTGATGAGAAAACGCTGACATAGGATGGAATGCAGTCATCTTCACATTTTCATCCAAAAAGCTTCCACTAATATTGTCTTTGTTCCATAAAGGAGCCAAACTTTTCATAGAATTCAAATTTGTCGCAGAAATCCCCACAGAGGCAGCTTGAGAAGACACAATACTACCAAAATCCATGGGAGAACTGATGGTCCTCAAGACGCCGGATTTATCTTTTCCACTGTGGTCAGGGTAGCAGACTTGCCCAGTATAATCTACGGTGTTCCTAGTAATGCGTTCATCAGCAAGATGAAATATGTTAGGGCCCTTATCGTGCAAGACTGGATAATTCATACCAGCACTGTCACCAGCCACTCCACTGAAACTCCACATTCCTCCCTTTGACTTTTCACATGATCCGGTATATATTTTACCAGTGCTATGTAGACAATCAATATTGTGTACCACTTTGTCGATTTGTTGACTACCCAGCGCATTAGTGCTAAACTCTGTACCCATTGCCTGACCTCTCAGCAATGGAAAACCAAATTCGCCAGACTTGGAAGAAGAAAATTCAAAACATGGCTTTGAAAACATCATATGGCTGTCATTAGTGGCATCATTAATTGATTTAAGATGATTGTTTTCTTCAAAAGGACTTCTTAAGTTTCCAAATGATTCAGACATTACTGAACCCCAAATCGCATCGCCTTTAAGATGTTTTATTTTGAAAGCATTTGGAACACTATAAACTCCAAATGCATGATTAACATTCTCCAACTGGATCTGCTCTGTTCTTGGGCTGGAAGTTGAAATGATACCAGGCAAGTAATTCTGTTGCCTACAACCCTTTATTGACCTGGAGCTGCCTGTGCATAAGAAGATTCAAATATAATCCATTTGGAAAAAGTGACTCAGGTAGAAAAGTAGGGAAAGAGAAGAAAGTGGTAGAGGATCAGAATTAATTAATATAAGTAAATGTATGCATCTGTTAGTGAGAAACTTCCAACGCACTTTTATGTACATGCTGATCCAAGAATATTGATTCTTGGAGCTGGCAGGGGGTTGCAATTTGATGAGATCCAGATGCCGGCATAAATGACCTCACTGAAGTCTGAATCTGTTGAGATGGTTGCCCAAGTCTCAACTCAAAATTTGAAGAAACTGTATGTGTATCAACAAGGGAACCAACACTTCTCCCAATATCAATATCTTTACCAAGGGTTTTCAAGTTCAGCAAATATGGTGGTAGAACAGAATCGCAACTTGTATAGAGTTGATCTTCACAAGATGATTCGGCTGGCCTAACATTGTATGGGCCTCTAACATCAAGAAGATTTGGAATTGTTGAACACCCAGATCTTGAGCACCCCATCATCGGTTTATCTGCAACAAAATGCAAAATGTTCTTTGAGGAGCCACTAGGCCCTTTGGGAAAAAGGCTACCAGAGTCCTTTGCGCTTTGCTGTTTTTCACAATTGACAAACTGATCAACAACTTTCTGATCAGATTGAGAATTCTTTGAGCATAAAGTAAAGCTCCATGGGTCCACAGACTGCACCGAAGCCCCAACAGGACTACCTTGGTTACAGTGGTTAGAATTCACAAACACACTGGGTTGGGTCCAACCATGTTCTGAAGAACCAGCAGTGACTGAAAGTCCTGGAGGCCAGTCCCATCCAATATGATCTTCTGGAGTCCTAATCTAAAGCAGGAAAAAAAAAAAATATCACCACCCAGTCGTTGCAGTGCTTCAAATGCAGGCCAATTAGAAGTCCAATTTTGCTTCCAAAGAAAGAACATAAAACAAGAAAAAGTGTGAACAGTCAATAGAGATTAATTGATGAAAAATCAATAAAGAGATTGTCCTAATTCAGAAGATCGGTGAGTGTGACTGAGCACATTTTCAGGAGTGCTATTCCATGTTTCTTAAATTACATAAACAAAGCAGTAAACTACTATTAGGCACCATGTCAAATAACTACATTGCCACAACAAAAGACAGTCCTAGGTCCTCAGGTTCCCTATCTGCAGGATTTAGAAAAGGCCTGATAGAGAATCATAGCACACTTGTAGGAATATGGCTTTCAGTAGTAATCCATGATTTCCATGCAACTATTCGCTACTGGTTGTTGTTACATTACTCATCCTCGTGTAAATTCAAAACATAAGACTCAAATCGTGTAAGATGCCAAAATAATCATGTTGCGAAATAATTCAAATTCAAATTTAAATCATATCATAACCTTAAAAGGAAGAAGATTGCAGCTTCATTATTCATTTCTAGATTCCAGGACAGAGGTTTTACCAAAAGTTAAAATGCAAAAGGTGGATATATCAGATTCTCCATATTGCATAGGCTCAGAACAGAGACATATTATTTGACATTAAAAACGTAAAAGGTAAAAGCTGTCATCATGCATAAGGGAAAATGCTTACTGAACATAAAAATGATTAACTCTTGAAGTATTTGGTCAAGATGAAGTGAATAAAGCCTTCCTTCCTTAATCTTTCACTTTAAAGTTCACATCACCATCATGACTTTGCATGAAGACATTGCACCCTAGTTTAAAACATTAATAATGAACTAGGAAATTGAAGCATTAATGAACTAGGAAATTGAACTTTTAGATTTAGAAATTTGGATTGAACAAACTATGCACCACGTAACCTACTAGCAGCATGAATATATTAATAGTCTATCAAAATCCATTTGAGCAGTTTAATGGGGAAGTGGAGTGATATTTTTCAGACCATTAAAGAACAAAAATAGAAATTCAAATTTCCCTTCCTTTATTCATGGTATAAGTGTAAAGTATTTTTAAAAAAAGGTTGAAACATATTTACTGTATCACATAATGAAGTAATTAAGTTGCCTCCAACGCTTTGCCCAGTCTCATTCTATGCCTTCTAGTCTCATCTTTCGTTATTTAGGGATAGGGTACTAAAGGCTGGGTGGAATATGCTTCCTGAAAAGGCAAATCTAGGATCCTGTATTTATTTGACAAACAAGCACAACATACCAAGTCAACAATATGGAATTAGCTTCTAGGGTACTATATGGAAAACTTTAAATCCTACATTGCCCTTACCCCAAATTTGAGGAAATAGTTCCGTCGCCACTGAGATACAGTCTCACCAGTCTCAAGATGAACAGCATCCCCAGGATTACTGGTAGATAAGCCTGAATGCTGCAAAATGAATCATGTGCGAGTAAATCTCTAAGCGCTGCCCTGACATCAAAAGCGCCTAAACATTTTTCCAAAACCATGATCCTTCATTCAACAAAATTTTGAAGCAAGATAAGCAATCAGAGGTAATTACCTCAGAGAATTTAGCTATAGACATATGCAAACCATGGCATGAGCAGAGAACTCCTAGAAGTCCAGCATTGCTGAGAAGTAAGTGTCCACCTTTTTACGGTACAATTCAAAAATGCATTACAAATAACGTACACAGAGGCAATAAAGTATTATTAGATTACAAGTTAATGAGACTCACTTAGGCCAAAACAGAATACTTTGGGACAACCAGTTAACAGAGTAGACGTCAGGCAGGAAACAGAAGAATCAGTGTTCAGAGGAACTTTCTGCAACACCCCAAGAGTATCACTAGCATTGGTTTTCCAAATATTGCAAGAGGTTGCATCATTTACATAACCCACTTTCGGAGATGGAGAATCCTTTTGGTTCTCATTCTGGGAAACTTTTCGATGTATAGCTGCTGTAGGAAGTTCCAGCTTTTGAAGACATGGATAATTACCCTGGAAAACATCATTGACACCACAGCTGCTGGCTTGGTATTCACTCACCCTATCCATTGGTGAAACAACCAAACCCAGTTTCCCAACAGCTTCTGCATTCTGGCTGTCCCAATTTTGGGCCAGGAGTCCAGAAGATATATGAGACATTGCAATTCCAGCTGCATTGCCTCCTGCATTACTTCTATGAATTGGCACTTCATTGCGAATATTGCAAGGAGGGACAGAAAGCAGAGACAAAAATGAACTACCCAGTTCCGTATAGCCCAAACTGTAAGAACTTGAATTTGAAGTCCAAGGGTTCACAGCAGCTGGTGCAAGTGTGTGGATGGTTGAAGATGGTTTTGCTCGGACAGAGGAGTCAAGATGAAAGGTTCCATTCAAAATCTATAAAAGAAGGAATAAGAAAAACATAAACAAAGATCTCGGTACCATAAGACACTAGCAACATCCAAAACAAGGAAAAACATTATTTGCCAAAAAAATTATTTGCTTGCATCACAAATACATTTTCCAATACACCTTTTTATTTTTCTCTCACATACATCACATCGCAAAAAGTGCTACAGTAATTATTCCAACTAATGTTTTAAATAATCTCCTATCCAAACACACCCTATAGTTTTAAAGCAGTACAATTTAATTTGGCTACATAATTGAGGCCCAGCCTTTGTCACAAAGTAACTAGACAAAAATAATACCTATTTTCCAAGTTTCTAATGATTATAAATAGGCACTATAAATCATAATCCATGCCTCTCGAACGATATAAGAAAGCTAGATGGTTGCTTTCATTTTCAAGAATGAATTCACTGTCCAATTTCCACTGACTCCATTTCCAAACAATAAAGTCCAAACTTTGATGCTCGTGACGAGCTTGTTTACCCATCTGCAACTGCATTAGTTTTCTTTTTAGAAATGCAAGGTATTAAAACTATGGTAGAGAAGGACTATTAGTTGTATGAATAGAAAAGCATAGAACACATGCTTCCATGTATTGGGTAATTTTGAGTGGTTTAAGTTAATCACAATACTTGGACATGAGTTTGCGCATAGAAAGCTATAAAGATTGATTTTTTACTGCTTGAATTTATTCTATCTTCGATTTTGACTTTGACTGACATATATCTGAACTTAAATGAAATAGTTTAAAAGAAAGGATAATCAAAAGTCTTACGTTTCAGGTTTTTTATGTAATGTTTTCTAATTTCTAGAAACATTTTTTCCTCACTTTTCGATTATGCATGGATAATTACAGCGTAATAAGATTAACATCCTGGATGTATGCAGAGTAAGTGTTTGATAACTAAGAAACACAAACAAAAAATGCCATCATCCTGAGTGACTTCATCATCAAGCACAAAATGCACCTAAAGTTGGCCGGCATAAAAATCATAAGCATAATGCATAACACAAGCACAGACCCAAGAGGGACCCCCCCCCCAAACAAAAAAAATCTACCACCACAAACAAATTGAAATATATATACCCATTGACATATTGACAACTTATATGTAGAAAGCATCCGCAGAAAACGAGCAAGGAAC
Source organism: Gardenia jasminoides (assembly GCA_013103745.1). Classification (NCBI taxonomy): domain Eukaryota; kingdom Viridiplantae; phylum Streptophyta; class Magnoliopsida; order Gentianales; family Rubiaceae; genus Gardenia; species Gardenia jasminoides. The sequence goes on from CM023103.1 coordinate 27,064,192, forward strand.
ATGGAATAAACCAAAAGCCCAAGAAAAAAGGAACTCTCTTTTTTTTTTTGGGGTGTTGGGGGTTCTAAAACGAAAGAAAGAAGAGGAAAAAACCTGATTGTGAGGAGGAGGAGGAAGATCCTGTGACGAAGAGGAGGAGGGGCACAGGGAACCACATTGGGTCAGCCACGACCAAGAGTTCTCCATACCCTCCTCCCTACCATAAATGCTATCAATCAATAACCCCTCAGACAAAACCTTTACCTTTTTCCATCCCAAATAGTAACATCATACACTACTAAGGAATTAAACTCCCGCCCCTCACTCGTCTGCTCTGATGGCTGCTGCTTCCACAGATATGGAGGGGCTAATGCAGTTGAACTTTTATGCATCAAATTCCAAATGCAGCAACCATAAGGAAGAAGAGTGGGTGTTCTACCCCACCCCAATCCAAGCCCCAATAAAAAAATTCACCTTCACCACTCCGCTGACAAGTAGACTAATTTACATTTACTACAGCTAGTAAAAATTACTCCACTCCATAAAGGGAGAGAAAATAAGGAGCAACAAAAGAAATTAAAAAAAGGAGAGTAAGTGAATGGGTGTGTCGCGTTGGGAAGGGTGATCAGATGGGAAGTGACCTAACACTACTGACTGACACCGTGCTTCTCCACGAGCGACGAAGTTCACTATTAGACGCAATAGGGGCCGTTGGATCGTCTAGTTCAATGCCTGGGAGTCCAGTCCACGGGGACTGCTCAGCCGTTGGACTAGATGGGCCTTGGAAAAGTGCTGCTTCCCTCTCTCACCTGCTTATGATAAGGGGAGAGAGAGAGAGAGGACTGTGGGGCTGTGGGCAGTTGGCGTGAGATGTAGGGCAGGTGGTCATAATGGCGGGAAAGTGCCTCCTAGCTTTTCGCCTGCTTGTCTCTTTGTTATTTGGGTTTTTTTTTTTTTTAAGTTAAAAATTAAGAATGGTACTGTGTGACGGCAGAGCCATGGCGTGGGGTGTAGACTTGTAAACGAGTCACATTCGGATCAGAATTGAATATATGGCTCTAAACCTGTTTATATTTATATGTTTCGGACCTAACCCATATACCCAACTGGTCCAATAGTAGAGGATTCAGGTACGGGTCCGAATATGAGTCAAGGTCTACCTAGCAAAAAAAAATATTATTATGTATATTTTGATGTGATAATTGTAAAAGTATTAATATATATATATATTATACTTGTGAGAATATTAACATGTATATATATTTTTTAATAAATGCAAAAATACTAATATAATACTTCTAAGAATATTAATATGTATATATATTTCATATTTATTAATTTATTAAATGGATCTGAGTCGGATATGAGTCGGAATTTCTTATTCCGTACCCGGAACTTTTTTAGTGGAAAAAGCCTATATTTTTAAACTCAAACCGGCCGGTCCGGTCCGACCGATTGAACTGAGAACCGGTCAGACATCTGGTCCGAATCATCTTTAAAATCGGAAATATCAAAACCTGGTCAAAATCGATCAAAACCCAAGTTTGACCGAGTGAACTGGTTGACCCGATTTGACTAATTAACCAATGTCTTTTTTTTTGAACCCGTCATATCCTTTCAAACTCACTTTTTAAGTTTTAGTAAATATGCTTTAACCTCTCATTATTTTAATAAAGTGCAAAATTAATCCAATACATTTTTTAAGTTACATTTCTACCTATATAAATATATATATTTTTTATAGTCTTTAAGTCAATTTTGTGATTAAATATAAAATTCTCAAATTTGTATATAAAGTCATAAATCACCAATTTAAGAAAAAAATTTATATATATAAAGTTGAAAACTACTAATTTGAGGGAATTTTTAGATACTATTTTTAAGGGAATTTTTTTATGTACTATTTTGATTATATATTATTAATATATATTTATGACATATTTATGATGTCATCCGATTCAACCCCTGGTCGGATTCGATCGGACCCATCGACCTTGATTCTTGAGTTCAGCCAATTCAATATCCGGTCCGAATCTGAAAACATAGAAAAAGCGTGTCCAGTTACGAGTTTGAGTAAATGAAACTATATATCTTGTTCCATACTCGAAAAACTAGTGGGTTCGGGTCAAGTTTGGATCTAGATCCATCCCGTTGATAGGTCTCAATGGGTGAAAGGACTGAGGGATTTTTTTCTCCCCCTATAAAAAGGGCAAGGGACATGAGAGGATACCCCTGCACATCCCCTATCACTAATATAAAGTTTAATATATATATATATATATATGCATATATTGATAAAAATGATTATTTGATTATTTTAATTTACTTTAATTTTTTTTAACATATTATAACTTATTTAAACAAATATGATGATTATAAGTTTAGATTGCTATTGAACGCAAAAGGAATGAATTAAAAGGATCAAGGTAATTTTTAACCTCGGTTTCACATTGAATACTTAGTTAAAATCTTTCAAAAATAAAAATATAAAATATAATTACACAACAATAGGGGCACGTGTGAGGATAGAGAAAACAAGAACGGACCAAATGGCGACAATAGATTTTAAAGCCGTCTCCCACCTCATTGCTATCCCTAATCAAAAGGATGGTCCTGAGCAACTACAATTGTAAATGAATCAAGTATTTGTTGAAAATTCAATTTATATTTGATTTTTAATCCCCCCCAAACTCAAATTTCAACATGTATTATAGATGATTTACTATTAAATCAAATTCAAATTTGTACATATTTGACTTATTATGACTCGAATAATATTGAATGGTTTATTAATTTATTTGTTAATATGTAACACACCTAGAGCATACAAATTGTACACATTTACTATTTTGTCATATAGATACTATACTAATTATTGTTAAATTTATATTAAAAATTAAAAACTAAAATAATTTTTTTGATCTTGGAATTGAACTCAAGTTTATCAGATATTAATCAAACCAAACTCGAGATTAAATTTCTGAGCTCGTATGAGATTCGAGCTTGAGTTCAAAAGTTTGACTCAAACCTAACAATTTAAAAGTTCAATTCAATTTGATTTCATCTACAGCTTTAACCATGACCATTTCACAATAACAACTATGGACAATGATGGGAAGCTCCACTTCATTAGAACACATTTAAGCTCCATTTATTATTCATTTACAACTTAAGGGTCCTTAGTAGTAAGTTCTAGTTCGTTCTACCCTAGTAATCACACCTTGCTAAGAGTGACACAAAGTAATTTGATTAAATAACAATCAAATAAAAAACTCACATGTAGATGAATACTTTAAAGTTAGACTGAGATCTAGTACTTTTCACGGCCCAAATCGGACCATTAGATGAGTTCGACTGGACCATCATTTATTTTAGATTTAATATAAATTTGAAATAAATAGTCCAAATCAAAACCAAGCTGATATGATTCGATCGGACCTACAATTGCACCAATCCCTTGTGCCTTAGTCTAACTCTCAGCATGATAGAACTCTAATTTCCAAGCCCAAAAAAACAGGGACTCTACTAGATAGCCTAAAGTTAAGTAGTTGCCTAGCCTACCATGACTACAACACCTGACGCTGGAAGAAAGTTTCGGTGCCATGCTTAGGTTTACTCAAGCTAAAGGTCAACCTATCCCCGTTCCAGCTTCAATGACTCAAATGGGACAAATTAAGGGATTGAGAAAATTTTTTATGTTTCTATAACTTTTAAGATAACAGCTATATCTGTGACGTTACAATTTGCTTTTATTTTCCTAAAAATTTTTACTTATATCATCGACATAATTTTCGATCACCTTTTTATCTCACATATATCACATTAAAAGTGTTAAAATATCATTTTTAACAAATTATCACAAATAATCTACTATTCAAACACCCACACTTTTTTTTTTTAAAAGTACCAATAAAGAAAAACAAAATCCAACCTCACAACTACCACCACTATCTGCACTCGTTACCATCTTTCCCACCACCACCACCACCATCCCATCCTATTTCTTCCCATTTCCTCCTTATTCCCCTCTCGTTATTTCTTTCTTCCCCGTCTTCTATTCCTCCTCCCTCCCTTTCTCTTATTTCCCTATATTCTCATTATTTTCATTTCCCATCTTTCCTCTAATCACAACCCACTCTGCTACCATCTTCCTCCTTTCCCCCTCTTTCTTGCCTCCTCTCCAAAGAAGGAGAGGGAAAAGTAGGGTGGCGGGGTAGGTATTGGTTGGGAAGAAAAAGGGACTGAAATGAAGCGGAAGGTGGGAGTAGAAAAGGATGAGAAAAAGATCAAGTGAAGGAGGAAGGAGGGAAAAGAGGAAGACGTAAGGGTAGAAAAAGGAAGAAATAAGGAGAAAAATAGTAAGGAGTTAAGAAAGGGGCAGAGGAAGATGGTGGCAAAGCGGGTGATAGAAAATTGAAGAAAATAAGGAGAAGGTTGGTAGATAGTGGTGGAGAAAGGGGAGATGGCCACAATGATAGCAGGTGCTAGTGGGTGGTGGAGAAAGAAACGTTTTCCTAATACACCAAATTTTTTCTAAGATTAACTGTAAAATTCCAGACAAAGGTGTGGAAACACACATCTACTACCAAAATAATTTTCAGTGATATATTGAATGATCCATGCAAGCAAGGATAAGTTCACCGTTCCTATTTGAAGCCCAGCCCACGTACATTGGCCTATATTAATGTCTCCAAACTTAACAATTGTGAGTAAAGGCTCAACAGTTTTGTGCAAAATATGCACCATGGCACTAGGGATTAATTGAGTCCTCATCATGGATTATGCCTAAAGTAGAGCTAATCATATACCTTATATGATTATAGTCCTTACAAAACAAAAGATGTACATATGAAACAACCATCTTAAATTTCTAATGTCTTCCACCAAATTAGATAGTTTGATATCTTTGGCCTTTTGTGATTTTATTTGCTGTAGTAACTGCTTGTCATGGATTTGAATGACAATTTTCCTTCAGCTCTACATAGCCATCTTACTTATGAAAAGCTTTACTACTTTAATTTTGTCCAGTTGTGGTAACTCAGTGCTTCTTTCGTGGGCAAAAGATATATTCTCTTTGCATCCTGTATATTGGAGATTCTGAAAATTAGAGGTCTATTCCTAATAGATATGTTCTCTTTGCATATTGTATGCTGGAGATTCTAAAAGTTAGATGAAGATTTTGAAAATTAGAGGCCTATTCCAAGTTCCAACTGTGATGAGTGACTAAATCTTCCATCTTCTGCAGCTAACAGCCCTAGGGTCTTGGTGTTGTGGGTCTTTTGTTGGGATTTTCAAGAATCCAACTGCCCTTCCATATCTTTGTATTTTTTCTATTTCCTATTCTTCTTTTGATGTCTTTCTCTACATGCTTTCATGTAGGGGTGTGAATCGGAATCAAATTCAGAAATTTTCGAAAAAATGACACAAAGATTTTCGACCTATTTCGCTTTCGATTTTAAATTGATTGAATTTGAATTCTGAAAATTCATCGACAAGAAATGAATTGAATTGAATTCAATTCATCAAACAACTTTACTCTTTAATCTTTAACTCTTTATTACTAAAATTAATTATGAAATTAACATATTGTTAATGTTATAACTTAATAACTTATAACTAATTAACTATAATGTTATATATTTTAATTTTTATATTATAAGTTATATAACATAATATGGTAAAATAAATTTATTAAATGGGTTAATCACTTAATCAATTAACATATTATGATATAATATACATACAATATATAATTATATATGCAAATCAATTAACATATTGTAAATGATTTAATGTTATAACTTAATAACTTGTAACTAAGTACCTATAATGTTATATAAATATATAATATCCATAATTCCATATAATACATATAACATATATTATATAATAATTGAATTTGAAATCGAAATCGAAAATTCCGATTTCAAAATTCTTAAAACCGAATTCGAACCAAATTCGATGATATCGAAATCGAAAATTCCGATTTTAACTTCTGAATTCGGAATTTTTGATTTCAAAATTCTGAATTCAATTTGAAATCGGTCGGTAATTCGGAAAAAATTTGAAAATGCACACCCCTACTTCCGTGTACCCATCAAACCTTGCCATATCCAAGATGCATTTTTGGGACTTTCGCATTTGAATATGGAATCATTGACATAGAACTTGGCTTTCAGGACATTAGATGCTATGAGATTTGGAATTGAGTAACTACCAAATCTATTTCCTTAGTAATGCTTTATTGAAGCATAGCTGATCCTTAAAGCCAAACCCACCTTGACTCTTCTCTTGAGTAAGCTTCCTCCAAGAACACGAGTGTACTTTTATTTTTCCGTTAGTTTGCCCCCACCAGTAATTTATCATCAAAGAACTCAATTTCCTTGCACAAATTTAGAGAAGTTTAAAGCATGACATGGTATAAGTAGGCATAGCCATGGTCACAAATTTAAGCAATACCACCTTTCTTGCTTGACTCGATAACTCTAATTCTAGCTTGCCAATTCTTTTTGGATGTTGCTTTGATGAGGCCAAAAATTTGTCTCTTTGTTCTTGTCCCACCATTGAAAGTCCCAAACACAAGACAATTATAGATTCCCTATTTCTTGTTCTGAACTACACATTTACTTTCATTGAAGAGAACTAATGAATTATCCAGATTAATTAGTTGCTCAGACCCTACGTCATATAGCTTCTGCAAACAACAAATAACAAATAAGTAATACTTGGGCCTTGCCTGTTTATCCTCACTTGTGTTATTCTGTCGACAACTGCTTTTCTTTCAGCATGATAGAAACAAGTAACAGTGGGTGACACCTTGCCTTATTCCTCTAGTAGTATAACATATTGCTTGACTTTCCAAAAGGAGCAACTCATAATCCAACCTATCACTTGTCAACGAAACCCATCTTCTACATGATAGATTTCGGGAAATGTCACTCCACCCTGTTATAGAGTTTTGACATGTGTAATTTCATAATCATATAGTTTTCTTTGCCTTGCCTTTTATTTTTAAGAAAATGCATGAAATCATGAACTATAATTACATTATCAAGAATTGCTTCTGAGGTATGAATGGACACTCTTGTCTAGGAAAAAGACATCCATCTTCAAATGGATACCGTGCCATCTACAGGTCTGGGCAGTTGCAAGTGGTTCTTGCATGTCCACCCTGGAATGATTACGTCCTTAATTAATAGCACTTTACAATACTCATGCAACAGCTTTTCTTTAAAAAAAAAAAAGAAAGAAAGAAAAATCAACAACTTTTCACCCTGATCATGCCTGTTCAAGGCTAGCATCCCACCAAGGAACTTGCCATCAGCTCCATCCAGTGGCTCTGGTGGCGAGTCATCCAAGCTGGTGGCGACATTCCAGTTTGGTCATGGACAGTCTGAAATAATGGTGGCAACATCTTGTAAACTTGGGCAACTTCTTTCACAGCACTAGTTGAACCATCTCCACCGGCAGCTTCAATGGTAGCGCCACTGTTGGTCCAAATGCTGATTTTGGGTTGCAATCCCTGAACTGCCTGGGCGTTTATCTTGGCCAACTCTTGGAACACTCCACCGCTGATCATCAGATAATCCCTCAGAGCTCCGTAGTCACCACCCAGCGAGCCAAGAAGGGTGCGTAGGTATACGCCCTGAGCTTCCGCCAAGGCCTTGAGTCCTTCGGCTTCCTTCTTCTTGGCATACAAATCTCCCTCGATCTTTTGTTGGCGTGCGTACAAAGCTGCGCTGGCCGTTGCCTTTTCAGCCTCTGCTTGTCTGGTTTTTTCGTATAAATATGCTTCTGCTACCTTCTGCCTTTGATACAGTTCCGAGTTCGCAGCTTGTACCTTTCATCAATTTAATTTGGCAGTAAGTGATTATGATCGAACGAATATTAGTTAGTGAGATGATCTACCGAGCTGTCCCTCTCATATTTCTTACGAACCAGAAACATTGCAGTCTAGTGAAAGCAAATATTTGAAGCATTTTCCTCCACAATGACTGAGTTTCTTCTCCCAACTTTCATTCTAATTAATATCAAACTTTACTCCAGCTTTGCCCCCATAATTGTTCAATATTAGCAATTAAGATACTCTAACTTTGGCGCATCCAAGGTAACACCAAAGGACACTAATTAAAGGGATAAAGTTTGGGACAATATTAATTTCTATAGTTTTGTTCAACCTGCATAATACTTTGCTTGCTTAATCCATAGATTTACACTGGTATTCTCCTACGACTAAAGTGTACAAACAATGCAATTTAGAAGGTACCAAAAATCTCAATCATGCAACTTTTCAATTAATGGTAGTTTAAGTCAGTCAACTATACAAAGAGTAAGGAACAATAATGTTAACTGTTCTGCCCTTCTTGTCCATCTTAACATAGTCATGAAGGGTCTGCCAGCCGGAAGGGTCCTACACTCCTCTAGTTTGAAAAGATACTGAAATGTGACGGATTAATTTTAAATAATCAAAATATAGAGAAGCATATAGAAGTGTGCTATAGCTATTGATTTGGAGTATTAATCAAAAGCAAGAAGAATTGCAGTCTAGACTGTCTAGTGAAAGAAAACATATGAAAGCAAACATTCCTTCACACTTTGCTTGAAAGAAAATATATTTAAGTGTGTTATAACCATTGTTCTACGTGGAAGCCTTAGAACAATGCAGTTTTGAATGCCCCTCAAATATCAATCATGTCAAATTTGAGATAACGGCAGCATTTTAGTCAATTATCAACACCAAAAAAGTCAGGAACATGTTCTGCCCTTCTTTTCCATCTTAACAATAAAAGTGAAAGTTCTGCTAGCTGGGAAAAGTCCTACCAATTGGAAAAGATTGATAGACTGAAGTGTGTTCCATGTAGCTATTAACTTGGAGGATTGAAGTAGTCTCGTTAAAGCGTATTGGAGCTCATTTGAGCTTGATGAAGCATCAATATTTAACAATTACCGAAGGCAATTTATAATTTATAACTTATAAGAAGAGTTTTGAAAAGTGGAAAAAACAGATTTAAGCAGGAGAGAGAGAGAGAGAGAGGACTTTTTCTACGTACTTTGGTCTCATATTCAACGCTGGCTTTGCTCAAGAGATCGGCCTTAAGCTTCTCCGTCCGCGTCAACGCATTCATGGTCTCCACCTCCTTCTGCAACTCCGCATCCCGAAGCGCCACTGCTTTCGTGGCCTCCACCTCAGCCAGCTGCGCCTCCTTGGCCCACCGGGCCTTCTTCTTCGCCAGCTCGGAGTTCGCCTCTGCCACCTCTGCCTCCCTTTGGTTCTCAAATATCTTCACCTCCGTCTTCACCCTTACTTCTTCTTTCTTGCCTTGTCCCTGCCTCTGGGTGGAGATGATCTTCGTCTCCGCGTCAATCTTGGCCGCATTCTGAAGGGTCTGCCCTTCTCGGAGTTTCGAACCGATCTCCCCCTTCATCTTGGCCTCCGCCACGTCAACCTTGGCCTGGTTGGCGGCTTCCATCTGCGTCTTCTGCCCCAAGTAAGAGAAGTACTCGTGTCCGGGGACATCCACCAGCTGCTTCACGTTGGCGTTGTAAATCAGCAGCCCGAACTGGTTGAGCTCCAGCTGAACCTTCTCGAACACTTCTTGCTTGAAGTCTTTGGTCCCTCTGAAGATCTCCTCCATGGTCATGGAGGCCGCGAGGACTCGAGTCTCCCCCTCGATGATGCCCTGGACCAGCTCTTTGACGTGGTGGGAGAGCTTGTCATGAGGGGAGATGAGCTTGGCGTACTTCAAGAGGCTGGCTTCGTCGTCCACTCGGGGGCCGATGGTGAAGACAGCAGGCAGGACGAAAGGGAGCTTCTCGGCGCTCATGGCCTGCACCTCGAACGTGTAGTTCACCGGAGAAATGTCGCAGATGGTGCACGACTGTCCCGGAAGAACCCATGCTTTCTTGGCGATCTTGATGTCAGTGATTCCGACGCCCGTGATCACCAAGTACTCCGACGCACTCGCAACTCTGTACATGATGATTAGATTGTGCTTGTAGAGTAACTTGAGCTACTACTGACTTGTCCCAGCGGACGGAGTTATCAGGGTGGTTAACAATGGACTTAAAAAAGCTGTAACTAATAGCAGAGGCAGGAGCTTCTAATTTCTTTTCAAGTTTATACGAGCAGGATAGCTAGGTTGGTGTATCAATGCTGCATGGTGCAGAATAGATGCTGGAGAAGAAGCTTCTTGTCAACGAATGAAATATATATACAGGACAGGAAATAGTAAGATGGACAGGATTAGGAAGACTGGTTCTTCTAAGTGTGGGGCTTAAGTTGTTCGGAAATATCTTGGAGTTGGGGCAGGAATTACGTTATAATTTAGGAGGTGTTTATTTAGCATTTCGGACTTGGAATTGTAAACCCAAAATATACATGAGTATGACCAGTTTTAGTCATTATATATTCCTTACACGTCTAGTTTGAAAAAAGAAATAAATTTCATTTTCTAATGAGATAATTAACCCAAAACAAAAATCGTAACTCAGAAGATAGAGATCCATGGTAAAAACCTATAACACTTTTATCCTCGGTCGAGCAGTCTAATAGTATTCTACGTCTACTAAACAATAGGCGTAGCTATAAGTAACTTTGATAATCATTCTCAAGCCTCCTGAGCATTTAGCCATTTACCAAGCACCTCCTTGCTACAACTAGATGGCTAAGGCATCCACAATGGGGTGTAATAGAGGGTATAATAGCCTTCATTCTATGTCCCTGGTATTGAACCATGACCATCGTGGGTAGTTCATGTCAATTACACGTATGATACACATGATGCTTGTAATTAGAATGGATGTAATGTATATCTTCAAATAATTAATGGGTTGACTTTCCGACAGTTGAGGACGCAATCAGGAAGGTTGACTTTGACGGTTAGTGCAAATTACATAGGCGCAGCTGCTTGAATTGAATGGTTGGAACTTGGAACGTACGCAGGCTTCCCTGACATTACAAAATGTTGAATATGTAGCCAGGGATTCCACAGAAAATTACTAACTACTACTTGTTATACCTTATTATAAAATTCATTCGCTACGTAATTGTGTGTGCAGCAAGGGGGGAGTGAGCGAGTTGGGATCCAGAAGCTTTGACGATTTCACGCAAAGTACATGAAATACTACCCAGGAAATCGCACCAAATCTAACTCAATTACCAGAAGTTGACTGCACTTGCTCCCTACAATTCCACCACTGCTAAATTCAGGGGAGCCTAGCTAGAAGGGGAGAGGGGTTGTTTACGATCTCTTCACTTTAGGGGGAGTCTCCAAAATCAGTACTCATGTGGCTGGATAGACCATGCCATTTGTGAGGTAGGTTTGATAATTCTTCAGAATTTTTGATAGGGCCAATATTCAAGTTAATTCTTCACCAACGAATTATTGCAAAACAGCAAATCCATTTTATATACTCCATAAAAATAGAGAGTGTAATGAATGGCGAAGATACACGGGAGTTGCATGAGAATTTAAAATGTAGTGCGTGTTAGCATGAACAAGCGACTACCGGAGTGTAGAGACCAGGTCCAGGAAGGAGCGATGCCGATGGATGGACCAGCTATATGTGCCGTCTTTTTCAGGACAAAGACTTCCGTTTCTATTCTCTTTCGATATTTTCTTCTTCTTCTTCTTCTTCAAAAAAAAAAAAAACTCATACATTATTGTACAATTTTCGGAGTAGCTAACTCATACATTATCTTAGTGGAGTAGCTAACACACATTCGGGGCGGGAGGATCCCAAATCAAGAATAGCGTGAGAGACGGCACTTGCAAACTCCTTAATAAAAATACCAATTAATTGTTGATGATCACACATTATTCAACTGCCTTAAAAGTGCCACACTCATGGTTTGTAAAGCTTGCCATGGACGCCTGAAGGAAATGTCTTCAGCTGTTCCCATGGAGAGTGCCAGCTACGCAGATAGATGTTGGCTATAAGACTCCAACACCCTCCCCCCACCCCCCCGGGGGGAGGGGTGGTCCCTTTTTTTTTAATTTATTATTATGCTACTCCAATCAAAATTGACAGACTTCCTCCTATCCGATGATGCTTCTAATTTTTTTTTTTTTTTATGATTTCAGACGTTGATGGGTAAAGGTGTTAACCTGCGCCATGTTGTTTTTGCGGATGCCATTTTTGTAATCCACGATTGAGGTGGTGGAATTTGGGGGCGGCAGCAAGCGGTGAGAAATGAAGTCCTCCTCCGGATCCGGATGAATACAAGTTTGTTGCATGCGTTCGATGACTAAAGAAATCCACTGCTCTACTATTTGTGTTTAACTGCAGATTCAAGGGTTTCCGTCCATGATTTGCAACCAAAACTACACATCTTTTATGTGTAATCTAGTGATCCACTTTTCTAAGTGTTGTCTTGCGGCCAACTCCCCCGAGGTGAGCTAGTTTCACCCGAAAAAAAAGAAATTCTACAGCGATTCGAGACACCAGTCAATTTCTCCGTCATTTGTTATGTGCAAGTAATTGTCTTGGTGGAGTCTCTTTTCCTTAGGGAAATTGTTTGCCTTAGCAGTGCGCGAGTAATCGCCTCAGTAGAGTCGCTTCACCTAGGCAACTGTCTTGGTGGGGAGGCCGGCAGCATCTCACTGTCTTAGGGTATCATGCAAGTTCCATTAAGTTATGAGGCCGACAGCATCCAACTAACTTGGTATTATGCAAATTCCAATTGAGTTACTCGCCCTCAGTTCTTGTGATACGATTACGATTCCAGAATTTGTTCATTATTCGACATCTTTGTCCTCTAATCAACAGAGAATATGTTCGACGTTTCACCCAACGAATGACGAGCCTGCTTGCTGCATGGTACATCTGATAGGGTCCATTTGACTTACCAATCAACTTCAGGAAAGATGAATTTCTCGGAAACTACAATATTAAAGTTTAGAGAACTCCAAAAGTCTCTAAATGCTTTAATAAACAGGCAACTCAATGGCAAACGAGCAATCGAGTACTTCAGCCACTTAACAGAGACTAAATCACACTCCTATCACCACCAAGACAGTTTCAACCATTTTCAAACTGCTTTTCAATTTTCAGTTCCCCATAGAAATAACGGAATCAATCCTCAAACAATTTGGTATCGAACCACAGAAAAACCTCGACTCTTGCCGAAAAATGTCTAGTAGCATATAAGACGCATAATGCTTGGGGACAAATGAAAGTAAATTGCCATTCTCGGTTATCTGCAAAATCATCATGCACCGTAGCCTCGGAGGTCTAGACCATATCAAGCCAGTAGCCAAGTATCAGGACCTGCTTGTTCTCCAGCCATTTAATAGAAAATCATTCCAATGCTAATTTATGAATAGGACTGAAGGTCACTAACCAAGACTAAAAACCCAAAAACTGGACCAGGGGAGTATAAAAAATTTAAGCCTTAAAAGGGCAAATTAATACAAAAGTTTTAACTAATAACACCAAGTCTTGACAACATTTCTCTCAGAACTTTAACATGAGATGGAGAACACCAAACTCAAAGCCCTATAAATGCCTTCTTTCCAGCGGTAGAGGCGCCTGCTGGAATCACCTTTCAGCACATTAAACCTTACAGTTTTTGACAGTGGCCTATAAGGCAGAGAACGTTGATCACATTAGTAAAATACCAAAAACAAGCAGACTCTATCCGAAAATAAAATAAAGCCTAGGCCTTCACCTGCACTGGCCAATTGTGACATGGTCACCCTCTTTCACACGGAAGCACGGAGATATATGAGCTGGAATGTTTGAGTGTCTCTTCTCATATCTAAAGAACAGAAAAGGACCATGCTCATTGTAGCTAATATGCGAGAAGACAATTCATTCTAATAAAGAGTAAGTCATACCTCTGATACTTCTTCACAAAATGCAGATAGTTGCGTCTGACAATAATTGTCTTATCCATCTTGGCACTGTGGCAAGTTCCAGCAATTATACGGCCTCTAATAGAAACACTGCCAGTGAATGGGCACTTCTTGTCAATGTATGTACCTGGAAAAAGAGTTTCAAAACACATGATCAACATGTATCTGAATGCAATTCCTCCAACTTAACTCTGAGAAAAACAGTTAATATATTTCAAATCCTCTGTGCGTATGCCCCCTACACCTCAATGCAGAAGAAAAACATTGCTCCACAGCATTATTAGAGATTATGCACAAAATTTCAGTTCATAGTTAAATATGGATACAAAAATCGTGAACTGAAATAAGCACCTAATAGACATTAATCTAAGCTTGACATCATTTGGATGATAATCACCATAATTTTGTAACCAACAAAGGTAGAAACACACAGTGTAATGATTTCCCAGTTATTCCATTGGGTGAGAAAGCTCCAAGATGTTGCAACAAGATGCTAAGTATCCAAATCCAAAAAAGAAAAAAAGGGAACAAAAAGGGAAATAAAGCCTTCAGGCCATCAAAAAGGTTGCGCCCAAGTAGATTACAAGCAACAGCATTGTTACATTGAGTCCTAGTTACTTTGCAATCAACTTAGCATGTGCATTCACGATATGCATATCTTTGGGTTGCTAATCACCTTTCGACAAATGAACAACCTTTATGTCTCACATTATGTTTGTACAAAGTTATGAACAATAATGAAGAAAGACTGGAAACTTCATTTGCCTATCTACAGAAATCTAGCTAAAGAAGTTGAAATTCAAATTAATTCATCATATCAGGAGGACAAGCCATGTAAAATTAAATTCCATTCGGTCAATTAGTCAGAAATGATTAAAAAGGACAGGATCTAAAATGCAATTACATTCTGATTTTTATAAACAAAAAGGCTAAGCTGCATGATTATACCTACAAGTGTAGCCTGTGCTCGAACCAAAAAGCAAAATTAGAGATTTGTACTATCACTGATGTGATGGCTCAAAGTTGTAAAAAACATATATCGCAGATCTATTTCATTAAAATGAAAAAAACAAATACTCGTAATCATCTCCAGGAAAAAGAAAGGGGACGGCTGGTGCCGAAAGCAACCAAAGGAAAATCTAAAATGAGAAGAAAGAAAAGAACAGAGAGAAACCTTCAATAGCTTCACGAGGTGTCTTGAAGCCAAGGCCAACGCTCTTCCAATAGCGATTTCCACCCTTTCCTGGCCTCTTCCCCTTCCCAGTCTTCTTCGAGCAAAGGAACACCTTTGGCTGCTTCAAGAATGCCTTCTCCGTCTGCAATAACCAATCAGAAGATTCATTAGTCAATTGGTTGATATTTTAAGGAGTTAATACCTCTCTGAGTGTGTGCGTGAGTGTGAGACAGATAGAGAAAGACACTGCGGCTGAGAAAGACATCTCCGGCGGAGATAAGATACCTGTTCGGCCATGACTGCGGCTGAGAGCTACAAAGGTGAAAGTAACGCTCCTAAAACCCTAGCAGTAGAAGGGAGGGCTGTTTTTGCCTTGGGAGGTGGTTTGGTATTGGAGTATAAAATGCTCTCTTATATGAATATATAGGTAGATGACACTAACCCTAAACATGATGATGGACTCATTTAGCCCACGCCAGCCCACTAGGCCCCCTCTGCCCTTTTCTTCCTGCAGAGGTGGCCGCAACCCAGCCCAGCCCACTTTCAAAATTTAATTACAGTACAACCTTGAGCCATGCAAAACCTATTTTTAATTTAAAGACGTATTAATTAATTAATTACTTTAGCAATGTACTGGCAAATTGTTCATAAATTAGTCACTGTTAGTTGCGGAGAATCCTAGTTGTGAAATTTGTATGACTCAAAAACTCTCAGTGCATGATAATGTGCACTAATACTTCTTAAAATCATCCTACCATTTGATCTTTTTCCTTTTTGATTTCCCAATTTGTATGCCTTTATCCCCAATTCAGTTCTGACAAAGGCTGGATCCTGAAATCCAATTTGCAGTCGTTTCTGGTATTGCAAGAGAGCAGTGACTACTACATTCTTTTCATGAACCTGTTAGACAAACCCACTTTTTACTTGTTTACTTCAGATGTTAATCAGGTTACATAACGGCTCCACGTGTCTCTTAAAAGTTCATTCGGTCGAAAACTAATTATTGCAAATGCAAAATAACAGCAAGCATGCAGTCATTATGATAGTACATTTAACAGCAAATCTAAATCTTACTAAATAGTGCTAGATTGAAATGCCAATTAAGGACTGTTTCAGGGATCATACATCGGAGAAGAAATACATCTTAATAATGGGAAAGAAAACTTTTGAAAACTGATCCAACCCAAAAAAGGAGAGGAAGGGGGAAAAAACGCTAATCTATATACGTATACGGCTGAAAAGCTCATTTGCAGATATTTCATCTTCATCTTCAATCACAAAGGCATAAATCAAGTCCTTTCTGGAATTAAATAATCAAACAATCTTCCACAAAAATCAATCCCGCTTTTGCCGTTTTGTCTCTGGCTGCTCTGCAGCCGGAGGGTCATCCTGCCGACGAGAGGACGATGCTCGATTCCCATTCTCTTCACCCTGTGTTGAGGACCCTTGTGTGTTCCTGTCTTCAGTAGTTAGACCACCAGAAGAAGCGTCATTAGAACCAGATCCTCCTCCGTTTTCATAAATAATGGGCATAATCTGACGCAATATGTTGGACAAAAAGGTTCCCTCGTCACCTGCTGCTGCTTCTCCTGCATCAGAACGATTGTCATTTTCAGCAGCTCCACCGTGCCTGGTAACAGCATCTGCATCTGTAACCTGGGAATTACCACTGTCATCCTGTAGATGATCACCAGCAAACACTCCCCTCAGCAACTGTTCAAGTCGACTCATATACTGGGAAGGATATCCTGGACCCTCCGCTGCTTCACCAACTGAACCAGTGTCACCATCTACGCCAACCACATGAACGTTTTCATGCTCAAGTGCTGAATTAGGGATGGATTGACTTCCTGGGTCAACAGGATGGGTATCAACTTGATCAGATGCCAGACCACCTCTAGCACCACCTGAAATTCCAGAAGTAACACGCTGAACTCTCGCAAAAATGGGAAGTATCATACCCATTGTACCACGTGAAGGGTCAGAAGTTGCTCGTCCACCAGAAGCAGGAACAGCAGCAACTACAGTCCTGATGGGAACTACCCGCACTTCAGACTCCCTAGCAGCGGCCTCCCTAGTAGCTCTTCCAGTTCCTTGTTGAGCAGAATTTCCAGTGTCAAAAGCTGCAGGAACAGTTGATCCAAGACTCTGTGCACCATTTGACTCTCTTCGATTTGCACTTGCTGGCACAGCAACTAAACACAAGCAACACAAAAATTGTCAACAAATAATGTAACAGATGGAAAGGCAATCAAGAATCCCTTTAGCCACTAGACAAAAAGAGATTCTTCATGAAAATCTTTAATCCAGATCAAAGACCCCATTAACAAGCCAACAGGGCAAGAATTTTGGAAGCCATTCAGAAGTTGAATTTCAAGATACAAACAGGACTGGATGTGGCAGAGTACCCGTTCGGATTCTGATATCAATATTTCTTGGAAAGACGCCAGAACCACCAGATCCAGCAGGAATTCCAGAGCTCTGTTGGACAGTTCCACCAGTCGCGCCAAACCCTGTTCCCAGTTGAAAAGAAAGTGGCTACATGGAGTTCAAATGAAAAAGCATTAGTACACCACTCAAACATGCTACTACATAAAGGAAATAAATACATTTATTGGACTTTATTATCACCTGAACCATTATAGGATTGGGACCACTTGGCGATAAGAACACTGCAGGCCCTGCATTTACTATAGCTTCGGCCTGAGTAAGAGATATGGATTATTACCAATGTCAGCAGATAAAACAAAATGATTCCCAAGGCTTTTGAATTTGCAGTCCAAAACTACAAGTACAATATAGATCTAATTTATTCCAGCCAATTCCCAAATTCACAATGTAGTGAAACATACCGGTGTTTGCCCCATCCGCAACGTCATTGTCGTCCGAGCAAGCTCAAGTAGCACAGCCCCTAAGTTTTGAAGAAGAATTCCCGACCTTAGAGCACTAGATTGAATCCTCACTCGTTCTGAAGCATCAGTCACATTTGCATGATCCTCCAGCTGTCTTGCAAGTAGCTAAATAAAAACAAACCAAGAAAACAAGGTTCATTAACCATACTCTTATAACAAGATCATTAAATTTAACCATAACAGTAATGGTGTCCTATCACATAGACAAAGGCAGTAAGAAACAAGAGGTCTATCAGTTTATCAAGCAGCCTTCTGGATTTTTTGGCCAATGAAAACCCTGGAAAACTAGTGAATCAGCCAGCCAGACATTTGGGGCTGGTTTAATGAATACTCTTCAACTAACCACACCAATTCTATCTCATAGCTTACATCTAACTTTTATTGGATTATTATTTCTTTTGCAATATCGGAATGGACAATGGCAATGCTCTATCTGAATGCCCTGCATTAGCTAAGACCACAAACAAGCTTCCACATTAGCAAAAAGTGAAGGCCAACAAGAAAAGTACAAGCTGAAAGCAAGCACAAAGCCAGTTGTCCAACAAGCTTACAAGAAACATAACAGGTTTGAACATCCCAGGTTACTGTATCAAAACCAATTTTTTGCCATATCCAGATACATATCACTCTTCTTTTTGTGTTCTTTTTCCATCCTTTTGGGGCAGCTGTTCTTGCTTATGATCTTCCTGACCAGACCTATAATGTATTTTATTGCACATCTGGAGAATAGAAGCAACACTTTCCACATTCAGGGCACCAAGAAAATTTATACATCCCCTAGCAAGTTAATCTTCCACACCTTCTGACCCCCAATGATATTTCTCAGTTTACAACAAAAACAAGGGACAGAAACTTGCCAAAACAACTTTTATTAAACAAAATTCAGTTCGACTTTTTAATCTCAACCTAAGATGGTAGCATTGTTACTTTTGTCAGAACGGAAACCATATGACTTCTCACATCCATAAACTTTATTTGCAGCATACTTTTTTGTCTCCCACACAACATCATAAGATCAGAATCTCAAGATATTTTCACTAAAAACAGTCATACAAGCAATCACATACCGATAAGCACTCTTCTACTTGTTCATTGAGAATCTGTCTTGCGGTCAGCATCACATCTGCCAAGGATGCTGGTGTTGGAAGTGCTCTTTGGACAGTTGAACCTGATGCTGCATCTGAATTTTGTGCGTCCCTTCCACGAATGCCAATAGCCTGACTTAAGTTGCTCTGTTCTTGAACTGCAAACACCATAAGGGAATCTCTCAGAGAAATGGAGGCATAAACCAAGATTTCAAGAGCAGAAAAGCTCCTGACCGTTGGCAATAAATTCCTGCCTCAAACGATTTAAGTTCTGGGACAATGTTGCTAAAGAATCAGGGATAACCTGCAGGAAAAGTCAAAATCAATATAGTTGTTAACTAGCCTTGCTATGCAGACTGAGAGTGATGCAGAGAATGTTATGGTTATATTAGTTCTTGTTGAATATTCTGTTAGTTATGCTTTGTTTCTAAGCCTAATAGTAGTTTTTAGAAATGCACTCTTTCATCAATCCTAGATTTCTAGTCTTCCTATCTAAAGTTTCCTTTAGTTTTCTATGCCAGAGAGTTTGAAAGAGATGGTGCAGGGGAGCACCAAATTGTAGTATCAGATCCTCAAATAAGTTTCTTGTTTAAGATGTAAATCACATCCAACATGACTTTATCAGTTCCTCTGAAAATAAGAACAGGAAGCAGAAGAACAAAAACTAATCTTCTAATCACCAAAAGAAGAATACTTTCCTGGAGGACAAACTACTAGGATTCTTGGCTCTTCTCACTCCCTAAAGTACCCATGTTTTGCAAAGTAAGTGCTTCCAGACATGGAGAAAGTTGAAAACAGAAAAAATCACCAAGAAAATAATCAATATATTGTTAAATTCTTCAAAAAAATTTTAGTATTAAGATGTCCACATGTTACTGTTTTGTAATCTGTTCTTGATTCCATGACAATAGGATAATGTTACATGCATGAAAAACATAATAATGATAATAATAACACAAGAAACTTACAGGTGGCTGGAGGGCCTCCACAGAATCAGGAGTTGGAACTGCAAAACTACCAGAATCATTTACTGCTTGTCCCCTTGAATTGGCTTGGTCTGTCTGCGGCCTGCTAGAATTTCTTAGACCACCAAGACTAGGGGCGTTTAAAATCCTTTCTAGTGGATGCTCCTGGAAATCACAGTATGCAAAAAGGAGGAAAAAAAGAAAAGAAAAGTTGAGACAATTACAAATAATACATATTCAGTCATATTTCATGATTGTTGAGCTTGAATACCCCTTCACAAAAAGGCTCCGCCTAAACTCTGGAAAACTCCTAAAGAAACGTCAGGAAGAGCAAAGCACAGTGAAAGTGAACAGAAAAGAAATCTTTTTAGCATGCTGAGAAAATTAGAGAGAAAGTTGGTTTCTGTCTAGTCATGTCTAACCAAACACTGAAGAAAGAGAACATAAGATCCTTGCTTGCACTATTCAGTTCTTTTTCAGTTCAATGGGACAGTACCTTAAGGAAACAATACAGTGCCTGAGGCACAAGAAGTATATAAAGCTGCACATAAAGGTTGCCAATTTACACTAAGCAAGCAGGTCAACCAGGTATAACTGTAACAAGTGATATCATAATAGCTCTGCTTGTATAATATCACCAATTAATGTCATGATTCACGGATGTACAACTCCTTTACATGTCGAGCAAGTCCAAAGAAAACTCATCACCTGAATTCAAAATCTATGACCATGGTTTAAATTCCATTTCATGAATACATCACAAGTTTACTGTCGCTTAAAACAGCTAAACAGCTATTGATTGAAGATAAGACTAAAAACATGGAACTTTATCACCAACAGTAGAATTAGCACACTTTTGAATTTGTAGAAAATTACAATGAAAGGCCCCAAAAGAGTGTGCGAGTTTGATAGGGGAAAATCTTGAGATACTTACATTAAGATCAATCCCTTCACTGCCACTTCCAACACCTGCTACTCCAAAAGAACCAAGCAAAGCAGAAAAAACCTAGAATATGCAAAGGAAAGATAGTAGAAGGAAGAAGGGGGAGAGGAAATAAGTCATTCTGACACAACCTAAGTATAACAGGAGCTTTTAATCTAAAATCTATTTTCCAAAAGAGAGAATACTGGAGGCCAAAATGGCAACACTCACACGACTTAAGTCAGGAAAACTTCCATCTTGTTCAGAGATATTAAAGCTCCCAACTACAACACCAGGACCTCGGCTTCCTTGACTACGCCCACTAGTGGATGCAGGATCAGTAGCTGCAAACATGTAGTGCTCAATCATCAAAATTTTCTGACAAAATTTGCAAAAACTACATAGGCAGACACAAGGAAGATACTTGACAAAGAACAACCCAAACACAATTGGATTAAAGACAGGTGCATAAAGAGAGGAAAACTATAGAAGAGCAAGAGCCAAAAAAGGTGTTGCACAGTACATCCCCCAGCACTTAAATTTTTGAGCAATTAACACCTATTGAAACAGTCAAGTGCAAAATACACCAAATAATAGCCACCACTTCCTGTTCACCCATAGATTAAGTAGAAGAGGCGTCCATGCAGCACCTCCAACATGAAATCTTACTTCAACTGGGTCCTTGGGGTAGACCAAGACCCAAAGTGTGGGTCCCAAATGTGTGCCAAGGCCGACAATTCTAATATGTCATTGTCCAACGGTAGACCCAGTCTGCTTCATCAAACTCCACCAATTACCTTCACTTTTTTATCTAACTACCATTCAATGTATTCAGATTAACTGATAGACTAGATCTGCCTCCACAATGGCTAATCCTGTTTTGCTAACTTTATTTAGCAGAATGGTCCTGTTTAACACCGCAAGGTCTGGGAAGAGCTAGTTTTACACAGCCTTACCGAGCAAGGAGTCAGTCTGTGTCAACAACCCCTCGACATCCAGCGTCACAATGCAAAGTCAAATGGACATAAAGCGAGTGAATCTCTCTCTCTCTTTCTTCACTTACTATCCAAATTAGCTCTTTCGACCTTGGCCATGGACTAAGGCCCAAGGTTCACTGCTTCACCAGCAGACAAAAGGCTCTAGACTATCCAATAAAACTAAAGGACATGTTTCAGGACATCTAAAACAGATCGGCACAGCTCCGTACCTGCTCGTGAAATGATTTGTCAATTTTTCTCATCCACCTGCTATGTTCATAATCAGCTATATAAATCCACAAGAATCTGCCATTATCCCAACAATCCCAAGAAATAACCCTCAAACAATTAGATAGATATCAGAAATTGCAAATTTCTCACGTTCTAAAGGAATTGATAATCCAAACTCTAAGACCATAATAGCTTTTTCTTTTTCTCTTTTTCCCATTTCCCCTTCAAGGAGTATGTCATCAAGACATAGATTAGGTAACAGAATAATACTATTAATGCTTTTCTGCTTTATGAATTGTCATACTGATTACCAGTTTTGAAATCTAGAGGTAGAGAAGACCACAATAACATAATTTGAAGGTCTAACAAAGAGAATACTGCAATAGGCATAGGCGAAGACAAGGCCTTATCAAAATGGACAAACATTTACTAGCTCACCTGCAGAAGCAGGGGGGAGGGGCAGCCGCCGGTCAAGGTTTTTATAAATTCTCTTATGTACCTTAAAAAAAATTGAAATTTTCACATATATCCTTGTAAAATTTAGAGCCCCCCTGGGGAAAATTTTAGAAACTCTTTTGTATCCTCTTAAAATAGTTAATAATTTCACTTTACCTTTGTCTAAATTAGCTTTGCCCCCTAAGCTTTCTGCAAAATTGCAAGACAACTCCATTGAAGTATACAATTTTACAGTCTTACCCCCACCAAAGCTTAGCTGCTAGTTCTGCCAGTGTACTAGCTGACCCCACCTAACATGAACAGTGTCCAGTTTAGTGGTTACAAGGAATGCCATGCAGCTTCTTTGATAGAAAATGAAAAACATATACTTTGAATAACATGAATGCATTTAGCTTCCAACCACAACTTAGGGGCAACCAATGAGTTCAGCATTCCATTGTACACCATTTGAAAGTCAAAGAAACAAAAAACTATAACATGAGTGATTAACCAACAGGAATCCAGTGTTACAACATCTTTATTAGTAGAACTTATGAAGATCATAACCAAAGCATCTTCCTCTGCACCACCATAAAAAAAGGCAACATGCATAAAGTACCAGACAACCATATCAACAATAGGTCTTTTGCATCAATAGAATACCAAACTTATCCCTGGATCTAACAGTGTATTACATAACTGAAAGTAAACTGCAGCAGTAAGTTCCTCATGAAATCCTTCATAAACAGCACTAGCCAATTTTCACATTGATGCCATAGATGTCATAGGATTATGCTCCAAACACTGAACTACATTTCTTCCAGGCTTATTCTGCTACCCATCTCTCACTTAACTATCTACAGATATAAAAAGGAAATAAGACAGCTATCCCCTAATTTGAACGACAATGTACATATTTTTCTAGACCAGCTTACTGAATAACTTTCATATTCAGAACAGACTCTGAAACTTTTCAAGTTTCAGAAAACTTTTTCAGAGCCATTGCAAAAAATGATGCCTTACAGTCTGCCCAAGATCAAATGAAAACAGCCTTTTTCTTATATATCACTAAATCAAATGATGGAGTGTGTGCAAGGAAAGGTAAATAGATGATCAAGGTCCATAAACATAATCATGACCACAAATCTCTTTGCTGCTAACTACAGTCAATAAATGATTCAATTTCAGGATGTCATTCATACGCAAATCTCCTAGACAGTAGTAAATTCTCCTAGACAGTAGTAAATTGAATAATTCTTCAGTTGCTTCACAACCAAAGATCCAAGTGACTATCATGACTATGAAAGAAACGTTCTGAAGACTGTAGGATCTCATTTGAGAAGTTTGATACTCAAAATTAGCACTTCTATAAATATTGAAAGCAGCAAGGATCGCCTGACAATAATAGTCAGTGCACTGTTTAATACTGAAAAGGCCAAGAAAATATTGTATTTAGAAAGAAGGTGCATCTTTTCATGCTCCTATATTAACTTCAAACCCAGCTTTTCACACAAGTCACTGACAGGAATCAGATTCACAGCAAAATTCGCCTGCAGATACAATATGCCCTACCCGGATTCGGAGAGCCCTCTGATGATGGAACAACAGGCTGTCTCACAACCAAGTGCAATGTATGTCCATCTTCCACATCTGATAAATATTTAATCAAGGAACTCAGCTATCCTCACAGCAAACTTCTATATCAAATGTACCAAAAAGCTAGCATTTTAATTCTAGCTGGAAGACACTACTTGATTATAACAGGTAGTCTCCAAAGTCAAAGCCCAACTAATGAAGCTCAAGAGACAAATTCTTTCCCCTAAACCTGATGTCAACATTTAATCCTTCATAACAGAAGTAGCAAAAATGATAATGATAATAAAAAAATGCAAACAGGAATACACAGGCTATTAGCTTCCCATTTAATAGTGCTGAGCATACACTGCCATGGTTTTTTTTCCCCCTCTCCCCTTCCAAGGTAATTAAACAGTCAAACACAAACAAAAACAATATATATGCAGTTTGCTAATTACTCCACCGTAGAGCCTCTGCAATAACTGAAACAGAAAAGGATTCCTTTCAAGCTGTCAAGATCCATCTTTTATGGAATAATTCCCAAGTGTGTATGTAAAAGCCTGGAAGAGATATTTTGAAACTGGAAGTAATCATTACTAGCATATAGAGTTAAAAAGCTTTCACTGCTCTTGGATGTACAAACAAATTCTTCTGAAGACTGATATTGTTTGCCACTAAATCTTCTAATCAGGAATTGGGATAAGTTATTGGGACCTGTCTGAGAGTAATTTGTAATTCATTCGCACATAACCTATAACTCTTCAATTTTTTTTTCATAAGCAGCAAAAAAATGTTAAATTAGAAAGATGTAAATTCCATATTGTTAAGATTCTATTTGAAGAAAAGAAAATCGCAAAATAACATACAACAGTAAGAAGATGATTGTACTCTGCTAGGAACAACCCCAATGGGATAAGATTAACTAACTAGAAGCTAATGACATATTAAAAAAGGATACGATAAGCTGAAAGGAGTTGATCATCCTTTAAAACTTTTCCCCGACATATAAGCCGCTGCTGCTCTGACAAGACACCGGTAACTACAGCAATTTGTTCCTTCAGTGCAGGGACAGGTACCTGCAACAGGAATTGGAAGATTAAAACTGTGAGCAACAGAGATTTTAAAAATCTTTTTAGCACCGAAAGACTGACACCTGCAATACTTCTTAAGCAAGGTAACAGCAAATGATCCAACAATTTATCGGAACTCAGAAAATTAGAATAATATCCAAGCATCAAACTAGGTACCATACTGAGAGGAGGTGCCCAACAGCAATGTGCTGGCAGTTATTCACAGGAAGAACAATAGGGAACCAAAAGTACATACGCATTTATCCACTCGTAATGTATAAGTCTGAGAATCCAACGTCTTTATCTTTATCTCAACAGTGGTCTCTGAACAATTTGCCTCATCTTTTCCTGAGACCAACCTGTTGTCATCACCATTGCTGGCCATTCCCTTGCACTGTCTCTGATCCTTGAAAATTTAGGTGCAAAAATTTTCAGTTTGTTGCAAAGGTAAACCAGTAGAATAGCTAAATCATGCAAAGAGAACAAAATCTTGATGCGGAACATCAATTTTATTCAAGCTCACAAGCCATGGGTACCATAAAACCCATAGCCTGTGTATAAGCATGCAGACAGGGGACACGAAACGGCGAAAATGTATCTTTTCCGCGGTGGTACCAAGACCAACAGGTATGACACCTAAAACATTACTAACAAGTATGACACCTATATTTGTCAAGCTTTTAAGATTGCATACGAGAAGCAGTGCGATCACATCCCATTATTATTAGACATCAGTTTTTGGCACGCGCACTTGCAACACATTCCAGCAGCAATAGCAAGAAGTGTAGGTTCAGAACCACAACTGGGAGTCAGCGTGCAGGGCCAAAACCAACCTCGTCTGGAATCACATATCACAGTTAGATTGCTTACGGGGAATGTTGAAGGAAAAGGAATCAGGGATTTCATTGACACTTGAGCTCGTGTTTTGCCGTGAAGCAGAAAGAACATCTGCCCAACAGTTCAAGCAACCCAGCTTCTTTTCTTTTTTTGGCTATTTGACAAGTAATCAAAACACACTAGTATTAACTAAACAAAACTCAAAATTCAAGCTTGGAGACCTCAGTGTTATAGCTAATTATCTACGTGACCAAGGGATATATGGGGGAAGAAAAAAGGGGAAGCTGTCAGGACCCCGTAAGGAACAATATCTAGGCTTAAAAAAAAAAAAAAGGAATCTTTTATCAGTATCGAATGAATTGAATAGGCACAAGAGAAACAAAATTAAAAGGTCGGTCTGATGGAACTGGAATAAGTACGAATAACCCTAGGATCCTAAGCAAAGGCAAGCGCTGTATCTATTCTTGATGATGAGACAGGCGATGCAAAGGGAGAAGATTAAGCATATAAAATAAAATGGAAAAAAAAAAAAAGGACAAACAAAACCTTGTGGATAGGGGATCTTCGAGAGAGAGAGATTCTGGAGGTTTAAACTGCAGTCAGCAAATCAGCAGCAGCGAGCAAAAAGAAAGAAGAGATGAGGTGTCCAATGCGGAGGTGCAGAGAGAGTCCGAGTCTCCCCTCTCTCTCTAAGACTTCGTAATACAACACAATTCTCAATTAGCTACTCTCTCTCTCCCCCTTTGTTTGTGAGCCTAGTAGCCTACTGCCTGTGGCCTCCTGTGGCCTGTGGGTTTTTTCGACTCGTACTTGCACTAGTATTAACATATCATAATTCATACACCTGTTTGTTTGGAAGTGTTTTGATTGTTTATATAAAACCCTATTGTAAAAAAAACTTTGAAGTTTTTTATGTGTTTTGAGATAGCATATTAAAAATTTTAGAAATTTGTTGAGATTCCTAATAGTTAAAGTTACGAAACAAACATGTTTTATATAAACTTACTAAAAATTTGACCTAAAATTTTCAAAGTTTTCAAAGAGTTCCTGTAGCTAAAATAAGGAACAAGCAAGTTGTATACAAACTTCAAAAATTTTATGTATTTAAAATGTCCCTCACATTTCGTTAAATGAGTTTTTAAATTAGAGTAGATTATAATTCCTTGTTCCTAATGACTAGATCTTATATCCCTTGATATATGTCGAGTTTTCAAGTAGGAGCAGATTACAAATTTGTTACCCAATCTCTGACCCTTGAACATTTTAGGTACCTAAAACTTTAGACAACAACAGATTTAGTACCCAAAGTTACAATTTTAAGCATATTTAGTGCACCTGATGGAAATTCTTTTCCAATTTCAATTGGAAAAAGTTACATGCTGTCAAAGGTATCTACCTAGGGAAGAAAAGTGCAGGAGCGGGCTCAGCTTATATATTCCCTCATACTGTATGCGACTACAGAAAGTTGGGCCTTTCCAATCTTGGACGCAGAAGATTATTGGGCCCGTCGATTGAGTTTTGATGGGCCATATCTGAGTGCGTAGGATTTGAACAATGGCCCAGGTGAGATTGCAAATAATAATAAAACAGTAGGAAAAATGTGCAATGCAGAAACAGAGAGTTTCCTTCTGTTATTGGTTTCGATATTGTGTACTTCCTTAAATCAATAGTTAAGGCTAATATATTATATATTTTTATCATTCAGACCAAGAGAAGAAGAGAGAGAGAGAGAGAGAGGAAAGGCTCCCACTCACCAACACTCCCTCCCCCACCACCAAAAAAAAAAGGAATAACCATATTGGTTATTGTGAATAAAATCAGTAATCCATACTACATAGCGATATATTATGCATCCTGTCACTCTTGCCTAATTCACATTCATCTACACACGCTCTTTATTAGGGAACTCAACCCCAAGGAGGGGGCAGGAACGGGACGATGTTTCATGTTGTTAGAGTGTGGAATAAGACGTAAGCACTTACGCAGAAGATATTTTATTATCCTTTCCTTAGAATGAAAAAATGTGAAATATGTGATTCTATGTTATTTCTCATTAGAGAATATACATATCAGCTACAACAATTAAATAAAAGAGTTTCATACTATCATGAAATATGGATTCACGTTACATTAAATAACTGCCACCCTGCTACCTGTCATGATCCATATCAAACTCTAAAGAAAGCAAAACATGAAGAAAAAATATGTACTAACTAATAGATATGAACAAATTAATAAAGGGTTTACGGACCACTACAGACACATACATTTAAACAAATCATGGATACAAGTGATGCCCTATTTGATAGAAGAAACCAAAACTAAGAAAAGGAACTGATTTTCAGCAGGCACTCAAAAGGAATTCCTTAAATTGGCCGAAAAATCCGTGAGTAGTGGCACTGAAATTGGGGCATCAGGCCAAGCAAGCAGGAGTAAGATGTGGCTGCAGGCTGCGTTTGGAGATCAGGACTTTTTAGTATTAAAGCACAGCTCTCCAAGATTCTTACCAATTCTTCTCTCTCTCTCTCTCTCGAGTTTTAAACACATCATCTGATAATTCTACCGAATCTCTGAACCCAGAGAAAAAGAGAAAAAAAGGGTAGCCAGCAATGCATTTTTATCAGTGATGTGAATTAAGTAGCCAGACAGACAAAGGAGATCCAGACTGTGCAGCAGTATACATATATATATATATATCCACACACACACATGATCATCAGTATTCATCACGAGAGATGCCCTGAAAAATGGAATTCCCTGCCGGTTGCAAGGTACCCACTCAGCCGCATATAAGATTGTATACAATATCTTAAATATATGTTTTCCGCTGCTATATATATATATGGATGCATCTTTCTTGTTTTTCTTCTACGTCTGTTTGCTCCTCCATGTTCTAGGTTGACATCTCTGTATATATAATATGCGACTTTAATTGTGTAGGTAGCTAAAGGCCGACTTTCATTTTGTTCTCTCCATATATATGCATCAAGCATGGTTTGTTTGCATAATCGCACTTGGGAATTGATTTCAACTAATCAAACCTCTTTTGTCAGCGAGAATATATATATGTATATATATATCTTCTTCTTCTTTTTTTTTTCCTTCTTCTAGTACTTGCCTGAAAGGCTAGTACTCATGGACTTGGTATCATAACATTAATATAATATGTTAACACAACTTGCTCTTTTTTCAAGGCCGATTTGCATTAGAATGCATACATGCGCGTAATGGATGGTCTGTTTTGATTTTTTTTTTAAAAAAAATTAAGATAATGAATGGTATTAGTACTACATTATATTGATGCACCCATAAAACAAAAACAAAACAGCAGAGTTGTGGATGATGGTCGGCACCATATTCTCTTCTTCTTTTCCTTAATCCCATCCGTACCACGGCGGCCGGGTTGCGGCCTCTTTCTCTTTCTAGTAAGTATAATTAATAAGGAATCTCCTCTTTCATCTCAGCCAGCCAGCCTGAGCCAGCCACCTTCGTCCCATGATTTGACATAGCCACCTTCCATGTGGCAATCATTGGATGCTAGACGGACGTTGCTGGGCTGGCTTCTAATTTCCTCCTCCAAAATGATTAGGAGTGGTAAATGGCCTAGGGACTATTCCTAATTATTCAGAGTTTGGTTGCTGACAGCAACTCTCAAGTTACAGGTAGGTTCTGCAGATGATGAAGTAGTAAAAGCATCCATCAAGAATATAGAGATAGATTCAGTTCTAAAAAACAAACTTTAATCTAGCAGTAGTGGTAGTACTACTCTCCTAGTGACTCTACTAATAACTTTGCCATTAAACATGCACGCAAAATTAGTACCTAATTCCCTGAATGGTTCTCATATATATATATCTGGAAATGAATACCAGGAGTTTAGCCAGGATCGTACCAAAACGGTCTCTGTCCAGAATCGGCAAATACACATACAGATATAAACATTCAGGAATGTGACAGAAAGGATGGATGCAGGATTCTTTTTCTGGTATTAGAATGAGCTAGCTGTGCCTGCCGTGTACCCCCAGAAATGCGAATGAAATCAAGACATGTGCATATATATAAAATTAATATAAGTCTTTTTAACATATGATTGGCTTTTGTTCATCACAACATATATATATATATATATATATATATTTTTTTTCCCTTGGATTGGAATTTGGAAGAGCGGATGGTATCAGTCTAAGTATCACCGACATTCTTACTCCCAGACTAAGCGCCACCACACGTCTACACACACTGCCCTTTTTTTGTTTTTTTTCCCCGGAGACTTGTACACTCCAGAGGACTTGCTGGTTTACACGGCCTCTGTGCAGGTACATTTTCATTAAAGCCAATATTAATGAATGTGTATGATCAAATTCTGATAATGTTTACTACTTAAATAACTAGTACCAATTATATAAAATGCTACGACCAAGTTTTCCTTTTTCACCGAATATTTATACTTTGGAATTTTTTACTCTTAAGAATTGCTCTGAGACACAACACGACACCCCCGTTACTACAACAAAATCATACTTAACTTACTATATATGTGTACACATCCACATTTAAATGCACATCCTGCATTTGGATATTTTCCTAAATTAATTTCACTTTTGCCAAAAAAAAAAAAAGACATTTTAGACAAATCTTAATGAGTACTCCCAAAAAATTACCTTTATTCTTGTTATCTGTTTTTTTTTCCTTTCACATGAAAAAATAGAGATTATGAAAATCTAACGTGGAGGATTTGACGCGTTCTAAGGTACTCGTGAAGTAAGTAAATTTCATATTATGCTACAAAAATATTGGTAAGACATACGTAATCGAGCAAGACAACTAATCTTCCATTTCGATTGTGTCCTAAAAAACGTTAGTAAGATTTTTATGAAATAATTAATGCATGAAAGTGATAAGAGGGTGTTAGGAGACGTGTTTCAACACTATATTAAAAAATTGTTCTAAATAAAAATGCCTCTCTAGGTGGACGGATAATTATTTTCTGAATAATGTGTTGCCCATATTCATGATTGTGACTTGATGTCATATGAGGTTTCACAAATATTTATGATTTTGACATTGGTTTAGGGGTGAAGTCGAATCGAATCGAGTTCGAGTATTGCTATACTCGAATCTGAACTCAACTCAAGTTAGCAGACCTTGAGTGTGTTGCTGAAAAGATGTTCGATCTTGACTCGAAATTAAGAGTATTAGAGATGCTAGAAATCGACTCGATTAATCTCCAGATGCTTTTGAGCTCAATAAACCATTTTTCCATTTGTTTCATCATATTTTTCCAACTAAAATCACTTATTCGCCTTTCACTAGTATTATTATAATGTAACTGATTAAGGTTGTAAATATTGTAACTAACAAAACTAAAAGAGTAAATTAATGAGTAAAACATGTATTAATTAAATACATATCGAGTTCAAGTAGTCCGTCGAACTTTCAATCTTACCTATTATTTACTCAAACTAAACTCGTTAGCTCAAGCGAGTAGGTTAAACTTAACTCGAGATCGGTTTTGACCAAACTCAAGTCGAGTTGTTGACCAAGAGCTACTTGAATCTTTTACACCCTACAATGGCTGCCTCCAATTTTTTGATAGATGCTTCTCCCAATTGAGCACCCTGATTAAGTAAATATTACAGCCATGGACACTGAAACACAGAGGATTAGACAGAGTTGGAGAGGGAGAGAGAGATGGAGACCCCATCCTCCCTTCCAGACAGGATGATGAATGATGTCCAGTCCTTATTGGCCCCTTTCTCTTTTAAATTCAAAAATGTTACCAGTATCGGACAGGAAAAGGAGCAACGTGGTGGATGTGTTGTACTCAGGATCAAGACTATGTACATTAGAGAATTTTCAAGAATACATTGTGCTATTTTACAATTAGAAAAGGGTTCAGAACTTCTAAACGTAAGTTTCCTCCTCAGAAAAAGCCAAAGTTTTATTGCTCCGTGAAATGAAATGCTCTAACCTTTCTCGCAAGGTTTTCATCCCATCCCAATTCCCAGGCTGCCACGAGACAGTGCTAGGTGTTTTCTGCTTCTTTCTGTTCTGACCGAAGGAAAGGAAGGGAAAAGAAAGAGGAGGACCCGAATAGAAAGGAAAGGAGACTATTGGTAAACAATTTCGTTCATCTTATTTGAATTTTATATGAAAGAAAATGTTAAAGTTTTTTTTTTAAATAGAGGAAGGAAAAGAAAAACAATAAAAAGATCAAGTGTGTTAATTGGAAAAAAATAGGGAACATGATCTTTAAATAAATAAATAAATATATATATATATATATATATCTCAGCAAAATTTGATTTCCTTTTGCTCCATTTTTTATCCATCTTAAATGGAAATTGAACTCAATAAAACAAATGTATCCTCTTCCTTCCTATTCTTTCCTCTCCCTCATAAAAAAATCACTCCAGTCAACAAAATTAAAATCCATCTAATTCCTCTCCTTTAACTTTGCCTCCATCCAAATGGTGCCTCAAGATTTCCAAGCATTTCTGCAGCCCCATTTGCTAATAGAGGCACCTGAAGAGAAGAAAAGAGTGGAGGAGCCCCCAAAAAAGCGCCAAGACAATTAATTTAAGAAAGCAAAAAGGTATAGGGACAAGATTATCAAATCAGCTAGATGACACAGAGAGAGACAAGAGGGAATAATATAATGTATGTGGATGTCCCTCAATGGACAAAAGAGGGGCAAAATCTAATTACTAGCGTCTCTTTCGTTCACATTTTACTATTCTTGATATTTGCAATGTCCCGCCGATTTTGTATGCGCAAATTCTGGACAGAGATCTTCCTTATCACTACTGCTGCTGTCCAGATACCATCATATTCTTTTGAGCAATATCTTTCAATACAATCCCAAAAAATGCACTAGTAGTAATATGTGCTGAAGAAAAAAGAATATCATATGCAAATATCTTTGGCCCCTGCAGTTCATAGCTTCACCGCGAAAGACAGACATCTCTAAAATGTTTTTTCTGTTCAAATAGGAGCCCCTGTAGTCAGAAACAGAAACAGTAGTGTACATATTTTACCTGATAAAAAAGAAAGCAAAACTGCACGAGTGAAACTGCACGAGTGAGACTACACCAGTGAAACTGCACAAGCTCATCATCATTCCGATTCTTACTTACAGAACATCATAGATGGATAGTTTGAAATTTCAAGTGGTGAACATTTCTTTCATTCCAAATTACGGATGCATCCTTACTATGGTAGCAGCTTTTGGCCATCTGTTGTCGTTGTTGCACTTACATCTTCCAAACTGATGAGATTCTTGCATGTCAATCTTCTACTGCTTGGAAAACAATAATAAATGTCGACCACTTTCTTTATTTTTTTCCTTTTATTCTTTAATCACTTCCAGCCTATTATAATACACTTAACAATCGTGTAGGTGAAGAGCGTAAAGTAATCATATATATGTCACACTAAGCAACCTTGCAGAGTATTGAAGACGGGAAAAAGGGGCATCTTACCTAATTTGCTGGCGGGATAAATTGGATGCCCGACGGCTCAAGGTTTCGAATCCATTTGTGCCAGCCAACAGAAGGATTTCCGTCTGTCGTATGTGATCGAATTCTGGTTTAATGGTAAGCTAATCATTAATCAAAATCCTCAGTCAAACCCCACTGAAGACTAACACCTGTTAAAATGGTAGGAGAAGTCAAATCCCATTGATTATTCACGCTATATAGCAAATCACATTACTGCTTCTGTCGGTCTTACATTCAATAAAGTGGTCAGGCCTCTACGTCAGAGAGAAAATAATACTCCACTACTACTTGAAAATTATATGCCTGAGTCACACCTTTTTCACATCATTATACCTAATATTAAGCCACTTGTTGAACTGTTATTTTTAGCTTGAGCAAGTTCCTGTTATCATGGATTAATAAATGAATAAAATCGTAGGCAATTTTCTTGGACAAAGTATTCTATCAAACCCTCGTAAGAGAGTGTTTATCAAAACTTAGCGTAATCTCCGGCTCCTACCCCTATGGACGTCTTCTCAGTATTTATATATGCAGGGGGTATAGGTCCTAGGAAAGCAATGCACGTCACTCTGAGCTTGTTATGTTAGGGTTGCAAGTTTTTTGAGGAAAGCTTTTAAAATATCTCTTTAACACATTTTTTTAATCACCCTTCCCACTTTACATGTACATCACAGCACTACAAATATATATATATATATATATATGTTTTCACAAAGATTCCCATAAACTCCAATTCAGACAGGTTTAGCACAAGCAATGACCAAAACAGTTTGCAGCATTCCACTGTCTCAATAATTTTCAAAACACCTTATTAGGAAAATACAAGTCAGCTTATTCTGTTCCACAATCTCTAGCGTCGAGAGAGAGAGAGAGAGAGAATATTAACTTGACTCTGATTTAATTTGACTCGGGTAACGTTAAGTAGTGTAGTTGTTAGAAAGTGGTTAAATTATTACCGGCGCTGCAAAGTTCAAGTAGATAAACAAAGCCCCTCCCTGCCTCTCTGGTCTCAGCCTCGTCACCAAACCAACTCGGCCAGATGACTTTCTCCTTAATTAATGGATTTTTCAGTCTCAACCTTTTCCGTCACATCCCATTTTGATTCATGAAATTTCTACTATCCGACCACCCCAACTTCGCCTTCATTGTTATAGAAACTTCAGCGTCACAGCTTAAACAGAGGAATGGTACTTTACTTTAGCATTTTGTACTAAAAAGCTTATCTATCTCTGACACAACGACACACGTTGTTGAAGCAGTGACTCTACGGAAACATCCCAGTTAAGAAAGCAAAGCTTCATTCATTTGGTTACTGTTCGCTACAATGTCTTGCCTTCGCATCCCCACTAGGGGATCTCTGCTATTCTCCCTTCTACCCATTTTTCTCTTCCTGTCTTCCAATTCCGCTTCCTTCTCATTTGGAGAAGTTACTCCAAAGTTTCCTACCTCCCACAAGATCCCTACTTCAGGTAATAGTTCTTTCTGTTAGCAGCATTTCTTTCATAAAAATACAATCTTTTTCCTTGTCCATTTTTTTTTTCCAAGGTGCTAAATTCATCTGCTCTGGGGACTTTCTATTGAAATTTCAGGGGCATTTTTTGAAAGAAATTATGGACGGGTGGTGTCTTGGAGGACAAAGAGGTTTCTTGCTGAGAACTCTAGTGCTCCTGCTGGAGAAGAAGAGCCTCCCTTGAACTCATCTTACCTTGTTTTGGCTGCAAAGAGGACTCACAGAAAAGATCCTTTGGATAACTTCAACAAGTATGCTGGTGGATGGAACATCAGCAATAAGCATTACTGGGCTGTAAGTTGCTAAAAATATATGTATCAATTTTTAACATTTTAAATTCTCTTCTCTCTTTATCTCTGTCAACTGGTGGGATTAAAGAAAGCATTTCTTTCTTCTTCTTTTTTTTCCTTTTCTACTGGGTATTATGGAATTTAATTTAGTTAGGGACCCTTCTATTTCTGTAATTATTCGCCTTCTGTCTTAACATATGGATGAAAGCTCTTAGATGTTTGAGGAATTACTTTGGACAGAGTGGTTGGTTAAAATTCCCTGCTTTACTGGGAAAGGGAAAGGTGTCTTGCAACAGAGATAGTAGAGTGTTATCTTTAATTAAAATTTAAAAAAAGTAGCTTTTTCTCCGTTTTTGCATCTTTTGGTGGAAAATGTTTACTCAGGTGCCTGCTCGGGTGTGGCGTAACTTGAGTCGAGTTGATAACTGTATCAATTAATGTGTCATGGGAAATTATGAAATCAACTTTGAAATCTGGGGCTAATTTTGTTCGAATCGACTATCGAGGTGATTTACTTTTTCTAATGGACAGTACTTTATCTGGAGCTGGCAAGCACTTCCTCGATTCGAATGTAGGTTAAAGTCAAAAAAGTTAAATGAAGGGTAAAGATTCTTGACAGAAAAAATGTGTATATATTTTATTTTATTTGATATAGTGCATGTTAGCAACTTAGATCCAGTATGAACACTATATTCTGATTACCAGCTTTCTAAACTCAACCTGGAATCTGAATAATTGTGGGTCCATTAAGGTGGCAAACACTCTCCAACTCCATTTTGGCGAACCGTTTGCAGGGCCATATTTCCTCATATTCTGATGTGCTGGATATGATTACTGCTAAGTTGCACAGTTGTTCCTAATTCCAAAGTTAAAACATTATGCTCTTCGGTTGAATGCGATTAACTGTAGCCACGAGATTTAAAATATGTTTTCAAGTAATATTTCAGAACTCAGAATTGCTCTTGCTTTTCCAATTTCTGCTTTATGAACTGTAGGTTATAGCATTGTAGATTTTCTGCAATGTGGCAAGTTCCTATGGACTGCTTTTTGTTGCATTCTCATGCACCGGAGGTTTCACTATGACTCAATGGCAAATGTTTTGCATTGCAATGATGAAATATTGAGCACCAATGCTCATAGCAGTTTACGTTGTCACACCACGTCCTAGTCAATTTGAACTATTGAAACTCTTAAGTTACCTTCTTGATTAGTGTTCTAGTCCTATATCAGGGGGATTCTCCATTGCGTTTCATAGATTAGCATAACTCGAGGAGGATTGCTATTGAAGGTGCTACTATTAGTATAGGAGGATTTGTATTTGACAGCTCTGTAATGAACTTGATACACAATTCAGATAATCAAATACCAGTATCCAGCATGCATATCATAGTGTTTCATTTCTAGGTTTTCAAACTAACTGTTTCTTCACCAGATACCCCAAGAAAAAAAAAAAAAGTGGCTGCTACAATGCAGTCCTTCCAACAATTAAGAAGTGAGAGAAAATTCTGCCCTTTTACCTGCTTTCGCACCATAGGAGTATTGTTTTTCGTGTTAGTGTTGGTTCTACATGACAATCCTGTTTTCACATTTAGGTGCCTTGGAAAATCAAATTTTGTCCTCTTTGCCATGAGTTGCTTGTTGTCGATACTCTATCTGCATTTCAAATTTCTTGTCATTGATGTATAAATTTCTTTCCTCACGTAAATTTTGACCCAGACATTTGTACATGTGCAGTCTGTGGGTTATACAGCTGCTCCATTTTTTGTTGTTGCGGGAATCTGGTTCCTTGTGTTTGGGCTATGCTTATTCATCATGTGTCTCTACTTCTGTTGCTGTAGAAGGGAGCCTTACGGATATTCTCGAACAGCTTATGCCCTCTCACTGATCTTGCTCATACTTTTACTGTTGTGGCGATGTAAGAACCACCCCTCACACTGACACACTCGCTTGTGCTTGGACATATTTCACATTTATCTCTCCAATTTCAGTTCATTGTGATCTTTCATTCGTGAACTAATATGATTGCATTTTCAGTGTAGGATGTATTATTTTGTATGTTAGCCAGGGAAAATTTCACAGCAGCACATCAAATACATTGCAATATGTTGTGGATCAGGCTCACATGACTGTGGGTAATCTTAGGAATGTGTCAGGATATCTTTCTGCAGCTAAGCAGGTTCAGGTTGCTCAGGTGCTTCTGCCTGGAAATGTCCAAACTGACATCGATCAGATTCTAACCAAGATCGACTCTTCTGCTAACACCCTTTCTGAGCGAGCAGATAAAAATTCAAAGGATATAAGAGATGTCATAGCTGCTGTGTAAGTCAATAGTTTAATAATACCTGCTTTATCCTGTATGGCCCAGCGTTCCAGGTTATAACACAGTGGAAATTGCTCATGCAGGAGGTTGGCTCTCATCATTCTCTCAGCTGTCATGCTTTTCATGACATTCCTTGGATTTGGTAAGAGTTTGCAATTATCTGAATCCCTGTATCAAATGTTCTTATAGAACGTGCCTATTCCATATTTTCTTTAATCTTCTGATTTCTACCTCCTTTGTACTTACTTGGACTTTTTTTACATTCTTCCAGTATTTTCAATATTCGGCTTGCAGTTTCTCGTTTACATGTGAGTGAGAAAGTTATTTGTCAAATGCAGATTATGTTTCCTTTCCCCTTGGTCATATGTATAGTCATTCTCCTCGTTCTCTAGATTCATTACCAAATTTTTTAAAAAAATAATGCCAATTATTCGTTCTCGCAGTTTGGTGATCACTGGATGGATTATTGTCACAGCAACTTTTATATTGTGTGGCGTTTTTCTTCTTCTCCACAAGTAAGTTTTTAGAAGCATTTCTTTGTTTTATATACTTCTTTTTAATGGTTTTGGTTTCATAACCACATAATAGGATATTTTATAAACTCAGGCCATGCTAAAGATGGAATATGGTAAAAGTAACTAAGTCCATTTTTCTGTAAGCATGCTTGGACACCTGTTCACCTGGTTGGCGTCTTCAAGAATTACTTTTCTATTTGCGCCCTGACAGGGTACCACATTCCATTTAGTCACATGAATTACAATTGCAAAGAACATTTCAAAGGTTGGCCCCCTGTAACCTGACCATCTGAGTGCAGTTTGATGCTATTATTGATCAAAGAAGGAAGTATCGTCTTTAGTCCTTCAAGTAGGAGGCCTTTTAGATAATTTTAGCTGCAGAAAGCTGTAAGGACATCATCGGGGTGGTATATGAGATGTTCTTTCTGTGCACCTCAGTCTTAGAATTGATGCCCTTTTTTCTTTTGGATATAGAACTGGTTTGGCATCTGGTGTGTTAATCTCATTCTCTTTTTCTGCCAATGCAGTGTAACGGCAGATACGTGTGTAGCAATGAATCAGTGGGTCCAAAACCCAACTGCTCATACGGCTCTGGATGATATTCTTCCTTGTGTGGACAATGCCACTGCGCAAGAGACCTTGTCCAGAAGTAAGGAAGTAACTTCTCAATTAGTGGATGTGCTCAACCAGGTCATCACCAATGTTTCCAACATTAATTTCTCGCCCAACTTTGTGCCTTTGTACTACAATCAATCTGGGCCGCTGCTGCCACTCCTTTGCAATCCTTTTAATCCTGATTTGAGCAATAGGACATGTAGTGCCGGCGAGGTGGGTTTGGAGAATGCAACACAGGTATAGAATCAAAACTGTCTCTACCTAGAATCAGTAATGCAACCTCTTTGTGTGATATCCGGATGTTGGTCAAAGTATCCTTTCCTGTTGTCAAGAACATTAACTATTTTAACTCATGACACAGGTGTGGAGTACCTATGTCTGCCAAGTTTCACCAAATGGCGTTTGTGTGACAACTGGCCGGCTGACTCCATCCCTCTATGGCCAAATGAATGCTGGTATAAATGTGAGCTTTGCGTTATATCACTATGCCCCTTACCTGGTTAGTCTACAAGACTGCTCTTTCGTGAGACAAACATTCAGCGACATATACACGACATATTGTCCCGGCCTGGAACGGAACAGCAAATGGGTGTACATTGGGCTAGTGATGGTAGCCGTTGCAGTTTTGCTCTCTCTGTTGTTCTGGGTTATATATGGACGAGAAAGACGGCATCGCGTTTACACCAAAGAGCACATGCCCAGGCCGATTGAAGACTATGATAGAGACAAACAAACGTAGAGAAAAGTGGAGCTTGTCATGTTTGCCACTACTCTTTGTTGAGCAAATATCTGTGTATCAGTCTCTTGAATTTTGAGGTTATGTAAATTAATTTGGCGATATGTACAGCCTTTGCTGCTGTATGCGCTGTAGGGAGTTTAGCAAATGAGCAGGGCTGGACCCATGGACACAGCCATGTGTTAACTTCAAATCATATTCAACTCTATTCACTTCACAATCCCTTGCTCTTCCGGTTCCACTTGATGTGATATGATTAGATGCTTCCTGTTGAATCGAATTGTCAAAAAAGTCCAGAGTTGACAGAATCTTTAACATAGGCACTTGTTCATGTGCTTCTCTGATGAAACGAAATGGTACGCTTAGAGCTATGATACTTAATGATATATACGCTCAGTCCAGGCCGGCCAAGAAGGCCATCCCAGAGTTAATGGGCTGCTGCTTGTCCACTCTAACCCCACATCACGAATAATCATTCAACAACATCTTTCTTTCTTTTGAGCGTCGAAGCTTCTGAGTTGTGTAAGTTAATCACTCGACCGATCGCGTAGGGTTCCAAATGGTCATACATATCTCTTTCTTGCTCTTCTAACAAAAATGTCGACACTAAGGATTGGGGTGCTCATAATCTTTTTTTTAAAGCATTAGATAATGGATTCTCAAAAGAATCAGAGGCTGTAGACAAAGCCAATCTCAACAAAAGTTAGGGACCATCTCATCCTCTCTGGTTCCCATGCAGAGCTTCTCGCCACAGATTACTGAATGAATTCGCAAGGGGTCGCCCCACACCTGCCGCTTTGTCAATTTCTTCTGCTTCACTTCCAAACCCCAAACACCAACCATCTGTGTATGCTAAGGAACCATTTCAATATTCTCAAGTAATGTCTTTGCTTTGAAAAAGAGAAAAAGAAAAATTGTGCTCCTAAGCCAGCGAATGATACTAAAACTTAAAAAGAGTTAAATTAAATTCATCTGCTTGGTGGCCTGGCCTCGTGGGGCAACGCTTACATTAGCAAGCAAGTTCACAATACGTGTGAGCTGAGATGGGGGGCCGAATAGTTTAACTGAATAATGCAACAAGAAGAATTCTACGAGTCAGATACCATCCAGCTAGCTAATTGCCCCTATGTGGTGCCAAAGGCCATTAGTCCTAATTAAACATTTATAAGTAATTAAGTCGCCATTACCA
Organism: Gardenia jasminoides; assembly: GCA_013103745.1. Taxonomy (NCBI): domain Eukaryota; kingdom Viridiplantae; phylum Streptophyta; class Magnoliopsida; order Gentianales; family Rubiaceae; genus Gardenia; species Gardenia jasminoides. Next base: position 27,104,884 of record CM023103.1, read on the forward strand.
ACACTCTGGCTAGCTTGCTACCTTGTACTTTGTCCACCAGACCAGAGAGAAGAACCTCAATATGCCTCAGTAGTGTCTATTCGAGATATCGTGTCTATGAGACCCATGAAGGGAAAAAAAAAAAACAAAGACAAAACTTCCGAATAGGTCCAGTACACTCTCAAACTGGGTTTGAGGTTGGAGGGTATTGAGGAAAGTATTTGGTTAATTGTGGCGTAACATGAAACATGGTAATTAATTAACTCTAAAACGTCTGCCTGGCCAGCCATTTACATTTAAAATGAAAGTTAGATATGTGAGGTTAGAATACTGGGGTCTTTATCCAAAAATTTTCCAGTGTATGTACGCAGCCAGGGACAGCCGACAGCAAGATGTCGAGGCATCTCACATGACAGTGGGGCATATGTACTACTTATCTAATACTACTGTGTGCGGTACCAGGTCTGGAATAAATGCATGCTGGATCATCTCATCTGGGATCAAATCTAGAGAAGGGCAGAAGTGAATATGTATTTATTTTAGGGGGGAGACGTCTACCATAGAGGGTACAGGGTACCCTACCCCCTACCCCCCTTCAACCAAAAAAAAAAAAAAAATGTACTCCCGATCTAAGGTTGATTGCCATTTTCTGGGTTCTTTATGAAAAAAATATACTGTAACGATATGATGTATGTGAGGTAAAAATGTGTTTGGAAAATATGATTACAGAAAACATAAAAAATTTTGATGGAAAATTGCAATCCAAGCAAGGCCACTAAAGCCCATTTGCATTGTTATTTTTTGGAGTTTTTATAGAAAAACGTACTATAATGATATGATGTATGTGAGGCAAAAATGTGAGTGGGAAATGTATTCACGAAAGAGGAAAAATTTTCAGAGAAAAAATTATTTGATGTAATGTATGCAAGATAAAAATGTGATTGAAAAATGTGCTGATGATAAATAAGACAACTAATGCACTATCCAAACACTCGTTGCCTGTTTGGATTGCTATTTTTCAGAATTTAAAATCTACTTGAATCTTATCTCTAATTTTTCTTGTTGCATTTAAAAGTTGTACATTTAAATTCTTATGTTATAACATGAAACTATAGAGAGTTATTGATGCTTTGAGTGGTTTCTTCCATGAAACAGGATTTTCAGTGATGCTAGCAGCAATTTCTTCTAAACAAAATGAGTGTTGCTTTGAATTGCAAGTACGCTCGATAAATTGATAAATTAATTTATTGACTAATCAATATTTCCTTAAATTAATAGAATTTGTATAGTTTTACGATTATTAATTTATAGAGATTTTACCATATATATATATATATATATACACACCAAATAACTAATCGCACGTGTTAGTTTTCTAAAAACTAACTTTGAGCGGTAAAGCTAGTTTGTATGAAAAAAGCTTTTACAAATAAATGTGTCTCTATTATTGGCTCTCACACACACAGATTGTGTTGTGCCTCCTTAATCACTGATCTCTTTAATCAATTTGACAGAAATAGACAACGGGCGTCAATATTGACCGATCTTCATTTCCTTTAATCTTTAATTCTTAAGAACAATAAAATGAAAGCCAAGCAAGTGATGATGATTAAGGCCATTGCAACCTCAAGACTTACACAGCAGCGATGCCCACAGGTCAGGTCAAGTAAGAGGAAGATGGGATGAAATAATAAACAAATATATATGAAAAGGACTAAATCAGTGCCAAGAGTCCTCTGCGTCACCAATTGCTAATAATAACAATAATACTATGTTGTTCAAAGGGGGAACGCAATTGACTTTTAGCAAGTGGGCATGTACGTAATAGTAGTCTGTCTACATTATCAATTCACATACATACACTATTTAATTAACTCATAGAAATCTCTGGTTTACTATTTGATTAACTCATATACCCTCTGATTTTAAGTCATTAGCTACAGTGACATAGCTGATGATTACCGTGTGCATTGAACAAGGAGAAAGCTAAGAATGCCCCTTTGACCTTTCAGTTATTATTATTAGCAATACATAAAGAGATGAATTCAATTCAGTAGTGTTTGGTTATCTAAATACTGTAGTATTTTTTTTTTTATGAGATGTATGTGAGTTAAAAAGGTAATTGGAAAATATATTGATGATGTAAATAGGGAAATAAACCAAATAACAACAAGCAGTACACATTGAACGTGTCCAACAGCTAAAGAAGTAGTGTGTGGGGAACAACAGCAACAAATAAAAAAAAAAAAGGAAAAAAAAATTGCTACATACATACACTGGGAAGATGGAAATTTAAGAACAAAAACAAAAGCTAATTTACCATATTTAAATGTGGTACAACAAATTTTGGTTTGTGTGGAGGAGAACAAGCGATTAAACTTTGTTATTGCACGTAGCCTCTTTGTTTCTGATCATCTCACAATATATAGCTAAGCTGCTAGCTTTTATCCACTTCTAAACTTGACTGTATTGTTAGAATGCAATTACCAAAAGTGGGAGCTAGTTTCGTATGATATTAAGGAACAGTGAGTTGATGCCGGCACCCAGGTATTTTTAGTTAAGTATAATAATATATATACATGTATAATAATACACCTCCATAATTCACAGATTCAACCCCTGCACCGTAGGCCCTTAAAATTTTACATAATATTTTGTGAAGTTATCAGTCATCATGTATATACACGCATTAAGTTCTGAACAGATGGATCTTTCTGAATCCAAAATACCATTTCAGAAATAATGCTCCATCACACATTTCTCTCTCTCTAGTCTCTCCCTCTCTCTCTCTCTCTCTATATATATATATATATATGCTCAATATTACTTTAAATAAACTATTGCATGCTTAGTGGCTCGATGTATAGTGACAGGGGACACATGGTATTCATTAGCAGTTTTGACATTCGTATTACCAAATTTATAACCAAACCATACAGCTCATGGAACTGGTCTCCTAATCAAAAGATTCATTTCATGGTCGTAGTTGACATTAGTGTCTGATTTTAATTCGAGCTTTTTCACAATATTCATGAATCCTATAATCTTCTTCAAATCTTTTTCTTTTATCCCATGTAGCGATTGAAATTATACATGTACAACATTAAAAAGTAAAATTCATTAACGAATTATTGAAAATCATCCAACATGTACAACTCCATTTACATCATTGCCATAATGACAGGTTAAGCGTGCGTTAGATACTACACGTCTGTAATTTTTACATATGTAATATATCTTAAAAATACAAGAAATCTGGACAGGACTGTAATTTGGCAAGAAATCCTAACGTGTGTCACTTTAGTTCCATCCTGGATTCTTGAACCTAACGAACCGTAATTTGGCTCTTTACTTTATTCTTACAACTAATTAACGATCACCACTATAATTAGGCAAGAATTTGACTAAATTGTTCGCCTTATCGCTTGATACACTTGTTAGCCACCACAACAAATCGCAAGCTTATCTCATGTTGTCATAAAGATGCCCTTTTGTGAAAATAAAAAAGTTCTATGTTCTAATATATATATATCTTCTTTGCCTTGACTTGCAAGCTTAATAAAAGTCATGTTTGTTGTGCACAGACAAAGCGTAAAGCAATTATCAACAGCCATTGCCAGGATGACCACATGATTTTTTAACTGGTGCAGGCAATACAGATACCTGTCTCTCAATTAATTCTACGGGCTGATTATATGTTTACTTTCTCAAAAAATAGATGGATTAGAGCCAGAGGAGCCAAAACCAAGAGCTGGCCGAATCTCAGTTGTGTTCTAGCTAGCCCCTTCCAGTGTAGTGTAGGGCTAACATATAAATTGTGACAGCCCTACTTTTCCCTAGGGCGTACCCTAAGGTTTCCGTGGACCGCCTGCCTAACTTTCGTCAGAACTCACTACGATCCTCAATCAAATTAAAGTTTGAACTTCAATAGATACAGTCCTCAAACGAATTACAATGTCAATCGAACTTCAAAACATACACTCTATAGTTCCTCAATCATATTACAAATCTCAAATAAGTACAAAGCAAAATCTCCAAAATAATAATTACATGCCCATTTAGTCCAATTACACTGAAATTCCAACAATCCATGATTACAAATAGTACCCGAAATAATCCAGCCAGTCATACTAAGAACGATCACAACACTTACTTTCCTTTGCCTCGAGCCCTGTGAAGGGGAAATAAAACATTTTTAGGGTGAGTTAGAAACTCAGTGAGGTTCCATAAAAATGAGCAAATTCACATTTGATCAAAATCATAGCACTTGCATCAAATAGTACTTTTGCAAAACAGTTAAGTTGTTAAAAATCACTTACAAAAGTATGATTCATTAAGAAGTGCTATAGCGAGAAAACTCTAGAATACACCTGAATACGCTTATTAAAAGATGCAAGAGCTCAAGCATTCGAACACCAACTAAACAAACAAATCACTTTAATCACACATAAGATACTGAGACGGAATGAGAGGTACCTCCCACTCATTAGAGTGTGGTACATGCTACCGCTTAACACATATGGTCGACGAGACAACGCTACCTACCACTCATTGAGTGTGGCACATACTACCGCTTATCACACATATGGTCGACGAGACATCGCTCCAATCGACCTATTTAAAATTTCAGCTCAAGAAGGGATGAGAGGTACTTACCACTCTTTAGAGTGTGGTACATACTTCCGCATATCAAATATGGCGGAATGAGAGGCACCTACCACTCATTGAGCGTGGTACATACTTCCGTTTAACATACACAAATCATCATTCAAGACACAACTCAACACAACACATTTCAACATATAATTCACTTCTAGTCACAGTTTCCAAATCACATAAATAGATCATCATCTCATTTAGTACTTGCGAACTAAGACAAATGTCATGCTTGGAAACTCACAAACTCTTCATACATTATTTCACTTGTAAAAGCATTTTTCATTGGAAATAATAGTAAATCATTTTAACAATTCATTCATTGGCAAACAACTACGAAATTTCATTTGAAAAGGAGTTGGAACACTCACCAATTAATCACAGCTGACAATCCAAGTTAGGATCTGGTTCAAATTCTTTCCCACTTCCTATGATCAAGTAAAAGAAGATATAAGTTTCGCCCTACAAATAGCGAAACTAAACTCAAATAACTTATTCATTTATTTTATCAAAATTCTTCCCAAAATCTCTCTAATTTTACTTGAGTGAAAAGTAGTCACTTGAGTCGAAAATCATCATAAAAGATTCCATTTTCGAATCGATACACCATATAAACAAAATCCTCTATCGAGGTACTCTATACTCACGTCTTCTAAATTTTTAGAACAAAGACATAAAGTGAGATCTTTCACCTCGAAAATCACCCCTTCTAGTTTAAACTCAACACTACCTTAAATCAAGGTTTTAACACATGTTTAAAACAATTTTCATCAAATCTCAATGTTCACAATTTATGAAAAATGGGTAAAACATTTCAAAACTCTCAAATCTGTCCAAATAGCATATCTACCCAACAATTAGTGAAACTCAACTTTTCATCATTAAAGTTCAAGATTTTAATTCTATCTAAACATATACTCATAAACAAATATAATACACATTTGTTTAGGCAAAATCTAACCACGAAACATCACAAAATCTCGAAATCAAGTGTCAAAATTTTCAGGCATAGGTTCGGCCAGCTCTCACTCTTTTCCTTCAAAATTTTCACTAACAAATACTACTTTTAACCATAAAATAATCTCATCTCATAAACAACAAGCGTGACCACAATCAGGTTCTCAAGTCCGCTACCTAAAAGTCACCTCAAGTCCGCCACCTAAGTTCGGAATTCAAGAGCCCAACTCAAAAGCTTCATACATAAGCATTCTTATCATAACAATCCATGGATCTACAATATTTAACACTAATCAAGTTAGATCTAAAAGGTTTAAGTCTTATACATTCAAATCTTTTTAGATCTAACAAGATCAACCAAGATCTTGTGAACTCCTCTCAAGAATGATACTCCCAAGTTTAGAAACTCCAAAAGCTCTAACCTTAACCCACGATCCGCTTGATTTGATGATGATTTCCGTCTCCAAGTTCAAGAACAAGTAGTTGGCAAACCCAAGAGGCTTTCTTCCCTTTTCTTTTCTCTCTCTCTCTCACAAACCACTCTCCCAATCTCTCTTTCTCACGGCTACCAAGGGAAGAAGAAGACACAAGAGATGTTGCTTCAATGGAGCCTTTAAGCTTCAAAAGTTGGAAGATGAAGAAGATGAGCAAGAAACCCCCAAACTCTCTCTCTAATCTCTCTCTTTCTTTTCTGCCCTCTCTCTCTCTTTCTCTCTCTCTTATGGCAGCTCCAAGAAGAAGGAGGAATGTTTTCAATGGAGACTTGAAACTTTAAGAAAGTTGAGGAAGAAGAAGTTGAAGAAGCAAAGTTGAAATCTTTCTCCCTTTTCTCTCTCTCAACTCACAGCCTCCCTCTCTCTCTAAACTCTCAATTTGCAGTTGAAAAGGAAGAGGCAAGAAGCAAGAAAGATGGCTTTTTAAGGGACAAAAAGTTGCCTTTTCTCCAATTTAAGGAAAAGTGGTCAAACGACCACTTATTGTCGCATCGCACGCGACACTCTAACTTTTACTGTTTTATCTCATTCCGATACTGTCCAACCTTAAATATATCTCTGTAATAACTCTACATATGCTCGATTTCCTCTTAAAGTCATTGATCACACTTTGGTACAAAATCTAGCACTTAAACCGGCCGAAAACGCACACCGGCAAATAAATCTTGAAAAATTTTCTAAATTAGAAAATAATCACTCAAACATAAATTCACTCATATTTTAATGAATAAACACAATATAATTTTTTTTTGCATTTTAAAAATAAAATTCAAATTTTGAGACCCTCACATAAATACTCCGTCATTTCATCTAATTAATCTCAGCAGCGCCTTGAGTTATTTTGTGACCCTAAAGCCAAAGACGAGCAAGCGGACGTTCAATTCTTATCTCACACCTTCTTCAATCTCAAAGTTTAAGTTAAAACAGACCAAATTACAGTACGTAATTGGAAACCCTTATTGGCTTGGTCTGCATCTTGTCTAAATGGAACATTTTAGGCCTCGTTTGATAAAACTGAAATCTAAAATCTAAAATCTGAAGTCTGAATTCATTAAATCACTGAATTGTTAAGTGGTGAATCTAATACAACTTTTGTCTAAATATAAACACTGAACATATTATGCCTGTTTGATAATTATAAACGACTGAATGCTGAATTTCTTGTATTTTACAATTTTGTCCTTATTTGACTTATTAATAAATGATCTATATTGGTATATTTTACTAATAGTACATATGATTTAATTTTATTTAAAATAAGAATTATTTATTAGAAAAAGAATGAACTATTATAAAAAAAGAAAAAGAATGAGTTAAAAATGAAAATAAAATTATAATATAACAAATTTATTTGATAAAATATAAATGCTAGTCTATCAAATGTTATAAATACAATTAATCAAAAAAGCTAAAAAATGTTGATTTTTAATTTGCTCACGTAAGTTGATCATAAAAGTTTGATCAACTTGTCGAGATCCTCCTCCGTATTCTGTAGTTTCTGGATTATCTTCAGCATGTTGCTCCTTTTTTACCACAATTTCTTCATTCTCAAAGATTATTTTTTCTAGTCAGTTTGTATTGTCTACACTTCTATTTCTATCATGGAAGATTATTTTTCCATTAACCATATAAATCAAATACATAGATGAAGCATAGATTTTTATTGAATATTAGTATGAACGACAACTACACAGTAGAAATAAAGCATATGCATAAAGTTAATACTTACCTTTATGCTAAAAAATTGAATGTTTCAATGGGTAAATTTCTTCAGAATGAAGGCTGACCAAAAAATAAAATAAAATTGGAGAAGAGTTGATAAATTGAGAACGATGATGGAAAGAAAAGAATGAGAGAGAAGAAAGACGGTAGAAGAAAGAGAAGAGAAAAAAAAATAAGGTGATTGTGTTTTATTTAGCAAGGATTATTTATGTCCTAAAAACTGTACTTAAACCCTAACATATGAGCGTATTTTTTATTAAGTGGTGATAAGTGATAAATTTATCACTTATTTTTTGAGCTCCATTTTGCCTAGACAATTCAGACCCACTTAATCATTAAGATGTAGTATTTATTGTTATCAAACAGTCTTAACACCATTAAGGTGTGAAGTCATTAAGATTAAGAGACCTGAATTGGGTTATCAAATGGAGCCTTAACGCCGTTATTTTTTGTCAAAATAAAATCGGTCCAGGATTTCGTAAGGTTAGCTGGCTTCAAGGACCACAATAGGGGAGAGAGAGGAAACTAAAATATCACATTTCTATTATAAGGAGTATATACTCAGTGTGGTTGGTTTTTTTTTTTTTTTTTTGTTTTCTTGTGCTGAGTTTTATCAATGAATGTCTAACTTAAATTGGTGTCACACATGGTATGATATGAGATACAAAGCTGTAGTTGTACGAAACATTTTATCTCTACCTAAGGTAAGGTACGTAAATTGATCGGAAAGGAACAAAGATCAGGCCATCAGCTGGTTAATTAATTGTAAACACCACCCATCACTAATCTAACTAACAATTTCAAGCTCTGAGGAAATCGCTAATCGATGAATTCTGAAATCACATCTTGCGCATTATATATGGAGAAGATGTAATATAATTGGACGAATATCATCATCATATGCTTACTAAAATAATAACAGCAGCAATAAAAGGACATGTTATACTCGTTTTATGAATTATCTATCCTCTAGGCTCTAGCGCATCACCTAATTAAGTGTAGTCGATATTTTGTAAATGCCATACTGCTTTTATTATTATTATTATTATTATCATAGAGGAGGGTAAAAAGCGTCTCCAAGTTAGCACCAATTTGGATGACTTGTCTGGGTTGTGTGTGTTTGAGCGCATTATTTTGCGGCGGAAGGATTTCCTTTTTCTTACCCGAAGTGAAAGGGGCGGGCGCAACATGCATGGCCTGTAAACTCTAGAGTCAGAAATGGGGGAAAACTTTGACCAAGTTGGTGGTTGCTCTGAAATTCAAAGAAATATTCGAGTTTTGCAATGCTTTGTTTGGAGGACAGAATAGTCCACACACGGCGAAATAGGAATTTGATCCAACTCATTTTTCTTTACGTAGGCGGGAGCAGAGTCGCAGGCCTGCCCGGTGGAGCAATCCAAATCTTCTCTTCTGCTTCTTCTATACTAATAACAAAATGGACTTCTTACCAAATCATCATCCCCACCACAAAACCCAAAGTACAGCAAAAAAAAAAAACTTCCGCAGATTCCAGCCACTAATTTTACGTGGCAACTTTTCCACATCTCGGTCTGGATAAAACGCCTCCCAAATTCGTCGTTTAGCTAAAAAAAAAAACAAAAAAAAATTCATTTCCAGCAAAAACCCTGACCCACGTCCTAGGACAAGTTAACCCCACCTCCACCAATATAGCCACCTACAAAGTATAGTAACTACTCTAGCTATCTTGTATATTTCCAATACTACCCTCCAACATGCATTCCATTTACCACAGAGCCCAATCCGCCCCCTCCCACGCTATAAAGCTTGCCTTTGAGAACAGCAAAGTTTGCCAAACTGAAGAGCCTTCGGGCCCCTGCAAACAAAAGTCTTCTCCTCCCTTTTCCTTTCTCCGCCTCTAGAAACTTTCCCTCCCTCCCTCCATCCTTTAGGGAAAAAGGAAAAAAAAAAATCTATATATACATAGAGCACTAGCCGCAGTGGTAGACTGACTGGTACTTTTTCAAAATGCCGACATCTTCTAGAAGGTCCAGCGGGCCAGTGTTGCCCATAGCGTCGGCGTTTCAACGCTCCGTGTCTCCGTCCGGCCGGTTTTGCTACACGGCCACCGCCTCCGACATGTCGTCCTTCTCTTCATCCACCTCCTCCAGCTTTTGCTCCTCGACTTCGTCCAGCTTCTTCCACCGATCGGCGTCTCCCACGCGCGTCAACCTCCACGGACTGGCTCCGATCTCTCCAACGCCGTCGGTGCGGATGTCCATCGACAGATCTATCTCCCCTCGACGGTCAATGGCGATGTCGTCGCCTCGAGACCACCCCCACCACCATCGCCACCAGGTGGTTCGCAAGCAGAGTAGCTGCAAGCGGACCTGCTTGTGTTCTCCCACCACGCATCCAGGTTCCTTCAGGTGTAGTTTGCACAAGAACTTCAACCACGCGCCGCCGCAGCAGTCGCCGTCCCACTCAATTGGACACTCGCTGAAGAACCTGACCATTCAGAGGTCGGCGATGAAGAATTCGCTCGTCCGGATCGGTACAGTAGAAGGTGACTTGGTGAAACGAGCTCTGGCGGCTCTGATTAGGCCTTCATCGCATCAGATTCGCCGCCGCACCGATTTCCAGACGAGGCCGAGCCGGCTTTCAGTCATGTCCAAAGCCGAAGATCCGTAGACACGCACACACACAGAGACAGGGAGTTCTCAGCACAGGTTGGTTTGATGAGTTTTTGATAATTATCCGATAACTTTTGTCTGCCAGCGTTTTCCGGCGAAGATCTCGGCGGGTGGTGACGAAGATAGACGATCGAGAAACCGGCGGTTGTTTTTTGTACTCCGGGGATTCGAGGTACCAAAAGAAAACGAATAGCAGAGAGAGTTTTGAAACAGGGGGGACCAAGTGAAATCTCTTCCTTGTACATAGTGAATTGGTTGGAGCTCTTGATTGCAATTGTATTGCAATTGTTTGGAGGACATTTTTGGACAACAATGAACACATTTTATTGAATTCACGGACTGACTAATATGCTATAATACTGACAGTAACAAATTATAATCGGGAAAATTATAAAAGATGTTAAAAGGCCGGTGAAGTTTGTATTATTAGTAATTTTGGACTTGAAAACGGAGAATCGATTCGTCCGGATGAACAACTCCGTGCATGTTGTTGTGTGGAAATGGAATGCTTTCCGTGAAGTGTTTGCCATCGGCGTTGGCATCTCCGTTAAGTTTGCCGTTCAGTTCACTGTTACGTGTTGATGTTTTCCGTTCAGCCGTGCAAGGTACGTTGCGCATCACTCTTTCTTTCTTTCTTCTTCCTTTTTTTTTTCCCTCTCTATTTTATTTTATTTTATGTACTGTGGTATGATAATATTTTACTGTGATACCAGTACAGCTGTTTTTGTTGGGTGGGTATTTGGCAGGCAGATGGCATCATCTGCATCATAATGGGCTCAGTCATGGCGTTGTTGAATTGAAGTTGCATCCGGAGCGGACTTGAAAGCTCCATGGACCAACTACTACTGACGTCTCGCATTGGATGCTGGCTGGCGATACCAAGTTTTGGACTTTGAAACTAGCGCCTACCCCAGCTGTGGAGCGAAGCTCGGAGCTTTTTCCTATGGAAAACTTGAAAAAAAAGAAAGAAAGAAAGAAAGAAAGAGATAAATATGGAATTTGCAAAGCCAAAATAAAAAGAATAAAATAAAAGCAGGTAATTGGTGAAGGTTGGACAATAGTAAGTAAAAGGTAAAAACACTTGATAGTGAATGACGAAGGACAATGAACTAGTGGCATTTCTACTATATGTTCTTTGCCCTCTTGTCATGAAAAATCGTATTAAAAAGATGAAAAGTATTTTATTATTGTAAAAATAAAATAAAATTGGAGCGATATTGACGTTTTAGCTGAAAGGGAAAATAAAATCTAAAAAATTTGGAAGGAAAAGTGAGAAGACAAAGGTGGTGAGTGTGAAACACTCCACTTTAAAAAGATGCTCGTGGAGGAGGAAGAGGACGGATTTTGGAACCAGGGTGGCCCCTTGGTGGAACATGGCCCAGGTGGTGTCAGGTGGGACAAGACTTTTCTGGAGCTTTGGGTTGGAAAATCGTTATATAGTTAATTTTAATAATAAAATGTATGGGCCCCGGTCCAATGGCAGCTGGCAAGCTATGAAACTTGCATGGAGAAATTAATTAGACCGGATTTTTTTTTTGGGGTTGGGGAAGAAAAAGAGAGAAGCAAAGAGGTTTTAGGAATTTGTTGGTCGGGGAAGGTGGGAAAGTGTTGGGCTAGGTATGCGGTGAGCCAAACTGACCAAATCGGAACTCCGGATGGAACAAGTCAGGAATCTGTTTTGGTGAGATTGAAGGAATCAAAAATAACCAGAGAACTCTGGATTGAACGAGTCATGGCCCTGTATTAGCATATGTACCATTACACCAAAAGGAGGAGGGGAATGAGTTAAGGGAAGCTTCCAAATGTTAGACCCTCCGGCTCCACTGAACCAACAGCGGGTTGAGTGCGTTTGGATAGTAGATTTTTTGGGATAATTTTTTGAAACGAATACTGTAGCACTTTTTTGATATGATGTATCTGAGATAAAAACGTGATTTGAATTTGTGTCGATGATGTAAGTAAAATTTTTTAGCAGAATATAAGCAATCCAAACAAACTGAGTCGCTCGCTGATTTCGTAACAGGCCAAGTTAGGAATCTTGTAAGTTGAACCTGTCTACTATTAGTAGACTAGTAGTAGGAGTAATTTTCAGTCATCTCGTTGCTTAAATGAGATGGTCCCGTAGAATGGTAGATATGGGACTCCCACGTACAAAGCCTCCCAGCAATTTTGTCAACTAATAAAATTTTATAGCACCTCTCAACTTTGATAAAGAAGAATTTTTTGGTTGCCCAACTTTGAATGCTATCCCCTTTCCATTGTCCACACTGGAAGCATCCACATTAGTTATTAATATGATGCAGCATTTTCAATACCATTATAGAATATGAATGGAATTATTCTTCTGCCTTGGTGTAGATAGAAAAGGTTGAAAAAAAAGGAAGAAGAAGTAGAATAAGAAAAAGAAGTAGATTAAGAAAACAAAGAAAGAAAGAGAGAAAGAAAAGGAGGTGCAGATGTAGACCCTGAAAAATACCAATTACTCTAGTGCTTAATATCACTTTCTTTCTTACGGCGGTTGGGCAGTTGGAAATTTCCTGTTAGTAATTGGCATCATCGTTTTTTCTGACCTTTTGGCGGTCTCCTCCCATGTGGGGCTCCCTCACTCTCACCGGAGAATTTTATTACAGAGTGATAATAATGACAACAAAACAAACGACAGAAGAAGAATCATGTGGATGGAGCGGAGCAGCACCTGCAAAATTAAAAAAAGGGGCATCCGGCATAATTGCATCTGATTACCAGTAGGTAGAGCTGTTATCGAGTCGAGCCGAGCCCGAGCTCTTGAAGTTCGAGCTCGCTCGATAACGTTATCGAGCTAAAATTGACTTCATTCGTTAAGGCTCGTTAAGGCTTTCGTTAAGTTTCGAGTTCGATTCGAACAAAATGAATTCTAAATTAAACTCTCGATTTAAATTCTATAACAATTCTCCGGTTAAATTAACTCTATAACAATTCTCCAATTAAATTTAGTTGCTATGGCACTATCTTTCATGTATTAAGTTAGCCAATGATTCATATATTCTTCATTAGTCCATAAGGCTCTTCTCACCACTTTAATGTTCAACAACTTGTAAAATTGTTTACTTGACAACAAACGGAACCTAAGAATGTTCAATTAGTAATGACTTGAAACTGGAGTTAAATGAAATTCACAATTTGGAATTAACAATGTATGCAATTAATCATTGGATATGAACAATATATGCAATTATCATTGGAATGAGCTAGTGTTAGTGATGTGCTTCGAAAATAAATGGAATGAATTATATCCCCACTAGATGAAAAGGGATTCACTAATACTACTGACTTTATATTGCCAATTGAAAAAATCATTGTCAGATTCTCTTTTTTATAATTAAAGACTAAAATAACAAATTCGAGCCTATCGAGCCACTATCGAGTCGAGCCTATCGAGCCACTATCGAGCCCCTCAAAGTCGAGCCTATCGAAGTGCTCAAATAAACGAAGTCGAGCTCGAGTCTTGTCACTCACGAGCTCGAATAACATCTAATGAGGGTCTCAAAATGGGTGATTTGGGTATGTCATAATTGGGTAATGTGTATAATTGAATCAACCTATTTATACCTATTTAAAATAAATGGATATAAATGGGTACCCATTTATACCCATTTAATAAATGGGTATGGGTATACCCAAGTAACCCAACTACCCATTTATGATTTGTTTGAAATATTATTTTTAAAGATTTTTCGTATGGTGTTTGACAATAAATAATAGCATTTTATTGTTATTACATTGATAAAAAATTTAAATTTATCTCCTTATTACTCATTAACATTTTGAATAAAATGTGTATTTATTTTTAAATGGGTTAAATGAGTGAGTCAAGTCAACCCATTACCCATCAATTAAATGGGTATAAATGGTACCATTTATACCCATTTAAAATTAATGAATTGATTAAAATAAATTATTAATGGGTTGGGTTTGGGTGAACCAATATAAATGGGTTATGATTGACACCTCTAATTACCAGCTTGCTGATTGCATCACGATAAATAATGTGATGCGCAGTTCTTCATATATAATTGGGTATTGAAAAAATGACATTGACTAAAAACCCATCAAAAGTCATTATTTGTTATTTATCTATGAATCAATTTTATGTGATTTAATCTTTTTATTTTGTTTTGTGCTGAAAGGGTACTATGAACATAGTTTTTCTTTTAAATCAAAAAATGAGATACACTATATAATTCTGCTGGTTGCTTGAATTTTGCTTAGATAATTGTTAATTTCTTTACTCGATAGTTGTTAATTTCGTATTTTACTCGTCTTGTGGGTTATTATAAAATTTTTGCAAGTTAATGCTAGTTTGGATTAGAGAGTAAAAACAAGCACAAAACAAAAAGACAAGAAAGATTAGAGAGGCACACGCATTAAATCTTTTAAGGACATTAAATGAAAAGAGATAAAGGTTGGAGACTGTGGTGATGCAGACACCGAAGATTGAGGATGTAAACTAGGGTGAAATTTTTTGAGTTACTTGACTTGACTAATCGAGTAGCTCGATTTTGAGCTCGAGTCGAGTTCGAGTTACTTGACAAAAAAATCGAATCGATCTCGAATCGGAGAATTCATTACTCGAGTACTCGTCGAGCTACTTGACTCGATGAAAATTAATTTAAAAATGAATATATTATATTTATTAATTTACCATTTTAGCCTTGTTAGTTTAAAATATTACAATCTTTACCAATATACTCGATTTCGTGTCAAGCTCGTCGAGTTCAGTTCGAGCTCGATTCTACAAGCTCGATCGAGTTCGAGTCCCTCATTTCGAGTTCGAACTCGAGTATATGGATACTCGAACTTGACTCAACTTGAATTCACCCCTAATGTAAACTGCTAAAAGCCCAATGATACTCCTGATTCATTGCTTTATAGCCTTTATTCAATTTTCATTTCTTTATACTTGAATAAAGAGTGGAAATCGGAATCTAAAAAATTAAAAAAAAGTAAAAGAAAGGAAAAATCTTGCCCATGTTGAATTTTTTTTTTGTCCGGTGGAAATAATTTTACGTAATTCTTATAATATTTGGTATAAATTTAAATGTAGTAAGAATTATACAAATTAATTTGCAGCGAACTGAAAACTCAAAACATTATTGATTTGACTTGCGCACGTGGATGCCCCCCTGGCCGCCGCGCCCAGCCAATGTGAAATACTAACTAAAACCAACCAACCCATACTCCGCCATCTTTGGGCTGGTGGTTAGGATTTTTTACTACCACTCGCTTTTGGCAGATTACAGAAAAATGTCGGTTTGGTCAACTCTCCGGCGATCTTCTCAGCCCTTAATCGTCCATCATCGCCCATCCATAATCCAATCGCTCCAGTACCGGTACTTCTCGGCCTCGCCGCCGGCGACAGCGTCCCATTTGGGTCCTAGTACTACTAGTAGGCCATTCCTGAGATGGGTCGTCTCCGGAATCATAGCAAGCTCTGCCATTTCTCTAGCTTTCTATTCTCGTACTACTGATCGTGGTGCAGATTTCCCATCCTTATCATTTGCTGATGCTGGCTCTGCAACTGTAAATTCTCCATCCTTATCACTACCACGCCCACCTAATGATTGTGATGCTGATTATGATAATGATGATGGTCAGCCCAGTCAATCCAAATTTCTGTTTGGAGGTAACTTCTTTTTTCCACTAGTATTAGAACTAGCATCTAGTACTTTTCTCTTTGGGTTTAGAGAAACTTGAACTTAGATTTTTTTTCTCTGTTTTTTTTTTTTTTTTAAACAGATGCATATAGGAGGAAAGTGTTTTCAATTATGAGAAGCGCATACGGATGCGAAGTCCTCCTGAGAAGGTAGATATCTCACTGATTGATTTCACTAGTGTGTGTGTGTGTGTGTATATATATATATAAGTTGTTGCTACATTACGGTTTCTGTTTTATTCTTCTTGTTAACGGAAGGAAGTACTTAGCTTATCCCTATTTGCTATTGGGCTTGTTTTGTGTGGAATATGTCTTTAACAAGCTGTCGCCGCAGCTGTTCACAATCTCGAACTACATAATCTCATCCGTATTTGCTCTCCCTGCAGCCAAAATATATAGTTTGAGAACCTAAATCACATTTAAACTTCAAACTTTCAGCCTTTGAAACAAGAAAAGAATGGATAAAAGAAAAAAGCTTGCAACTCCATCCATGTATCCCACCCCTTTAGCTCCATATTTGCACGTGTTACCTAGTATCTGTGACAACTTCTTTAGGTCCTAACTGAAGAAGTGTTCTGGACAAGTTTGGATTACATTAGCTTCTCAAAGTAGTCACCATTGTTAAACCTAGATGTCCATTAATCACTGTCCACTTCGTGAACATATCTCTGGAGGCTACCATTACCCAAGTTCCAAATAAATATCGTGTGATTTCATGTGTGATTTCATGTGTTGTAAGTAAGAAATTTTCCTGCAGGGGAAAAATATTAAAAAAAAAAAATCTTTTCAATCATATGCAATTGGGTTGGGGCAATGTACCAACAGAAGCCAAACGCTTTAGCCCGTAAAAGTAAAAGAAACTTCTTGTGTTCATGTGTCTAGTTTGATGACCCAAATTGAAGTTGACGGTGGTTAAGCAGTCCTTCCATGTCCTTTGGCCTGTTTTCAATTTCATTCTTTTGTACTTTTGTGTTAGTTGCTTGGGGCTTTAGTTTCAATATCATTCCTAAACATGTACTGACTTCCAAGTAGAAAATGATGTTAAACATTCTTTAATTGTCGACTTTGTCTTAGAACAACTGAATTTCCTTTGTTTTAGAGAGCCTTTCATCTTTACTAATGCTTGAAATGGTTATGGACCATTGACAAGAGCTTGCTTTCTTCTTTTGAAGGTATTTGAGTACTTTGCTTCTCACTTTGCTGATAATGGAGAAATATTTATGACTCCAGCAGACTTGATGCGAGCAGTTGTTCCTGTTTTTCCTCCATCTGAATCAAACCTTATACGAGATGGATATCTCCAAGGAGAAAGGACTCCTGGTGAATTGCGTTGTGCCCCTTCACAGTTCTTTATGCTTTTTGATACAGACAATGATGGTCTGATATCTTTTAAGGAGTGAGTTGTGCCTTTTTACTTGTGAATACAATTGTTTTTCTTATACCTACACATTTACTAGCTTGATTCCACTGCAGCTCCCCAACTGACTGAAGGCAGTTTATATTTTACTGTGACAGGTATATATTCTTTGTCACACTACTCAGCATTCCGGAATCCAGTTTTTCGGTGGCTTTTAAGATGTTTGACCTTGACTGTAATAGGTGGGCAATTCATGCAAATTTGATGCTAGTAGTCAACTGAGTCAATTTTTTTTCTTGTTTTGGAAGAAAAATTAGTTTCTTGTTGCTTTAGTTATACATATAGGTTATAGTCTCTGCAGTAACAAAAGAAAAAACTAGAAATTATATTTTTTTCATACATATGTTTCTGCTAAATTTAAGTTTAGGAAGAAGAAAAATTTCTACTATTAATTGGAGACTGTAAAGAATGTGTCACCTGTAGCTTCTTTGATGGAGTTGCATCAGCCAATGTGGACTCCAAGATTTTTAATACCTGGTATTTGTAGGAATGCTGCTTAAATCGGTAGTTCATATGACACATTTCACTAAAGGCGGTTTAATTTTGAAATTTTTTGCTATCAAATTCATGCTTTTTTTCTTTTTCCTTTTTTTTTACCCCATTTTCCTTCTCCCCTTCTGGTTCTTTATCTTTGGTTTACTTTGTTTGAAGTCCGCTTAGGGACTCAAAAACCATAATTGTTTTCTTCCTTCTGCTTATAATTTAACGCTCATTTCTGCCGATAGGGAAATAGACAGAGAGGAATTCAAGAAAGTAATGGTTTTGATGCGAGCTCACAACAGGCAAGGGGCTTTCCATAGGAATGGGCTTCGAGCAGGGCATAGTCTTGGGGGTTCAGTAGAAAACGGAGGCCTAGTGGAATACTTTTTTGGTGAAGATGGCAAGAAGTGCCTTCACCATGATAAATTCGTACAATTTCTGAGAGATCTCCATGATGAAGTATAATTTTCTCTTCCACTTTTTTGAGCATCATTTAGAGATGGGAATAGATAAAATTAGTTTGGGTTTCTTTATTTTGTCGTAGACACCAACTCTCTACTGTTTTTAATTTTTTAATTGTTATTTTGCCCCTGTTATTTATTATATTCTCCACTGACGTGGTGTCTGAGGTTCATCCTAAACATATTGTATGTTAGGTGGCAGTGGCTCAACACACGAGACGTCAATCGTAGGTTTATTTAGAAATGATAAAAAACGGTTTGCAACAGAAAGAATGTCTTTGGATTTGGATAATCTTTTGATTGAAGGTGTCATCATTTGTTGATTATTTTGGAATGTGCTGTACTAGGTTTTCTCAGTTAAGGTTCGTCTGATCTCTTTATGTTTCTTTACTAATGTATTGGCCATCACTGTTGTATCCAACTTATTGAGAAAGAATAAGTATTAAAATGTTCACTTGCAGTCTCTCTTTCTCTCTCTTAGTTCTATAGAAAGTTTTGTGATTTCAACTGCTGCAAAGCAGTTTCGTGCTTGGCTTTGCTGCTCAGTTATTTTCCTTATGAAAATGGCTTTTTCAGATGCTGAAGTTGGAGTTTTCCCATTATGATTACAAGTGCCGAGGGACCATATGCGCCAAAGACTTTGCCTTGTCAATGGTAGCTGCTGCTGATCTGAAGCATTTAGGCAAGTTACTTGATCGTGTTGATGACTTAGACAAAATGCCACATATCAGCAATATCCGTATTACACTTGAGGAATTCAAGAGTTTTGCAGAGCTTAGTAAAAAGTTGCAGCCTTTTTCGCTCGCACTTTTCAGTTTTGGAAAAGTGAATGGTCTCTTGACGAAAGGGGATTTCAAACGAGCTGCTTCTCAAGTAGGACCTCCATATTTTCTAATCATTTTCCAATTGTGAATTAATATATTTCTCCTGAATTCATAAATGGTGTTCTCTCCAGTTCCCAAAAAAGTCAAAAAAGGAGACTAATTTCCACTCCTTTTTCACTTAAAAATTCTGAATAGGCAGGTTCTTACTTGTTTTTATGAGCGCTCAAGATATGGTTCCTGTCGCATCCATTTCTCCATATCCACATTACGATTCCACTTTTTCATGCACATACTCTTGCAAATAATTTGCCCTAGCTTGCTTATGGATCTTCAGGTTTAAAAAGATAACCTTTTAGTGATAGTTGTGTTGAAATGTTCTTATTGAAATGAATCATCTGTTGCAGGTATGTGACGTCTCTCTCACTGACAATGTGACCGAAATAATTTTCCATGTCTTCGATGTAAATCAAGATGGAAGTTTAAGCTCTGATGAGTTCATTAGAGTATTGCAGAAGCGGGAAAAAGACATTGCTCAACCAACAGAGGCAGGAATCTTCAACTTTTTATCTTGTTGTTGGAACTGCACAAACAAATACTCTATATCTCCTCTACTTTCATAATCAACTTCTACTTGATATTCTGACGTTCAATGCTGTAAATACTGACTGGTTCAAGTGCTCTGATAAGATGACAATGGTTAGTATCTTTGCTGAGCACTTTGTAATTCACGGGATTTTGCTGAGATGATTTATGGGTTTACAGTCCATGATTTGGAGTCAAAAGTCTCTCTCTTTCTTCGCCTTGGAGCTGTGTGCTGCATATAGTGGGAACTTGATGATTTATTGAGCTAGACTCGTTTATTTTAGATGCAATAAATATCAGGTGAAGATGGTTTCTGCTGCTAAAAAAAACCACCTGCTAGCTGGGCACTGCCCCGCGAGATTCTCATTGAATCAACGTAACCTATGTTGCAGGGATGTTTTTGCCTGCGGTTGTTTTTTTTTTTGGGGGGGGGGGGCGCTTGTGGATGAGCAGAGAATTTGTTCAATTTAAGCTGAGGCCGACGTTGGAACAACATTAAACCAGGACTACTGCTAGTACTTGATGCCATGAAATAAATAATCCATCATGTAGTATACAAAGTCTGCGTAGTCAGAGTTGTTCAAGTGAGACAGACAAAAGAATTCTCCACAGTAAATGCGACTGCGAAGATTCGCCCCGTTCCCATCAGTACGAATCAATCCTCCTCAAGCAAGCAAACAAACACACTAGAAAGAAACCCTCATGTTACTTAGGGCGCCGCCACCTCTTTATCTCTGCCGTCCGGACAGGAGGAATATCCGTTTTCTGGAATCTGGACTATTTATCTTCTTCTTCTTCTTTATTACTGTTCTGAGCAAAGCGGAGACCTCGGAAATCGTTGTATCCATGCAGTCATGTGTACAGAGACCAAGGGTTACTAGTTAATTAGCACTCTAATAATACTAATCTACTAATATCTGACAAATGATTTCGTGACAACTTAGGACTACCATACTATGGTGACTGGTAATAATACCCGTTTATAATTCAGCCATTACCGCCCCCACACTCCACCCACAGGCCTACCTCTGGTTTTATTTCTGGATATGTCTAATGATCCCTGTAAATAAATTCTCTAAGTCGGGCTCGGGAACAAAATAGAGGCCGCAATGCGCATGCACTCTTCTTCTAAAGATTTAATCTTTCATCAACTCCAAAAGTTAGTTAATTTAGTTGATAGGTACGTTAATCAAACGACAGTGAGTTTCTTGGTTCTACGGTCAAAGGTTGGAGTCTCTAGTGAACGCAGAAAAAGAAGAAATAGATTAATCTTTTTATACATCAAAATCTTCTTTTCTTGTGTGATTAATTCACTACTGCTACCAGTAGACTAGTACTAAGTAGCTTAAGAGATTAAATCCTTGATGGTACTAGTCTACTAGTAGCAGAAGTACAGGATCTGAGAGGAGTTGCATGAAAAACCAACAAGTGGCCCAACTGGCGCGCCGTTCATTAATGCGAGTGGGGACTTTGGCGGTCCGCAGCAGGAAACCAGGCCCGTTGACCGGTGGGCGTCCACTCCCAAACAAAGCCAGGATGGAATACGAATTCCATTTCATGGAAACCAAACCCTAATTGCACAGTGGGAAGAGGAGGAAGAGGCACATTCTTTGTTCCAATTATTCATATTATTTTTCCATAATAGTAATTCTTAATATAATAAGCACTCATCATTAATTCTCGGCTAACTAGCAATTAAATCGATTATACTATGCATGACTACATCATAATACAAACTGATGGTGCTGCCATTTTGCATTTAAAATAATCCCAAATTCCATGCACAAACAGCAGAGGCCAAGGTTACAAACATTCTCTTGACCTTTTCATTTCCCCATAACACAAATTGCCCCTTTTTCTTTAATAAAGCCTTAATCATATTACTGCTCTATTAGCCTCCCATTAGTCATCATCTCATTTCTCTTTGACATAATCACGGATTTAAAAGAAGAAAAGGTGGATTATTGCCTTTTTCCTTTGTCCTTTTCTTCTTAATCTCCCTGTTGGTGATTTTGATTAATTTCTTGACTCACCAAGAGGGGAGATAATCGGAGGATCTTTAGCAGGTAACTTGTTGTCTTTTTGGGCTTTTTTGTTCCCCCTTCCAATAAATTCACCTTTCTCTGTGGGTTAATATTTCTTCAAAGTTTCTGTCTTTTTGGGTTTCTTTTGATTTAAAGTTGTTGAAAGACTCTGCCTTTAGTTGATTTATGGTTGCAAAACACTTATGACATGGCTTTTGTTTCAAAGGGATTCCATAGCTTTTCAAGTTCTGCTTCTGTGTCTTCCGTTTCCTTGTTGTAGGCCTTACGATTAATCAGAAAGTTCTCTTCTTTCTACTTCTTCTGCCTTCCCTTTTTGATGGGCTTTATGTGTAATTGGATGAATATCTGTCGTCGATTCTTATTTGACCTTTTCTTATTTAAATTTCTGAGCGTTTATATTGCTTTCTTTTGGTTTGTATGAAGGTTGGAAATTCTTCCAGTTGTGTGTTTTAATCTGCATCTGAAGAGGGATTGAATAAAAAGGTACCAAAAGGTCACACGAGGCTTTTCAGCATTTTTAACCGGGTAGCTGTTGGATTAGGAGAATGGGAAAGCCAACTGGGAAGAAGAAAGGTCCTGTGGGCTTAAACCGCAATGATTCAAATGCTGCTAAGGTTGGCAAAGCTCCAGATCGTACCTCTAAAGCATTTGATGAAGACACAGCTGTCTTCATTAATATGTCCCAAGAATTGAAGGAAGAAGGAAACAAACTATTTCAGAAACGTGACCATGAGGGAGCTATGTTGAAGTATGAAAAAGCTCTCAAATTACTCCCCAGAAACCACATTGACGTTGCTTACTTGCGCAGCAACATGGCTGCTTGCTATATGCAAATGGGGCTTGGTGAGTACCCCAGAGCAATAAATGAATGCAATCTGGCACTTGAAGTTGCTCCTAAATATAGTAAAGCTTTGCTGAAGAGGGCTAGGTGTTATGAGGCTTTGAACAGGCTTGATTTGGCCTTAAGGGACGTTAACAATGTTTTGAGTATGGAGCCTAACAATTTAACTGCCTTAGAAATTGCTGAGAAGGTGAAGAATACAATTGAGGAGAAGGGAGTTGAGGATAAAGAGATTGTTCTGCCCCCTGAATATGTTGAGCCTCCCCTTCCATCCATATCAAGCAAGAGCATGAAAGAGAAGGTGAAAAAGAAGAAAAGTAATAGATTTGACAAGAAGAAGGTTGCGGAAGTTGAGCAAAAGAGAGATGAGGAACCTGCAGATAAGAAGGCTGAGGATAAGGTTGTTGTGGAGGAGAAGCTCAGCGTTAAGGAAGAAAAAGTGGCCACAAAGACTGTGAAATTGATTCTTGGGGAGGATATAAGATGGGCCCAGTTACCAGTTAATTGCAGTATTAAGCTGGTGAGGGATGTTGTTTTGGATCGCTTTCCAGGTCTGCATGGTGCGCTTATCAAGTATAAGGACCAAGAGGGTGACTTGGTTACAATCACCACGACTGAGGAGCTGAGGTTGGCCGAGAAATCAGGTGATCCTCAGGGCTCTTTGAGACTATATGTTTCAGAAGTAAGTCCTGACAAAGAACCATTTTATGGGGGACTTAGCAATGAAGTTGAAGATTTTAATAGCACGAGCAAATCGTCTACTGTTGTGGAGAATGGGAGTTTAGAGAAAGGATTGGAACTGGACAAAGGTCAAACCTGCCTTGAGGACTGGATTATCCAGTTTGCACGCATATTCAAGAATCATGTTGGGTTTGAGTGTGACTCATACTTGGATCTTCATGAGATAGGGATGAAATTGTACTCAGAAGCTATGGAGGATACGATTACAAGTCAAGATGCACAACAGCTTTTTGAAATTGCTGCACTGAAGTTCCAAGAGATGGCTGCTTTAGCGATGTTTAATTGGGGAAATGTTCACATGTCAAGGGCAAGGAAGCGAGTCTTTTTCAGAGAAGAGGGTTCTAAGGAATCTGCAATTGCAGCCATCAAGTCTGCTTATGAATGGGCGCAAAGGGAATATGTTAAGGCAGGAATGAGGTATGAAGAAGCTCTTAGAATCAAGCCAGACTTCTATGAAGGCCTTCTTGCTCTTGGTCAACAGCAATTTGAACATGCAAAACTCTCATGGTATTATGCTATTGGAAGCAAGGCTGATTTAGAGACTGAAGCCTCTGCACAAGTTTTGGAGCTGTACAACAAGGCTGAGGATAGCATGGAAAGAGGTGTGCAGATGTGGGAAGAGATGGAGGAGCAGCGACTAAATGGCCTTTTGAAATCAGATAAGCATAAAATTGAGTTGCAAAAACTGGGTTTAGATGGGTTATTTAAAGACGTAGCCCCTGAAGAAGCTGCAGAGCAGGCTGCAAATATGAGATCTCAGATACACCTTCTTTGGGGACATTGCTGTATGAGCGCTCAGTTGTGGAATTTAAGCTGAGCTTACCAACTTGGGAAGAATGCTTGGAGGTTGCAATTGAAAAGTTTGAACTTGCTGGAGCATCTCCTACAGACATAGCAGTAATGGTAAAGAACCATTGTTCCAATGAGACTGCTCTGGAAGGTAAATTAATTATTCACTGCAATTTCTTCATGATAATGCTTGATGCATCCTTTCTTCCTTGAAATGCATTAAAATGTGATTGTACTGATTGGTTTGCTTTGCTGCTATTCTAGGCTTTGAAGTTGATGAGATAGTACAGGCATGGAATGAAATGTATGATGCTAATAGGTGGCAGGCTGGTGTCTCAACGTTCCGGCTAGAACCTCTTTTCCGTCGTCGGGCTCCAAAGCTTCATTCTATGCTACAGACCTTTTAACGTTCCATGTTCATGATTGGCGATTTTGCATAATACTATTATTTCTTCATTTTCCAATGGCTTGCGTACTATGAAGGTAAAGTGATGTTCGGATATTGGTTTTCTTTCTAGCTGCCTGCTGATTTTCCACAAAGAAAACCTAGCAAATTTGCTGTTGTCTTCTGTCATTGCTTCTAAGGACATTGGTTTAACAGGCGAAAAGCTTCAAGTTTTATCTAACTGTGAACCTAGTTATTATGATTTATCCTAACTACAAAGTTTTTCTCAACCTTGTCTCCAACTGCCTCCCATTGGTGCAGAGGCAGATAAGGTGACAATTTCTGGACATTGATGTACAGGTTATTGCCTGACACTCAAATTTATAAACGCATGTGACTCATAACTTTTGGAGATGTTTTCACCTGGATTTTTGCTTGGTTGATTGTTAATTAATCAATAGTTTTCTCAGTGTTTTGTTTATGCTTAAAACGAGTCAATACCATAAATAAGTGGACAGCACTTTGTTTAAGATAAATCTAGATTATGGGCAGAAAGATTGATGGGGGGCTGAGAATGATCAGAAACCACTTTTTGCTGTTTGCCTGCTAGCTTTATTATGCCCCTTACCTGACGAAGTATTGATCTTCGAAATTCTAGTTTCTGCTGTTGCATTAGGAACTTGTGGCTTCATTTGTTTGTCATAAGGTTGAATAGAATTGAGAGTCAAACTATCAGATAAAACGTGACAGAAAATGGCAAGTTCTCCTTTTCTTGGTTTATCATGTTGGGCTTTCGAGAGACAAACTATCAGGTAAAACCTGACTGGAAATGGCAAGTTCTCATTTTCTTGGTTTATCATGTTAAAAAAATATCTCTGGTGTTCTATTCTGCCCTGGAAAAACATACTATCCAAAGCTAATGGTTGATGATTGAAAAAGTCATAGTTTCAGAAAATGGACAAGCAAAACCAGAAATTCTAAGCCTGACATGAGTGAAATTGTATGTCACACAGTAAAGCTGCATCTTAAAAGCAAGAATAGGAGGAAAAAAGATGAAATTTTAGCTTAGTTGATGGCATCAACATATTGAGGGGAAAGTGAAGTGTTGCTTTATTTTTGGCAAGACTGGCAATGGTGGCAAAATTCCATACTCAAAAATGGGGAGAGTTATCTCCTACACTTATCCAAAATTTTCTAGTACAGTTTTTAGTAAATGGTTCTAAGAAACTTAAGATTACAAGGGATAAAAACATATTCGGAAATTCTGAAGGATTAGTATGAAAGTACATGTATTTTCTTTTGACCTGGAAACTGAAACAGCATGAGTTGGTTGTGTGGTGATATGGAAAGGGACCTGTACTGTGACTGAAAGGGTTGGCACATGCTTCTTGCTCCTACAGGTATATAAAAAAGTGAGTTTAGGTAAGAGATATAATTCACAGATATAGAACTTATGACATGAGGATATGGTACACTCTCATATTGTACAACCTTTACAGTCCAATCAGGATTTAATCTAAAATTGGGTTGGAAATAGTTCTTGATATTGTTTGGGCTCAATGTAAGGAAACTAGTGGTATGCATGTGGAAGAAGCCTGCAATTTTTTTTGTTAAGAGGTTTTCATGTGACTATTTGTTCTGGTCATCTTTCCAATCCTATCAGCTTTGGTCTTAGGGACACATCAGAGCTTGATGTCTAGTTGCATACGTCATAAAATTCCAATTGTATGCTCATTTATGCTGCAATGATGACGTGTTTGTTGATCTTCTTGTTTAAAGCTTCCTATTTGAGATTTTGGTTTTGCTTGGTGTCATGGAGGCAGGCAAAGGAGTGTTGGACATGTGTCTGAGAGTGCTAGAGTTGGCGTCTAATGAGAGTGGAGAGCCATCTTCTGAGTGTCTTAGTCCTTTACTAATTGAAACTGATCTTAGGCACATCTTTGGTTTTCGCTGTCCATCTTTTCTGGACAATAGGGTTATGTAAGTTTAAGCCTTTTGCTCTTTCAATTGGATTTGTCAGCAATACTACTTCCAGAATCAAGATTCAGGCTTGTTCTTTTGCAATGTAAATTACTAAAGGAAAAAAAAAAAAAAGATCTTTGAATCAGTGCAAAAATGGTATGACATGCTTTTTAGGTAAAAGTTTACAATCATATGATTTGCTTTACAGTATACCGTTGTGTGTGTAGCATTGCCATGGTTTTGTTAATCATGAATTTACATGTTTTTCCACATTTTTGCAGGTTGCTGGATTCTTGACGTCTTGTTTCTTGATTTGCTTTCGGAAGCCCTAGGAAGAAAAAAAGAAAGAAAAAAAAAGGTAAAACAGAAGTTGACCATTGAGTGATGATTTTGGAAAAATAGGTAGCTTTCACGGGATACAAAAGAATTTCTACAATATTTCACAATTTGTTTTTTCCCTCCCTTTGGAGAAATGTGGGGAGTGGTCTCGGTTTCTTAAAGGTCAGTAGTTGTAGACAAATTTGTCTCGAGTGTATACTTGCTCATGTTGTGAAAGTCTTGTGGGGATGGTCTGTAGTGTGATCTTTCTTTGTTTTGATACATACCACAGCATTGTAGCCTGCTAAAAGAGAACGAGAATATATTTATATATATTATTGTGTTGCTTCTGCTCAGAGGAAATGGTTGGAATACGAATATTATATATTTGTTTTTATAGTTTTTTTCTGTAATCCCTTAACAGTTGAAAAAGTTTTTAATTTTGAAATCTCTAGCTTGCTAAATGATCAGAGATGCGACGGTCGTCGCTTTATGGTCTTCTGTGGTTTTCTCCCTACTCGCTTAGTGGCTTAACAGTTGAACCCAAAACGACGTAGTAGTACTATCTGAGCTGCAAGGCCTTGATATGGTGACGGAGCAAGGTACAAGATACAGTACGGACACTAACTTAAAGGCATGTAAATAGTATATTATTGACAAGGGATATTTCCAACTTCAAAAGACCCAAAAAAAAAAAAAAATCAATAAATTGGCTTCAGTTTTTTAACCATCGTGCGAAGTTTCACTTCCAAAAATAAAAAAGGGGAATAAATCAAAGGGATAATATCATAAACCTCCCTCACCTGAGGTATCTTGTAATATCGTTTGCTACTCTTGAGGTTTTACGAATGTCATTTGTCTCCCTTAGTAAATGCAAAAAGACTATATTAACTCTTATTTGATACATAATTTACATAACAAATGAATGGAGTTCAAAAATTTTTTAAAAAGAAAACAAAAGTCACTTTCTTCTATTTCCCCTTTCTCCGACATTCTCTGTTATTTTTATTGGATGATTATGCAATTTTTATTTGTAAATTATAATAAATTGAATTTTGTTTATTTTTTAAATTTTGTGATTATGATAGAGTGGGGTATGATTTCTTTTTTATTTTGAGTTTATTTTTTATAATGATCAGTACACTTTTAAGGTTTGGGTCGTGGCTAAGAAGAAGTTTGGAAAAAAAAAGTCAAGTTCATAAGAATTTAATTTTGAACATACAAAATTAAATTGGTGCAAGAGCATTAATTTATAAATATTTATTTATTTTTAAATTTTTTAATTTTATAGACTATAATATTGTAATGTGGTAGTATTACTGTAGATTGTTTTTAAAGTGATGGCCTTTTGGAGTAAATATAGTGGTCTAGGAGTATTTTTATTTAATAAGAAAAAGGGTAGTTTAAAATTTTTAAAAATTTTGTTACACAAATAATAAGAGTAAGGTAGGTATGTGATATTTTTAAAACCTTAGGGGCGCCAAGTGATATTAAAAGAAAGATCAAGAGAGGTTTCTGATATTATTCCTAAATCAAAAGGAAGAGGAGATTTTTTTTCAATGAAAAAATGATACAAAATTTCTAAATTCAATAGTGAAATCAACCAAGGTATAGTAATTAAATTAATATAAAAAGGTATCTCAAGTTTCAACATATTTGACCTTTTAGTTTTGGTATAGCCTTGTATGCATAAATAATTAAATAGTACCTACATAACATGAGTGTGCGAATATGCAGAATATGTAAAAATTGAAATTCAAATTCAATTTGAAATCAGATGGTATGCATCTGCGATTGCTATTATTTATTAATCACTTGCGCATAATTTGTAAAAATGTGTATTACCATATTGTTTCTATTTTTCATATTATGTAAATTGTAGAATTGTGAGTTTGCTTAGGTCCAAAGGGAGCCAGACATGATTAAATTCTTCTTCTTCTTCCCTTTTTTTTTTTTTGCCCCTTTTTTTATTGGGTAGAATTGTTTATATTACAACTCAGGAAAGTGAAAGATACCCGTGGAGACAAGCAAAAGGATAAAGAAAATATGCGTGGAAGAACTGTCCACTCTAGGCACCATTTTCTTTTTCTTACACGGTGCTCTTCATCCGTCTCTGCCCATTCCCATTTTTGCAACTTTTTTTCCGCTTTTCGTTTCTGTTATCAGGGCAGCAAACTGATTGGAACCAAATTTGTTACTAATTAGGTAATAAATAGATTAGAGTAAGATTTACTAGATTGATTAGGAATGGAGAGAGTCAGGAGAGCATCGCATGCGGGTTCTTGGTACACCGATAATCGTAAGTCTTCCCTCTAATTTCTGACAACATCTGATATCCCATTCTGCTGAAGTCTCAATTTTTATTGCTATAGCTGGAGTCTGAGGATGACTTGCCATTTCATAGTTATAAAGATTTGATTTTTTTTTTTAATGTTCTATTAGTAGGAATCATGTTTGGGCTCATTAGTTGCTTTCCTAATTTTGCTACCTCCTTAATGAATTCTTGATATGTCTCTACTGCTGCTACTTGTTCGTTCTAATTTTTTCCCCAAAACTTCTGGTCTTGGGGTGAGAAATTTGCCTTATTTTCAGTTCCTATATACTGGGAAGCATTGAATTCTTTAGTTGTTGTGCTACTTCTCTGCTTTGTCTGATTACTACTTGTATATTTTCTTGTGGGAAATTGAGGAAACTGGTTTTACTTTGCTCAAAGTGGTAAGCTCCTGATTGTGCTCTGCCCAAGAATTTTGGGATAAAACGGTGGTTTCTTTCCTTTTTTTATTTTAAAAGATACAAATTAGTGCCGAGTATCTGTTTGTTGGTCCTTCCGCTTGTTGGTCTCTGTCAAGTTGGAAGATGAAGGAACCCTTGGTAGCAGTTTTGGAATTATGGGGAACTACTATATTGGCTGAGGATTGCGTGCCATCACTCTCTCTTCAGCTTCTTGCCTGTTTGTTGATATTGTGTGATGGCCAACTGATTCACTGGTCCTTCAAAAAATGCCTGGAGTTGGCCATTCTGCATCAATATTATCTGAGATTGATTTTTGACCACTTGACTCAATGCTGCCTGATATCCTGTGTTTTCGTTTATCTTTCTCAGTGCCTGTGCATATCTTGTCTGTGATGATTGATGGCGATGATGCATTTGCATAAACTAGGCTTAGCCTAGTGGGTTGCTTTGTGACCTGTAATGTGTGTTTTTACTGATGGCCATGCTATTATTGGCCATTCCAATGGCTTGTTTAACACTTTGGTATGTTTTCTCTGTCAGCAACACAATTAGCTGGGGAGCTTGATGGGTGGCTTAAAGGAGCTGGATTGACAAAGTCTTCTGATGTACGAGGTGTAATTGCACCGTAAGTCATTCATGTGCCCAATTAAAAGCTAACCTACACTAGCCATGTCAGTTGTACCAGTGACACTTTTAATCTTAACTGCTTGAAATCCACCAGTCATGCAGGTTATTCATATTCTGGTCGCGCAGCAGCCTTTGCTTTTGGTAACATTGACCCTGAGAATATGTGCGTCATTTCTCCCTTATCTATATTCTCTCTCTGTTCATTTCCAGTAAACTGGAGATCCATCGGTATCTCTTTCCAGTAAATATGCTGTTCAATCAGGTGAACCTTTTAAACGGGCCTTTGCATTTTGCAGTTCTCGGGTGTTTCTTCTTGGTCCATCTCACCACTATTATACCCCAAGATGTGCTCTTTCAAGGGCATCTGTTTACAAAACACCTGTAGGTGACTTACCCATTGATCTTGAAGGTATTGTCATCTACATCTCATGGTCCACACCTTTTGTCTTTGTAGAGATATCTGCAGTCTGGGCAGTGTGAACTTTCTAGGTAACATATAAGTCAAATGTGTGACTTCCTCATTGTTCCAATAGTGAATATACATAAAACGATTCCATGTAACAAAAAACGAATTACATGTTTATTTTTGGGCTCTAACTTCACTTTATTAAGTTACCTCAGGCCGTAAGAGAATCTATGCATATATTTTGTGCACGTGTATGGCATTTAAGAAAAAAAAAAAGGCAAATAATGGTAGGAACTTGGCATGAAAAAAGATCTGAAACCAGCTCAACTCCGTGTGGGATAGATCAAACTTGCACTTAAAGACACCTGGTTGGCATTGTTACTGGGGCATAATATTGGAGCCTATTTGTCTGTTGCAATGTTTTTCATAAGTACTTTTTCAGAAAATAATTAGTGTAAGGTTTTCTACCAGTCATTGAAGAGCTGAAAGCTACTGGGAGATTTGAATTGATGGATCTTCGAGTTGATGAAGCAGAGCATAGCATGGAAATGCACCTGCCATATCTTGCTAAAGTATTTGAAGGGTAGGATTGTGGCAGAGTAGTTAAATAATATTTTAATCTCTGTAGATGACAATGTATTGAGGATGTTAATGCAGGTATCCAGTGAAGATTGTGCCCATTTTGGTTGGTGCTCTTAGTGCTGAAAATGAAGCCATTTATGGACAGTTACTAGCAAAATATGTAGATGATCCTAGTAATTTCTTCTCTGTGTCTTCAGATTTTTGCCACTGGGGTTCACGGTATGTTCTACATACCAGTTCTCTTTACATCTATCAGCCTTAAGCAATTCTGCTCTAAGTGCAAAATATTAGCAGTAGTGTTGTTAGTTAAGATTTTGACACAGTGTTCATCCTTTTGTTTTGAATGGCAGTTATGCATTAAATTTCTCCCTGTAAGGTAGAAATTTCCCTTGAGCCCTTCCTCCTGATGCGGACCACTTATTTGAGAGACTTAACTCAGTGCACTAAGTGCTACTTAAGTTGGGATGAAAGGACCTTATCGACTAATAATGTGGAGCAAGTCGTAGTTTTGTTTTCTCTGATTGGAAAATATGATTGTATATGGCTCCAGATAAATAGTCAGGATGAGGAAAACAAATCATCTTTGGGTGGGTAGGCTAGAGAAAAGTGGAAGAGAAACTTGAAGTGAAAGAACTATGAGCTAAAATGATCTAGTAATAGTGGCCATGGAAGAGAGGTGAAGTCTTCAACAATCTGTCTCTTTCTCCATATGCATTGAAATATACTAGTTGTAAAGAAACTTGTATTCCACAAAGAATGGAGATTCTGGACCATGGAGCCTGTATTTAGTTGATCTAGATATTTCAAGAAGGGATTCGTTGGTGGTTACCAGTTATACTTGGAAAATTTGAATAAGAGGTTTTGCTTTGGCATTGTGATCAAAACTTTTAGTAGCTTCAAATATTTGCATGTTCCCATAGATAATAAAATCAAACTGAAAGTCTATAACTTGTATATCACAAGGTTGAACACCGGAAGTCTTAAGGGTGTGCTGCAAGGAAGATCCAGTTTCAATCTCTCAATGAACATATAGCTTTAAAAAAAAGGAAAAATCCTTATTTCCTACTAAATCGGCTGGGGCTTGTCAATCAGGAAGTTGTTGTTTCTGTTTGTTTTCATGTTTTCTATTTGACCACTAAAAATCTGGTTTTCCATTATTCTTGTTGTCAGGTTCAACTACACACATTATGACAAGAAACATGGAGCAATATACAAGTCTATTGAAGCATTGGATAGAATGGGCATGGATATCATAGAAACAGGAGACCCAGATGCATTTAAAGAGTATTTGTTGGAGACTGACAACACAATATGTGGACGACATCCAATTAGTGTATTTCTCCATGTAAAGTCCTCACCTTTCTGATCTGATGAGTTTTCTCAAAAGGAATTTTTTTTCTGAACTATATTTATATTACTGGTAGAAATTGTAAAAGACGAGTTTGGAAGAAAAGCTCCAAGCTACTAAATCATATGTATAACGTACTCTGGATGTTATGGTGATGCTTTTGGAAATCCTAGACCTGCTTCACTTGAAAAATTTGGGGAGAGGGGGTGCTAAACGTTTACTAGATTGGAAAACTGGGGACACTGACATAAATCTTAAGCACTTCTAGTTTTAGACATCTTTTTGGTTGTTTGACATATAGTAAGCAAAGCAATTTGTCTGAGCTGGAAGAAGTGGCGGATTGTTAAATGTGCAGTAGTTTGCTTTGTGAATTTAAAACTTTTCCTAAACTTGAATATAGTTAGCTGCATGAAAAATCAAACACAACATGCACGCAAAATGTGAAGATGTATAACATGGACGTGTTTGGCATATAGTAGAATAAGATTACAAGTAGCTTCATGTGGGTTTTCTTCTTTTCCTTTCCCTTTCCGGATATCCTTTTTATTGTCTTTCTTCTATATTCATGATATGGAAGTCGATAGAATGCATTTTCCTGACTGTTGATTCTGCTGGCAGGAGGTTGTGGATTTATTAGGGATGTTGTAATATAAACTTCACACAGTTTGAGGCCCCAGAATATTTTGGCAGGAGAAAATTGTAATTTCCACAGCTTTATACCAGTTTCTCCATTCAACTGGAACTGTTAATAACTGCTCACATCTGTGTTGATCTGCTAAGATTTACGGTTGAGCCTAAGTTTTGAGATTAGCTGGCAAATGCGCGCCACAATTCAGAAATGGATGATCTTTTGGCCAAGGTTGTGTGGGGGCCAACCAGCCTAGTTAAGATATGTTTTTGGAATGAGCAAAAATAGCTATTGATTAAAAAATATTTTCAAGGACTTGTATGAATTCATGACCTCTCTAGGTTAATGCAAGAAAAACTAATCTTTTAGTGGCATGCTTTGATCACCATTTTGTGAAATGATGAAAAGGAATGGTACTTCTGTTCTTTAAACTTTTCTTCTTTTGATTGGTCTGCTTACGATACCTAATGCCAACGTAAATGTGAAATGCATATGCATTCTCCAAGTAGACACTGGGCATGTGATTGAACCTCTTGCGTGTAACTGTGCCGGCATAGATATTCCTTCTTACTTTTAATATCTTTCCATCAGATGTATTTACGTTACTCATATGCATCTTTGTTAGTAATGCAGTTGTTCCTCAGCTTTCTTTAACTATTTTGCGTGCTTATTCTTCAGTTTCTTAATTAATCTAATGAAATTTTTGTGGTCGGGCATTCTGAATTGACTAGATGGCGAAGAACTGCTCAACAAAGATAAAGATCAAATTTCTTCGTTATGAACAGTCAAGTCAGTGCAGATCGATGAGAGACAGCAGTGTAAGTTATGCATCTGCCGCAGCAAGAGTAGAGGCCTGAGTGTGTGAATGTTAATTGCTAACTTTTCATTCTCTTCTTGGGGACAGAGATTTGTTAAAACTATTTGAGTAGTACTGGTGACGATAACCCATAGTATGTGGGTTCTGATTAATAGAACTTTTATTCTGCTGACCCCGATGGTTCGGTTCTTTCTTTGTCCTTGCCACTCTTTCTGGGCTATCTTGCTTTTTATTTTTGATCTTGAATTTATTATTTATATGAAGAAATCCATCATGCCTACTCACTTGGGAAGATGATTCCATAGATGTTGAGACTACCGGTGGCCATTTATTCTGCAGCAAAATCTCTGCGAACAAAAAAAAAAAAAAAAAACTACGTTTTTATCACTTTTCTTACTTTCTTTTTATTTCAATAGTCGAGATCTAAGCACGGAAAAATGCATTAGTATCAGAATAATGCCATGTTGATGAGATTAGCCTGTGATCCGGCATGGCAAGAAAGTGATTCCTATTGAAGTGAATGAGGACCATGTAAGCTCGGCACCATCTTTAGGTCCTTTTAGACAGACACTGGCTTCTATTCTTTTTCACCCTTTCTGATTCCCTTGATGACCCAAATCGTTGTTGCATTGCAATTCCACATCTTTGCGTAAAACTGGAACAAGTAAGGATCATTTTTAGCTGCTGATGTAGAATAACAAGAAACAGATTACTAATTCACTGTGGTGTTAAATTAAGGCCCTCAACCATTCTGGTTCCAATTTCCAGGTCCTTGTTTGACAGACGGATCCTGATCAAATTCGTTTGCTCTCCTCATTCCACCGATTGAAATAAATAAACAAACAAATAAATAAAACGGGAATTTGATTCAATTGAGCTCATGTTGTCTTTACTTCACAAACAAGACGTAACAACTATCAGTAATGATTGAATGGGGGATGGATGTAACTAGCCCACATAGAGTTAAACGTGCAATCAAGTGGATCAGCATTCTACATATTCCTCAATTTGATGGTTACGGAAAAGGCTCAAGTCTGCGAGAAGTATATTGTTTATTGTTGAGGACTGGGATACAGAACTTTCTTAAATAACATTATTACTATCTGAGCAAAATATTACTAATGACGGTCTCGACTACCATCCAAAATGTCAAAATCTTCAGTTATCTCACCTGGCTTTTGCGGATGACCTTTTAATCATCACTGCTGCAACTCATAAATCATTTTCTGTTATAAAAAAAAAAAAAAAGACCTTACAGGAATTTGGAGAGCTTTCAGGATCAAAGCCAAATTTGCAAAAGTGTCATGTGTACATGGCTGGGGTGGATGAAGAAGTACAGAAACAACTACGTGACATAGTTCAAATGCCTAGAGGGGTTCTTCCTGTTAAGTATCTGGGACTACCATTGACTGCTGCAAGACTGAGCTTTCTAGATTGTCAACCAATTTTTATCAAAATACAGCAAAAATTGCATAGCTGGGCGACAAAGAGACTATCATATGGGGGCAGGTTACAGCTGATCAAATCAGTTCTCTATGGAATCCAACTTTACTGGGCTAGTGCATTCATTCTGCCAAAAGCTGTAATCAAACGAATCAACAGCTTAATGGCATCCTTCTTATGGACTGGTGAGATGAAGACCCACTATTGTGCCAAAGTAAAGTGGTTTGATGTTTGCATGCCAAAAAGAGAGGGAGGACTTGGTCTACTTGATTTAGTGGTGTGGAACAAATGTCTAATATTGAAGCAAATCCGAAACATTTGTAAAAAGAAGGATAATCTATGGGTTAAATGGATACTTGCTATGAATCTTAGAGGTGCATCCTTTTGGGGAGTGAAGGTGCCTATTGAATATTGATTGCTCGTGGTCGTGGAGGAAAATTTTGAAAATGAGAAGCAAAGTGCCAAGGAAATATTAGAACTGTGATAGGTGATGGACAGGATACAAACTTCTGGTATGATAACTGGTATGTGGTGGGGACTCTATATAAAAGATACTCTGAAAATATGTTACACAACCTTGGTTTTTCTAAAGCATCTGCAGTAGCATAGTTTATACGGGGTGCAACTTGGAGTTGGCCACAAGGCAGAAGAATGACCAAGGAACTCAAAGATCTCAAAGCTGATACACCAGTAATTTTTGTTTCACATATTCAGGACGGTCTACTGAACAGCTGATGCCTCTGGGCAATATACAGTAAAATCAGGTATGGAGCTCCTAAGAACACGTGGCAATTCAGTAAGCTAGTACAAATTAGTATGGAAAAAAGGAGCTGTGCCGAGACATGTGTTCATTGTATGGAAGCTATGTCATAGAAAGTCAAGCACCAAGGATAGACTTGAGAGTTGGGGAATACGTATGGAGAATGAACTATGTAAACTTTGTCAAGTACAAGTTGAAACCGTGGAGCATATATTCTTTGAATGCCCTATTTCAAGGAAGGTATGGAGTAAAATACTAAGCATGATTTCACCTGCTAGAAGGATCCTATAATGGCCAAATGAAGTGCAATGGTTATGTACTAATTGGAAGACGCAATCTTTCGTTGACCAAGTGAGGAGGTTGATCTTTGATGGGGTGGTATATCATCTTTGGAAGGCTCGAAATCAAGCACTGTTCAAATGCAAGCCTGTAGTAGAAGTGCAGATTATTGAAGATGTCCTGACTGGGATCCGAAATACAGTTGTTGGTTGGGGGAAATATCCGATAAGCAAAGCAAATTGGGACAAAGCCATAGAGTTGGGACTTCCCCACACTTGTTTTCATTGATTTTCATCTTTGGATAGATCAAGAAGACATTAATGTAGTAGGAAACATTATATTCCTTGTACGAGTTCTCTGTTCCTATCAATAAAAAATATATGATTTGTTCAGAAAAAAGAAAAACATTACTATCTGAGACTAACAACAAGAAGTGCAACGCAAATTTTAAAACATGGTGAAGCAAGCTGCTCATTCTACCCTTCGGATAATAAAATGAACAAAATTATTCAGCCGAATAGGGTGTCTACTGTCAATTAATATTGAGCTACATAATTGGAGTTTCCGCAAATATCAAAATTTCTGAACAAAACATATTTTCAAAGTATCCGCTGGATCCAACCTATGGTCATTCTGTTAATTTGCAGATACATTCGTGACGGATGGGGATGAAATCCATGTTCTTTTAGTTTCAGGAGGGTCGATAACGACAACTCCACCATCTGTTAGTCCCAGTGCAAATTGGTTTGGCTTTTGCGGATGAGCGGCAACAACAGTTGGATGAACACAAGAACTGCATCCACAAATTAGATTGGAGTATTAGGTTGTTGTACAATGTTGAAATTTGAAGGTGGAGACTTTTACCACCACATGCACAGGAATTTAAATGCATCGTCGTATTCATGTCATCTGATGAATACAAAATAGAAGCAATCCACGTAAAGGACTCATGAAAACTCAGTGTACAGGATTCCTAGGATGATTAAGTGATGGATGCAGCCATGCCTTGGATATCTAATTACACCATGCACTCTTGCAGCTTTTCTTGATCATTCGCAAGGGAATTGGTGCCAGTAACGAATTGCAAATTAGTATTCGTTACAGCAATCAGAATTGATAGATGGAAAAGTTTGCCTAACCTGTAAACTCTGACAAATATAAAGCAGTTAATACTTGAGGTTTGAGCAACAAGCAAAAGAAGTAATGCAGTCAAAAGTAATCTCAATGAGAAAGCTGTGATCTAGTTAATTGCTCAATTCAGCTGTAGCCTGTAGGTACCTGAGAGTAGCTGGAAGATAAACAGAGGGATCAAGCTCAAATCTTGGACTGAGGTCAGAAGCTGCCAGTATCATAACAATTCCATCTCTCATGACCACATACACAAGCTGGTCGTCACATGAAAATGTTGCACATGAAATCCGTGCACAATAATCTCCAATCATCCACTGTAGCATATAATGAGAAATCATATTAACAAGCTAAAACAAGAATAGAATCACTAGTATTTAATTTTTCTACTCGGCAAGGGAAGGGTGCAATACCTGGTTCACACGTTTCAGACTTGTTGTTTCATAGATTGCAAGTTGTGTCTCATGGACAGCAACAAAGTGTTTTTGATCCTGGTGAAATTGGATAGCGGTCTCTGAAGTTTTTGATGGCGACCACTCATAAGAAATCTTCAGTGATGTGCTTTGCTTTTTCTCCCATGTATTAAAATCCCATACAATGATCTGGAAGAACAAGATAAGGATAAGCAAATATGAGTTGGTATGTAAAGGAATTTTGCAGAACAATTGCTTCTGGACATTATCATTAATGAAAGGTAGATTACTGCTTTAAAGAAGTGAGCAGACTAAGGTACTCAATTTATTATCCTCATGCCAGTCTCCCCTACCCTTTGATTCTTGACTCAATTGTAGTTCTGACACCAGATACCCTGGAAGATACCAGATTTATTTTCAGAAGCAAGGAAGTCCCGTTGCTCTATTCTTCCAAATGATCATGTATGAGGAACAACACTATTTGAGCTTATTACTGTGAACACCTCTTAGATACTTATTGCATCTCAATAGAGGGTAGATTTGCTGGCTTAAGAGAACAAAATCCAGATGGATTAATAGGGAAAATCTTGGGCTTAAAGGAGGAGTGGATAATTTGTATAAATTGACTATCAAAGAGATCTATCACATAAATACTTTATAGGGATGTGTGGTGACATCACAGATATGTCAAACTGACCTGGGTATCTACTCCAGAAGAGACCAGTACTTTCAATGAAGTGGAGAAGGCTAACCCAGTAATCCTTTTAGAGTGTCCACTAAGCTTGTTCATGGCCTGCAAAGGAAAAACAATGTTGACAAAATATAGCAAATTTTCATTTGAAAGATCTTCCCATGGATGAACTGAATGATATACCTCATTCCGACGCATATTGTAGATCACTATGGTTGAATCATCCATGCCAATAGCAACTATGTTGTTATCTGGTGGATAGAAAGCCATACAGGAAGCTGCAGGTGGAGATCGCAGGCAACTTCTCATTCTCTGCAATTATATTTAGAAAAATTCAGACTAAGTTGTTGTAATCATTACAGATGGTGCAATAGCCAATAGTCAAAAGTATACTGGAAGTCCTCCAAGGATTTATTTCTGCAAACAATCAAGAATGTGGCATCATTCAAATTTGCTTATGGGTTACATCTAAACTCTAGATTATTGATAAAGAAGCTCTCATATATTCTTGAGTTATTGGTAATTAGTCTAGAGATTAAAACTACAAAAATCTTGACCATTTCCTAAAGCAGCTAAGTTCAATGGTTACCTTGAATGTCATTGTGTTGAACAAAGACACCATTTTTCCTGATGCTGATAGGAGATAAGAGTCATTCTTGGATAATGCAAAGCAGGGTGATGCTGATTCAAGGTTATTGTCAGCAAGGTCATTGATCATTAGGAATGCATTCCTTGGTTGCAATGATTGAGGGGCAGGATTTGTGGTTGCCTGAAGCAATAAACACATTTCTTAATAAAAGAACCCATGTAACAGTTTGATCTTTGGCAGCTTTTATTCCTCACTTTATTACGGGTAAGCAAGGGTAGTATCATGACCTTACTGCAAGCAATTATAATTTCTGGGGTTTTGCTAAAAAAAATTGTAATTTCTGGGAAGTCAAGTAAGAATCAGAGAGAGATGCCAAATATAAAGAAGCCCATTATGCATACAATTACCTACCTGGAAGTTGTTAAAATCATTTTCTAACCATCTCCAGAGGAGATGAATGCCATCTGCTGCTAAAGCCAATATTCCATTACCAGCATTTGTATATGCTAACCTGCATATCTGCAAGTGTTGTATGGGAAGCTAATCATTAACTTTTGGTGCTTCGAGTCTTCAAGAAGTAAAGGAAAACAGGAAATGCAAAAATCCTAAATTTAAAGGAATTGGATCAAGGAAAAATACTGTGGTGAATAAAACCAAATACACATAATATTTGTGTAGATAATAATTCCCATTTTTGCACATTGTCAAAGTATACGGGAGCCACAATGCAGCAGTGCTGCATGTTTTGCAATTGAAATTGATCCGATTCAGTTTTATTTCATCATAGCTCCATGTAGTGAATCTGCCAGGGCAAAATTCAAAGTCTGAATCGGAAAAGAGCAAATTTAATATTGTGAAAATTTTGACCTTCCAATTATCTGGGGGAAAAAAGTAATCAAGGAAGACAAGCTTTTTTTGATGCATGAACTTCTACAAAGTTTATAGCACATTGGATTCAGGGTTTAAGGATGGACTTCATAGGGATTGAGCTTATACTGAGCCACTCTGTGAATATAAACCAGATCTGCAAGACTATGTTTTTCAATGAGCACTAAACTCTAAAGGTGGGGCGGAGTGTAGTAATGCATATTCTGGAATAAGTATTGATTTTGAATGACACTCGCAAAACTTCTTTCTGGTTTCGCCATATCGTAATGATTACAGTAGGCATTGCCTAGTGTGGAACTCTTGAACCTGAGAATCTTAATCAATTGTCAACATGGAAACCATGCCAATCCTGTCATGAAGTTTGTAAAATTTGAGATACCTTCAATTTATTTAGAGTCATGACATGCCCATGAATTCCTAAAGTACTACACAGGAAGATCCAGCAGCAAAGACAGAACCAGAAGTAGAAGCCTAAAGAAAGAGTTATTTAGAAATTAAAGAAAACCAATCAATCTTATATCAAATCATGATGGTGAGGCCGTTCATGCTATATCTTACTCTCGACAGTTCTTCCAGGAAGACTAGTGCATGACATAACCATACCTTGTTTGTCTTGACTTCAGAAGGGAGCCTCAAGGATTTGCAGAGTGAAACTTGAAGAATTTTTGAACAATTTTGACTGTTCAGGGCCTTATTCAGCTCAAAGGTACTTGAAGTTTAATTTTTGCTTCCTGTTGCGAACCATTCAACTTTTGTTATCAGCTTGAGTGGAGTACTAAATTTTATCCATATGCTAGGTGCTTTGCAGAAAGAAGATAAAGTTGAGTTTCCTTCATCAGAAGAGTTGATGCAGAATGAGCATTTAAAGAAACTTTCACAGGAGTACACACCATTGGGATGCTTTTATCCTGAACTCTAACTCCTGGAGAAGTTGGGCTGGGCCTAATGCCGAGCTGCACAGTATTACCACCAATAAGCAAAATGTACTTTTCTGGCAAAATATAGAAACAAATTTTAATTTCTGACCTTTTGTAATGATTCAGATAGATACCCAGTAGAATCAAAAGACTGGAACTTTGATTTCTGCAGCAGCAATTGACGGCCAACATCATTTGCCAAGATTTTGATCTTATTTTCGTCAGCAAATGTGGCCAGAAGGCTGCCTTGCTTGTTTAAGCAAACATAAGGGGTTTCCTTAAAAATAGAGAAGCAGTCAGGAAAGTAAATCAAAGCTCCTACATATCAATGATGTCTGACAAATTAAAAACACAATTAACTACATAAGGCTCCGAACATGAATAAAGCTCTTACTGGTAACCCTCCATCTGCATCAACAACACCTAAAAGTTGAACATTATCCATATCCCAAACTTTGATTAGGTGTTCATCACCAGCAACCAAAAATTGGTTTCTGCTTGTGCTGAATTGGACTACACCAGCCGAAGGTTTGCTGAGTCCATGGAAGAACCTAGTTATGTAACCTTCAGTCTCATTCCATTCCACCATGAATGATTCTCCATCTTTATTTGTCCCACATGAAAAGAGCCTGAGAGGGTTTCAAAAATACAGGTAGGTGAACAATTTGACTAAAAACAGCATATGGTTCAAGGAGGTTACCTTTTACCATCGGTACTATAAGCCATTCTCATGCAAGAATTATCAGGTGCATTATATGCCACTCTTGCTCCCATATTTTCAAATAGCCATGCTTTAATCTCACCATTTGTTGATGTGGAAAATAGGAGCTGTTGCATGTTAAGCAACACAAAATTAACTAAATCAACTGAAAGATAAATACAATTCAATAACAAAGAGAGAGAAAATGAGTCTTGACATTATAAGGTGGAACCCCATACATGGATATCCTCGTTGACATGGGGGCATATTGAGTAAACTGGGGCACTATGGCCTTCAAATGTGTATTGCTTGGATCCACTCTTAGTATCCCATACCTTGAATTAACAATCATAAATAATTTGTTAAATTTCATGCATGGTACAATTTTAACAACTAACTACTTATGGAGAGTACATTGACCTGAATGGACATGTCATCCCCACAGGTTATGAGAAGAAGTTGATGATAAGGCAAGAAGAACGCAAGATCATTTACAGCACCCACATGAGCATCAATCTGGAAGTCAAAGTCATTATCAGAAGCCAAATTACGTTAAAACTTTTAGCTGAATATATGAGAACAAATCTACCTCCAGTTGTTTCTCTGTGTAATTAGCATTAACATGATAGGAATACAACTGCACGATGTTTTTGGAGTATGCAACACCTGTTTAAGGGTCGATCAAATTCAGGAATTCAATAGAACACTGGACTCAAAATGGGCAGATACAGAAATTAGTTCCTATTTTTGTCTACTTACCAAAGATTGAACCATCTGGGCTCCATAATACACGACTAACTGACATATGTGGATCTTTATCTAGATCATTCTAGTGATGAAAGGACAAGATTCAGGATGAGAATCTTAAGCTCACACCAAAATGGATGATTATAGCTGCAAATAATGATCTTAAGGTAATTTTTACCAGTAACAACATTGAGATAGCCTCTCTGTTCCAAATCATAAACGCATTTCCAAACAACTTTACTTCAGAAGAGATATCCCATACTTCCACGTCCCCTATACTATTCCCAACTGACAAATAAAGGAGTAGATATAAGTTCTGGTGGAACATATGCATCACAGAGAAAACACTTTCAATAATATAAGTTTATCTATACAAATGAACCTAATAGAATAGAATCTTTAGCAGGATGAAAGTCCATGCTGCTTGGGGAGGAAGCCATGTCCATGCAACGCTCAACAGTATTGGGGAAGTCAGCAAGAAGGCTAAATTTTAAATGTTGCCTTTGCATGGGAATACTTCTCTGTGGCACCCTCTGAATTAGTGTAAAAAATAAAATAAAATAAAAAGTTCATGATGACTAAATGTATAATTATAGCAAAGAAAGTATATCATATTCCAAGTTCTCAAACGTCCTGATGGAAGGAGGTGTCCAGCAATATCTATTGATAACAATGATAGCCAGAATACTCTTAAAAAATTAATCACCTTATGTAGCAACATGCTAGGACTTATTTGGGATGCATTAGCAGAACCCTTAACACCTTGTGTTGTCACTGTGAGAAGAAAATAATTGTCAAGCAGAAAATTGTTTAAGTATCTGGAACCAGTTCAACTGAGACAATGAATGTAAAGCATGCCTGG
The DNA here is from genome assembly GCA_013103745.1 of Gardenia jasminoides. Classification (NCBI taxonomy): domain Eukaryota; kingdom Viridiplantae; phylum Streptophyta; class Magnoliopsida; order Gentianales; family Rubiaceae; genus Gardenia; species Gardenia jasminoides. Next base: position 27,148,438 of record CM023103.1, read on the forward strand.
GTTTGTATAATGTCCAAGGCCCTGAGTTCCCACAGATATTCTAGATTCAGATGGGCGAAAACTGAACTTTCCAGATAATGGTGTTAATGATGCTGGCATCGCTTGAGAGGGCTGAAAGGGGAAAAAAAGACCATAGCACATGAAGCATTACAAGAAGTGACCACAGAATATGATGAATGCAATTTCAGTCTTCAAATGGAGAGTTACCAATGGGTTTTGCTCCTCCAATTCACCAGAACACTTATGGTCAAAAAAGAGGGTTTGAATTTGAGGTTCTGACTGAGGATACATACATTGTATATGCTGCCAGTTCAAGCTGTATGTTTAAATGAAATTGCATCATTCAATAAATCAGAGCACATGAAAGAATTGAATACCTATTTCAAAATACTGAAAACAGAATGAAATTCAAATGTGCTTTTGAAAATTGGACAGGGTAAATAACTGCTAAAGAAACAGCATAGAAAGTAAAACACAAATGCAACAGCCAAGTATCAAAGGAACACATAACAAGAAGGTGATCACCTCTGGTTGATTAGGCGGCGCAGTCTTGAATTCTCAATTTGGGGGTTCTCTAGTTTTTTGTGAAATTGGGGATTTGCTTCAACAAGAAGCCTAATTTCATCAATTATTTGCCTTCTAGCAGAGACGACATCCCCATATGAGGAAAGGGAATGATGGTTCCTGGTGTTTTCAGAGGTGCTTAGTGCTGATCACAGATATTTTACTACAGGCATAAGTTAGAATACCATCAAAATCAAGTCCAAACCTGAAGTCATCCATCGTCAGCAGCAAAGTCATTTCCTTGTACAACTCTGCATTTGATGGGGCGAAGATTTTCAGATCTTTCAAGAGGATGTCTACAGCCAGGGCTACGTCATGCCTGTAAAGCCAATACATGTACCAATGATATCAATTAAACTATGAATAAACAGTTTTGACAAAATTTCAGAAATGATGACCATACTTATCTAGCGCCTCAAAGAACTTCTGCTTTCTAATTTCAAAATACATCTTTACTGAATATTGGTTATCTTCAACTCCAGTGAAGCCTGATATATATGTCTCTGCTTCATCCCATTTACCATTCATCACCAGGTCTTCTAGATAATTCATATCAAAGAAAAAACCAGTCTCCTGCTCAAGCCTATTCAATGTATATATTCACAAAATAAAAAACTTGAACAGAAATTGAATAGTTGAATTCTGTATTATAATGTAATTCAGAAGCTGAGATTCAATGCTAAAATTGAAACTCACATATGAGCAGTTTTCTGGAGTTTTTCCTCGTGACAAAATTGTCGGATCAAAAAGAGAAGGTCTTTACTGAGAGACATTGCCAACTTCCCTGAATTATCCTTCAAAACTTTCAAATGGACCAAATTTCAGTTTAAAAAAAAATTTTCACACACACACACAAACAGACAGCAGGCTCTGTAAATGTAGGTAATCAAAGGTACAAGTAGATACACTCACCAGAAATAATGAACAAAATAAGGAATTCACAGAAATGGAGCAACCATACGAATGGAGATTAGGATTGCTGAACTTCTACCAAAATTGTTAAGAATCATAAGGGGAATTACTTTGTTGGGGAGATATCAAGAGGCAAAGAAGAACAGGCCACCTTCCTCTAATCCAGAGCAGTCCTATTTATAACCCGAGCTTCACATCTACTTCAATACTATCAGTGGATAAGCATCGACGCAGAGGAACTTAAACTGGGGGATATGCATTGAGTTTGCGTCCAGCATTTGAAGAAATTAGTAAAACGGGACAGAAAAGAAGCAAAAGTAAATAAATGCAATCCAACAAAGGAAAAGTCTAACAGTTCAGTAGACTATTACAAAATCAGGCATTAAATACAGAAACCTATATACTGCTACGATAAAAAAGTAACCATCTTGAATTCTCAAAATTCCGGAAAGTGGAAATGGAAAAAGAAATTGAATTCTAGCAACTGAAATCAATGCAGTGGTGGTGGAATACATATTAATGAGACCAGTATTAAAGAATCAACGAAAGATCATAAAACCCTGTTGAGAATGGTGTTAATGGAAAAGGATTATTGATCAAAGCTAGAAAATTTTGTCTAATTTGGTATCAAAATTTCTCGATTAAGCTCCAATATAGGATGTCTGATGCAATGAAAGGTAAAGTAGCAGAAAAAGGCACTTTAAACAAAGGTGATGAATGCACATAGAAAATTTGATAATTGAGAATGACCCCATCTTTGATCCAAGAAAATAAACTCCAATTACTATATAACTTGGTAGTATGAAAAGGGGGAAAAAAAAGAAAATAAAATGTGAATTGTACATGTTATTCTGCATTTCTACTTGTCACTGGTCAAAGAATTTACGCTGTAGAACCGACACAACATAGACATGAAATGAATGCGACTTGTCGCAGATCTTCGTTGACTTATCAGGTGTTTTGGTGTATAAGTACGATATCTTATCATGCTGGGTCATGCCACGTAGATCTTTCAAGTCCACGGGTCGACCACTTTCTTTTTTGATGTCTGTAAACTTGTCCAATTAAGTTTATTTTATTTTTGGTTGACAGTATTAATTTTTCGAGATCCCAAAATGCTGATTCCAACAAAAAGATTATAAGTGCCGGTGCCAGATGCACACTCAAACTCCTGTAGATGTTTACGACTGATTCTCGATTTCGATTGAACCTGAAATAGGTGCTTGGTTTATGTTAAGAAAACAAGGCATGCATACTAGATACATATGTCATATTCTTTTTGACTGAATGTGATTGCTTGAATGTCATATTCAATACAAATTCATAATTTTGGTTGAATTTGTTATTTTAAAAGAAATAGAGAGCGGGAGGTGGTGGTTTTGCGAGTAACTTGACTCGCAAAATTGAGTAGTTTGATTTTATTCTCGACTCGAGTTTGGTCTTGACCGAATTCGAGTCGAGTTCAAGCTATTTGATGAAAGAAATCGAGTTGATCTCGAGTAGGAAAGTGTAGTGCTCAACTACTCGTCTAACTACTTGATTTGATAAAAAATAATTTAATAATTAATATATTATATTTATTAATTTATCCTTTAGACTTATTAGTTAAAATATAACAATCTTTACCAATTTAGTGATAATTTTATAGAAGGGTTAAAAAGTCATTTCCTTGTGCAAATAATGAATTAAGATTAATTTAATAATTAGTATATTGTATTTGAGCTCAATCAGCTTGTCGAGTTCAGCGAATCGAGCTCGAGCCTTATTATTGGTAATTCGAGTTGAACTCGAGTTTAGTTCTACAAGCTTGTTTGAGTTCGATTTCATTGTTTTGACCTCGAACTTAGTAGCATGTGGATACTCGAACTCGATTCGATTCGATTTCACCCCTAGGTGGTGGTGGTGGTAGAAAGGTAGGTAATAGGGAAGGAAATTTTTTTTTTCCATTTAGTTATTTTTTTTTATTTTTTGTTATAAGGTGTATTTAAAGTGTTTTTAAGGTGTGTTATAGAAAACTTGTGCTTCAAAAAACTTGTTTAGGGAGATGGGTTTTGGGTGTTTTGGAATACTCTTCCATCTCCCCCACCGCTACACCCTTTATCTCTACCCATTTCCCTTCTCACTTCCATTCACACCTCTTTCTTCCTTCTGCTGCCACCCTCTCCCTTTGTCCTCTACTCCTCCATTTTCTTTTGCCAACCTATTCCACCAATCAGGTTGTAACAATGAGTAGAAAAGCAGGTAGTGATGGAGAATGGTGGGAAGCAGAGAAATAGGAGAAAAGGAAAATATAGAAGGGTGCAGCAATCGAGGTAGGAATTATTAGGAATACAATCATAAATACCTCACTAAATTGCTCATGTAACATGCACATGTGACTTTAGAAAGACAAAGGCTTTGTTTGGATTTCTTGTTTTTACCTTTATTTTTGAAAAACTGTTTTTCACACCCCAAATGTTACAGTAAAAACAACCCCAAAAACAACACATTTGTTTTTCACAATATTCTATATTTTTTTTCTTTTTTCTTTTCCTTTTCCATTTCCATTTCCTTTTCCTTTTTTTCTTCTCTTCCATTTTCTTCTCCCCTCACCTGATCTGATTTTTTTTCCCCCCTCTTCTCTTCCTCTCCTCTCTCCCCTCATCCCCTCCTCTCCCTCCTCTCTCCCTCCCTCACCCACCACCAGGGAGGAGGTGGGGTGAGGGGAAGAGGAGGAGAGAAGAGGGAAAAAAGATTGGTCACGGGGGGAGAAGAGAAGAGAAGAAAAAAGGAAAAGGAAAAGAAATGGAAAAGGAAAAGAAAAGGAAAAGAAAAAAGAAATAGAAAATTCCAAAAACAACCCCAAATACATTTACAGTAATTGTTTTTTCTGATCTATTTTTTTGAAAAACAACTCCAAAAACAGCTAATCCAAATGACCTAAATTATCTCCAAAGAAGTCAAATTAACTGTAGTCCAAAAACTGTCCTTCCCATTATTCTATTCATTCCCTATCCCTTCCACTTTTACTCTTTCCTCCTTCATCTCTACCTCTTTCATCTTTATCAAGCTAGAATACATCAAAATGCTCCAACTAATTTTTAGTCTAATCATTTTAATCCATGACAAGAATACCATTGCCTAATGCGGTTAAAGCATACAAGACCTCTTAATTGATTACTACATTTCTTAACTTCAATAGATTAACAATTGAATGTGTGCTTATTGAAAGTTGTTTCATTTCAATCATAATTAACAAACTTCACTTCTAGAACACACAAAAATTGCACATGTGAATACATGAATCTTTCCAACAATATAACAATACCACTTATATTTGCAATTTTTAGATTCTTTTGAAATGACATGGTAATGGAGTATGGAATTTGTGATACAAAACAAACACACACACACACTCTCTCTCTCCCCCCCTCACACACACACACACACACATAATTTGCACACATATTTGGTAGTTAATATCTATGGTTTAACTATACATGTCATTGCTCTACACCACTAAACCTGTCATTGCTAATGTAAAAAACTTATATACTGACAGTATATAAAAAAGTTAGACTTATGTATTGTGACTTATTCTTAATCTTCACTATATTTTCTTTAAAATTTTAAAGATTTTAAAACTTTCTTTAACATAGCCACTTTAAGATAGCACATCTTCCTCATCTTACAGGATATTAATATGCATCGCCCTTAAGGGTATAGATTTGATCTCCAAGATCTTAACCAAATCTACTATTTCGCAAGCTGCAATTGCTTCTCTTTTTTTATTTAAGTCTCTACATGTTTGAAAACTTGTTCAATAAATTTTGAACTTATTTTGCACATTAATTGACCTTGCTTTGATGCAATTAAATAATATTAGAAAATCTCAGTGCTACTTTTCTCGATCTATATAGATAACAAGTTAATTAATATTTTGTCAGACAATAAGAGAATTGCATTAGAAAATAAACTGATTCCCCCCTCTAATGTCGGCATAAAGATATAGGACTCTGGTCCTACTTAATATTTTTGTTCATATTATATGACAAATTAACTATGATTGAAACATTTTTAATACTAGATTTGATAAATCTATACAACTATCATATGGATATATAGTTGTAATCATGTTTTATGTTTACAACATGGTAAATTTTTATGGAATTTATTTGTTTTAATGATCAAATAGCTTAACTCTAACTTAAATACCTATAAATGGAGAATTATACATGTATATTTTTGGAACATGATTGGTTCATTTTCTAAAATAAATGGTCAACCAAACTTGCAAATTTCGTTGGGTTATAAGCGCTCTCCCTCATTTCAGCCTTTCAAGCTATGTCGGTATCAAAATCTTCTTTAATCAGCAAGTCTACTCCCATTTGGTGTGCCTGTTGCTCGAATCTCTTATAGTGACTGAAAATCAGAACAACTTAGGTATTCTTTTATCCTATTCTTATAAGTTTAAAATTCATTACCATTACAAATAATTAGCTATGCTTAATGCCCCCGGGGCTTGGTTTGGTGGCATGGGGTTGTTGAAGATGAGGCATTGCCTCTGGTTCAAGTCTTGCTGCCAGCAAGTTGCGGGGGGCGAGGGATTAGTCTAGATTAAATTGATATTTGATATTAGTTTTATTTGTGCAACATGAGTAGTGCTGTTAATTGAATCGAGTCGAGTCGAGTTTTGAATTATCGAACTCGACTCGAGACGCTACCGAGTCGGGTTCAAGCTCACTTAACTACATAAACAAGACTTAAAACGTGCTCAAGATCGACTCGAGGGAACTGTTTGAGACTCGATCTCGAGTTCAAGCTGCTCGTTTATTAAAAATGAGCCGAGCTCGTATGAGCTCAAGCTCGACTCATGGAATACATTCAAGCTAAACTCGAAAAACTTGAGCTCAATGGAGCTCGAATCTGTGTCAAACAGTTGCATCAATTTTGTGCCTTTTCACCTCATTCAAACAAAAACCACATTTCTATCCTACAAATTTGATCGAACAAATACCACACCCTGTCAAAAAAAAAAAAAAACTTGCCAATTTACCATTAATAAAAACAAATTAATTGCACCAAAATTATGTCATTTTTGGCTTCAACGAATAAGCCAATAACATGAATATTGAAAATGAAGCAGCAAACGCCCAAAATAATGGCAAAGTTATAACCTGCAAATATAGTCACAAATTTGATCAAAATCCAGCCAAAGACACAAAGAACAACCAATAATTACATAATACATGCAAGATAATTAAAAATTTGGCTAAGTCCAACTTCACAAAAGACAAATACTAGAAAATCCATGACAGATTCTAGAAAATACTAAAGAACAAAGTCAATTACAGCCATAGATTTGAGAAATTTTAAACTACAAAGCAACTTAAAACAGATCCAGCTTCACAAATTCAACATCAACAAATTCCAGTTTCACTTGAAGAAGCAATTTCAACAATTTCCAGCATTAGTAAATATCCTTCAAACATCAGGAAGATCAATTCCTTCAATTGTAGATGCTTTAGCAATATCCCATTGTTCAAAACGCAAACAAGAAAGTCACAACTCTTAACAAGGTAAGATAACATACCAAATTAAACCAGCAATAGAAGATATAAATTACTTACACGAGATTTGTTTTTTAATCCATAAAGATTGCGAATCCAATCATTACCAAAAAGTAGCATTTGCACCGTTTCAACTGACATAGAAGCACATCGATCATTAATTATTCTACCACTAGCACTAAAAGTAGATTCAGAGGCCACGGTCGCAACTGGAATAACGAGCACATCGCTTGCTATCATTGACAATATGGAAAACCTCCACCTTTCCCTTTTCCACCAAGCCAACATATCAAGATTTGCATTTGCATCAAAAACATACCTACCCTCTTCCAAATAAACATCTATATTTGATTTTTCGAGTGGAGCTTTCTCAATTTCATTAACAATCATCTGAAATTTTTCTTTCCTAGTTAGAACATTAACTCCAAACTTTTTAGTAGCCCCTTGGGTAGAATGACTTGTAATTTCTGAATATTTTCTTTTCACTGCTTGCCTTTATGGCTTCTCACCATGAGATGAGATTTAAGCATCCACATATTCATTATAAATATTATAAAGAATGCGTCTAATCTCATCAATATACCTAGAAGCTGCATCCTCACCATAAATAACTGGAAATGTATGATTAACAAGAACAATTTTGTACCTTGGATCAAGAATGGCACCTAAAGACATCAAGATATTGCTTTCTCCCCAATACTTGTCAAATTTTTGTGCCATACTTTCAGCCATAGACCTAATATGATCAAAAAAATCAAGAGTTTTTTCATTTAAAAGCTCCTTAATCCTATACAACTCCATAAAAAAAAAAAAAAAAGATTGGCGGTTGGGTAATTGGATCCAGAAATGATATTGGTGATCTCATTAAAAATACCCATAAATTTACATATTTCTTCAACTTTCATCCATTCATACTCACTTGGGACATAGTAAAGTTAGGATCAATGTCCCCATATCTTATAAAGACATCCCTAAACTCTAGAGTTGAGACTAACATTAGATAGGTGTTGTTCCACCTAGTTGGATAGTTTAAAATGAGCTTTTTAGAAGGCAACTGAAGCTTTTTTTTTTTTGGCAAAGTCATTCAGACGAGACTCTGAATTTTTCAAATACTTAATTTCCTCTTGGATACTATCAATCACATCACCAATCTGATTAAGACCATCTTGAACAAGTAAGTGAAGTACATGTGCACAACATCTAACAAGAAAATTTTTCCTCCAATACTTAATCTCCTTTTAAGAGAAAAGTCCACTTTGAGTCTTCTAATACATACATCATTATAAGAAACATTGTCTACAATTACAGTAGAAACCTTATTCTCAATCCCCTACTCAAGAAAACATTTACTTAAAGCATTAGCAATAATTACTCCTGTGTGAGATGGTGAAACATTACAAAAGTTCAACACACGTTTTTGCAATACCCAATCACTATTAATACAATGTCCAATCACAACCATATATTGAATTTTCTGACCAGATTTCCACAAATCTGTAGTTATACTAACCCTGTTGGCACCTTTTAATACATTTCTCAACTTTCTCTTTTCAAGCATGTAAGTGGTCATGCAATCTTCTTTTATTGTTTGCTAATTAATCTTCTTATAAAATGGAGATGCATCTTTCATGAATTGTTAAAAACTACATGGTCTAACATAGAGAATGGATACTCATGAACAAGAACCATATGAGCCGCTAACATTCTTGTATTTTAGTATGGTCATAAGAAAAATTCGTGATAGAAGTAATACCATTCAAGTGTCCTTCGATGAAGGATAAGACTTGCTATTTATTTCTATTTTCTCCCCACTAGCCAGCTTCTTTTGGAGACAATTCTTCAAGTGACGTTTGTGTTGAGAAGTGGTTCCAGATGCACTCTTTTGCAAATAGCTTTTTACAATGATTACACTGAATTTTGAATGTTCCATTGGCTTGCTTCATTTCTTTCATATCATCCCATATCTTTGACTTCTTTTTCCTTTGTCTTTTTCAAATGGTTTTGCTCTTTCATCAGCACCTTTTTGCCCTATTTCTTCTCCTTCTTTTGCATGGTCTTTTATTATTTCTAAATCAAGCGGTTCTTCATTCATCTCATCAGCTTTTTTCTCGATCCAAGTTCTTACTCTACAACTTTATTTAGTGGCTCTATAGTAGGACTTGATGACGATCCTTGATGCGAATGAAATGGATTGTACATACCTATTTTTTTTGAAGGAAGAAATATTATACAACCCAAATACAAGCAAAATATCATCCAAAAAAGTAATGAAAATAGTTGTCTTTTACCAAACATTAAAAAAATGTACTTGATTTTATTTGTTTCCTCTATAATTACACAAAATTGCAAAAGCTAAAAAATAACAAAAGTTGAGAAATAACATGATAATTGACAAGATTGTTATAGATAAAGAAATTCATTCTATTTAAAAATAGAAGTTTAGAATATACAATGGATTGTACAATTTAAGTAGAAGTTCATATGTATGTATTATGTCCATTATGTGTTACTGCTGCTACTATAAGTTAATTTTCACATATCTTCTTTCATAAATATTGCAACCTCTGTCAGCTAAAAAAAGTTAAAACAATGGGAAAAGGAACTGACACACAAATTTTTGCCAACTTTACCCTTTTATATTCTGAACAAAACATTTACCATTTGTTTATGAAAATTAATTAACAAGGGGAAAAAATATGAAAGAAGCATTGATCCTCCCAGTACAACAAAGGATCCATATACAATTCTGCATTTTTGTATTAGTTTTAGTGGTTGCAGGTTGGGTTCAGGTTGCAGCCTTGCAGCCATAGAAGACAAGTGTTTGATGATTTACACATACCATTTAACATTATTAGGGAGTTGTGACTCAAGGTGCAAAGAAGGAAATATAGTTTACTGCAATTTGTTTGATATATATACATCTTGATATTAGTTGAAAGTGCATAACACTAACATTTTTGCCAAAATAAATGTCAAATGGTCAATGAAATGTGGATGGTATGCCAAATGTAGGACTTTAAGAAGGATTGTCCAAGATTGGTTGGGGCGAATGGAGAGGTTGTCTAATACAAACCTTAAACAGCATAAGAACTACTTAATATGTTTTAGTGATTACATATCCATACCAAGTAGGATTTATACAATCTAATTACTTCAATACAATAAATTTCACAAGATGAAATTCAATGCTTCTGTTCAAACTAAACTTGTCTAGCAATGCATATACAACAGGACTAAAATCTCACACAAATCTCATCACAACAACTTTCTATCTTAACACATGGATAACTCATGGATTTAAGTTGAATAACAGACTAATCAATCATCAATCAGCTTTATTTAGGCCAAAAATTTACCGGTTTGTATTTTTTAATATTCAGGTCTTACAAATTTCCTTCATTAAAATAGTATGAGAATAACTCTTACTTACCAAAACTCGGTTTGTTCAATTTTGAAACTAGCCAAATTAGACTAGTTAGTGAGTAGTGGTAGCTAGGGGGTGTGACTAGTAAGCTATTAAGCTATTAATGGCTGCGGCTGCTGACTGCTGATGCCCTTACAGTAAAGCCCTGCTTCTACTTGTGCATCTTGGGACAATGATTGTGTTATTTGTGTTGGTGGTTGGCTGTGATTAAGAAGAAGGTCACAATAGTTTTGATGGAGACTGGAGAAACAATTGATGGTGGTGGTTCGTGGTTGAGTGGTGGACTGGCGATAGGGAGGTAGCTGGCGGTTGAGTAGTGATGGTAAAGAGGTGGCTAATGGTTGGATCCCCTAAAGTTATGCGGTGCAATAGCAGAGAGTTTGGGAGGAATTAGGAAATGAAATTTGGGAAGAAAGAAGGCGAACCCCTAATTTCTGATATGAAATAACAATTTTGCCCTCCTTAATGAGCCCATTTGAGTTGCTTGTTTATTAGATCAAATCGAACTGGCTCGGCTCGATTAACAATTGAGTACTTTTCAAGTTTGAACTCTACTGATTTACTAAAGTTAACGAGCCGAGCCTTATCGAGCTAATGAATAGCTCGTTTTGTTTAATAGCTCTAAACATGACACAATCTTATGAGAATCGTTTAGAAAGTTGACCACAAGATCAATTTCTTGTCATAACTAGAGAAAAAATATAAATTTAGTAAGGTTGATGTACTTATTTTATTAGGTAATATTTGGTATCATATACAAGAATGTAAATTTTGTCCTTATTATAAGACATCGGATATCATGACTAGTTCCAAGCATTGTAAATTTTAAAAGGCATGGTGTACTTTTTCATTCACTATGCTTTACATTCTATGGAAGATTTCATAGAATTCAATAGCTATGGTTATAACTACTTTAATTTCTTTAAACAACTTGTCATTTCATAACATTAGCTTATATGGTGACACATATGAATATTCCAATGTAAAATCAAAACTTGAAATTTGACCATTCTAGTAATTTTTCAAAAATTTGTAACTTTCTCTAGATAGTTTCCCTTTTTGCATATAAGTATTCATCTTGCCAGAAAGATTCATCTATTATGCTTTTTCTATGCAAAAGTTGAAACAACGGCAAACTAATATGAATAAAAATTCATTCACACACATGACTATTACAATAATGATTACTTGTTCTCCTCCAAAAGTATTGCTAAGATTGATTATGATTTTGATTGTTAGCTATGATTGGGAATTATCGCTCTTTCTAATTGATCTTGCATTCTCTATCTCATCTAATCAAATTCTTGTCATAATTAATATGTAAAAAAAATTGTTCAATTTTTTCTTATATGTTCATAATTTAATTAGCACAAAAGTTAGCCCCAAGTAAAGCATCTTCAATTACCCTCTAATGAAGTTTTGCTTTTCTTGTAGTATTGTTAGACATATACCCTATTTTTTGGGGTCCATAATTGTAATTTTTTTCCCTAACAAAGACATACAGGATTGGATTTGGAAGTTACAAGAAAAAACCATATTTAGTTTTTCCATTTTTTGTGGGTTTGTTTGGACATGTGTTTTTTGAGGGTTTGTTTAAATCTTTAATGTAGATTAATGTACTTGTCTTAGTAAAAATTTTATGTTTGTCTAAAACACTTCAAAATTTAAAATTTTTCAAAACATTCATACTTTGTCCCTTCTTCTCCTCTCATTTTTCCTTTCCATCACCTATCCAATTACCATTCTCCTTCCCCTTTTCTCCTCCGTCTTTTGCTTTCTCCTTCTTTTTCGCTTTCCCTTTGTGCCTCTCTTTTCTTCATCTTCTCTCCTTTTCTTCATCTCTCGCTCCTCCTTCTCGTTCAATATGATTTGGTCGCATGATCAAATCTAGTCACACAATCAAATTTGCTTGCATCTCCTCTAATTTGGTCACATGACTGGATTAGGTTACATGTCTAGATCAAGGGAGTGAGAAATAAGGAATAGAGGGATGAAAGGAAATAGAAATATGGCAGGGTAAAGGGACAAAGAGATAAAGAGAGGATAGGAGAGGGAAGAACGAGGTGAGGAGAGGAGTAGGATAGAAGGGAAAAGAGAATAGAAAAAATAGTCAGAAAAGAGATGGCAAGAAATAAAGGGAAGTATAGCAGAAGGAAGTGGGAGTCGCATCACTAGAAATAGTGAGGAAGGGCACGATAGTGAGAAGAAATGGGACCATAGCTGTAAAAGTGAAATAGTGAAGGAAGGTTATGGTGCAAAAGGCAAAGGGCATTTTGGAGTTTTTCTTTTTAATGAAATTTAAGATGTTTTAACAAGTTACTATAGCAGATTTTTAACAAATTTTGTCTTTCTAAAGGTCTTAAACTCATAGTCCATAGCAGAGCCGATGTTTTTTTGCATATTATCTAATGTCAATTGATCTAGCAATAGTTTTATTTTTACACAAATTTTAATAATATCCAGACATGTTTAGTACTCTTGTATTTAGAATTACACATGATTTACTCTTTGGTAGATAAAAACTACACGTGCATCTTTTGTGCTTTTTAAACCATTTTAATTATATCTTTCACCAAATATAATAAAAAAATTAATTCTTCTTTACTTCAATTTCTACGTGTTTGAATACTTGTTCAATTAGTTTTAAACTTGCTACTAGTTTTAATACCTTTTGTTTTATTATCAACTTAAAACTACAGATCATAAAAATGTTAGCCAAGAAAAAGCAAGCAATTTATCACTTCGATTATACATCTCTCTCTACTATCTACTATTTACTATCTAGTGTGTTAGTGTGATTTAACTTCTCCCTTGTTCAAAACACAATTTAGAAAGTTTTAAATCAAACAAAATCTCCAAATTATTGAGCATTTTTTGTCTTTATCAAAGTTGATATGAATTTTCAACCCAAATTAGTCGCCTAGTTGTATTAAATTACTCCTATTAGTTAGTTAGATTACCATTTTAAATACATCTATCATATCCAGCGGTTTCTTCTTAAAATCACTTGCAATCACTAAGAATTTTTAATTCTTTAAACTATATTCTATTTTAATAACACTAAGCATATATGATGTTAAACATGAATATTTCAATTTAAAATCAAAATTTTAAACTTTACCATTTCTACTGTTTATAATGCGATATTGGGTTTTAATATAAACAAAATATGTTACTTAATGTATTGCCAAATTTACCCTTATTTTTTGCCTATCACAAAATGCTTTTGAAAAAAGCTAACAGCCACACAAATCTATCATTTTTGCCATTGAACCTTTCCACTTAAAACTATGAGTGTGTTTGAATATGAGATTATTTGGAATAATTTTAAAAAAAAAGTATAATACTTTTTTTTTTTTTTTTTAATAATGTAATATGTATGACATAAAAAGATTATTAAAATGATAAAAAGATTGTTTCAAAAAAAGTATAAAGCAAACAAGCAATTCATTTGTGAATAAGAAACTATCCAAACACACTCTATTTTTTCCATTTAAGAATTTTTCTCTCATACGAATTCCTATCGAGAATTTTCTTTAATGACTCCTGGTAAGAGTTTTCTTTAAACACACTCTATATGAATTCTTCTCTCATTTAACTACTCTACTTCCCTACAAATATTATATCTGGTTACTTTTGGTATTTCTTTAACTATTTCTATGATTCTTTCTTATATTTTTGACCTTTGAATATACATTATGATTTTATATAAGATACCTAAATATAATATAATTTAGACACTAAAATGATACTCTTTTTTTTAACTTTTTTCACATGACTATTATAAATAATTCATTAATTTTTATCATTATTTTAAATGTAATCTCGTGCAAAACACGGGTGCGGATTCTAGTGATAGAGAGAGAGAGAGAGAGAGAGCTCTGTACAATCTGATTTTTCAACCACCTTATTATCACTTCAGTAATGACAAAAGCTTTGTAAAAAAAATTTGTCATTAGCTTATCCAAAGGCATCCTCGAGAATATTCTGAAGGAATTACTGGAATCCGTAATAACCTGGGAAGTCACAGTTAGAAATGTCAGCTCATAGTCAGTAAAGCATTTGAAAGCGCATAAGAATAAAATGATTGTAAATATATGGGATCAAACGGTACCAAGTTTGGTTTGATTTGTAGGGTTGATGGCACTGGATGAAATTCGAGAGTCGGGCACCTTAAACAGGGGAAAAATTGAAATGCCGAAAAGTGGAGATTTTGCTGCTGAGATAGCTTGAAAGGACTGAAAATTAATTAGGGAGAAAAAGATTAGTTAGAAAAAAGAAAGAGATAAATCCAAGTGAGACAGATAAATACCAATGGGTTTTGGTCATTTGGCTGACCAATACATTTGTGATCAAACAAGAAACTATCCAATACTCCACTTCCCAACAAATGATGAACTTATTTAAACTACAGTTCCCTAATATACTTGAACACGCCATGATTGAGCTTTTTCAAACTATTACTTTCCTGCAACAATTGAATGCCTTCAAACTACTACTTGCACAGAAAAATTTAATTTCTTCAATATCTTGTCACCTATTACACAGTCCCAAACATAAAATAGAACTTAATTCCCTTATACATTGTTATTTCTCCAGAGAGGATATCTTCATAGGAGTAATTTCGCTTTGCCACAATACTTCATTTTCCACCAAAAATTAAAATTTTCAAATATTTTCATTTTTATTAGTTGCACATAATGGACATGCCTTATGCACTAGTATTAGTAACTTTCTCAAGATTGATAAGTTTCAATAAATCATTTCGAGCTTTAGATATGAGCATTCATCATGCTAAAGAGGTTAATTATTCTGCTTGTGTACATTCAAAAGTTAGAACAATAGCAAAGAGTACCAAAAAAAAAAAAAAAAAAAAAAAACACGTGCACTACTCGTGCTCTATGAAGGCAAGAATGATCTTTTTATTGTAATAATGAATGAATAGATTTGATTTTGAGATTTTACAAGTTTCTTAAAGTGATTAACAATTATATTAATTAAAATGTTGTTTCACTCTAAGTATATTTCTCTAAGTTGTATGTTATCATTTATGACTACTATAATAATGATTGTCTATTTCCTTTTCATGAAATTCTCGGCACATCCATTATCTAAGGCAAACTTGTTTTAACCACGGCTTTTCCTAGCTATGGATCTATAATAGTTTTCTGTGCCTCATGGCCATTTTTTCCCAATGAAGGTATTTGTCACTAGGGTTGGTACTTGGAAGGCACCGGTGGAAGTCAGGACCATCTAGAATTTTCTTCTTTTCCTTTTTTAAGAATGTTGCTTTCTACATATGTTTAACTCCATCCTTAGATCAACTTATGATAACATAAGACATGCTTACTCCATGGTTTACACTTTGGTAATTACAAAAAGGATAATTAGTTATCTATATATGTACGTGCATTATTCGTGCTTCCTAAAACCCTTTACTCCTAAAAGATTTTTTTTTGTTATTTATTTCAGTTCCTACTACTTGTTTAATTAGTCTTAAACTTGTTGCTGATATTATTAATCTTCGGTCTAACATTGACTCAACAATTAAAAAATAATTTTAATGCAATATCCACTTACAACAATTTGATTATCATGTTATTATATAATAAGAAACAAAATTTCAAAATGAATTGATTGCCACCGATCTTGACATTTGTATATCACAAATTGATTTGTTACTTTTACTCATAATCCATAAAAAATGTACTATGTTTTGAAATACTTTGAATTCTATATTCAGATGGATCTAGTAGAACCATCAATTGAGTTCCATGAGTCAAGTTTTGGCAAGTTGAAGCTTAGTTCACAAAACAAATAGAGCTTTTAGACTTTCAGACTTTTGGACTCAGGTTCAAATTAGAAGGTTCAACCTCATCTCATGCTTTAATACAAGTTTCACGCTCAATCGAGTTCAGTCCAAACTCATAATAAAACACATAATTGTGCATAATTATTGTATATTTAATACTTATGAATTATTATAAATTTATTTACAATATTAATACTTTATTTTACAATACATATATGCATACATCAATATATACACATGTATGCACATACATGAGCCATGTATTAAGGCTTGAGTATAACAAAGTCTAGACTCATCACACATTTAATTCGGACATAATATTGAGAACTAAGCTGTACCTCGCTCCATTAAACATAAGGCTCATCGGATTTTTTTTTGGGCCGATCAAGCAGGGATCAGGCTAGCCCCTTCAAATTGACAATCTAATGTGTAATTGTTAACGGGGTGTTATGAAACTCACATGCTATATTAGTATATTGTCAAGTTAAATTTGTGTAATGAGTTTGGAAGAATCCGCGATAGATAGCTCAGATTCTTCCTCTACATTTTGTAAAGTTGGTGAGCTGATGACTGAGGTTACTTAGCAAATGTTAGCACTTGAAAATTTCCATCAAAGATATAGTTTGCTACCTCCTCAGATTGGAATAATGTATGGTAGTGAAAAAATATATATATCATACTACTGTTAGGTTGTTTGAGAACCAATTATGCCATTAAAAATTTTCTTTGCTGCTGATGGCGTTTTTTACATCGGTATTTTCCAATTAATAATATCCTTTAGGCTAAGAGTCTTCCTAAAAATTCCATTGTTCAACTTATGCATGCTTGCTTTTCTAGCTTAGTGGCAGAACTAGTTTGGAGATTATGCATGGATATTTTTGGTAAGCTTTACAATTATCTTTATTCTCCATTTTCAGTATTAAGTTCATGGTGTCTATTATTAGAGGAGCTTGATTCGAAATTTTCTCCCCTTGGAGATTTCGTGGTTTGGTAGTAGTGAGGCTCATTTTTAGGTTCCCAAGCTTGAAACTTGGGGAACATATACAGTGGAATCGATAACAATCTATCCTTGCTTGGAGTTGTTCACTGATTGCAGCCCTCGCAGCTGATAGTCAATGAGCACTCTGGCATTCTTCCATTTTCGTCGATAGATGCCTGAGACCAATGTCAATGGTGAAGCTGCCTATTCTAGCTAGGTCACTACAAATTAACTGGTGATGCAAGTTTGGTGAATGATAAGCCTTCATGTAGTGGTTTACATCGTGATGGTTAGAGCCAGAGACCTATGTGTGATATTCACATTTTTCAAGAATTTTGCAAGGTCGATGTTATGGTACCAGAATGTAAAGCCCTATGTTTTGGATTGAATTATGTATTTGTTGAGCTTCTTGGAAAACAGATATTGAGGTACATTCTGAAGTATCAATCTCTTTCATACTTGTCGAAAACTCATTCTCACTTTTCTTGTTTTATTTGAATATTACAGAATCTGAAACTTTCAAATTTTCAATTGCCATAATCTAATGTCTAACATTTTGGTTGCTTCCGTGAGAAACAGAAAATATTAAAGAATCTCTAGGCATCAGTTTTTGCTGACTAACATGGATTAGGTGAAGGCAAAATTCTCTTCTATTAGGTACTTTTGCATAGAATTAGATAGTGCTGGTAAAAATTACTCATTCATCGTGTAGATCTAGATTATGTCATTTTATGTATTACTCATATGTTACAGATTTACAAAATTAGTTGAGATATAGACTGATAAGGTATCAGTTCTAAAATTAACAAATTCTGCTTTATTTATTTATGACTTGGAAAATTTATCTTTGAGATGAGTGCACAGCGAGAACACGGAGGCACCATGGCCTTCAAATGTGTATTGCTTGGATCCAGTCGTATACTGTCCCACACCTGGCAAAAAATATTGAGAGGTTACCTATTTTCTTTAACTGGTAAAATTATTGGGGGTACAATTTCATATTTAGACCTGAATGAGTTTGTCCTCTGTACATGTAATTGCAAGAATTTGATCATATGGCGAAGAGAATGCAAGATCATATGCTCCTCCCAATTGAGCACCGATCTTCAAAGTTAAATTGAATATCATAAGCTGAACAACTTTAGAGTTTAAAAGAGAAAAGAATTGGTATACCTCCAATTGTTTTTCGATGTAATTACTAGTAGTATGATAACAATACAACTGGACAATATGTTTTGAGTATTCAACACCTATTATAATGGGTATAAGAAATTATACTTTTATAAAAATAAACACTTAGAAGATAGATCCTAAAAAGGAAGTTTGATTCCTGTGTACTCACCAAAGATTGAATCATTTGGGCTCCATAAAACGTAGTTAACTGACATTTGGGGATTTTGATCATAATCAATCTGAAATGAAAGTGTTCAAGAGTATTAGGACGACTCCAATATGAAGTTCAGTAACGATTAGTAATTGACTGACTTACCAGAAATGATGAGGAGATGGCCTTTTTCTTCAAAATCATGAGTGCATTCCAAAAAAATGTTGCTTCAAAACAGACATCCCGTAATTCTATTTCACCATTGATATTTTTCCAATTGAAAAATCAAACCAATAATATCATGTCAATAAAGTTGATAGCACTTGAAATAGAAAAATTAACTTTAGCAAAGTAACTTGTGTTTTACAAGAAGCAAGCTAATAAAAGAGTCCCTTTCCAATGATGAAGTCCATGCTAGTCGGTAAGGAGTTCATGTCCATGCAACGGTCAACCTTCTCAGGTAAGTCCTCAAAACAGTTAACACCCAAATCCTGACTTTGGATTGGAATATTTGTTTGTGATGCAACCTACACCACAGCAAACGGAAACTAGAAGAGTGACGGTTGCATGTAGAAGGAGGAAAAGGCCAGGGAAAGGTAATACAAGTGCTCATTAGCTTGGTATATATGTAGGATGTGGTGCACATTTCCTCTACACATACACACACACACATACATATATACATACATACGTATACATATATATGTGTGTGTAGAGAGAGAGAGAGAGAGAGTATATATATGTGTGTATATATGTGTATCTACACACACACACACATAGAGAGAGAGGGGGAGAGAGAACTCTATACAATCTGATTTCTCAACCACCTCATTATCACTTCAGTAATGACAAAAGCTTTATCAAACATTTGTCATTAGCTTATCCAAAGGCATCCTCGAGAATACTCTGAAGGCGTTACTGGAATCCTTAATAACCTAGGAAGCCACAGCTAAAAATGTCGGCTCATAGTCAATAAAGCATTTGGAAGCGCATAAGAATAAAATGTTTGTAAATATATGGGATCAAACGGTACCAAGTTTGGTTTGATTTGTATGGTTGATGGCACTGGATAAAATCCGAGAGTCGGGCACCCTAAACAGGGGAAAAATTGAATTGCCAACAAGCGGAGATTTTGCCACTGAGATAGCTTGAAAGGACTGAAAATTAATTAGGGAGAAAAAGATTAGTTAGAAAGAACAATCCTCAGAGAAAGAGATAAATCCAAGCGAGACAGATAAATACGAATGGGTTTTGGTCATTTGGCTGACCAATACATTTGTGATCAAAACAAGACAGTATTGATCTGGGGCACGCACTGATCAGGAACATCCACATTGACTATGCTGCCAGTTCAAACTGCAGGTCATAATGACAAAGATGTTAAATATATCACTGGAAAACTTGCAAACGGAAAATAACTAGTGCAAGACTAGAATATCAAAAGCAGAACATATGTATCCTTTTTTTTTTTTTTTTTTAGTGTATGTGGGGCATTTGGTTTGTAGGCACGATTTGGCTTTGGCACTAGGCATCCGTTGAAGATTTGAAGTATTTTGGGTCGTCAAACGAAAAACTGCACAAAGAAATGTCTTGGCTCCTCACAATGGAAGACTTCAGGTATGGATTTCTGCACTCATCAATCAATTCTTTAGATGTTACATACATATTTCTAACACCATCAGCTGAGCAGCACTGACTACTACTACACTATTAACTTCAGCAGACACCAGATGAGCATCCGCAGTGAGAAAATCAGCCCACAGTTAAGCATTGCAATATTCAATTTTGCCTCCACGCTTATTATAAGGAAAGTAGCCTTTTAAAGAAGTAGAAAACAAAATCCAATTAATGCAATCCAACAAAAAAGAAACCAACAATGCTATGAATAGATTGAATATTATGCATAGCCCCTGGTGGGAAAGGAAATATATATAACCACCCTGAGTTATCCAAGTTTAGTAAAAAGTGACGTTAGGTTGAAGACGCTACTGAATTTAAAGCGCTGACGAAACAAATATCCATTTGAAACGAGAGAGACATCATTAAAAAAATCCCATTTGAAAATGGCGTTAACAGTGGGGGAACATTATTTTATGCTCGTTAATTATTTAATCTAGCATATCATCTCAACTAAGGCCCCGTTTGATAACACAATTTAGCACTTAAACTTAATGGGTTCAGATCTTAATCGTTTAGATGCATTTGATAACAAAAAATAGAACATCTGAATTAATTAAGTGGCACTAAATCTTTTAGGCAAAACTTGCTCCCAAAAATAAGTGATAAGTTTTTCACTTATCACTGAATGTGATATACATTTAAATGTGTTAGATATGATACTTAACAATTAAATCACTTAATGAATTCAGATTTCAATTTTCAAATTTCAATTTTCAGATTTCAGTTTTATTAAACGCACGCTAAGGCGAAGCAGGACAAATGACAAAAACAATATGTTACTATTTGTCAGTGACTGAGAGACGCATGAGATGAGAGCGATTTCCCCGAGGATATGTTTGGCACAGCTTATCACATAAGCACTTGGAAGATACTATAAGTGCAACCACTTATAATTGGGGTGCATTTAATCATGAAGCCGCCCAACAAACAGATCTTTCATTTCAGTCAGCATCAATTAAACTCGAGGATTAAGCAGTTTTTAATTATATAATTCTACCAGATTATATCTAATATATAATGCAAAGTAGCATATGTATTAATCATTTTATATAATGTATGTAACGAATATTCCTTGATATGATGTGTGTAATGGATAATGTCTAGTTACAAGTTTCACTAAATATTGTTGTTGGATTTGTCCTGCAAGTAATTTAGAACCACTCGAATTGAAATGTTGGATAATGTCTAGTTATAAAGGAATATTACAAGTGATACAATAGATCGTTACAAACCACTAACAGGATGGTGGGATCAATAATATGTACGATGTATAACGCAAGAACATTATAACTATAATAGATTGATCTAATCAAATAGGACAATCTCAACTATCGAGACATCTGCCTTACGTTATAACTTTTTACTTCTTTCTTTTTTTTTTTTTTTTTCATGTGCCAACATCTAAATTACTACTAAACTAACCTATATTAGAGAGAGTTCAATTGGATAAATGAGAAGTTAAAGAAAGAGAAACTCATTTCGAGACCAAATGGATATATTACTACACTCCTTAGAGATTTAATTGCAAGTATAAAAGTTTGAATTCCTTAGTTGTAGTCAGGATTATATGTTTATGAGGTGACAAATGAGCCACAATTATGATTTCTTTATCTGTTAATTAAGAAATAAAAAATTATTCAATTACAGTGAATCAACTATAACACTTGTTTGTCATGCCGCTTGTTGAAAATTGCCTATGACACGTAAGAAAAAGGTCAATTGATTTCTCTGTGAATATAATGCACGAGCGTGATGTTAAATTTTTTTTTTTTTAAATATCGCTTTATGGTTACTGGTTAGGCCATTTTGCCACCTACACAATAAATCAGTGAAACTACCACAACCCATGCGTACTTATCGAAAAAAAAAAAGTAAGGGTATTTTGAAAATCATAACTACCAATAACTTCCGTGTATTTCTTTATGATTTATCAAATTTTCCTTGAATATGCATAAAAATCATGTGTCCTTTCCACAAGCCATTTTTTAATACATAAAGCGTAGGTATAATTTAGTGTTGAAAATAATGCCATTTTTTTTAATTATCATTTTAACCATTACTATTAAAATCAAAACGTCCACAATTCATTTAAAAAAAACTTGAAATCCCACTGTTAATACAATTACTTTTATTTTTTTCTGCAACATCAACACATTCATGTTTATCTGATAGTATTTTTAAAAAAATATATAAATTTTTTAGACCATTACCTTCCCCATAGTAGTGGACACCAGCTTTTTTCAACTATCACTTAAAGAATTGGATGCAGTAAACCTCTTTGAACTTCATCTCCAATTATATTTCGACAACTTTTTTATACATTGTCAGTGTATAATTTTCTTTACACTAACAGGTTTAGATTATATTACATGATATGAATTTTAAATTTAAAATTCAAATCATGCACATGTGGCATATATCCAAATTTGCTAGTGTAAAAAAATCACTACACCATCAGTGTATAAAAAGTTATCACTCTAAACTTTTTAAATAAGCATTTTACCTCATACTTGATGTTTTAGGATAAAATTATCATTTTGATGTTAATCTTTTTGTATTTTTTTCCTTTTTTGTTTATCCCATTTCTTTTTATTTCCTAATTTTTATCCTTTCTCTAATGTGACAATCTAGTTTCTTCTCGTGAAAGGGGTGAGATTTTAAGAAGAGGAGAAATGGAAAAGTTGTATCTAGAACCTCTAATTGTATTATTTTTATCTTCGTAAACTTATTACTTGTTTACTTGTATCTTTTTTTATTTTTTTTTTATTATGATCACAAAATCTATGCTATAACACATTATATGTTAGTTATGTGCATAGAGTATTTCATATACTATACATCTATAATTTAGAATTAATTCAATATTAATAGTAAAAGTAACAAAGTAAGCAGATCGTAATAAGGTTCAATTCCTCCTTCCATTTCTGCTTCTTAAATACTACCCCTCATTTGGTTATAAAAAAATTTAATAAGAAAAGTAGATAGCAATACCATAATATTTAATCAACTATACAGTCAAAAAAATAAATACAATACTAGTTACTTTGTTTGTTTGATATACACTTTTAAAGATTAAACAATTCCAAATTTTAATTTGCTAAAATATGTTTAAATAGTGAAATTTCTAATTTTATGTCTTTTGATTATGACAAAACTCATATAGTTTTTTTTAATGATTTTCCTAATAGTAAAAATACATAAATAAACTAAATCAAGAATGAAATTATAAGCAAAAAAAACCACAATTTCATAATAAGCATAAAACTAGCAATATTAATGGCAAAGTAAAGGATATAGGGGATAGGAGAGAAGTAAAACAAAAACTAAAAAAGAAAGTTGTGGAAAAGAAAAAAATAACGGATTGAATAAATAACGGTAAAAAAAAATCGAGGGCAGTTTTGTTTAAAAATATCAAATAGGGGTAAGGTACCTATTTAAGGAATTTTAAGGGGTAAAGTGCAATTACGGATAAAATTCAAAGGGGTTTAGTGTATTTAACCCTTAAACAAAAGAAAAAATGATGGATTGAAAACTTTGGATAGTGGATTATTTAAAAAAAAAATTTGCTAACATTATAAACACAATTTTCAATCATTTTTTTATTTCACATATATTACACCGAAAAAAGTGTTACAGTATTTTTTAAAAAATTATCCAAAATAATCTGCTATCCAAATCCACCCCGTACTTTGGATATAAATAGAGGGTCTAGTTAACAAATGTCCAATGAAAATATTTTAAGGGACGCTCGTAATGTTAAATTTTTTGAAATAGTCTAGTTAAATTTAAAAAGTGTCGTAATGCAAAAAAGACGAATAAATAGATATAAACATGGGCATTCACACAGTAAATAATGTATAATTTTGGTGTATCGAGAAAAAAATCCAAAACTATAATACAAATTGGACAATCTCATGCATATTTATCTCAGCCAACAATAATTTCCGTCGTTCACAATAAATGAGGCATAACTGTGCCGTTTCTATCGATTAGCCTTCCAATCTCTTCATTTTCACCAATTTGTTTCACGTTTGCCATATTGCCTTGCATTGATTGATACCTTTGGGCTGATTGATATTTATATCAATTTATTATGATCAATTTATTATAATCTCGGGACACGTGTGTGTGTGTGTGTGTCTCTCTCTCTATATATATAGAGACACACACACACCTGTAATCTAGCCTTTTCACTTTTTAACTCGAGAAAGCAGACTTTTACTCTAGAAAACGGTGGAAACACAGGGAGAGTGGGGTTTCTTTATTTCACTGTAGGTGGGGGGGTTAGCTGGAGAAGGTGGGCAGTGAAAGTATTTACGGCCTTTTTGAAGCAGGCAAGCAAGCAAGAAATTCCAGCGCCCAAAGCACACAATCCAAGCGGGCAATCCCGAAAGGCATAGCATTTTCCGTGGTTATTACGCAGTGGCTCGTCCGTTGTAAGTTGCAAATCAAGAACAGAGTTTCATTTCCGGCATTTTCTTCATAGTAACAAGTTGTTAGTAACTTGGAGTTTACAATAGTTGAATTTTTCAGCTTCTTGACATATGCATGTAACGTTTTCTTCTTCAATAGAGGATAATGATGATGTTTGATGGTTCAAAAGGAATCCTTTTCTTGCTTTAAGTAAAAGCTTCTTGCTTTTCTTGAAATTATAGTCAGACAGAAGGGGAAGGATCGGAAAGAAGAAGCAGGGATCCGATGCGAGGAGAGGGTATGGCGTTGATAAGAATCCAAACCCTTTTGGTGACTAAGGCTACGTAGCCCTGCTTTTCGTTTAGCGTACTGATTTAAGAAATAGTAGTGTTGGGTCATCCCCTTCTTTTGTTGGTTGGTTTTATATGATAAACTCAATTGGTTGATTTATCTTTTCCGTTAAAGAACTAATTTGTCCGGCAAAGGTACTAATCTTTGGGTGGTGATACTTGTCTCATCTGATTCTACTTTTGATTATCTGTATTATAATACTAATTTGCTGGGTTGTTGCTCTTGTACCAGTTAACAGCATATATGTCATTGACCTGATGGACTCCAATTTGCCGAAGAGACAATCTAAGGATCAGGCGGTTCTAAAGGGTGCAGATGTCGCTAGTAGCAGCAAAGAACCGGACAGAATCAGCACTTTACCTGATGATGTTCTTGGTCACATACTCTCTTTTCTTCCAATCAAATTGGCGGCGCGGACAGGCGTTTTGTCAAAAAGATGGAAGAAGCGTTGGATTTCGGTACCCACTCTTGACTTTAACATAAAACTACAAGACAGTCGTATTCAGAGTTTTTCCAACTTTCTTGATCACCTTTTGTTCATGCGCAACCACTTGAGCATTCGAGAGTTCAGATTCTCATTTGATGATAGATTTGACTCTAACCGCGTTTATGCTTGGATGTGGATTGTGATATTGTCTAAAGTTGAAGTGCTTGACCTTCATATGGGATCCCCTGTTGGTATTGGTGAGTTGCCATGGAGTCTTTTTTCGTCTAAATCTTTGGTAGATTTGAAACTCAGTGGGCGGTTCCTACTTGCTATCCCATGCACTGCTTCTTTTCCAAGTCTCAAGACTCTCTGTCTTAAACATGTCATGTACGTGAGTGATGCATCAATCCAAGAGCTGCTTTCTGCTTGCCCTGTCCTTGAGGACTTACAGATAACTAGGGAAAGATGGGACAACGGTGTGAGTATTGTCATCGCACAGCCCTCACTGAAGAGGTTGATTTTCGAGTCGCTTCGCAACTCGAGCATGCAAACATTGAATAGAGCTGGTGGACTCGAGTACAAACTACTTGTCAAAGCGCCGAATGTGGAGTACATAAAACTGGTAGATTTTGCATCAGATGATATGGTGGTTGATTATATGCCATGTGTAAATGAAGCAGATATCAATGTTAACAACTTGGGAAAGGAGGACGACTGGACAAAAAGACAGAGACGCAATTATGGAAAAAGGGCATTCCGATTACTTCAAAGTCTTAACAAGGTGAAGCATTTATCACTAAGTGGTGAGACTTTGAAGGTAAGCCTTGACTTCAAACTGCTATTCCAGGCCTCTGGCGTCTTCATTTGCAACTATCCTTGACAGGGTATTTTCTTTGCCGAAACTTATGACTGTTGTGTTATGTTTTGTAGGCTCTGAGTGCAGCTTCTGAGAGTACAGATCTAGCGAGAGCAGCTTCTGAGAGTACAGTCCTAACATTTCACAACGTGGTCCACCTGGTGCTGGGTTTTGATTATTTGCATGGCCCAATACTATTACCAGGTTTTCTTGGACTCTGTCCTAAACTAGAAAGGCTTGTCTTGCCTGATGTAAGTTATACATGTTTGATTCTGAGGAACATGCTAAATCTACAAGATTCGTGGATTTTTTATGCCTGATGTAGAGTTTGAATTATCCTCCTTACTAGGGGATGACGTGCACTTGCCTGGACACGGGGGTCGAAAATATAGGGTACGACCCATACAGCTGGGAGCGTCCACAAGCTGTGCCTGAATGTTTGCTGCATACACTAAAGAGCATTGAAATTAAGTGCTTTTGTGGGGAAGAAACAGAAGAATTGGAGTTGGTGAAATATCTGCTGAAATATTCAAGGGTTCTGGAGAAGATGACACTTGTTTGTCATGAGGATTGCGTTGACATGTACTCCTTTAGAGGTGGATTGTTGCGCTATAAAAGGGGTTCTGCTGTTTGTCGAGTTCGAATACTTCCCAGGGACGAATAAACGGAGAGGGACTCGCTCGTCTGGTCTTGAAGGGGGGCTCTTCTTCTTGTTTTTGGTTTTTGTATTTTGGAGGTTAGGAGGACTATACTGTTCTGCCCACCTTAGCTTCTTTTGGTCATGGAGCCACAAAAAAAAAAAAAAAAAGACTGCTGAAGAAGGACGAAAATGTTATACTACTACCTTTGACGTCTGCGCAGTGCTCTGTAATTAGCGTGACTGCCGTGATTTTTGTTGGGCTGGGCAAACTCTTATAATTTTGTTGGGCAAATGTAGTAATCGTTAATAGTTGGAGCCCTTCGTATTTGGTTTTTGCTTTTACAGACGGAGATTAACTTTCATGAGTCAATATTATCAAGACGAGCAACCAGTGAGTGCTGCAGTTAGACTAGCAATACATCACTTTGCTTCACAATCTAACAAAGCCAAACTCAATAGTCGAAGTCTCGTTGATGCTGAATAATGCAATAATTATAATGGAAATTCAGAAAAACATTAAAAGATGTGGAAAGTGCCAAATAAGGCAGGCACTTTCCAAACATGTTTCTGGTTATGTTATGTTACCTATTATATGGCAGTTTGCAATCATATGAGATGATGATTGTAAAGAACTAATTGCTGTTGGTTCCTCAGTGATAGTAGTATCAATCTCTATTGCAAGGGATACATACGTATAGTTGACATGCAATATGACTCATAAGAATTGGAGCTTTTTTTTTTTTTTCCTATGGTGGTACATTAGAGGGCTACATACAAATTCATAATAATTCGAGGTTCTTATTAGTACATAATTTGATTGCAAAAAATTCTCTTTACTGGTGTAAAACATGTGAGATGCACATTTACCTTGATCAATAAATACGATTGTGTGCATGATCAAATAAATCAAATAACATTTTCTGTTTCTTCTTCAATATGGGAATGAATGCAACATTTTCATTCCAGATATATTGTAGAAAGGGCATAGCACCTTAGCCCACCAAGAAGAGAGCCGCGACAAGTTCCCCTCGACTGGTTAGGGCCTACTTCAGCAACTGTAGATTGTCAACTCTTGAAAAAAGCTTCAATCGGAGGAGGGCAAAGAGGCACTTTACTCACTCTTATATTTTCAAAAGCTAGTCAACAGATCGTGCCCGGGAAATTAACTTCTCTCCTCATAGTGAATAGTGATCTACCATCCGCAATCTGGAATGCTAGGAAATTTTCTAGAAAAATTTATTATAGTAATTTGATATATGTAAGATAAAATAATGATTGAGAAATATGTTTACAAAAAAAATATATATATTTTTTTTGTGAAAAATAACTATCCAAACAAGGCAGACGAAATTTTATTGCAAAAAGAGTTTCATTGATAAAGGTGACAATAAATATACAATGGTTGGAAAGAGTCCGAGAATGTTTTCTTAATAGGGTAAAATACAAAAAATCCCTTTGTGGTCTAGTTAAATGTCACGGAACCTCTCCATCATTCAAAAATATCCAAATAAATTCATTGTACTTTGGACTAACGTGGAATTTGGATAGAGATCATTCCGAATGTAAATTATACATGCTTGATAAATGAGCACACATGACATAACATGTATGAAGATATTTTAGTAATTGTACTTCTCTTTTTTTTTATTTTTTTTAATTTTCTTTCATTTTCATCTTCTACTATGTTTTCCTTTTTCTTCTTCTCTTTCCTAATTTTTTTTTCCAGATTTCTTCTCCTCCCACACATGAGGTCATCAACCCAGAAGCGATATGTTTTCCCTTTTTTTTTTTTTTTTGTTTATTATGTTTGTTTTCCTTCTACTCCACCTGGTGCAGCAAACCCATACCACCACCACCACCACCTATTGGCATTACTGCAACCTCCACCCCTGCTGCCACCGCCACCGCCCACCACAGAACAGCGTCGAAACTTCACCGAATTTTTGTCCAAGTTCTATTTGTTATATAAACCTACAATGTCTGATTTGACTAAGAGTACCTAGAAGGTAGTAAAACGAGTTTAGAATTTGGACAGGTCTAGCTCACCTTGCTACCTTAAATCACCATTATTTCTTGTAAAATTTGCACTAAGACTATCTTCAAGAGCCATGGAATGATTATATGGCACCAATTTAACAAGAAAACGCGTGGCTAATCTGAACATGACGGAAATTTGAGACCCCTCGATTTACATTTTTATTAAAAGAAGTAAAAAAGGTTATATAAATTTCAACTAAGCCTTGAACCAATTCTTAGTATAGTTTGCAAACAGGGATGGTATAAGAATTTTTCATCTTCGGTCAATTTGGATGATTTCATATCAAACAAAAGCATAAAGAGTTTAATTATGCATTTTGAATGATAGGAAGGTTTCATAAACTTTGACCAATTCACGAGGAGGTTCTTGTATTTTACTCTTTCTACTATAGCGATTTCGTATCAATCCAAAGCATAAAGAGTTTATTTAAGTATTTTCAATGATAGGAAGGTTCAATATTCACCAAACGGAGAGTAACCTAAAAGCACTTCTATGATTCATATTCACCTAATGTAAAAAAAGTCCATCATTATAAGATGCTATGGATTAACATTTTTAATACTGCCAATATAAACCTTTTTTCATAGTGCATGAAGATTTAAAATTCTTGAGTTGATTTATGCGGGATATATCTAAATCACCTTTCTAAAATGTCTTGTATGTTAACAATGTAGCGAAGATTAAATATACAAAAACATTTAACTCTACCATTATTTTTTTACCTTCTGTGAAATAAAAGAAGACAACAAGCTTCATACTTCACAGTAGGGTTGCTGGCGAGTCAAGTCACACGTGAGTAGCGTGCGAGCGACTCAGTCAAATGCTTGACTCAAGTTTGGTTTGGTTTGGCAGATACCAAGTCAAGTTTGAGCTTCCATTTGTGTTATTCGAGTGCTCGTCGAGTAGTTTGATTTCTGATATATTATTTATATCATATAGTTATTTTTATTATCAAATGACCAATAAGGGTTTATATTTTAGGTAATTTATAATAAGTTTTGTCTACTCAATAAAATTAATAAATGGTAAAAAAGTAATATTGTAAAAATAAAAAAAGAAATAAGAATTTTAGATTATTTATCATAATTTATGATTTTCTTTGGAGCTTGTTGAGATTTATTTCAAGTCCTTAGAGATTGTTAAGGCTTGAACTAATCTTAAACCTTAATGAGTCGAGCTTGAGTTTGGAAATATATATTAGTAAGTCAAGTCAAACTACATAATTTTTTACTTGTTTGAAACTCAATTAGGCTTATGAAGCATTGAGGTCGAAGCTTGAATTATATAGCATTACTCAAACTCGACTCGACGCATTAGCATCACTACTTCACAGAGAAAACCGACAACATTACCAATTTACCAGCAATGATTCACACGGGTCCACGACCTTTACCAGCTGTGATTTGGGAGACTTATTTCCTCTTACATTTTAAAAGCAATAAAAATGTGTTTGGATAGTAAATTATTTGGGATAATTTTGTGAAAAAATAGTGTAACACTTTTTTGATGTGATATATGTAACGTAAAAAGATGGTTGAAAATTGTGTCGACGATGCAAGTAAAAAATTTTGAGCAAATAACATCTATCCGAATACTAGTGTTATCGATAAAAAAAACTAAAAAGAAAAAAAGTGTAATAAGGGTTTAAAAGAGAAAGAATCTTAAAAAGGCAGAAATTATCTAACTAGATAAACCCCCAATTTTGTCAAAAACTCTTCTAGGGTTTTGAGGAATCTCTCTGCTAATCCCTCAGAGGATTCTTCTCTCCAACCCTTATATTCAGAGCCCCTCCTGCCTCTAGCCTCATTGTCAAAACCTAGGCTTGTGTTGCTCTTTTTCGGCATTTGGGCTTTGGGGTTGGAGATGGAGGTCTTGTGCTCCAGTAGTGTCGGCATGGAGAGCCTTCTGAGCTCTTCAATGTTGGCTTCGTTGGCTGAGATTTCAACTTCTGTTGTAAAGTCTTTGGCTTGCCTGCTTTTAGTGGTAAATTCCAGCTCCCTCTCTCTCACTGTCTATTTTAGTGCAGTTTTTTTTGCCCTTTTTGTTTATGTATAAAAATATTTTCTTTGTGGGTTCTGTTTGTGGTACAATTTTCGTTGACTTTGTGCGAAGATTGAATTCTTATATGTAAATTTGTTAAACAAGGTTCTGTCTTGATCTATATGTTCAATAAAGTTTTAATTTCTGATACTGGTGTGATGTTTTTATTCTACTTTTTGTTTCTTACAAGGTCCTAAATATTTTTATGCGGTTTTGAACAATGTCAGAGTATTTCAAGCTTCTGATCAGAAGATTTTGAATGAAAAATTTGGCCTTTTTAAAAGTGAACTTTTTTAGTATAGATATGTATAATAGGTATTGAGACTTGTATCCTGCTGTTGGTGATGATTTTGTTTTCCTTTTGACTACAAAGAGGAAATATGTATTCTGGGTTTGGGAACTTGGGTGAAGCGGCACAAATTTTCGTCTGTTTGTTCTCTTCTGGGGCTTTTGCATTACTAGTATTCAACTGATACCTTAGTTAAGTACTCCTGGATGGCTTTGCTAATGCAAACTTGTTATTCATATACAGTTAATCTTTGTTGTCTTCAAGTTAAAAAGAAAAAGTCATTTTGATACAGGATAAATGCACCATCTGTGGTATTGGTACAAGGTAGACAACACTGAGATTTAATTGGTGCAATTTTGCTGATGGTTCTCTATGCATCTTGACTACTAGCCAATGTGCTTTTCTTTCATGATTTTATTGACCAAGGACTTTTATAACCATAGGCCAGTGGTTCATTTAGGGGCTTGGGGAAACTTTTCCTCTGTAGGACATTAGCGTCCTATGGTCCTGACTCCCAAGCATCAAGACACTTGCGTAATGATTGCTACTTAGTGCTGCACGACTTTTAATCTCATAAGTTGATTAACTTTACATTTTTCAGATATCTAAATCCTTTCTTATTATCATACTGTGTCTTGCTTTGAAGTCAGGGCAGGAAGAAAGCTTCAAGAATTGAGGTAGTTATTTGGCCCTGTTAAGTACTAGGTCCAATGAGTTTTACGAACATAAATTTATTAGGTGATTGTTGGGGTTAGGCTTCTTTGAGGAGCTAAACATGTTCAAAGTGCTTATGCCTAATAACAGGTTATATAATCTTTTTGTAATACACAACATCGTAAAAAAAAGTTTGTTAACAGGTTATAAAATTTTTGTTTTGGTTATTGTTTGAATTTTCAAGAGTGAGGTGCTCTATAGGAAGCAAAACGAGGCGCATCTGTCTTCCAAAGGACTAGGTTTTCTTTTCTGAGGAATTTATAGTAGCTTCACACTTTAAAATTAATATATCTTGAAGGTTTATCATAGCCTAGTTGATTCTCAGCCTTTAAAATTAATATATCTTGAAGGTTTATCATAACCTAGTTAGTTTTCAGCCTTTAATGAGAAAGCTAAAGTATCTTTGCCATAATCATGCGAGATGCACAAACCTTTATGGATTGTTTAACCGCCTGTCATCCCCTCCCCTGTCCTCCCCTCTTCCTCTTGATTAGAGGTTTTTACCCTGCATATTTCCTGTTAGTAATTTAGGTCAGAATTTTGTTTGCAGTATCAGGGTCCTTTTGTAAAATTTGGGTACATGTACTTCATGTTCATCATCATTTATTTAGCTTCAAATTGTGATTTCCCCCCTTCAACTTTTTTTTGTTTTTTGTGTGAAATGTACGCACTTTTTCATTTTATGTCTGCTCTATGTCAGACCTACTACTATCTTCTTTTCTACATCTCAGGACTACTGTTGTACTTTTCTTAATCAGATTATATCTTGTTAAACTATAAAAGACCTTGCGTAATTATATTTGCTTTCAGATGGGATCCAGGACAAATGGAATTACCATCGAGTTCCCTAGGGAGCCAAGGCAAATGGAGAGGTTTCTTCCTCGTCTTCTTCTTCCTTACCACCCCAAAAGTGAAATTCACTTGTGAGCCTTCATAATTTGCAGGTCGTCAAAAGCTGACCTGTACATGGAAAAGCAGCCTGACCCAGAGACCAAGGATGCCAGTGAAACGGAGGATGATGATGAGGACAATAATGATGATGAGGAGGATGATGGCGGTGAGGATGAGGAAGACTTTTCTGGCGAAGAGGAGGACAATGAGGATGACAAAGATTCTGAGGATGAGCCGGAGGCCAATGGTGATGGTGGAAGTGGGGATGAGGATGATGACAATGATGATGAAGATGGAGATGGAGAGGAAGAGGACGATGAGGAAGAAGAAGATGAAGAGAAGGATGAAGAGACTCCCCAGCCACCTGCTAAAAAGAGGAAATAACCTTGATGAGTTTGCACTTGTTCTTTCCTTTTGCTACAATGGCTCGGGTAGCTGGAGATTAGATTAAGGGTTAGGGTTACAGTTTTAGCTGGTGTGTTTTTCAGTGAGTAGAAAAATTGCAGTATTTTGTGGTGACTGATCCCTGTTGATTAGCTATAAAATCACAATCATTTTCTTCTTCTAGGTTTAGCCTAACAAGATCTAATTATGACATAGATGCTGACACCACAGGCAGGAGCAATGCTATCAGTTATCACTTCTTCAGGTGCATTGCTTATGGGCAATGCTATTTGGGATCAGCAGTGCAACAAACGAAACATGCAATTTAGCCAGCGCGATACTTGTATTTTTATTGCTATTTAATTGTTAATACCGCAGAGGTGAGGAGGCATTCGTGCCCCTCTTTTTAAGTGATTTTCCTTGTAGGTGATCTGACAGTAAAGAGTAAAATTTAAATTAGGGGATGTTACTTTGCTAATGGCACCAGCCACAAAGTCGAACCAAAAGAATTTTAGATGAGAAGGCTTTCTTAAATTGATGACACAGAGAGCAAAATAGATCACAAATCTGAGAGGATTCTTCATGGAAGGCTCCCCAGTTACAAATTGCAGTATGTTGAAACTCTGGAGTCACCACAATATACCCTCGTTTACGATTACCTGGAGCTCGAAAACTTTCCATTTTATAATTACCTTTCTTCGACTCATTTCTCCTTGTAATTAATTGTAAATTTTTGCTTCACAAATAATTATAAGGACTTTAGAAGTCCTATTCTCCAAGCAATTTAGGTAAAAGTTAATTTAGGTAAGCATTTTTCTCCTCTATTACATTCTTTTTCATGGCCCAAACAACTAAAAGTTAAAAGATTAGACACGCAGTAGTCTGTTTTGCAACTGATGTTTTGCAACTGGAGTAGATGCCTCGTATCAATAGTTCTTGTTTTCCAAGAGAAGGGGAAAAAAAAAAAAGGAAAAGGAAAAGGATAAGAATTTGAAGTAAATAAGAGAAACTTTAGATATTTAAGTATTCATTTTCTATATATTACTTGTTTGTTAAACACGTAACAGATTAATATATAATCCATATATATGTGTGTGTGTATATATATATATATATCACAAGAACTTAATTATAAATACCAAAAACGCATATTATTAATTAATTTCCATGTTGATCATGCATGTGTTACCAGGCAGCATAAACGGCCTCGGTTACATTCTTACTCATTTCAAATTAAGACTGGAATTAACCAGGGATGACTCAATC
Source organism: Gardenia jasminoides (assembly GCA_013103745.1). Classification (NCBI taxonomy): domain Eukaryota; kingdom Viridiplantae; phylum Streptophyta; class Magnoliopsida; order Gentianales; family Rubiaceae; genus Gardenia; species Gardenia jasminoides. The sequence continues at coordinate 27,182,991 of CM023103.1, forward strand.
ATGGAGTCCACTTAAATACTGTTAAGAGCAGGATATCTGACTACTAATGGGTTTAAAGGGGTACTGATTATCGGCTGCATAATTGAAACTGAAATTGCCGTGTGTGACACCGTAGTAGATCGGCTGGCCATTGTTAACGAGGCAAGCGTTGCCGTTCTGAGACAGGACGGCCGGATCGATCTTTTCAACGCTGTGGAAGGCGGAGCAGGACAGCTTGACCTGGGTCTGAGTGCAAATGCAATCGTTGAAGATGGTGAGCTTGAACTCTGGCTTGGATTGTACCTTTGCCCCTGTTGGAGCCTGCAATATGGTCAGGCTTGATAGAGAGCACTCAGCATTTGCAAGGCCTGCAATTTAAAATAGATTACTACTACTTAACAACACATCCTATATATTCTTTTGATTCCAAGGATAATGAAATGCATGCATCGAAAAACATGCATTGCATTATAGCTAGCTAGCTAGCTAAATACATGCATGCATTCGATATCAAAAGCGGAATACCCAATATTTTTGCAATCGATATATTTTGTCTCTCTCACTTAAGAAAAGAATTTCAAGTATAGGTTTTGAAGAAAATTTATCAATATCCGTCTCTAATTTCTATTTTGTTCTCAAAAATTAAACGTGCACCTGCCTAGACACGGTGCACGCACACATGCATGATACCTACACACACGCACATATATATATGTATGTATGTATGTATGTATATGATCCTATTATACTTTTGGAATCTCCAGTTGATAAACTAATTATATACATTTAGAAACTGTACCTGCGCTCAGCACACCAAGAAAGAGAGACAAGCAGATGATCTTGAAAACGGCTGCCATTTTCTTTCTTCTTATCTCTTTCTAATGATTCTGAATCGTAAGTGTACTTCAGTCGTTTGAAGTTTGTATGTGCATATGCATATGAGAACTTGGGAATTTATATACACAAGACTTTCAGATATATATATATATATATGGAAAAACGAGATCGGAAGGTGAGGACAGATTTGCATGCGAAGGCGAATCCATCATTTAATGATCAATCTTCAAACGTATCTGGTTATCAATGAAACAATTAAGACATTAAATTTTTTTGGGGAAAAAAAATCAAAGAATATCTCTATGCATGTAATTAAACTAATTATCTTCATTAAGTTAAAGATTTGATTATACCATTGCTGCGTTTGACACATTGCGTCCGGCTACATACCCGAGATTCTGGCTATAAATATCACAAAAGAGACGAGGGAAAAAAAAAAAAAAAAGCAAAAAAGAGGAAGTGTTGTATCTTATAACTTTGACGATTAAATGGAATAGGTATACTTTTAAAGTAGCAGTATACCCAATAGAATTTTGTTAATTGAAAATATAGGCATGGATGAGATACTTTACTATTAATAGCATCGAATTTCTTTTTAAAAGAAGGATTTGGCTAGCGTTAAGAGAGGCACTAGGTGATTAGGTGTTAATTTTTTTTAATTTTTGTAAAAGTGGAATTAATTTGGTAAAATGACTAGATACAGATAGTGGAATTAATGTGATTGTATGCATTTATAGAATTGTTTTAAAAAAAAAAATCCTTTAAAAGATGGAGAGTTATTGTAACTTTGATTGACATTCCAAAATACCACTTAGTGTGATTTCATACGATTTCTAGTTCAAGTGTGGCCCTTGCATCCCGTCCTAGACAAGTCTTATTCCAAAACACATATTAATTTCCTTGATTTCTGTGTATAAAAGCAATTACTTTCAGTTTATAGTTGATTTTCATTAATTTATTTTCCGCATTAATTTGTACCCTCATCTATAGATCTCTTTTCCCTTCTCAAATTTTTCCTGCATTCTCACCCAAGAAAGTTCTCGCAAGCCTGAAGCCTGCCTATATTTCGGACTGGACATTTCTTGCCATCACAAAACCGGGTTTTTCGACCCACCTCATTTTGTTCCACCAACACACACACACACACGCACACACAAAAGAAGGCCAAAATCCATCCAAAAACGACCCATTTGTAGCTGTGGCAATAGCTTAATAACCTACTTGTTCTTTTTTTTTTTTTTTTTCCTTTTCTTTTATGTAATCTCCTCCTATCCTATTAGTCAATATTCCTAGGATTCTGCCATGGTTATGAAATCTATTTTTGATGTTATCCTATTTTTCTTACACATTAGAGCCATTGATATTAAGGATGCAGTGAAATTAAGCACTAGTATCACAACACGAAGCAATAAAAAATCGTTGGGAGTAAGTAGTAGTGGAAGTAGAATAGTAGTATGGGAAGGAACCTGCCTGGAAAAGTGGATACAGGCAATACGGCGGCACCACCCAGTGCCTCCCTCGGTCAGAATTTTGTTGGTTTAGGATCTCAAATACGTAGCAGGTACCTGATTGAACCCAGATAACTAACATAAATGCTCCTCCAAGTATGTACCATAACCTTAGTTGACTTGAGCTCTTGCTGGAATGATAATATATAATTGATTTAAGGGCAGACAAAATTCAGCGGCACATCATCATTTGTTTCATAACTAACCCACCTCGAATACATTTGAAAGTCCATCATCATTTGGTATCTGTGATCTATCTTCGATCACTTCTTGAAGACATGAAGACAAAAGATATAAATATAATAATAAAAAAAAAGAAATATATTGACCTTCTTCATCTAGGCATCTACTGGCCAGTTTGTACCTGGCATGGCCAACATCACAACGTAGTTAGCTAGGTGCATGGATTTCTGTGTAGATTATGTTATCATGCATTAGTTACTTCTCCCCTTTTTTTTCTTTTTTTTGCCTTTTCCCCTTTATCCGGATTATGTCTTTTCAATACTAGTAATATTTCACGTGGTTTGCACGTGATCTTATCATCTCAGTACGTAGTATTGTAAGATACTAAAATATTTTTTATAATTTGATTGTCAACTTCACACTAAAATACTTTTTATTCTTGTTTTTCTTTTAATTGTCACAAAATATTGATACTTGCATATCTTACCAAAATTATTCAACATTTTTAATATCATATTTAAATCAGGATATCACAATTTTTTACTTACAAATTAATATTGTTGAGTGAGAAAAAATGAATTTAGATGTTGAGCGTGAGTGCAAGAAATATATATATTAGCAATGTAAAAGGTTAAATTGTGATATCAATTTCTAAAAGGGCATTAAAGTAAATGAATATATTTATATCAATTATGTAAATTCAACTCAAGTATAATATTATATATTTATTTCAATTCCCTATTCTTCCTACACTCCAACAAAATACTTTCTAATCAAAGTATATATGAATTAGAACCATCAAACTACAACTTTTGAAAAGATAAGATTTGACTAAACTACTAAAGATTTTAACATAAGTATTAATATATTGAACAATATGCCAATCTGTATATCTTTGCTTATGGATTTCTTCCCCCCCCCCCCTCTTATGACTAAGTAAAATAAATTGTTATAGTAAAACTATAGAGTGAGACTGATATAATCAATTTATATGAAGTATATGAATAATTTTTATTTATTTCTTTTTACTTGAGTGAGTGGACTGAACATTCATAATAAAACGTAAATCTTGCATATATGATTGCATTCTATCATTACGTAATGTGAAATGAATTTGTTAATGATATGTGAAATAATTCAGTATTAAATCAGAAACATGTTTTTACAATTGAATAGATGTGAAGTCTGTATATATGACTCTTTGTATTCCTTTATAATAATGGAATATAAATAACCTGACATATTTAATTGATTCTTTATTCCTGTTCATTCTTGTAAATTGAAATTTTGTTTAAAGATAGTTTTGCATCCTTTTTTCTTTTTGGTTTTTACTTTATTTGTATTTTACTTTTTTAGTAGACTTCATTAGAAAAGCATAAATAAGAACTCCTATATAACTTGAGAACACTTCTTTTTGGGGTAAAGGTAACGACATTTGTATTTTGAATCATTGTCATTTTTTCTAGGTGATATTATGGTTAATATAGAATATAAATGATTTATACTACTTAATTATCTTAGATTAACTATTTCATTATCAATTGACATTCAATTGATAGAAATAGTCGAGTTCTTTTATTTTTTATTTTCTTTTATTATTTCTTCATAATGATAAAGAGTACATAATTATATATTTATCATATGATATGCGTTTCAAAATTGTCCAAATGAATGTGGACTCTTTTTTTATTATATTTCTTTTTTTATTCTAAAAGCATCTTTTTTACACTAATAATTTTTTACGATTTTAAAATTATGATTAATACAATTGGTCACACTATTTTGAATAAGAAACTTTAACACACATAAGAGTTGGAGATAGAGTGTAAGAGTCACTAAATAGTTTTAATAAGGAGTTTTTCATTTTAATTACCATTATTATTGAGTTTAGTAATTTGGAATGTTTTATATTTTCAGTTACTACCACAACTAAAATGCAATAACTCTAATTAAAAGATTGGGGACAATATGGGCATAACAAAAACTAAGATAAAAAAGTGCTTACAACTTGCCCCAAGACTCATCATACTTTTAATAGAGTAATGATAATGACAGTTTACAAGTTCTCACACATAGTTTACTATGCATGCTTACTTGAATTCTTACACAAAGACAAGGGCAAAACTCGGCTGCATATATGTTAATTAATATGTAACCCAAATTTGGATAATGTTTGATAATCCAACATTTGACTTCTACAATCGATTCCTTCAAGGCATGAACACAAATGATTTTTTTTTTTTTTGGGGTTTGTTGAAAAAACAGTAGTTTGTTTAACTCACCTCTACTTTGCACCAGTTTGCAATTTGGCATGGCCAATATTACAGCATATTTAGGTGCATTTCTGTATGTGATCATGCACTAAACGCTTCCTCCTCTCCTTCTTCTTCTTCTTCTTCTTTGGATTATTCCATTCCAGTGCAGGGTACAAGTTCTTATACATAGCTAAACAGCAACCTGAATGCTAGCAATAACTATCTTTTTCTTTTTTTAATCTGTAGTGAGTATATCTCAACAGCAATGTTGTTAATTTGTTGGCAATTAAATTTTTCTAGTTTGTGGAATTAGGGATGCAATTTAAATAGTGAGAAAATCAACCGTGATTACTTTTATTTTTCTATTTCTTGAAAACAACTCACAAGACCGCATAATGACATGCGGAAAATCCTATCATTTAGAAATGTCATGATTTACAATCGCGTTTTGTAGATGGACTCTTGACATAATATTTCAGAATATTTTCCTGGCGTCGAGGTGTTTTTTTGAAGAAGAGAAGTCAGGTGTTAACATCACGTCCAGGCATCTCCTTTTCAAGAAGACGAAAACATGCATATTTTCAGAAAATGACAAGAAGAAGGATTAGCCTCAAATGAGAAGTGAGACAGCGAATGATATTTGCGCTCCCAGTAAAACCTGGGGGACTCCTTAACTTCATCCAATGCGAAAGTAGGGAAGAAGTGCCTGAGGTTTTTTGAAGAGTGCTAATGTCATTTCTAGTAAGATTTGTCCTGATATTATTGACATTTGGGGATTCTTTAGCATTATCCCATTTCCCACCTAATATAGAGGTGACCAGTGACCACATACCAATACTCAAAAACAGCAAATGTTCCTGCAAGAAGAAAAGAAAGCTACAGTGATTGAATCGTGTGCATTAATGTATAAGGTTTACAGTCAGTGAAACCGATGGGTACTAATGGCTGTAATCAAACATAAGAAATGATGGTCCTTGAGGCGATCTTGATTTGCATGCGTAGAAGATGACATACATATATATATATATATGTATGTAAATATGTTTCTATCAGTTTCCCAATCTTTGAATTGCACGGGAATATATTGCTGCCAAGAGCCAAGTGAAAATATATGTCTTGTGTGAATAAGATTTTTGCGATAATATATAATTTTAAGTTTGAACTTGGGAGAGTATTTGATGATCAATGACCACATTTCCTTTCCACAACCAATCTCGTCTCAGGGATAACCAAAAACTGTGTGCCCTCATGATCTTCCACTTCTAATTTAAACATCGCTGTCCTTGTCCACTTAAATTAAGGTACCAAAACCAGAAACATGGCTATCAACCATATGTTAAAGCCTTTATTAAAGCTACCAAGCCAAAACCAATGGGTATCAACTGTCAAGTCACTACTTCTCTGCAAAACAGCAACTTAAATTGAAAAGGGCAGTTGATATGTAACTCAAGTCTAGGCCAACCTTCCCCCCCGGTCCCGGCCCCTCCTCTTTTCTGATTTTGTTTTGAGCATTCATTTTCTTCTTCTCTTGAAACTGGACAAAAATGTAGAATATGATATCTCCTATTTAGTGCTTGTACTATTTGGCCATCCCAAAAGGGGCCAAATTGCACCTTAATTCAATTCTTAGTGTTATCAGGGATATAATTATTTCTTAATTTTATACCAGCAAGGTGTTTGTTATTTTGGGATTGGCTAGTTCATCCTAGTGTATATTAAGCGACAAATCTGATGGGCACTCCCATCTTCCTCGTACTCTAAAACAAAGAGAAGTAAGTTTCACTGGGAGTGGGGACCTTAGTCCTATTTCGACCTTTCGTATAAGATAAATTGAAAAGGGTCCCATCTCTCTTGCTACTACTGATACACTAGCCTCACATTTCTACAAAATATCACTCATCCATTTCGTATCTACAACTGTAATGGACCACTTGATGACTTGAGCACCGAGCTTGTTTAAACTACACTCTTTTAAATTGATCATCCTTTCTTATTTTGGTTGCCTTTCTACCTTAGAATGGTTGCATTCACAATCTCATTTTTAAGCCAAAACAATGTCTAATAATGGACTCAAACACCAACTTTTCTTTCCTTTCTTTTTTCTTTGAATTTCTAACACAAGAATTAAACATGCCCTCAAGCTAAGGTTACACGGTATCTTTCCTAAACTAATCATAGACTAGTATGCTTCAACGAATCTTCTCATTAGTCAAATAGATACACCTTCCTCTTTCTTTCTCTTTTTTCCTTTTTTCTTTTTGTAAGTTCATACACAGAAGAAGTCTTAATATCAAGTACTAAATGATTAATGAAAGCATATTAAACTGCAAGAAGACAGCTGACTCAACTTGAGCTCAGTATATGTTTCCAAGTCTTAAAAAGAGGCAAACATGCAGCCTCCACCACTTGCCCCCCAAAGCACGAATAATTTCCCATCTCCATAAAATTCCTCAAAATCAAGTAACATCCAGCACCAGATAAAACTCCCAACTTGCAGTACTATTTCAACGTATCTGCCAAAGCAGCTAAAAATCCTTGAATATGTGCTTTTCAATTGAACCTTTGGTCAGAATCAAGATTTAGCACCATCCCATTTGCCAATGACATCTTACCTGTACAACTCTGCATCCTTTCTGATTATACCAATAACATGAAAGATCTTAAGAGTCTCCTTCATTCATTAACTGCTTTTTCCTCAATCCTCAATCATTGTTGAATATTATTTTCTTCAGTATATATACATACATACCTTTGGTCCTTTTGGATGGCTTCCTGTACAAAGACTACTGATAAGTTTGTTCCAAATACGCTGCTCTATGAGATGGCCTCTTTGCTAAATATTCTGGGGCTGTGTCTATGGCTTTTCCTAACCTGCCAAGACTCTAAGACAGTAGTTTCCCAGAACATCACTCAGGGCAGTTTGTTTATTGACGGCTCGGCCTCAGTTGGGACGACGGACGAGAACTTCATTTGTGCTACATTAGATTGGTGGCCTCCTGAAAAGTGCGACTATGGCAGTTGTAGCTGGGGGAATGCCTCTCTTCTCAATCTGGTGGGCTTGCCACTTCTACACTCTTTTGACTTTTCTTCTTCTTGGTGCTTATTTCCATCCTGTTTCTTGCTGGTTTTATATTTGTAGTTAGGTCCTTTTCTAGTCGTCTTCCGAGACGATGCTTAGTCAACAATATGTTTCTTTAGAGATCTGAAATTCTGTTTGACGTTGTCAAAAAGTCATCTTTGTTTTGGTGTAGAGCTCACCAGTCAATATAAAAGGATGGACAGGGGGAAACTTCTTTTGGGTTGTTTGTTTGTCTTCGCCGGTTGGGGAGCATGACTAGGAAAAAAAAAACGCTTTATTTGGCCCATTTCATTGAAACTATATTTTAGCACCTAAGAGAGTGTGAGTTATGTCTAGATGAGAAAATTGTTGATTGAGCAAAGATTCAACTTCGTTCCTATTTTCTTGAGCCATTTAATTATGCTACTCATTTACTGATACATGGTCATGTTTTCTTTAGTATATTTCTCTACTTACCTGTAATTATGTGATAAGACAATGTGATTGATTAGTGATAGCTCTCTGGAACAAATGCTTAGCTTGAATAAACTCTATTCAACCTTCTTGTATTAATTGAAAATCATGTTTCCTTAGGATCTCAGCAACAAGGTTCTGTTAAGTGCAGTCAAAGGTATCGGCTCTATTACTAACTTCCCAAGTCACTGATTTAAACAATCATATCCATCACAAAACAAGAAGATTTAACGGAGCTCATACCTCCTTGCAGCCTTTTCTCCCCTGAAAATTAGACTTGGAGGAACTCTGCAAGATAAAGTCGTCTACCAAAACGCAGATGGACCACAATCATGCAACGAATTTGTTACGAGCACGGAGATGTTTGGTTTCACTGAAGGCTGCTTACCCATGTCAAGATGGGATGAGCTTAATAAATTCTTCACGTTAGCAGGGTAACATTCTTTTTAAAGGATTTCACTCACCAGTTGAATCCTCAAGTAAAGATAACTTCACAGAATGTCAATCTTATAATCCAAATAAGCCTATCGTCCTACTTGTAACTGGTTGCCTTTCCTCTTACTGGGGCTTTGTAACAGGGCTGAGGTCATTTTTGGTTTGAATGCATTGTATGGAAGAACAATAGGTCCTGGTAATAATGTTATAGGTCCTTGGAACTCCAGCAATGCTCAATCTCTGTTAAGCTATACTGTCAGCAACAACTATACTATCTATGGCTGGGAACTTGGTAAAACCTCTTATCCAGCATTGTCATATGTCTGACTCCTGTATTGTATCAACTGCAAATACCTATTAGCGATGGTAGGAGTAAGTGCACTAGAAAAGAATTGCAATAAGAATGGCAAGAAATTATCTTTCTGAGTATCTCTAAAACAACTTAGCTGGATTAGATCAAAGATGCACTAGGCAAGTCTTTGCAGCCGTTTCAGGTATATAACTACGCATAACTCTTCAGGAAATGAATTAAGTGGAAATGGAATAGGAGCAAGTGTTGCAGCAGATCAATATGCATCAGATGTGATTAATCTTCAGAATATCGTGCAAGATGTCTACAAGGACTTCCAGATTAAGCCACTAGTCCTGGGGCCTGGGGATTTTTTGATGCTGGATGGTTTTCCAAGTTCATTAACGATGCATCAAACTCTCTTCAAGTTGTCACTCACCACATTTACAACCTCGGTCCAGGTATATGCATCCCTTTACTTATTCAGCCAATTGGCACTTCAAGTTCAGCTTTGTTGTGGTATATCCTCTCTGCTCAGCCTGCAGCTTCAATACTATGACCAACTTTCCAACTGAACTGAAGCACTTTCTCGTGTAGGAAGTGATGATCACCTAGTTGACAAGATACTTGATCCATCATATCTTGATGGTGGCTCGCAGCCATTCCGTGACCTTCAGCGCATCCTTCAAACTTCAGGAACCTCAACAAAAGCATGGGTTGGTGAAGCAGGAGGGGCATTTAACAGTGGGTGTAATCTTGTAACTAATACATTTGTCTTTAGCTTCTGGTAAATTGAATCCGTTTTCAAATTTATTTTTTCCTTTTCATTAATGAACGATTCGATTATTCCACGAAGAAATAATCTTTCCTAGGTGATCGTTAGGTACTTGGACCAGCTTGGGATGGCATCCTCCTATGACACAAAAACCTACTGCAGACAAACACTGGTTGGTGGAAACTATGGTCTACTCAACACTACCACATTTGTCCCTAACCCTGATTATTACAGGTAATTTTGAATTAACACAGATACACTCAAGCGGCATACTTATCGAATAAATTTCAATAGAGAATGCCAAACTATTCGAAACCTTCCTCAGTTGGCTCCTGACTAATGTCTTAAATCTTTACATCTACATTCTTCACATGCAGTGCTCTTCTTTGGCACCGTTTAATGGGAAGGAATGTCCTAGCAACAAACTTGACAGCAACAAAGAACCTACGTGCTTATGCTCACTGCTCAAAAAACTCTGTACGTAAAATATGTATTGCTTCAATGAATAAACCATATAGTAACATCGATCAGAGAAGCTTGGAGTAAAGATGATGTTTGTACAGTTCTATTGTGCATGTGTTCTTGCCATTCAATTAGATTTCTACAGTGGCTAATCTGTTCGAGATTAAATGGTGCAGCCTGGAATAACGGTCCTCTTGATCAACCTAGATGCTTATGCGACAGTTCAAGTTGGCCTTTCAGTACAAAATACCATCCCCACAAACAAAACCTCAATACGGCTGTTGCATCACCATTCCAGGCAAGGAAAGTTCGCAAGGTATAAGTTTGATAGCAGCATGAGAAAAGAATACCACCTAACAGCAAAAGACGGCAATATACACAGCCAAATAGTACTCCTTAATGGAAAAATACTTTCTGTGGACAGTTCTGGGACTATCCCTCCCTTAGAACCCAGAACAGTAAATCCCTCAGACCCAATAACTGTTGCTCCTTTCTCCATTGTATTTGCTGACATCCCAACATTCTTGTTCCTGCTTGTAAGTAGGTTAAGTATACATATGTGTATATTCTCGTCTGGTTAAGACTAGCCTTTATACTAAATGAGCACTCTGTCATTAATTTTGGTAGCTCAAGTGCAAGAGAGAGAGAGAGAGAGAGAGAGAGAAGAAGAATCAGCATCCAAAATGTTAGTGGACCAATTCCTATATTAACGTCATTAAGTAATAAGCAAGTTGTCACAATATTTTCCAAGAACTTGTTCTCAGAATATAAATGACGTATGAAGAAGCCCAAGTCACAAACAAATCATCCATCTTCCGTAAGTTCTCACAAAAACTTGATAAACCTCTTTGTAATGGCATTCAACAGACGCAAAAGTTTGTGTAAATGATTGTAAACCTCTTCATATCCACTGACTATAAGCTCCTCCTCGTCCTCCTGTTGTACTTAATCCTCCAAGACTATTGGTCTTGATCAATTTCTCTTTTTTTTTTTTTCAAATTACAATTACCTTTTACTGAGTGTGCAAGACATCATAACCTAGCACAAAATATGTGAGATATGCCATGTAGGCAAGCTCATCATGCCAGTGTTCCACCTAAATGTAATCATGCGACTTCCTCGTCTGCCGTTTTCTCTCTCATATCCTGAGTTTTACTGGTAAGACATTTTTTAGCTCAATTTTCCAAAAATCTACAACCTAAAAATTGAACAAAATCTTATGAAACAAAAGTACCAGGCTGTACTTTTCTGGCTTAAAGTAGACTTTCCCAGGCTACAAAAGATTCAAGTCGCTGCAACCAGCTTTTCTTGTAATGCTAGTGGTATAGTTGGTCTCCAAGTAGTGCCCTCTGGGCTGTCCATCAAAGCAATACCCACAGCAGCCAAGTCCTTCCTAATTGCATCTGATTTTTCATATTCTTTGTTTTTTCTGGCTGTAGTTCTTTCTTCAATTCTCTGCAAAACTTGATCTTCAGTTAACTTTGCCCGCTTCAGTGACTTCTCCCTCAGTTGCTGCAAAGCCTGGCCAATGAAACAAGCATGCTTACAGAAGAATATTTTCTTTTCTTTTTTTTTTTTTATTTGATTCCATAGGTCAAAACATTATTGGGAACAGGAAACGGGTTAAAAATGAGGTAAGCATCTAAGCAGTTTGAAAAGAGAGACAGTCCGGAAGAAACCATGTTTACTGAAAGTAGTGAGTAAATAGATCTTCAATAGCATAGAGATATGCACATTTTGAATGCTAAGTTGACACAGAAGTAACACATTCAAGATCTGAAAAAGTAACCATAAAAAGAAAAAAAACAAAGATTAATGGTATGTACCTCTGAGTAACTAGTTGGCATCAGTCCTAAAACAGTCAAAACATTCCTCAATGCCTTCTCCAGAGCTGCAAGGGACTCTAGTCTTAGTTCTTGTTTCTTTCCCTAAACAAAGAAAACAAAAGGCATCTCATAGATGAGACAAAACAAAGATAAAACAGTTACCGGAAGATGTATCTCAAAGTAAAATTAACGACAGTTAATGGATAAAGCATAAATTCCAGATTTGGCATGGACAATCTAGTTAGAAGAGAACGAAGTGTGGATTGGGCATGACAGAGGCATTTGAAATTTTTATGTATGTTTATTAGCGGTATGCAGATTTTACAAAGACCAAGAAAATTAGAGAGGTTTGGCAAGGTTATAATTTCCCAAAGGTGATTTACATTTTATATTGGGCAGAATGCAGACCAAAAACCCTTTGGTAAGTTACAAAAACCTTGATAAGTTGCCTCATTTATTAGTGAATATTCAAGTTTATAAAAAATAAGTAGTTCATTGACTTAAAATGACCAGCCTTCAGATACTTGAAACATAGTTTCAAAGCACAGTCAGCTACAAATCCATCCATAACAAAAGTGTTTGGGAAACAACTAATCAGATTTTGCTTACATATGGATGCTAAGCATGCTTAGTACACAAATATAAACATAAAAAATGACACTAATGTCTTATTGTATTAATTCTGTGAGCATCCGGAGTTATAGCACTCGTAGAATTTTTATGAACAATCATTTTCATAACCATCAACCAAACATCAGAAAACTGCTGGCAAACTATTACTCACAAATGATGTTTTGTGTATAAAATACTCCAATAGAAATGCTCTTCAAGAAACATTAAGTAAATGCTTAGGAAAAATAAAGCAGAGTATCTTTATGGTAATTCTTGGACTAAAGTCCAATTACTCCCATTGGAGCAAAAGTACCTTGCGAGTATGAATGAGGTCATTGATTGTTTTCAGAGGGTCCGACATTGCAGCCAGAACAACAGGAGTGTGAAGATCATCCGACATTGAAGTCAAGAAGTCATCATGAAATTTATTGATGCAACTTGCAGTTGCTGGTGGATTAATATTTTTTCGAGTTGCCTCATCATCTTCACTCAGAACTTTTTCACAATCATATAATGACTGCAAACAGTGAAAAACAATGTCTAAAACTAGATAGACAATTCAATGTAACAGAGGAAACAATTCAGAAGGAAAAATAAAACAAAAAGAAAAAAAATCAGGAGACAGGAGAATCCAGTATGTCTCTCGAACACTAGGGATCACAAATGGAAATCTCTGTGAAACAGCCCAATAGATGTCACAGAAAAAAAACTTGGATATCATATCAAAAAAGAGGTTTAGCTTTATAGTACCTGATATATGTAAAAGATACGGTCAGATGCAGTCTCAAGCTGAACATCTGAGTAGTTGATTGGGGATCGGTAGTGTGTTCCAATCAAGAAAAGACGCAAAGCCATAGGATGATAAACTTCAAAAACCTTATAGAAGACAAAGGTGACAACACTTTTAGAAATGAGACAAAGTTACAGAAGTTTGAACAAGAAATTTAAAAGAATACTCATAAAGATATTTGCCTGGACAATTCAGTAATTTAGTACCTGCCGAATTGTGAAAAAATTTCCAAGTGATTTTGACATTTTTTCTGAATCAACAGTGACAAATCCATTGTGGATCCAATAGCTCACGTTGCTTTGGTCACATGCAGCACAACTTTGAGCAATTTCATTCTCATGGTGCGGAAACACAAGATCCATACCTCCACCATGTATGTCAAATGAATAACCAAGGTAAGCAGCACTCATGGCACTGCATTCGATGTGCCATCCAGGTCTTCCAGGACCCCAGGGACTCTCCCAAAAAGGCTCTCCCTCCTTTGCAGACTGTAAAAGTCATTTTAAGACTTACATCACAGCAGAAGTTGGAGAACCATAACTATATGTAGATAGGATCTATTAATTCAGATTATACAGCTTAATACAGAAGTTCCTGCAATCAGCATTGAGAGTTAGTCATAGCACTTTCATTTTCAGAAACTAATAACAAATGAACATAGTGCAGGAACTTGGTCAACCTATCAAGTCAAAACTGCTACATGGCATCAACCCTCCAGCTCAATCATGCCCAAATATGATACTCTAACCTTTACTTCTCCTTTAGTTGATCAAATAAGTAAAAGCAACCAAAAAAGCATTGGGAGACCTACTAACTACAGCACTTTTTTTTGCTTGGACATAGTACATCGGTTAGTTCACAAACATATGGAATATGCATGCAGAAAAAAGTTGCAAACTTTGTTCCAAAGAAAAAATAGGTACTCTTGACTTACTTTCCACAGAGCAAAATCAGCTGGGTGTTTCTTCCTTGAGTCCACTGCTACACGCTCGCCTGCTCTATTATCTTCCAATTTTCTTCCAGATAACCGTCCATATTCTGGGAATTTGTCTACAGAGAAGTACACATCACCATCGACCATATAAGCAAAACCCTTATCAAGGATCTGTCACAAATCAATGGAGTTAAACCTTTCTCAGTTTAAACATAAAACAAGCAGCATCAGTGCCAGAACCAAGTGACAGAAGATAATACATTCGGCATACAACATTTACACTGCTCTTCAGAGTTGAAACAAAGAGAAAGAATTCTTCAACATGTATCACTAAGAAAGAAGAAATATCTCATCAGGTAGCAAAAGCTGCAGGAAAGACATTTAGAGACCCACAAAACTCATGGAATAGTCTCTCTTACATTTCTTCTTATTCTCAGATAAGGACAGACTAGGACATGGGTTCACAGGCGAAGAACAGATATAACTTTCCCTTACAACGTGTAGGTAAGGCACAAATATCTGATACTGCAAGTCAAGAGCATCAGTCATCCAATAAAAGTGTTCAGATTTCCACAACAAACATTCTGGTGTCCGGACTCTGTTTCTGTGTGTTAGTACTTTTGTGAAGCTCATGTATGTATGTTCTTCTATGGATATAATAGATATATGTCCTACAAAGATACATGCATATCATCTTGTGTGACACTTATAGTTATTCATCCATAAGGGACCACAAGGCCATTATTTAATGCATGAAAATGATGTAATGATCTTGAATCTCAAATCAACTCTCCCACATACAAGCAGAAATAAGAGTATCAATTCCGCTGTTCACCAGAAAACATAAATTTGATAAACAAACATAAGCCATTATGTCACAGCCTAATAAGACAGAGTAGTATCTGATATTGATTTGAACTAACAGAACAGGGTAGAGTCCTAAGAAACTTATGGCACTGATTCAAGAGTTTCAGTAACATGAAGAAAAAGTAATTCAAATGATTGACAACCCATTAGCCTAGGTTCTAAACAACAGCTGATACTGACCTAAATGAGAAAGAACAACATTTCTACAAACTATAAACGTAAGTAATAAGCAAGAAGAAAAGAACCATGATCAATCATCCAGGATTAGTAATACCTGCTTGATCATATCTATAATTTGAGGTAGATGATTGGAGACACGAGGTTCTGCAGAAGGAGCAAGACATTGAAGGTAAGTCATGTCATAATGAAACTCTTCACAATATCGCCTGCTTAAATTTATTGGGTCCTCCCCCAACTGATTTGCACGGGCAATAATCTACAGAATTGAAAGTGTAAGACTCAGGTAGCCTGCCATACATGTAAAAGGATGTTGGAAGATAATGGTATGAAGTTTTTAAGAATTGAGAATCACTTCAGCTCCTAACACTATAGAAAATGCACACCTGCAGTTATGAAAACGCAATTATGAAATGCAATTATAGAAACTGCACACCTGCAATTATGAATGCAGTCATTCTTTATATCTTCCACAACGTGGATCTACTATTTATAGCTACAACTTTTATACTTAGATCTATTACTACCATTCAAAATAGTAGAAAAATCTATTCCAATTTCACCTTACATTACATCATAATCTAAAAAACACAACAATGTACCCCTTCCTGAACAATTCTAGTTGGTTACTTCATTTCCCCACATCAAACGATAAGAACATGAAATTAGTTTAAAACAAAATGACAGCAGTCTCATATGTAAAGCTTGGGAGCAAATTTATATTTTGAAAATGCATGGCATAGTGCGAGAGAATGAATTTACTTCACCAAATTTGCAAACTGAAAAAACTCTGGGTAGCTTATCCAAATACCGGAGCAAATAGTAATGCAAAAATCTATTTAAAAAAACAAAAAAGAAAAGAGGAAGAAACTTACGCACCTTGTCATCAACATCCGTAAAATTACGCACATACTTGACTTCATATCCCATGTACCTGAGATATCTGCCTAATTTTCAAAATATAAACCACAAAGATCCAATTAGTTTCATCATTTACGTAAGCTCATACAATCGAACTTGCAGTAAGCATGACATATAGCAGCCCAAAATAAATTCTTGAGGGAAGGGAAAAGTTAACAGAATGAATAACAAAAACCCCTTTGTATCCCCAACTTATCATCAACTTAACTGTTTCAGCGACCATGAATTATTGGAAAAGACTAAAATCATAAACATGCAATTCAGTTCTAGTTATCTGACAGTCAAGCATGTACATACTACGTACATGACAGTGGCATCATTCTCCGGTGAAGATTTTGAAGACTCTCTTTTTGCAAGTTAATCACTTCAGAGTAGAACTCCAAATCCCCATCCCAAAATTTATTCAAACAGAACAACACCACCACCACCACCCCCCCCCCAAAAAAAAAAAAAGTCTTGTCTTTTTGACGTTTTCCTCAACAAAGATTACAGCATTTCACAGTTAATCGGACTCAACACTTGAGTACTCCAAAATGTTGCTCATTTTACTTTTTTCCCAACTTATCATGTACCTTACAACCCCTATGAATGCACCAAAAGCGGAGCAAAAGCCCAAAAGTTTATGTAATCAAATACATACAGTTATTAAAAAAGGGAAGGAAAAAAAAAAAAGGTTTTGGAGGGCAGGGGCAACTTAACCTATAGAGAACATCGAAGAAGACGTAAACGCGAGCGTGGCCGATGTGGCTAAGATCATAAGCGGTGACACCACACACATACATGCCCACTTTTCCAGCCAACTTGGGCTTGAACAATTCCTTCTGCTTACTCATCGTATTGTACAGCCACAGCTGCTTACTATTCTCCGGCTGCATATTCCCATTCTGACTACTGATGCTTGGCCGTGTCTGTGGATTCGTATTATTACTAGTATTGACTGAGCTGACAGAACGAAGCCTAATGATTATGGACTGAATTGTCCTAGTGCTGAGACAAGTGCCCGTTGGGACGAAGACCCTTTTCTGAAGAAGGGCGGGGACTGAGGAATGGGGCGGAGAGAAGAAGGGGCGATAGCACTTGAGGAGGAGAGTGGTGGCCATTCTTGAGTTTTCCTGAGGATTCACCACACGATTTTCTGCATTCCCATTAGATTACACTCCGCCCGCCCGCCTGAGTGAGATACCACGTAGGATCACCTAAAACTAGTGGTACTGCCCAGCATTGCACAACAAGATAGAGGCCCCTAAGACTAGTGGTACTTTTGTTCCCTTTGGTTGTGTTTGTATTTATTTGCTTATCTCTTAAATAAGTATACTTTAAGGTTTCATGTTCAAATTGTTGGAAAAATCATCATCAAACAGTGCTCGACTTTAGATTAATAGGGGTGTAATATGGAGATTAATTGGGATCTCTTAAGATTTTATATTTGAATTGTTGGAAAAATCATCTCTGATCCAATATGGAGATCAATTAGGATCTAATGTGGCTATCGACCGCTGAGCGGGAAGGAAAAATTTTTGGAGCATGTATAGGGTTAATGTTTTCACTGTGACCACTCAATTGGATATTTTTTAATTTTTTTTTTTTCAATTTGGTGATTAAAACTTTCCAAATTTGGATGACCAAATTAGGATCTTTACCTACTTTGGATGTCCAAGTCGGCTGACCTACCTTGGTACGACAGTTCCTTCAGTGGTCGTGGGGATAAAGAGAGACAATAAAAGGGTACAAAAATAGCTTACATTCTTCGACAAGAACGATTTAGAGATTAATAAACAATGTAGCTCTCTCTATGCAATCGAAATGTTCCTAATTCTGCTCTGTTGTTTGCTTTTACCTATCAACAATCAATTTCTGAAGTATAGTATACATCGTCACCATCCCTATCTAACTCTCCATGTTCGAATAAATCATATGCTACAAAGAATTGCCGCCAAATTCCCCAAGCAAAGAATGATGCAAAATGTTTCACAACTCCTCGACAATAGGGCGGGCCACAGGTATCAGGTACTTGTCAGCTGCCATATATATACTCGGCTCAAGAAGATTTCGCAGAGGTATCGGATGCCAGTTTACAGGCCCTCAGGGAAAATGTAGTATCTTTTGTCATTGCAAATTAGCCTCACCCATCATGCTAATGAACACACCTTATCTGCAAAACCACGGTTGTTGAAAAAGCATGCAGAGTTAGTCCAGACAGACAAAACAGTTTTCAGAATTTCAGAATTTTGCAAATGATCAAAATCACATGCATACTTCTGAAATGCAACAGCAAGTTATGAGATGTGAAAGTCACACCAGATCCGCATTTATAAATTCATTACTTTTACTATGTCAATGAAATTATTGGGTAACATGGCATTTTCATGCTTTGACTTTCCCACATATATTACTATTGCTGCTACCGTTTCTGCCAATCACTTTATTCGTATTTCTCTCTTTGGCTGGATTTATCAGCTAGAGAGGACAGATCATGAAAAGAATCCTTCAGTAATAAAAGCATAGCTTAGTGTTTTTTTTTTTTTTTAATGATGAGATGACTAAACACCAAGGCATGCAAGCAATCAGCTGGATTATGACATAATCAGTGTCTATTAGGATAGAAGCTTGTTTACCTTGTCTGGAGTTAGCACAGCATAAGCGACTGTCATCTATGTAAGTTGCTTGAAGACCCATCATCCACGACCCCACTGATGTGTCATCGTGAGCATAAGTCTTCAAAGATGCACTGCACAATAGCAACCAAAAAATGAGAGCTAATAGAATAAAAACTTATCATTAACGCTCTCGCCCATATGACTAAAGTTAAATAAGGTAGTACAGGACAGAGTTGTGACGAGACACTGTAGTATCACTTAGCTTTTGTTTTCTTGTGTCATTTTTAAAATAGTCAGCCGTTCTGTAGCATAAAACTGGTTAGCACCAAAGATTTCTCAACAAGAATGTCACGAGTCCATAGGTAATTTTCCAATGCTATTATTCAAGCAGTTCTCAAGATCAATAATTTAATTATAAATATTTTTCAGGAATGCAAATCTCATAGCACGATACCCCTTCTATTGTGGGATTAACAAAAGTTTTGTCACTACAAAAGAGAAGGAACGACCTCTAATTAGCAGCAGTCTTTTGACATATAGAATAGCATAGCGTGCACAAAGATTAGAAAAGCTTATCAGGGTCTACCCTTCAATTTGAAAAATCATCAGAAGATTCAGAACTCAGAACCTAATTGAAAGGGAAGAATTAATAACTGACCTGTTGATGTAAATATACTCGGACAAATTTTTGGTGAGTATGAAAAGTGAACCAGCAGCATGCCGGAAGTACCTGAACAAAAAGAAAGTATTAAATATGACAGACAGAGAAGTCAACAATTATAATTCCTTAGAAGACCAAAACTTATCAAGATTTTTAATGTTCAGTAAATATGCATCAAATGATTAATGACGATTTTTTATATGAAAACGGAAGAATAAGAATTCCTTAGACATTAGATGGAGGGAGGGAGATAACTGAAATTTCTTACAAGACTCCAAAAAAAACGGTGTTCAGAAATAGAATGAAAAACAAAAGGCAACAATTCATTGCACAAATTAGAAGCAATATACTATTCCGTTTACAAAACCACTTACGATTTCTCATCCCCAAATTTCCACCATTCTGGTTCATACCATGGCCTTCCCCTGTAAAATGCTCAGATCAACGAGGCACAGTGTTAAGAACTTCACCACGACCTTGTTGAACAAAGACAATTTAATAATTAATGAAGTCGAGCCATTGTCAAGCATCAGAATCTGACCAAAGAAAGGTAGTAACAAATAAAACATGGAATTCTACATCTTTTTCCACAAAGCTATAAACATTTTGTGCAAGTAGAGTATCATACATAAAAAGTGTGGCCTAAACCTACTGCCAAGAAAGCACTACCAGTGCTCACAGATCATACATATTAGTAGAGTATCATACGTCAAATGTGAGGCCTAAACCTACTGCCAAGAAAGCACTACCAGTGCTCACAGATGATACATATTATGGATTAAAATACATGTAAAAATTGAACGAACAGAGGGAGGATGCAAAGTAGTGAACATCATACACCTTCACACACAAACGTCAGAGTCACTATTAATCCATGAGGTCAGCCTCATCAACCTAAATAACTACATGCAACTGTCTGCACTTCAGGATACACACGTGTAGCCAAAGTGCTTCATTGAAGACTTTTATGCACATAATTCATGCAAGCTAAAAGATTTCATACCATTGAGGTATTAGAAAACAGCAGTGGTTGAAGCCTTGGGCTAATTCATGGTCAAAAGCCACTTCAAAAGCTATCCAAGGAAAGTGCAAAAAATCTAGTTCTTTCGTCATAAGAATCATATATCCTTGTACATAATGATATTCTATCTTCTAAAAATACTACAACATGGACAAAGTTTAGTAATTAACACAACAAGAGATAGAAGGATTACTCTTCAGCAACCACTTCTCCTGATTTCATGCATCCCATATAAGCACTTTCTTGACCACGTCGGCTCTGAAGAAGTTCAATCAGTCCTTCTGTAAATCACAATTAATGCTTCTTAAAGGCCTCAAAAATGGAAAGACAAATTTTCTACTAGAAGAAGTAAACAGTGGAAAGAAGAGTCCGAAGGATTTTGAATTTCACGACACGATTTACTATCATTTTTTCAAGTGCTTATAATCAGATAAAAGCAACTTCATTGTAAATGGTACCAATATCTGGCAAGATAATTGCATCATTTAAAGCATATGATTCCAACAAAAAAGATGACAAATGATTTACCAAGATCAAGATCAATATTGTCATCAACTTTTACATAAAATTCTGCATCCCACATCTGGACAGCAGTACTAAAGAAGAATTTGGCCTTCTTGGGCAACTCCTCCTGAGCCTCCTCATGGCCATCCTAGTACAAAAAGTATGTTAAAAAAATAAAATAAAAAATAAAAGGATGGGAAAGAAAAACTTGAAGCAGTCTATGTGCAAAGGAATATAGATAAAGGAAGTAAGAGAACTACAGAATCTGTAAAGAAATATCCATAAAGCGCATTAGTATAAGGGAAGAGAAATCATGATCAGCAACCAGAAGTAAGAAGTCTAACTGATGAAGTAATAGAGAAAATTTCACATTTCCAGATTCCAAACATCTTCTGGAAAAAATGTAAAATGGCCATGAAGGAAAATTTCAGGACAAAAGTTGTCAAGAATGTTATTGTGCAGACCGATTCATTTGTGGTAAAACTGATCAAAATACATGAAACAGTTGAAATTTCCTTGGGATTTATTAGGATTATAAGTACAGCTGTTACATGGTTTAAATCTTTCAAAATAGACTTAATCAAATGAAAGAATGGTTCTTTCTGACACAAATAGAATAAGAAATGTCATAAAAGATGTAACCATCAATAACATACAAGAATCAAGAAATCTTTCGTGACACGATTTTCCTCATCAATGTTGCGGTCCAAGCTGTCACCTCGATTAGCACTGCAATATTTTCAAGTAGTTGAGCGACAACAGAATTTTTTTATTCAAATTTGTAACTATAGCTGCATAAGGCCTATAAAATTAGAAGAAACAGGGACCAGAAACATAGTATATTTATCAAAATAGAAATATAAAAGTTTCAAGTGTGTCGAAGAAAACCTCCGACCAATTACAAATCGTATGATGATTCCCCTGTCTTCAAGCTTGGACAATGCATCACCTGCAGCAGTCAAGAGAGAGAACATAGGTCAATCACGGTCATCTAATCCGAGATTAGACTGTTTGTTTCACCCATATTGCAATGAGTCCAGCAAATTGCAAGATTTCAAGTGAACAAAAGAAATTGCAAATTATAACAGTGGAAAACCATTGGCGCCTGTTCGTTTCTGGAATGTTTGACATCAATTGAGAGCACCTATTTAATAAAACAAAAGGATCTTGCTAAAAGAAAGGAAGCAAGATTCAGGACTATTATAAGTAACAAATTATCCAAGAATTTAACAGCCTTCAAATCCCAGCTAACCATATTTCAGAAAAAAGAAGGAAAATCGGCTCCAACCTTTTGGCATCCAAGACCCTCTGAAAACATTCCTTCTCAACCGACTCCCAAAACCGGTATAAACTCCAATAACAGCCAGAAGCTTTTTCCGTGGAGCAGAGCCACTTTGCTTAAACTGGTTCTTGAGGTACCCTTGACTCTTTGCCAAAGTCAACTCCATCTCAGCTTCAACAATCCTCCTCTCCAAATCCCTGACAAGTTAGCCACTTATAATCCATCCCACATCAAGACTCTAGTTATTGAGAGATGACCATCTGCTACACATTCTTCCATTCTAGACAGTTATTGTAAGAAGAGAAGAGGTGATAGAATATCATACTTGCATCCTAATACCGTTAGCTTGTCCTCAACTGTCAGCGTTTTTGGTCTCTGCCAATAGATGCAAAGTTGGATTAAATGAAGACCCAACTAAGATGGATAAACGTGAACATCCAGAGAAGAATGAATAAACAAGCATATACTCCTTCCTTTTATTTAACAGAAATACTAAAAAAATTCAGCATTCCCTTACACATGTTAAAGTATACTCAAGTTCCAAAGAATGGAAATACTTCTACACAGCAAAATCAAGAATTAAAAGAATTGCCTTTTCAGAAACTAGAACGCAGCGCATGATCAATTCACACGCCATTACTAAAAATTCAACATTAGCTACATCATATCTGTTTTGCAAATAAAATTGATTGCTATCCCGGACTCAGAGAAACGGAATACTTTTTCTTTTCTTGTACAATTGACATGCATCTAAACTTTTCTTTTCTTGTACAATTGACATGCATCTAAAATCTTCACACCGTTTGTCAGTGGAGAAAATTTTAATCTTTTCTTTTTCTGGTAAGCAAAACTAAATCCTGCATTTTCACACATACATCCTCAGCGGCTAAGAGGCCAAAAAAGAGACAAAAGGAAAGGAAAAAAAAAACATACATTAAGAACTAAGAAATGCGAAGATGAAGGAGAAATAGAAAACCTGAGCTGAATTCTTCTTCAAAAGAGAGGCCAATAAAGTTCTATTCCTGCATCTTGCCAGAGTCTGTAAATAGAAAAAGTATCACATGGCATTACAACAACTAAAATCTTTTCTCTTATTAAAAAAAAAAAAAAGAAAAAGATGATAACTAAAACGGAAATCAATCACGAAGCACATTTATCGATCTACATTAGTAATTAGTAGTAGATGTAGATTAGAAGTTCGGAGGGCATACCGTCCGGCAACGTAAAGCCAAGCGAGACAAGAGATGAAGGCCATCAGCAGGGAAGGTTTGGAGGTCTGCGGAGTCTTTGATTTCCATCGGCGATCGGACTTGGACGACGACGTCGTCGGTAACGTCTGGTCCATTATTTTTCACTTCTTTTATTTGGTTCTTCTTCCTCTTCAATAAAGACTTTGTTCGAGTCTCCGGTGGAAACTCGGAATTCAGGGAGGGGCAGCCAAATGGACTGTAAAAAAATACTACTGAAGATTGGATAGAAATTCTTTAAAATAAAAAAATTCGATTAATGGCAGCTCGGACTCGGGAGCGCTGCCGTTACGGCGACTTCCACTGTCTCCTTAATTTTTCTGTCCTCCTTTTTTTTTTTTTTCTCTTCCTCCCTTGGGATCTGCTGCGAGAAGGGTAAACGCGTCATTCAATTTTTTACGTATCTATCTATCCAGTATTTTATAAATATACATGCCATTGTTTGATAAAATACTTTTTTTTTAAAATTATTTCTGACCCGCATTTTAAAATCATCTTATTGAAAAATGCATACAGTACTGTTTTGTTACCGGAAAATATAAGATTTAAGAAATCGAAAGGGAAAAATGGGATGGGATTGATTTCAACCAATCTCAAATGTAAGTGCGAAAGTTTTATTTCACATTTCAAATTGAATATTTTTTATTTCGCAAAACTTAACCAGAATTAACTTTAGCTGCCAATAACTCCTACTTTTCTTTTAATTTGTCCCCGCTATAGTTGGATTGGATGATTGGTTGCTAGCAAGATAACTATCAATTTCACAGAACAAAAAAGGTGCATTATATGAATTTGCTTTATGAATCTAACTCGCAACCACGATAGGTTTGCCATTAGTACTTAGTGGTGTAAATATAAAATGACACTTTGGTTAGATGCTTTATCAATGAACTCCTTAATTCCTTAGAAACAATATGGATTTTTACCCATTTGTGTATGAGTGTATCTGTATACACAAGGATTACAATCTTGCTGGTAATCACAATGACCAAGAAAGGTAGTTCAATAATTTTGCCCAATTAACAAATTAAGTCCGATTAGGGAAAGTATTTAAAGTGATAAACACGAGACTTCCCCGCATGTGAGTGACAATTACAATCAACGCCATTTTTAAGTCTTATTATTTTAAGGTTCCTCAAACCTCACCTCCTTTCAGAGACATTTCTTTGTGCTAGATAGAAGAAATTCACTTTAACTTGCTGTGGTGTACAAAGTCGAGTCTGAGATCCCAAGTGCAGAAAACATTTGGGGGGATAAAGCACTGTGGATCCAATGATAGAGGAAAAAATCACTCTCTGCCACATGGAGACCAGAAACCTACCTACTTCTGAAAAGCCAGCAGACCCGGCTTATAAGCTAAGGGAACTTCCAGCATAGATTGGATATCCAACCAAAAAAACAAACGTGGAATTGCGACTGCTGCATTCTCAACACATACTAAACGCGAATGGCATCTGGACTTTTCCAGCAGAATTTTGCTCATAAACTCCAAATCCAAAAAGCACGATGCAATACATGAAACTATTGGGGGAAAAAGGAACAAAAACTAAGGATTACTCCTTTAATGGAGTTTTTGAATCTGGTTACAACAAGAAGTTTTCAGTTCTTCTCAAATTGAGTGTTTAGTTACTTCTCTGGCCTCCGGATAACAAACTTGAAAAAGAAGGAACCCCCTGATTTCTCATTTCTTCCTGGGCTCGTCTCATTTCTTCAGTGTCTGTCCAGAGCACAACAACAGCATCAAGAAGTTAGATTATTTGCATGAACAAATTCTAGTGCACTTCTCTGCACGTGAACTGTGATTTGAATGGGGAAAAAAAAAAAAGGCACACTACAAAACATATTCATACGCACATCAACCATTCATGCAATATGAAATATTTAACATGTCTCCGATGAATACTTGGAGTAAATGAGCAATTTGACCGTGGAACAGGTTTTATATCATTTGCAAAAAGGTATTATCTGTAATTCTGAATGCTCATCAATAACCAACATGTTTTAGACAAATAATGTTTGTATAAGATAGCAATATCGTTCTATTAAACTCAGGCACTTGAACCAACCATATGTAGTCATCTTGGTGACTGCATCCTAAATAAATCTCTAAGCTGGTATGCTGTTGAACAATATTCCAGTTCTTCTAATGATCATAAACCAGCAGCGGGAAAATAAAATGCCCCAAAGAGTTCTTATATATTCACAGATATCATATAAAAACATGATCCAACACGAGTGGTAGACCAATCAATTCCAAAAGACTGAATTGACATGCAACAATATATTCAAGTAACAAGCTCCTAAGTTCAGCGACTGTCAATCTATCCAATAAACCGATTATAAAGGTTGATCAACAAACAGGACAATCTCAAATAGGGTAATCTCCTTTCAACCAATCAAAATAGAAACTTCTGAGCTAAAGATGCAACAAAAAACAACAATTAGAGAATATCATTCTTACCCATATTCTCTACTAGCTTGGGCATTACAAACATCACGAGAACCATAAACCCGAGCATCAGACCCATTGGGCTTTTCACAACAGACATTATGGAGAAGGGTTCTCTTATCTGTGGATAACAAGATGAATTAACCAAAATTGATAATATATATAACTTTTCAATTACAATTTAGCTTATAGATAACTAGCACTGACCTCATAGTAGTGTTCCTCTCTTAGGGGCTCCAGCACAAGCTCGCTCAAACCTTTCCTATTCTCTGTTAGTGCTGCCTGAACCTTACCTGGGTTTCTGGCACTCACATCAACTCGAACCTGATCACCACAAGATAATTTTGGAAAAACATGATTGCCAGCTCCAAAAACTAATAATGGAAGAAGAAAGGAGTCTGAAAAAGATCAACTCACCGGAGAAAAGAAATATCCAATTGCAGCCACCTCAATTAGATGAGTCCCAGCTGGAACATTGTGGCTTTAGGCCAAAGGTTAAGGACTAAACAGATTATAGATCCACACAAGCATGTTAAGATTGCAATCCCATAATTACTAAACCAATTATAGATCCGCACAAGCATCCAAGCATGTTAAGATTGCAATCCCATAATTAAGCACAATCAGATTTTCTAATCTAAACCAGGAATGACAGGTCAAACAGGGATAAAGTATGCAGCTATCAAGGGATTAAAGTTTTGCAGATTATATAGTTGAGTCATAAACAAAAAAAGGTTTTAAATCTACAACATGCAAGAGTGACCTTTCTCCTGAGATGACTGAAATAAAGGAAATTAAAGAACTATTTATCAACAATCAGGAGAAGAAAATGGGATTTAGCATAGGGCACTAGTGTGGTTAAGACATATTGAAAGTTTCAAAGAAAACACTGGTAGAAAAATAGATAAAATCCAGAAAGGAAATGATGACAGGATACAAAGAAAAATATCCATCAGGCCGCAGAAAAGTGACCCTTTGACCACCATTTAGTATGACCTTGACATTTGAGGTTTTGCAGGTAGTGCAAATCCCAGAGAGCTGGCACCTACAAGAATCACCAACCAAGGATATGTTAAGGAATTAACATCCAGAATATGAAAGAGAATTTTTGTAAGGGTGAATGCAGGAAAAATCAAGCAACAAAATATGAAGAAATCAACATAGAAAGGGAGAACACAAAGACAGTGCTACGAATCACGTCACTGTAATTCCAACTTAAGCAGACGAAACGGCCCTACTAATAATTGCGCATACGAGCTCGAGAACATTGGCTCACAATGGATCCTACTTGAAGACTATAACATATTGCTATAGTAAATTATCCCCAACAACTTAGTTCTCCTTTCCATTAATAGTTTCATTTAGAATTAAATTTCTATTAGAAAAAAAAAAGTCATAAATCCCCTAGTCCTAGTTTCAATCAGCAGGCTAACTTGTCATTCCTTCCGTAAATATTAGCATCCTATTAATACTTAAGTCTCTATATTAGATGCAAGCTTGAAACTCGTGGATCTTCCCAATATGTCGTTTTTGCTAGAAACTAGCTTAACGAGTTTGAGTAGTTAGTCCAATTCATCCTTTTACAAGTAAGTCAAATTATTAACAGGGCATCCCAAAATCTTGTATTGCAGCCTTTCCAGAACATCACAAGCACAAGTTCGACCAAACACCCACCAGACAACTCAATAGATACAATGAAGTAATACAACCAGAACTATCATCTAAAAGCTTCTAGCTTGAGCGACTTATAAACGGCTTCAAGTCATTTTAGGTAATACAAATACACCGCATAAAAGAAACTATGCAAGGGGAAAAAGTCTCAAATTATTCTAATGAACAAGAAAAGAAGAAGATGAAAGTTACAACGAAATCCCATACCTGGAATTTTGACTCTGCCATTTATCGTATAACCATCTCCATTCCTGACACAAGAAACAAATGAAATAAGCAAACAAGCCCGCATAATAAAATTAGAAACAGATTGCAAATTCGGGGATCATTCACATAATTAGAAACATGATCACAAGTACAGAAACTGGGTTAGTACAAAATTGGAAATTCATAAATGATATGCATGGCAGGTCAAAAAAAGGTACAAACCCAGATGCGATGGCGAGGGCCGGAGGAACGAGGGAGCATAAACAGATTAAAGAAATAATAAACGAAAGGAGACCCAGACCAAGACCTCTTCTTCTTCTCAATAATAATACTACCATGATTTCAGAGCTGCCTCTTCCTTCCCTTGAGATTTACTGGGAGATGGAGAGATCAGTCAGGGATTTGAAGAAGGAATTCACAAAGCTGCAGACTTTTCTGCTCAGTACAAAGATCCAATTTTTTTTGGTTGATGAGGAGGCACTGGAACTGATCTTCTAAAGCCCAGAGCAGCCGTCGGGTTTCATGTGCCGGAGGGATTAGTCAGAGCCCCAAATGGGCTCAATAACAATTTGACCCAATTCCGAATTGCTGTTTCTCCACTTCCTTTCCTTTGTCCAGCCACTTGGGCCATTGGACGATTGGAGCATTAACTTTTAATGAGCCCAATACTTGACGTTGAGCTTGAACCTCTCTTCACTTCGTATGTTGTAGGAGGTTCGAACTAGATCATTTATTAAATGAAATATATAACTAGTGTTGCTCAAATTCATCAATCATTTATTAAAAGAACTCTAATTGTTGTTAAAATCTGGTTCATCAATTTGTAAAATATTTGAGTTAAAATTCAAGCTGGATGTGTTAAACTAAACGAGTCGAATTCACACTTGAAATTTGGGTTTAAAAATGATTTGGCTTTGTTTTTTCAGAAATACTAAATGATCTAGGATAAACGTAACTATGTTTGTTTAGTTTGAAGAAATAAATAATATTAATTTAATGTAGAATTACCTTTTTTTTTTTTTGGAGAAAAATACAATATGTATATAATAGACGTGTTTATATTTAGATCTATTTATTCTTTATAATTATGTGCATGTCCATCAACCAACTCCACCAATTTGCAAATAGATTTGTGTTCAATTCATGAAACTAAAGGCCAACACAAATTGTGCTTAAATTGTATTTAACCCGACATGCACCTTTTTTTGTCTGTATGAGAACTACCATCATACAAAGCAGCAATCCCCACTGGCAATTCTTTGCACTTGTGATTCACTCTAATCGAGTGCTCAGAAAGGAAAAGCTACCCAAATATGCAAGAGTTGAGAGAAATGAAACTCTTCCTTCTAACTTCACTCATTCTTCGGACTCTTTAACATAATAGCACATAATTGTAGAGGATGAGCAAACATATAATATGCCTGAGAACAGCTCAGATGAAGAGCAATTACAGAAGAAAGGGTAACAAAAACCCCAATCCAAATGGGCTCACTCAACGCCATGCGACATTTGACGAGCAATAACAAGTCGAATTTTAAAGAGCAACGAATATAATATTCGCAAAAGATCTTCTGTCGTCTATCCCTTTTCATTTTTCTTCTTCTTTTTACTCATCATAAAAAATTAAAAGTACTCCAACATTGAAGATTTTTGGCATGTCCATAGCTAGAAGTCAGGTGGGATGGTGTGTGTTTTCTGCGGTATGAGAATTGTTTAGGATTACCCAACCCAACCTGAAAGTACCGTCGTCCTTCCAAACTACTTGTACAATAATGAGTATTACTTAAAAAAGTACAAAACTTACACTCTGGGAGTGCGTGCCAGGCCAACTACCACAAAAACAATACCTTATGTAAATGTAATGCTTAATCTGTTAATCTTGGCCTAGGTAGACCACCGCTTCAAATTCGCTGTCTCCAAAACTCACTTTGTCTCCGTGTCCCGTAACATTAGTAGCTGCCACGTATCTGTGACATTAATTGATCATGTGAAATAATTTGAGGACAGAATAGTGGCAGATGAACACGGGGACAAAGAAGAGTTTTGGAGAAGAGAGCATTTGGGGTCGGTGGACCAGGAGCTTTACATTCTGGAACTACTACTCAACTACTATTGTGCCTGTGATATCCACATTATTGGACCATTAACTGCTATTATTATTATTGTGCTGCTTGAATCTGCCGAATATTCTACTGATACGTTCCTCTTACTTTAAGTGTCATTCTAAGTTAAGTAAGACCAAATCCCATTGCTTTCATAGTTTCATTCCTCCCCCAGCTCCTCTTTTTCTTTTTTTTTTTTTTAAAAAATCTTTTCTCTTAACAATCTTTCCAATTATCAAACTCGAATTCCTTTAGCTTTATGTACGTCCAAAAATGGTAATTATCTTTAAAGGTGGGGTGCGATGGCCGACAAGCTACTTGTTTAAATTAAAGACAAGAAAGAAACTTCTTTAGCTAGAAGAAATAGGTACAAAAGATTACAAAGGAGCAACCATTATGAAAGTGAAATTGTAAGTAACTTATTGCATAAAAACGTGGCAATCTAAATTAATTTTTGACAAAAAAAAAAAGGAGTTAGGTGTAACATGTACCAATTACAATTGGATTGAGAAATTCACAAAATATGTATATAAATTCTGCCTTGCTTTCCTTTGAGGCATGACCAAAGGGAATTCTAATTTGGATACACATGCATGCATCAACCGCAATCAGCTTTCATCAAAGAAGAATAAAAGGAAGGGTCAAAAACCCACACGTTGAAATAATGCATCCTCCAAATCCAATAATGAACTAAAGTGCAATTCTCTGGTTAACTTTATCACCATTTCAAGAAGAAAGATTCCATCACGAGTAGAATGATAATCCTGGAATCATCCACAAAATCCCATCAAAGTTGGACGAGGGGATCCAAATAACAACTAATGGAATCGCCGATGAGTTCTTCTTAAGACATCAGAGACAAACACGGCAGCTTCAAACGCCGACAATTAAACAGAGAAAAGGGATCTTATCAGACAGCTCAGAAACCAGAGACAGACGGCTTGTCAATTACCTCTACTATTAATGCAAACGGATTTATGTTTTATTTTATTATTTAACCAAAATTGACCAAGCATAACAACATTTTCCCTCTCTTTCCCTCTCTCTTCCCCCCACTCTTTCGCCATTCCATAATTCCATTCCCTTCTCTCTCCTTCTCTCTTTCTCCGGCCAAAAGATTTTTTTTTTTTTTCCAAATGTGTTTTCTTGGCATCATCAGATATTGGCTTTCTACCTACCATTGAGTCATCTCTAGGCCTTTTTCAGGCTCGAGTAGTACCAGTATTATATTTTTCCTGTGTCGGTTGCAACTGAAAAAAGGAAAAATTCAAGAACTGGATGGAGGTGATCCGGGTTTAGCTGGGAGGTAAAAGCTCAGATCCCCTGCTAGGTGGCGGGTTCTTGAATTCAAAATTAGATTTTGGCATCTGGGCTTTTATTGGTTCTGTGATATGGGTTGGAGATATAAGGCTGGTTTGTTTCTTATTGCTACAGTTGTTGTCATTTGGGTCACCTCTGCAGAAGTCACCCAGGTCCAGATTTCCATCCCTAATTTCTCTTTTGGATTTTAGTGTCGAATATTTGTCTTGAAGGATTTATTTTATCTGTATGCGTGTTTAACCGTGTTGTAATTGGTAAAACGGTTTCAAGACATTTTCTGGAATGAATACAGTCATGGAACTACTATCAGCTATTATTTTGTTGAATTATCTCTTTTGATTTGGATATTAGCTTATTTTGTACCTCAATGTGGGGTTCATTCCTTGGGAATTGGGTAAAAGTGACGTAAAGGAACCAACTTGAGCAAAATCTTCATGTGTTTATATGCTTAATTAGGATTTGTTCACGTATTGGATTGATTCTGTTAAGAGGTTTCCTGATTACTGGAATATCACTAGTTACATCAAGCACGGATTAATGTTTCGATCTTGCAGCCTGGGATCTCAGTATAATTTGATTGGCCTTGCTTCCTTTAGCAAATTGCGTGGCTCTACCTTTAGGTCGTTGCTAATTGAGCAGGAGCTACACCTTCTGTTATTTCCTGTTGAAAGTTCCCAAACTTACCGTATTATAGAAATAGTGTTTGACTTCCAGTTAACATGTCTAGTCTGAATGCTTTTGCTATTCAGATATGCCTTTGTATGTTGATATTCCTGCCTGTATTAGCTAATATGATTCCCTCTAACCTGCGTTCAGCTTCTCTCTGAATATCATCCTGTTTCCATCAGGAATGACCACTTATGATGTTTCTAAAATCATTGCATATCTGTAACCCTGTGGATGAACTTGTGCATCCATTTATTACGTGTACTTTTCTTAATCAGATCCTTATCGTTATGTTACATAATTCTCCACTGACTGTAATATCTACTGATAGGGAACTGTTAGATTCTTATTACTTGTTCTTCTGCAGGGTATTTTTGAAAACTACAAGCAACCATTTGCCGTGACATATCTTGGGGCTTCTCTGATGGTGATTTATCTCCCACTAGCATTTCTAAAGGATTGGATTTGCAGTCTGATAAGAAAATGCTCTGGGAAGAGTGGTAAAACTGTAGGGCCGATTGGCGATTCATGTGCTGGAGCGGATTCTTCTTTGAATTATATTGGAGCCCAGAAAGTCTTTGAGATGGATATCAAGGGATCTTTGAATAGAAAACATAGTGAAGTAGATCTTTCTGCTCAAGAAGAGGGAAAGCCATTAGTTCCTAGATGTGCAGATGGCGCTGAGAATGCTAAACAAGAAAAAGAGGTTTCCACCAGGCAAATTGCCATGTACGGATTCTATATTGCCCCTATTTGGTTTATTACAGAGGTGATTCTCAAACTTTTCTACATCAATCATTTTCTGCCTTTAACAGCCTGTCCGTACCAGAGAGATTGAATGTTATTCTTCTTAATTCATTTTACTGTATTTTCCTAGTTTGCAGTAGGTGATAAAAAAAAATGGCATTTTCCCTTGACAGAATTCTCTGAAACATCTTGATAAAGTTAAAATTGTTAAGCACATGCTTAAGTTTGCGCTTCTTTTTTTACTTTTCCCCGTTTGCAGTACTTATCAAATGCTGCTCTTGCACGTACAAGTGTTGCGAGTACAACTGTATTATCATCTACTTCAGGACTGTTTACCCTCTTCATTGGTGCATTCCTGGGCCAAGATTCCTTAAGTGTATCAAAAGTAGTCGCTGTTTTTGTTAGCATGGCTGGTGTTGGAATGACAACTCTAGGAAAAACTTGGGCAGCAGATGAGGCCCAACTTAATCCTTCTTTGTATGTCTTTCCTGAGCTCTATTCAGTTTAACATAGTTTGATCCTGCAATCTTAGTTCTCTGGGTAATGCATGCTTCTGTCGCGAGAAGCGACCAATGTATTTTTGAAATTGAAATCTCTATGGAAACAATGGCAGATTGATAGCTTAATCATGATTTTTTATTTATTGATGGAATAGTTTTGTGTAAGCCTACATACTAGCAGCATTTTTTCTGTACTTTAAGATGGCATGGAGGGATACATGAGAATAATGGCGTTTTGCTTTTGTTACAAGATTTTTTTGGTATATAAATATCCAGTGCTGATTTTGCCGTTATGGGTTTGAGTTTTCTATCGTATATCTGAGCTTTGAATTCTATAGTATGTCTGACACTGACTGACAATAACATTTTCTCTTGCAAAGAAATGGCAAACGCACTCTTGCTGGGGACGTTTTTGGCCTTCTATCAGCTGTTACATATGGACTATTTACTGGTTGGGAGATTTCTGAGTTCATGCTCAATGTTGAACTAAACTACAGGATGGATAATGGCAAAAAATAACAATTATTTCTATATATTTTGCAGTACTTCTCAAGAAGTTTGCTGGCGAGGAAGGAGAAAGGATTGATGTTCAGAAGCTGTTCGGATATGTTGGTTTGTTCACACTTGTAGCCCTATGGTGGCTTGGTAAGTGTTCTTCTACATCCTTGCGTTTGAATCTTCAGTGTTTTCTTTCCATTCAATGGATAGTTTATATGTATATTGGAACATGATTCTAAAGTCAGTGTAGATTGCGGAATATCTTTTCTGGAATTTTAAGAAAATTGTTTTTCTTTCTGGTTGAATCACAAGAAATTATGCGTGAGATTTGTCAAAAAAGAAGGAAGCAATACCTTTTTGAGGCCTTTTCTCCTTATGTTTTCACTGATGGGCTGGTGGAATATAAGAGAGAATCAGTGTAACTTGAGCAGGATGACAGGGGAAATTTGGAGCTATGAAGGCAACAAAACCAAAAAATGTACCTGTTGGTCAAACGCTGTATGTGATGGAAATGAAACCAAAAAATGTGGTATTTCAAACTTCTTAAATGCGAATAGTACAGATATGGGCCTTCCTTTTCTTTCAGTTTGCTCCTGCAACACTCATTCTTTTCTCCATTTGGAGAAAGTTATGCTCTTAGAGTAAAGCCAGCAAAACTAGTTTTGAATAATCCACATGAAAAGGATAAGAATTAAAAAAAGAAAAAATGAAGAAAAGAGAATTGGAAAGGAGGCTCAAATTGGGATTACAGCAGCAAAGCTTGTTCCCTTAACCATGAGTAACCAAGATCACATAATTATATTAAGACCAGGAATTTTTGGCGGATGGTCATGTGCAAGTATTAGTAAATTGTTCTTTTCATCTAGTGAAACAAGTGGTGATCTTTTATCATTTTATCATTTTGATGTGTTCTCATGTAATGGTTAGTTTTTATGTTTTCAGAGGAAGACTTTCATCTTCCCATTGTTTTACTATATTATTGTGAGACAGAATTGTCTAGTAGCTGGGTAATGGTTGCTTGTGTTCATTTTGTGTAATATTCATGTTGCTTTGTCATCAAGTGACAGTTCTCATTTTCATTGTTGCTTCAGTGTGGCCATTAACCGCGTTAGGCATAGAGCCCAAATTTACAATTCCTCACTCTGCTAAGATGGATGAAGTTGTTATTGCAAATGGGCTTGTAGGAAGTGTTCTTTCGGACTATTTCTGGTATGTGCAAAAACTATAGCTTTTAGTCAAGTTGTTCCAGATTTCTTTTCTTGGATAATAACTCTGTTTTGCTCAGGGCATTATGTGTTGTCTGGACAACTCCACTGGTAGCCACCTTGGGCATGTCTCTTACCATCCCACTTGCCATGTTGGCCGATATGGTGATACATGGACGCCATTATTCAGCCATCTATATTCTGGGTTCAGTTCAAGTAAGGAGTTTGTGAAGATAAAAATGATTAGATGCTTTTAGCCCTTTTATAGAATAATTGAAAAAAAAATTGCACATGAAAACAACTAGAATCAGCAGAAGGATCCAAAAATTTGAACCCCCCATAGGCAGTACATCAGGCCAAAAAATGACTAGAGAAACTTAATCATAATGATTTGCATAACTGCAAGAAGGTAATAACAGAGGAAGAAACACCATATTTAATTAGATTGGAAGCATCATTCGTAAATTACATTATTCTGTGGCGTGTAGTTCTATCAATCAGGAATCTAATGAAAGGACTTGATACCTCTCTGTCTGTCAGACTATATTCTCTAGGGTAGCAGGTAAAGTTCAAAAGCAGCTTTCTTGCACATTCTGAGAAGACATGTCCACAACTTTCTTCAAAAGTTAAGAAGAAAAATGGGGAGTGGGATGCCTGTAGTTGCATATTTATATGCGTATGATTCTGGTTATAAGTGTTAAGAGTGAAAATTTTCCAGCTGATATAGTAGAAACTAACGAAATATCATAGACTGGCATACCCCAATTGAGCTGAAGATTCTTCACATGCAGGTGTTTGCAGGATTTATTATAGCCAATCTTTCGGATTGGTTTACAAGAACTTTGGGATTATAGCATATGCTTAAATTGCATTTCTGTGGCAATTACAATTTTTCAGCAAGTGGGCATCTGCAAGGCCACAGAAAAACCGAATGCAATTTTGTTACAAAACTCTAGCCGTGATACCTTCATTTTTTCCCTGTCTTACGGGTGGGAACACAAATTTAGCAAGTTGTATCTTTTGGACAAAGTTATCCGGTTTCCTAGGACTGCTTACTGTTTACTCTTGTTCCCTGAGGGAGCACAAAAGGATCTGTACAGGTATACATGTTAATATCCAAGTGTTGAGACTACTCCTGTCGAGTTGAATATAAAGTCTCTCTTACTTGGTGAATATTTGCATACAAACTCTTATAGTAGGTGCAAAGCTGTTTTCTGAGCTGTTCAAGTAGTTAACACGAGGCCACTGTCTCAGCATACAAGGAACCTAGGTCTAAATTAGGTGGTCCCCTTTTTAAGTTTGTAGGTGAAATGGAGCTAATTTCAGAGCGTTTATGTGCTTGAGTTGCTTGTAATATTTTGCATACCATCTCCATGAACTATGACATGAAGAGTGAATGGCCTGATTTTCAGCAAAACAATCATTTGTTAGTGCATCTGCAGTAGGGTTTGGTACCACTATTCTCGTCGTAATTTTAAATGGGTTTTGCAGTGCTTTCATTGGTTGAAGTTTTTAATTTTTCAACCTTAAGCTAATCGAGCTTAATCTAACTAAAGTGTATATCGTTTTCTTTACAAGCTGATAGTTGGTGACACAAAAGAACAAAAAATGAGAAAGGAGACAGCATTACTTTTCCAGCACAAGGTAACCCAGATGGTAAAGATTGACCAGCTATATTTCAGTGATGTAGCCGTGTATACGAGGGAGAGTCACACATGGAAAATGAAATTTGCCTAACCACAAAAGATGATAAAATTAGACGCGAGAATTTTGGAAGATCCAAGACTTGAAGCCCAAGCATAGAACCACACTTTGAATAGAATGATTATACGAAGAATGAGTTTCTGTGTGATCTTTAAAAAAAAAAAAAATTATTGATTGCAATTACAACAATGTGAAACCATGCTACATTACATAATTGAGGCCCCATAATTTCCTCCATCCTCCACATCTACTACGCCCTTAAATATACAAAAATGCAACACCCCTGTCCAGTGGAGGCTTTTACTGTTATTCTCATTTCTACCTAATTCTCATCTTCACTGTTATTCTCATTTCTACCTAATTCTGATCACTTTATGAGTGTTCACGCAGATTTTCTAAGAAACACAACAAGACATAATGGACATATATCTCACATTCAATACATCCTTCAATCATTCAATCTTTCACTATTAGCTGTGGTGACCACTTGAGATGCAGATTGAGCTTCCCGGAAGGAGTACCGTCTATTGGGAAAACATCTGTAAATTCTCCCTCCAATATAACCCTTGTGAGTGTCATGATGCATCTTCCCATTTTATCCTGAAAAATCAGTTGGCATAAGTTCAGCAGTGGAACAACTAAATCTCACTCCATATGGTTAAATACTTCAAACTCTTAAGAGAAAGGCAGGATACAAAAATGACATGGAAAGAACAAAATTCAAGCCCTAACCACTAGACATAGTGCTTCTCCCAATACCCAAAAGGGGAGGCTAAAACTCAAGAAAAAGTTACGATCATTTCCTCATTACCAAAAAGAGTCAAGAGCCCTCTGCTGATTTAGTAGCTACCTTTCAAAACAATAGCCATTAAGAAGAAGGAATTCAAAGATGATGACCAAAACGATCAAAGTGTTATAGCTCATGAGAGTTATTCATCAGAGTTTCCCAGTGTTCTACTATTTTTGACCAATGGCAATTTATTTCCTTAGCAGAGTCGTGATTGCATACTTCCAACCGCAAGTTTGGAGATTATATGTTTTCTATAGTCTTCATACGTGTTCAAAGGGTAGGAGGGAGGAGAAGTCGTAAAATTAAGATCAAGTCCTGAACTAGTTCTCCCCAAAAAATGAACAAATAAATAAAATCAGTAACTTCAAATTGGCACTTCAGTACATTATAACTTTCTCTGTTTGGTTGAAGAATTTATATTGATTCGCACTTTCAAAATCTGAAACAAACAAAGTGCTTATTTAACTTGGCGAGACAGAACAAATGGAAGCAGCTAAAAGAGTTACCTTCCCAAATGTGTCATGGTCGTAGACTTCCAACATTAACAAATCATGCAATCCATCCTCCACAACAAAGTCAAATGTTTGATTCCAAACTGGATTTAATGTGTCATTCAAAACCTGAGATAATGAAAAGTAATAAATATTATGCAATTGTCAAGCCATTAAGTTAAAATAAGAGCTCGCAAGGTAGACATCTCATTTGTGTTAAACAAGTTATTCTGAATTGTATTGATTTACAACTGTGTTTGGGTGATTTCATTTGCCTATGACTATGCTTTTAAATTTAATTCAAGCAGGAAGAAGTAGTTCAATCTTTTAAACATTAAACCTAGGAACTACTATTGTTAAAAAGTTCAAATAAATTAAAACCAAATGAGAACAGACCCTAGAACCTTTAAGAAGGTATGCAAAATAAAATGGATTATATCAAACAGAAGACAGTCATAAGAGAGAACCTGGAAGCACATGTATTCTTTGCTCAACCACAAAATAAAATATGGCAAATAAGATTGTAAGTTTCCCTTTCATTTTCCTTAAAGTTCTCATTCTTTGCAAGGGCAAATCAAATTTAATGACCATAGGTAATCAAAATCTTACCCTAGTCTTATTCTTCTGTTTGGACTTCTTCATTTCAAGTACCACAAAAGGATCAGACTTTCCCATAAGATCAACAGATGGTAAATCTTCTGCAGATATTACTGTAACAGAAAGAACTCCTCTGACAATAACGTCCCTTTTCCTGTGTAAAGCAGGTTTTTCTGTATCATCAGGGTCAATATCCTGCTTAAGGGCCTTCTCCAAGTCAGTCAATCTAAAGTCAGGGTTGAAGTGATTCAGTAATGCACTTTCACTCCCAAAAGGAATGTATAAAAGCTCCAAATGAACCTGTAATACAAAACAAAACAGGAGACAGGAAGCACAAAGGTATTGAAGGGAGTGTAGAAAACAAACTAATATAAGAGAAGAACATTCAGCATCCAAATATGTTGATCTACACTTTTTGGATCAGAATTTTGGACGTGGATTAGCAAAAAGTCAGTGAGGTTTTGTCATTCACATAAACATCATGAGCTAGCTTTCGGAGATGCAAAGTAAAATTCCATATCATTTTAGAGAATACTTAGTTGTCATGCTCTGCAGTTGTAAGTTGTTATGATACCACACAGAGTAGCTAATACTTGGGGAATTAACCCAAGAAGACATTGACGCCTCAGCCACTGATTATAAAAGCATAAGTTAATACCCCTCATTGTGATACTCCATCAAAGTCATCATGTACCCCTCAAAATGCTAATAAATTAAATGGAAAATAAATTGTCATGACCAATTTTCTCAAATTATGTACCTTAGTACAGGCCTAATTGCATATTTCCAAGATGTAAATAAACTGTAAACAATCATAAGTATAACTCATGCTATATTTTGAACCACCAGACATGGCTAGTAAGAGAACAGTACTACAGCCAAGTTCCTATACCACCCAATTCCTTCATCCAATGTTGTATGACATACCTTTTCTTCTCTTTTCGGATGTCTCAAAGTGCTGCACAGATGCTCAATCTGTTACTTTTCTTCATTTTTATAATATGATTATGATGTTCAATGTCAATGATTAAATAGGCACAAGAAGACTCAATTTACTTACAGACATGGATTAATTCACTTGTCCAATTACTGCACTCAGTAATGACAGCAATTAATCATAGCCATAAAACCTTAAGATTGCAAAAAATGTGACTTTGCCCTTCTCACCTGACCCCTGTTCTTTGTATCCCTTTGAATCTCCAAATCTTTCACAAGTTTCAACCAGACATCCTTAACCTTCCCAGGTACAAGGTCCTTCAACAAAATTTGAGCACAACCAATGAATTCAGAAGCTTGAATCCCTTCGTCATCATAAACCCTTACTGTCAAGTGTTGAGTGGATGCATCTTCGACTATGAACTCAAAATGTTCATTCCAAATTGGACTTGTTTGGTTGTTCTGGAAAGTAATGTGGAAATGCATTCAGCACAAGAATGAATGGAATGCTAGAAAAGCAGGATTAGACAGATTTGATTTCTCACAATTGTTTTGCTTGTCTTTGTCCTGTTGCGCAGTGGGCGTATGAACAATTCTGCATATGGATCAGATTTCCCAATGAAGTCCTTGTTTGTCAACTCCTTAGCTTCTATAAGCTTCACATGTAGTATTCCAACAGGCTTTAGCTCTAAGTCACTGTAATCAAAACAATATAGAACAAATAATACCATCAAAATCAAAATATATTACGAGGATAAGGTTATGTTTTCAACTAAAAAGTGTGTAAGGGTGCTCATGACTACTACATTAGAGAAAATTTGAACTAATGACTTTCTCCTCTTGGAAGATAGTCATGTGACATAGTTAGGAGAACTTAGGGGAGAAAAGAGTAACTACCACAGGTTGCAATAGACCAAAAAAGGGGCAAAAATAAAAAAAATGAGATTTCCTAGACACGAAGTCTGTTTTTCCTAACAAAAAATGTACTTCGGCAAACCTCAACTCATTTGTGCTGTCAAGCAATCTGTCTTTTGTTTCTACTGAAGATAAGCTCTGGAATGCTGATGCTACAAAGATTACTCTATTTCTACCAGTTAAAGCCAGTATTCTGCATTGTAGTCAAATAGATATTCAACTTTTTTTTTTAAATAAATAAAGATTCAACTTATCTTGAGATGAAGAGTGTTTTCCATTGACAGAGTAAAATCACTCAGCATGTAAGACCAGCAAATTAAGTGTATCACAGTAATTATATTCAAATGGCAAAGATGCAGATTTTAATGACAGAGAACTTCTAATAAGCAAAAATGTATAGCTTAAGCAGCATGATCATCGACATTGCTACATTTAAAATCCCATGATGGACATATATGTTTTGCTAGACTTGAATTTGCATGAGGGAAAAAAGAAAAAAGAAAACCAGAGCATTTTATGAGCACTCTCATTATGAAGCAATGCAACTAGCAAAAGTGCTTTTTGAATTATGACTAGCATAGCAATGAAAAGACCTATTACATATGGAAAAATAAGACTACCGGTATCAAGAATCAAATTAAGCATGCAAATAATGTTAAACTGTTTAACAATGTTTTCTCCATCAATTTATCCCTAGTACCTCCCTACTACGGGACAGGATTGATTTACTTCTACAACTATATTGTGGTGCCAGATTGATTTGTCCCAGCATTAATAAATCACAATTTGTAGAAAGACTAAAAACAGCTAAGAACTTGAGGTTCTCTCTAAACTGAGTGGAAACCTGATCTTTTACCTATAGTCTCCTGGTAATATGGGAACAATCTTACGAACTGGCCAGGTGATAGAATCTTCAATGGCATCTCGTATCATTTCCTGCACAAAGAGAAAGGCAAACACATTATAAATCCTTCCGTTTCCATAATCTAAAAATATTTCCATTACAAAGGCAATGAGAGTCATTTGCTACTACTAAAATCTCACAAGGATAATCTTCTAACTTTTGACTCACATGCACCATGTATCAGATATTATCACATACTTATGCAGCCTTGCAGAAACTCATAAGATCTTAAAATGTTCTGTGTGAAACTCTTGAAATTATTTCACCAAAACATAGAGTAGCATGGACAATTGATAAATGTAATCCTTCCGTTTTCAGAATAGTGGGTAAAGCAGTAATTCAGTATAGCGGCAATCATCCAATCACAAATTAGTTAGGCAATTTTCAGCGGTCCATTTATCCAAATACTGCTATTTTTATTGCAAATTAAAGAAATAGTGTTGGTTTTATTCCTATTACCAAAATAGGGAAAGCAATTTATAGGAAATCAAATTTGTAGTTTCCTTTTCTTCTTTGCCATTGTTCCTTCTTCTGCTGTTGTGGTTAATCATTTTTCCCAAACTCCCTCCATTCTGCCCTCTCCTCTCTTCTCCTTCTCCTTATTCTCTTCTCTTCATCAATTCTCTATGCACATGTGAGAAGGGAATCATAATGCAGAACAGCAGCCACAAAAACAGATCATGTGCAGAGCGTCCTTTAGCATCTTTCATTCCCAGTAATTCCCTCTCCACCACCATGCCAATATCAAACTACAACAGCACAGGTGCCTTCTTCCATTTGCTCTGTCAGCCAAATCCTGAGCTTGATAATCACAATGATGAAGATGTTAAGGTAGATTGCTGTCAGATTCATGTTAGTGTAAAGGGGCAGGCAGTCAGGCTGTCCTCACAGCCTTCAACTCCAGAATGCATTAGCAACAGGAACAGAAGTCATCCTCATTGTCCATGATGAGTAAGACAAAATCTATTAATACTAGAAAGTGCAGGGCAAGAATAAAACCTGGGTGCAGGCAAAGTGGATGATTACGAAAGTAGACTGGTACTACCAATATTGGGCCTTGGAGGCTGTGCAACTAAAGCAAATATATTATTCAGTTGGAAACTCTGGAGAAGAGACTAAGGAGGAGGAGAGTGAAAAATGGAGACAGTTTGATAGAAAGAAAAAAAACTGTCAGCAGAGAAGAAGAAGTCTGTTTTTCAGGAATCAATGTCCTTAGTTTGGGAAAACCAATAAACCAACAATATTTTTGTACTTATCAGTACAGATATCCATGTTTTGAGCAAATAACCTGCCTTTCAACTGCTCTACTAGATGTTACCCAGATATTCTACAGTATCACAATTTAATAACCAAAATTTCATTGGCTGTTCAGCAAATTGGCATTCATAGCACATAGTTCCATGTGTAAGCTAATGAGTAATAGATAAAATAATCCACTGCTGCAATCAGACCAAATGCAGATTAACATTGTCAACCTTTAATAATACAAAAATGGCAGAGTATGCACCTGAAATGTGTCAAAGTCATCCAAGTAACCAGAAGAGATCAAGTAAGAAACCTCCAAAGAATGGAAAATGTCCATACCCACATTTTTAATTTGCCCAATGATGTGTAAGTTGTTATGAATAGAAACAGGAAGGAGACCACATTTCTAAACCCAGGCAATGCATTATGATTTTGGTGATACACTGGTAACCATTTACTCATACTTACAAAATATTTCATGACCTATCCAACAATACTTCCAATAATGTATCGATGCAATAGAGTTAAAAGAGAAAGAGCTCCCAAACCTCAATAGCATCAGATATTCCTGGAATTGCTGTGATCTCTCCACCAATGACTTTGAGGGTAAAATCCAGATTTTTCTGCAGAAATATGTAGAAAACTGTAATAACAGAATCAAGTGGAGCTCCAAAATGAAAATTTTATCCTCAAGGAAACAAATAACACAAACATATTAATATATACATGCTTATACATATGACTACCAGCTATATTTGTGTTTGCAAATGGAATTTCAATTGTATATGTATGTTTGTTCAGTTGTACTGAAATGCATAAAGGTGGTTCACCTTTTGTCTCAGTGAGTAACACACAGCTCCAAAACAGGGAAATTCATCAACCAGGGGTTTGAACATTAATCTGAAAACCCCAGTAAATCCAATATTCTTTACCTGCATGAAACAAATAAAGTAATAAATTATGCTATGTAAGCTGAACTTTATACACACGCATTCACTTGTAAAATATATCATACTGTTAAGAGGAATTTGTTTGAGACATGAAAACTAATTTCTTAGTTGTATACATATATGCCTTCTAAGAAAAGTACCAAAAGAAGTACTAAAAATTTAGTCCAGTGTATACCAGCCCAAGGACATCATTGCTAGGATATGTTCTTGCTAATCTGAACAATATAAATAAGGTGGAAATCAACAGATGTCTTAATACATAACACAGTGTAGTATTCTCAGACTTTAATGGACTGTCTATGAACCGATTGTCAAACCCAAACAACTACAATATGCAGAGTACTCTCTGTTGCTCTAGGCCAAGACCAGCAGATCAAACAACATAAAGTTAAAACCTTTCACTTACAACATTCATGAAAATGAATGAGGAAGAGAATACGAAGCTAGATTAGCAGAAATGACAGTGGTCTCAGGAATCTACTTTACTAGCTTAAATGGAAAAAAACTTCTGTATGGGCAAGATTCAAGATAGGTAGCAAACACTTTCTACTGGAAAAAAACTAGCTAACAGAAGTATAGTGTTAGATCTATTAAAAACTTTCACAAGATGGCTGAAGAATAAGAATTATCCATTTTAATTAGGAAAAGAATCTGTCTAAGGCATGCCAAAGTATCATTGAGTCTGAATGAGTGCATTTAAAAGCTGCAAAACCAAACATATCATGTTCCCAAGAATTGTGGCATTGGAAAGAACAATCTTCAGTTCTTTCAACTTGAATTCAGAAAAAGTAACCCCTTCAAAACAAATGGGAGGCTGTTTCTCCTATATCTATCCTTCCTCAGGAAAAATTAACAGGATGTATGTGTTACTGAAACCCATAAATCTTCAACATTCATCCAAAATAATCTATAGAGACAATTTAGATTGTTACATTCTTGAGAACATTAACTTGTATGCCAACTTCACCAGGCCCAGACTGAAGTAGTTGTCGAGTTCACAGAGACACTACCAAAAGCAACTAATTCATGGATATGCCAAAAACAC
This sequence comes from Gardenia jasminoides, assembly GCA_013103745.1. Taxonomy (NCBI): domain Eukaryota; kingdom Viridiplantae; phylum Streptophyta; class Magnoliopsida; order Gentianales; family Rubiaceae; genus Gardenia; species Gardenia jasminoides. The sequence continues at coordinate 27,227,627 of CM023103.1, forward strand.
CAGAAAACCCCTGCCCCCCATTGTTTCATTCGAGGGTAATATTTTGAGGTTGAAAATAAACAAGAAGGAAATATAAGCCAGATCTGTCTACAAAAATATAGAACAACAAAGAAATGCACAAATAATGCAGAATATTGGATAAGAAAATTCCAGAAAATGTTCTCTATCCTGAGATTTTAAATTAATCTCATATACACATTGGAGTAATGGAGTTGACACATCATCAATCATATAGAAAAAGTGTTGCCATTATTCCTATACCAAGATGGCTATATTCGTGAATGTCACAAGTCCATTAAGTGAATTATATGAACAAAAACCTGTATTGGTAGTTTAACTCCAACTCTGGTTTCAATGTCAATTATAATACTGGGATTTCCATCCCACTGCAACTCCAACTCCATAACAATTTCCCCAACATCACCATCAATCACGGCAACTCCTGCAAGACATCAAAAAGTTTCTAGCTGTTTATCAGTGCCCAATAGATGAAGAACATAAGTTTTCCTCTTTACAGTTTAGAAGGGGACGAATTTTTTATTTTAATCCCAGTCCCTTATGTCACATGCGCATGAATGATTACTCTCAACAGTTGAGGAATATGCATCATTGTCTTTCTTGTTTCAGTCAGCAAGGGCAAGAAAGCCAAGAAACAGAATTGGAAGTTATGAAGTGTGAAATTGTTGATTGAAGAAAAGTACCACCAGGGTGATCAAAGGATGACATTTGTAAACTGTTTTGTAGTACTTGAATTATGTTAAGCTAGATAAATATTCATCAATTTGAATATCCCAATTTTGACTGAATGTTACATGGCTTTAACTCTCTCTCTCATTAACCAATCAATCCAATCTATCCACATTGATCTCTTTGGTCTTTCATTTGTTTTCCGAATTCCTTTCATAGGATGGGCATTCATTTTATACTGAAACTGTATTTACCTGAAATTCTAACTTCCTCACCATACAATGTTCCAAATAGCCAATAGAATCCTTTGGAGTGAACACAGAAGATTATATGACATTTAGTTTCTTTCTGATCTCTTGGCATATCAGATAATTGCATGTCCTAAATGATTCACTCTTGAGGTGTAAATAGTATCATCAAGAGAAGCTATAACAAGTGCATCCAGCAAAGAGCCAGTTAGTTAAAAAATTAACAGCCTGCTGCTTTTGCTTCCTAAAAGTAGACACTACAAGTTCATTAACTGGGGATGCAGCACAAGAACACCAGAATGCTAGTTTAAACATTGTTCTAACAAATTAAAACACAATTTTATAATACCACTGTCTCTATACTCTTTGGAAGACCAGTTATAACCAATTAAATTAACTGATAAAACATGTCTACTTAGCGTCTTATTCATCATGCCATAAATTTCACAAATGTCAAATAAAAGGAAACAGAATACGAATTGAACTCGCCTACAAATTGTGGGGGCACGGTACCGAGGGTCAACTTTGAGAACTTCAAAGATGCTAAGATAGCTGGTCTATATTGCTCGAGGATTGGCTCAACAGAGCTTCTTATCAATTCAGAAGCTGCCTATGTCAAAATATGAAGAAAAACCTATTGAGATAATATCAAATTTCAACATCCTAACAGTTATACTCTGGGCGATTAATGAACAATAAACTTTCCTTATCATGAACAAAGCACTGAGGGAAAAAATACACACACACACACACACACACACACATATATATATATATATATCTACCTCATTGATATATGGCCAGAGCTTGTCAAGGTGATGATTAAGCCAAGTTAACTGAAATAAATAAAATAGACGTATTTATTACCTACTAGATGACAAAGTAATCGTGAGAATATCCATTTGCTTGAAAAGTAAAGTAGAGCATGGATTGGTTATCAAGACAAAATTACACAAAGACAGTCTTGTACGCAAAAGCAGAGGGGGCAATTTAACTCAACTTCTGTAGCTGCGTAAAGACTACCCAAGAAGGATAGGCCTCAGGTGGCAGAAGTTTTCTGGAATCCTGAACAGTCATCCTCGCAAAAGCTGCAATGGTTGCTGCCTAAGAAACATTACAGACACATGAAAGGATGAAAATCACTCCCAACGTGTTAAGAGAATCAATACGTATCAAGTTAAGAAGATAATACACTCAGATATAGTATTGGCCAAGGATGAAATACAGAAAGATATAATGAGAAATTGTGTTAAGGGATATTGATTACGTACCAACTCAGAGCGATTTTTGGATCTGGTGTTCTGAAGTCGAGCAAACCCGACCATCAAACCCAGGCCTAATGCAGCACCTAAAAAGAAACCAAGGACAAAGCCCATCTCTTTCTTTTTCACAAGACTAGGAAAGAAGAATCGACCCCTGAAACAGTGCTAGTAGACAAGCTCAGAAATTCATTCTTCGTGGACGAAAATGATGATCAATAATGATGGCAGTGACAAGAAGCCACTGAAATGAAGTTTTTTTTTTTGCTTTTATTTGGGGGGAGGGGGGGGTGTGTGGGGGCAGGGGGGAATGAAAGAGCAACAGAATTTCGGTTGGGAAGTTGAGATAGGAATGTACGGAGATAATCTGCAGGTCTTGTCTAATTTTAAAGAATTTATCAATGATTGATAATCAAATTAAATTATTCAATGTTTCTGATGAGTTGGATTGATCTTCTGGAACAAGAAAGATACATCTTCTTATTCTTTCCTTCCGTCATCTGCAACCCTCCATCTGTTTTGTCTGCTCTTTTGTAAATGGTCTTTTATATGCATGGTGAGGTGAGCCATTGCCATCTTCACTGTCCTTTTCTCATTTTTGGGCAATCAAAATCAACATTGGTTTGATTATTATTGTTGCTTGAAACTTGCAAAGATTACTGATTTACTACTGCAATCTATCCGGGGTATTTTTGTATATTTCACAAAATCCAATATGTCACATTAACCCCCTAGTCCCTAGCATGATAAGATAAACAAAGAATTTCTAAAGGATACTAACTATACGTTACCAGCAAGATTTCGTGTTATCATCTTCTTTTGGGGTGCACTGAAACATCGTACATCTATTCCAAATAAATAGGAAAAGAAATAAAAAAAAAATGGATGAATCAAATCTTCAAGAACAAATATACTTGAAGTTCATAAGATTTTAATACTCAATAATGTCCATTCTTGTCATTCTAGAACTATTTCATCCGGAGATGTACAAACCCTAGTCTATCTTGTTAACTTTTGTTGTTACTCTTGAACATGTTTCAAGTTTTGAATTGAAATGCTTGATTTATATACTGAGTGATGTCCTCTATTTCATCCAAATGCTTTTCTAATGCATTTCACAAAGCAAGAGAGGAGTTTAAGAGAGTAGTTGTAATATACCTTATATTTTGTTTGTGGTTTCAGAATGTGTTTGGATAAGAAATTATCTGAAATTATTTTTTCTAGAAAATATTATAGTACTTTTTCTGATAAATTATATATGAAATGAAAAAATGATTAAAAATATGTTTATGATATATATATACACACACATATATATATATATATATATGTGTGCGTGTGTACGTATGTATTTGCAAATAAAAGCATGTCCAAATGAAAACTAATCCAAGGGCACAAATGAAAATCCCTGGAACTCACTTGTGGGCAAGCATGCAAAGAAGAAATTTCGGGTACTTGTTAACTCCTATTCACCCAAGGAAAAAACAAGAAACGAACAGGATAAGTTTACACCTTCTCAGCCCGGCCGGGCTTATCAGAATCACTAGATCTGGATAGATCAAACCAGGTCAACCTATTATTACCTGCGCCTCTTGGGTTGAGTCCTGCTAAAATGTTCCCTCGTGTCTGGAAAACAGAAAAGATGGAATCGGCCCCCCACATTTCATCAATGTCTGTCACAACAGTGACGACTCAAATCTTATCAAGATATGCAGCAAAATTAATCACTACTTCATAGTTTCAATGCCTATAAGAAAGAGGGGGAAGAAAAGCTTCGATTTCGCACTCATATTCAAATCTGTATACTTTGAAACTGAGGGTGCGGAGTCTCAAAGAGATCAGCAGCTCAAGAAAGACTTTTCTGAGCTCCTTGCCTTTTACTCATTTGGCATCCAACCAATCCCACATCGATTAATGTCTTAGTACTAGAAGAGTTTTCGACAAGATTAAGGGGACATTGGACTACGTTGTCAGAATTCATGCATGAACACTGGCTCATATACTGTTCACTATCCAAACCCCATAAACACTGCTGTCCATCCATCCGTTTTTGAGGTAATGAAAGACACTTTCGCTCTCAGCTACCAAACTCTTTTCAGTTCATTATTGACTCGACTCCTGAGCATCAGAATGGAACCAGGAACCAGCCCTGACGCATTGCTCGTAAATAAATCGTATTCGCTTGTAGGCCATCAGCCTGGGGCCTCAGATTTCCTGCTCTTTATAAGAGTATATACAAATAACGGAAGGTGCTGTAGATAGCTTGGGCCGGTCTAGGAATGAAGCATCTGGACGAACGGTTGAATCTGATAAGTAGGGGCTTCATTTTTCAAGCGGAATTGGATTTATGCTCTCATGGAAGTTCTGAGGAAGTGAAATGGGGTTTGTACTGTTAGCCATTTCTGACGAGAAGGCTAGCTCACCTGCAAATGCTATGGTGAAAATTTGCTTGAGAATTTGTAAGCCAGAGTTACTCTACTCCATGATCCGCCGTTTGTTGTTTGACACATATTTACAGGATATTAGATGGGTCAACCCATAACGAAAGCATAATTTGTATAGTAGCATATTCTCGACTCAAAAAAAAAAAAAAAACATGGATTTGTATCAAGACTCACCCTAGAAGTCCCACCCATAATTTGAACTGGCATGGTACGAGATTAAATTTCGATGGAAACTCTGACCTGCTCACCAAAGACTAATCCTGAATATTGGAGTTGATCACTGGTCCCTGGGACCAAACGGAAAAAAAAAAAAAAAATGCAAAGCCGTAATGCTATGTTTTCCTTTTGGAAGGTCTAATCTTTGCTACTAGGCATGGAAATACACACGAAAAAATAGAAGTGGTAGATCTTACAAAATTTTATCTGCAGCTTACTTATATAATTTCATATAGCATACTTGACTCACTGTAATATATATAATTCCATATGATGTATTTGATTTATTGGTTTGATTCTCCAACACTTTTCTTCCTCTGCAATGGTGTTGTGTTTGGATAGTTTACTTTAAAAAAGAATATTGTAAATATTATCCTACTTGTATCACCATCACAATTTTTAACTATCTTGTTATCTCATATACAGTAAATCACAAAAAGTATTATTTCAAATAATTTCATATCCAAACATATTGAAATAGTATTCTAAAATATGAACTAGACCGGTCAATCCAATTGGTTTAACCTGAAATCAGTTAGCAATCCACCCGGAATTAACATATTAAACCGGGTAGCAATCCACCTTGTCAAAAATCCGAGGAGAAAGCTGCTCTTTTTTTTTTTTTTTTGGTTTTCTTGACTTATATTTCATGATCATAACTTTGATATTATTTATTTTTGACCTTTGTTTGAACAATTCATTTTTAGAAAGGATCCTTAAAAGGCACATTGCCATAATACCTTGGATAGTGCTCACGGTTGGATCTTGCAGTGCAGTTTTTTCTTAATCAAAAAACAAGAGTGAAGCAAATCCGGTTTGGTTTCAAAGGTTTTTAAAGACGTGTGCACTAACATGAGATGAGAGTGGCACACTATGACCGGTAAATCGGAAGACTGACAAACTGACCATCCCCCACCCCCCCAAACAACCCATAAAAACTACCAGAAACTCTGCGACACTGCCGCCGTTGTGGCTTCCTCTTTCTGCCATTGATTGATCAGCATCACACCATTACATTACGTGATGCTTCCATCTTCCTTTTTGCATCTTTCACTCATGCAATTTTAGACCCGTCATCACATTCTTTATCCAAATCCACCTCTAATTACTCACTCCATCAGGACCACGCGTATTCATCAGCAAGAAAGAAAAATAATTCTCATCATCAAAAAACACACCCACTCAGTTAGTCAATGTGTACGTTATCGAAATATAATTTGTTTCCATCAGCATCCGCTAATGCCTGCTTCTGGGTTTTGATTTCATAGCCAGTTGGATTACCACATTACCATATCAATCCATCACATTAAAGAGAAACAGGGAAAAAAGAAAAGAAGAGAAAGAAAGAAATGGCGGGAAACGATTGGATAAACAGTTATCTGAATGCGATCCTGGACGTGAAGGATCCGGCTGGCGGATCGGCCAGCGACGCCAAGCCATCTCAGCTGTTGAGGGAGCGGGGCCGCTTCAGCCCAGCCCGCTACTTCGTCGAGGAAGTTATCACCGGTTTCGATGAGACCGATCTTCATCGCTCCTGGGCTCGCGTAAGTACCACCTAGCGTCTGCTTCTCATTACTTGTGTCTCCTCATCTCATGCATGTTGCAGCTCCTATAGATTGTCAATTTTTGCTCCCCAGATCCATTACGGTTAGTAGCGTTTACTGATTCATCTGCATGCACTTCGAGTTTGTAGTATTTTGAGTGATTGTAAATTCATTTTTGCAGGCTTCGTCGATTAAGGATTCCCAAGAAAGAAATACCAGATTAGAGAACATGTCCTGGAGGATTTGGAATTTGGCTCGCAAGAAGAAAAAGGTCTTCTTTTTTCTTTTTTCTTTTTTGTTGTGGTTTTGCGTTTTGCTTCTATCTTTTATAACTTAAAATGTTCACTATTTCTGTCATTGTTGGTTGCAAATTCTTTTTAAGTATTTGCATTTTAGTGACTAAAATCATGAAAATTTTCTCTCGTGATGCTGATGTGGCTTAATTAGTTTGGGGGCATCATTGCACTGATACGTTTTGGTTTTTTTTTTTCAATTGCCAATCGCATTGGCATTGGCATGATGCATTTGCTCTATACATTGATCAGTACAGGAGTTAATAATAAACGTGAAACAATACTACATCACATTTAGTTCACAAAGTGGTGCCTTTCACAATCTTCATTTACATTTAATGGTTGGCCCTGCCTCTGTACTCTTGCTACTTCGTAGATTGAGAGCGAAGAAGCTCAGCGTCTGAACAAAATGCATGTTGAACGTCAAAAAGGCCGATGGGAGGCTACAGCTGACATGTCAGAAGAATTATCTGAAGGAGAAAAAGCAGACATGACGAGTGATCTTTCAGCTCATGGTGGTAGCACAAGAGGTAGAATGTCAAGGGTCAGCTCTGTGGATATGATGGCGAATTTGGCTAATCATTACAAGGAAAAGAGACTTTACATCGTCCTAATCAGGTTCTATCATTTTCTTTTGGAGTCTTTACGTGAAATTTTTACCTTTTAAGTGTTTAGTGTTCCCAACAAGCATTTTGATCCCCTTTGTGAGCTGGCAGGAGACCGTTGAGCTATGAATCAATAGAATAGTTATCCTAACATATTGAGTTTTTCTGCAGCCTCCATGGCTTGATACGGGGAGAAAATATGGAGCTTGGTCGGGATTCTGATACCGGGGGCCAGGTAGTTTTTAGCTTGGCCTATGTTACATGGACTTAAATGTGAGAATTGGGTTCCACTGTGGACAAAAATATCTCATGGCTCATTAGTACTTTTGTCAAAACAGAACGATCACAATACGTACTAGAATTGTAACAAATTAAAAAAAATAAGATTGGAGCAATTCTATTACAGCTGACTCATGGTATTCCACTTCCACCTGTTGCGGGCCAACTAGGTGCTATATAAAATGTGTTAAAAGCACTAAGTGCATGGTGTATACAAACTAGCTTTAAGATGTCTTTTTCAAGTTTACTCCAAGTTTCTAACCATATTCTGTTCGTTATCTGAGTACGTCTGTCAGAAATGTGGTATTTTCCTATATCATGTGAGAGTCCATGTAACATATGGTCAGGCTTCTTGTTGGCAAATTTGGTTGTCCTTTTCTGAAAATTAGGCTTCCACAATGAGGACATGGCAACTTTTGAAGGGTATTCAATATATTTTCTCCTGCACTCTTTTGCTTGCTCAGGTCAAGTATGTTGTGGAACTCGCTAGAGCATTAGGTGCAATGCCTGGAGTTTATCGTGTTGATTTGCTGACTAGGCAAGTTTCAGCACCGGATGTAGACTGGACTTATGGTGAGCCAACGGAGATGCTGAACCCACCAAGCTCTGAATCTGACAACTCCACACATGAAGGTGGGGAGAGCTCTGGTGCATATATTATACGCATACCATTTGGCCCCAAAGATAAATACATTCCGAAAGAACATCTCTGGCCTTATGTTTCTGAATTTGTTGATGGTGCACTTAGCCATGTCATACAGATGTCTAAGGTTCTTGGGGAGCAAATTGGCAGTGGGCAACCAATCTGGCCTGTTGCCATTCATGGGCATTATGCAGATGCTGGTGATGCTGCAGCTCAGTTGTCTGGAGCTTTGAATGTACCAATGCTTCTAACTGGCCACTCACTCGGCCGAGACAAACTTGAACAAATATTGAAGCAAGGACGGCAATCGAGGGAGGAGATTAATTCCATGTACAGAATAATGAGGCGGATAGAGGCTGAAGAGATTTCTCTTGATGCAGCTGAAGTAATTATTACAAGCACAAGACAGGAGATAGAAGAGCAGTGGCAGTTATATGATGGATTTGATCCTCAATTAGAACGCAAACTTAGGGCAAGAAACAGACGTGGTGTAAGCTGTTTCGGAAGGTTTATGCCGCGTATGGTTGTAAGTGCCTACTCATATCTCTTAGATAAATGATATTGTTTCTGTCCTGCATGTTTCTAATTTTTCATTATCTTCCTGCATATCTACTCCCCTTGCAAGCTAGTTTTGCTACTTGGCAGTGAATTAAGCAAAGTTTGTCCCATCGACTTTTCACAGGTTATTCCTCCTGGAATGGAATTTCACAAGATTTCTTCACAAAATGGTGGGGACCTGGAAGGTGATGGAGGAGAAAGTGAAGGACACTCTGGAGCTCAAGATCCACCCATTTGGTCTGAGGTTAAAACTATTCTTTTTCTCCCGTTATGATTGATTGTACAGATAAGTAGTACCAATTGTTCTTCCCCATTCCCCACCAACGTTTGCTTAGAGAAAATACTTATATTAGCTTTATGATCTTCACTGTAGCATATGTCTTTTCAGATAATGCGCTTCTTTTCAAATCCTCGCAAGCCTATGATACTAGCACTTGCCAGGCCAGACCCCAAAAAGAACTTAATTAACTTAGTCAAAGCTTTCGGAGGTTGCCACCAATTGAGGGAGCTAGCAAACCTTGTATGTTATCTCCATTGTTGTAAGAATGTATTCAAGAACTACTTTCACACGGCTGTTGCAGTATTTCTATTTTGGAAACAGTTCCTCTTGATCAAATTTCAGTTTGCATTATGATTCATTTTTATATTTCATTGCAGACGTTGATAATGGGAAATCGTGATGCAATTGATGAGATGTCCAGCACAAATTCATCTGTTCTTCTTTCAATATTTAAATTGATTGACAAGTATGATCTGTATGGTCAAGTTGCATATCCTAAGCACCATAAACAGTCTGAAGTTCCGGACATATACCGTCTGGCAGCAAAAACTAAGGTATCTATTAGGAACGTTTTAGACTGAGGGATCTTCCATTTAGGGGCCTCCATGAGTTTGCTATAAGCAGCTGCTAACTTTAGAATATCGGTGTCCTGTACTATCTTTTTTAGTTTGAGACCATTGAAAGTCACTCATGTTCTGTTTTAGGAACATTGTCTTGTCAATTGAGCAGATGGTGCAAATGCTCTTTGCCTAGTAGTGGGCTTTGGAAAGCTTGCCAGTTTTGATTCCAATAACAGAGATGTAGTCATAAAATCACAGGACACTTGACACAGATATATCTCATCATTATCAATCAAAGTTAAAAAGCAGATCTGAATCAAAGGATGGTAAACCTGGATAGTCCACGAGGCATTACTTAAGTGTTTGTTGATGGCTGAGGTTGACGTCTCAGGAATTAGAGGTCTTGGGTTCAAATACCTCTTCCCCCTCCCAGCTTCTTAAATCCCACCCTTCCCCTGCCATAAAATAAATTTTAAAAAAAAAAAGAAATATAATCCAAAATATGTACAGCAGAGTTAACGTCTACTATTGCTTACTTTGTTTTCACCTGTAGTTCTTATCAACTTCTTTTGCAGGGTGTCTTTATAAATCCAGCATTCATTGAACCATTTGGTCTCACTTTAATCGAGGTTCTCATCCCTAACTCCTATTTGCACTTGTTCCTGAGATCTTAGATCTGCTAATGTACAACCCAACATGCCTTTTTCTGAACAGGCAGCAGCTCATGGTTTGCCAATGGTCGCCACAAAAAATGGAGGCCCTGTTGATATTCATCGGGTTTGTCATCATTGCTGGATCCTTTTTTATTGCTCATGAGTTTTATTCTTTTCTTTATCCTAGTGGAACTTCGGTCAAAGTTTCAGGCTGGCTTCTTGCACTGATATTTAATTTGTTTCAGGTTCTTGATAACGGTTTGCTAGTTGACCCCCATAACCAGCAATCTATAGCTGATGCACTTCTGAAGCTTGTTTCAGAAAAGCAACTTTGGGCAAAATGTAGGGAGAATGGGTTAAAAAATGTACATCTATACTCATGGCCGGAGCACTGTAAGACATATCTTGCTCGCATTGCTAGTTGCAAACAGAGGCACCCACAGTGGCTGAGAAAAGATGATGAACATACAAATTCAGACTCAGACTCTCCCGGAGAGTCTTTGAGAGATATTCAGGACATGTCTTTGGGCTTAAAAATGTCATTGGATGATGACAAAGTTGAGGAGACCGGAAGTCTTGACAAAGATCTAGATTTGGTACAAGAGGCAGCTGATCAGAAAAGTCAGGTAGTGAATTCAGCTTTAGCATTGTCAGGAAAGGATTCAGTGGAGAAAGGGGAGCAGAGTGCGTTTCCTATGCTGAAGAAAAAGAATTTCATTTGTGTTATTTCTATTGATTGTGGCTCTTTGGATGATCTTGCTAGTTTCACCAAGATAATAGTTGAGGCTGGCAGTATGGAAAGAAGTTCATGCCCCGTTGGGTTCATACTGTCAACTGCATTGACTATATCAGAGACCAACTACCTTTTGAAGTTAGGAGGATTAAGACCGAGAGATTTTGATGCATTTATATGTAACAGTGGCAGGTGATATATACTATCCCTCTTCATGTTCTGAGGAAAAACCTTCTGACCATCCTTTTATAGTTGACTCAGATTACCATCTACATATTGACTACCGTTGGGGGGGAAATGATCTGAGGAAAACTTTGGTTCGTTGGGCGGCTTCTATTAACCAGAAGAAGAAATACAAGGATGGACCAGCTATGACAGAACATGACTCGGGATCCACACATTGCTATGCATTCAAAGTCAGAGAACCTGAAGTGGTAAACTAGTTTTATAACATTCATAATGCTTACCCCAATTGTGACTTTAAATTTCTAGCTCTTTTCTTGATCTCTTCGACAAAGTACAATATTTTTCCATTTGTCTCCCTAATTTTTTCATTAAGGTGCAATACTTTTCCTGCTTGTTTCGTAATTTTTCATTCACTTTGATGTCTAATCTCTTTAAACAGTTGCCACCTGTCAAGGAAATCAGGAAATTGATGAGGAATCAGGCTCTTCGGTGTCATGCTATTCATTGTCAAAATGGCACGGGGTTGAATGTGATACCTGTTCTAGCCTCTAGAGCTCAAGCTCTTAGGTAATTACTGTTTATCCTGATTTTCATTTTCACACTCAAAGATCAATTCATTTCTTTTACTGCAAGAAGGAGGAGCTCAAACCTGTATCAGTGTGACATGCATGGGATATACTGGGTAAAGTGCTGAATGAGTAAAAGATAGACACAAGTTCCTACTTGCTGGCTTGCCTCATTGGCAACAGGAATATAGTAGATAACTAAACTTTCTTGTGTTTGGTCTCTCCAAAAGTATATTGGCACATCAGATGAGTAAGAGTATAGTGTGCTGAAGCCAAAAAGATTGAAGCTTGCAAAAACTTGATGCAGTTTGTTGATTCTTGAAAGTAATGTTTTTCTTTGGAGATGTTGTAAAATGAGAAACCAATAGCCATTAGGGAACTACTTTCATGATTTTGGTTTAAAACACTGTCACATCATCCTCCAATCTATTATTAGCAATATTAGGGAAATACTTAGGTTCCGTTCAATGGAGAATCTTTGAATGTCTTGCCTATGAGTACATCTGCATTTGAGGTAGATGGTTTTGAGTTTTGCTTGGCGCAACCGATAATTTCCTTCTAGTTCATGGATTGCTTTTGCCAATTGCCATAAAAAACCACCAGGTTTCCTTTTTCTGCTGTTCTGGATTTTCTTTCATGGCCTATAGTCCATTTATTGACTTGTAGTTCATTTGGTCCCGCCTACGTACAATTCTGAAGGTACTTGCAAGTTCGATGGGGAATCAAGTTGTCAAATACTGTCATCTTTGTTGGAGAATGTGGAGACACCGACTATGAAGGACTGGTAGGTGGAGTACACAAAACTGTTGTTCTGAAGGGAGTCTGCAGTGATGCCTCCAAAATACACAGCAACAGGAGCTATCCGCTGGAACATGTTCTGCCAGTAGACTCTCCAAACATTATCCAGTCCCAAGGAAGAAGCAAAGATGAAATTAGTGAATCACTGAGAAAACTAGGTGTCCTCAAGAGCTAAGATGCTTTCAAACGCAATATAGAACAAGCAGTGGCACTCCAATGCCTCTCCACCTTCTTCCTGCAGTGTACAGTTGCACTTTAATTTGTCTCATCAGTTATACCAAAACCCATCTTGTAATACATACACAGGGGATTGTGGTGGCTTGTCAATTAAAAAGCAGTTCAATTGATAACTTTTTTTTTTTTGAAAATCGAAGTGCTTATTAAGTGAGTATTAATCTTATTATTTTGATGCATACTTCAAGTACAAGTGTTCTTTCTACTTGATAAGGTGCAGTTTTGAATTTCTAAAATATATTTATCTCTTGATTTATTCAGAATTTATAACAAAAGGGTTGAAGTTAAATTTTTTATTTTTTCATTTTTGAAACACAAAAGTTGTTCAAAAACCATTGGTTTTGAGTTTGTATTACAAGTGTTTTAGTGGTCAAAAAACTGTGCTCCTTAACCTAAGGAATGAAATTTACCAAATATCTTTAAAGCAATTTTGTCATCAAAAAGAATTTTTATTTTTCCCCCTTTAACACAAGCACCCCAACCACAATCAGATTCAGGTCTGGTTTAATGTCAACGATTTATAGCCCACATTATGATGATACATCACATGCAATGAGCTAATTTCAATTTGATCATGCTTAAAATCCATTTTGAAATCACGGGCCAAGGGCCAAAGTCGTTCATTGCTTTTCACCACTTCACTCGGCATGTTCATGTTTAATGCCATAAGAAGCAGTACTAGTTTAGTTATATGTTAGGGTTTTGGGAGCACCATTAAAGTTCTTGAGAGTTTAAATCGTGGACCTGACGGTTAGAAATGAGAAGGGCGTGGAGAGGAATGAGAGAGTAAAAAAAGTAAAGGTATTTATCAAATTTATTTGTTGCATTAGGAAATTTGTAATTATCACTAGAGGCCTTTTTCTCTACAAGGCTTATGCGTCAATCCACAATCATAAGAATCCCAACTCATTGCCCTTAGGTTGCATATTCATAATAGCAACTCACGCAACACTGGTGCATGTGAAAGGTCGTGGGATGTTTTCTTTTTTTCTTCTTCTTCTTTTTTTTTTTTTTTTTTGTTTTTTGGTTGGGGGGGGTGGAGGGGTTCTTTTTTCCATTCAAGGATTATTTTACCTGTTGAAAGCTGCAGAGTTCAAATATCTGCACCCATCTGAAGGTCGTAAGATTAATGACTAAACCAAGGTGTAATTAATTAGAAAATCTATTAGGCTATGTTTGGATCAATGGATTTGAATTCAAGAAAGAATTTGAGAATGATGAATTTCAAATGACTCTTATATTGGATAGATTTAGAATTTACGTACAAAACTAATCTATTTCATCTCATATGTGGATTTGAGATCTCATTCTTAAAATAAATTGTCAAACAATAGAAACCATTTGAACTATGGATTTGAAATCAAATCCATACAAATCCACTCATCCAGACACAAAATTATAGATTTTTCTTATTAGTTGAGATTTGAGGTAATAATCTCATATGTATCAATTTCCCATTCAGACATGTATACTTCTTCTTGCCCAAGGAGAGTAACAATCGAAGCGTAGAGCGTACGTCCAAGGGAAAGTCTAGGGAATAAATATGGTGTGGAATTTTACTAATGAATTGAACCCAAGGAAAGTCTAGGGAATATATCTGGTCTATGGATTTTTTCTCCTTTTTTGGGTCTCTTTGAATTAATGAAAGGGTCCGACGACTTTGTCGTGGATGTTAATTTTTCCCAAAGCGATGGAAGTCAAATAATGCAAAGAGGTGACAATAAGAGTTGATCAACAGAAGAATGAGTCTACACCATAGACACAAAGACGTTTGGAATAACTAGAAATTATTTTCACTCTTATGTTGTGGAGAGTATCATTATTAATTTTGAAATAATAAATATGATTACCCATTGATATATAATAAATTTGGTAGAAATTAGACATCGACCATCGTGAATAAAAATTGTGAGTACTCTAGTATTGTTGTTTCAGAATTATGGAAATATCTATGGATCAGGATAATAAACCCAACGTTTATTGTGATGCTATATACATACATATATATATATATATACACACACACACACACACCCTCTCATTGCTGGAGTACAAGAGAGAATTTTCTTGTAACTAACCCAGGCGGTGAGGCTGCAAATTGCATAACAAAATACGAAAAGAAGAAAGATTAGAATAATGAAGGCATGTGGAGTGACTGTTAAGTACGAAGTAGGTAGTTAATTGTAGAAGAGATAGAATTCCCTCCCCGGTCTCCGGCAGTCCCTCCCCACGCCCACGGCATGGATTTTAACGACTTTTCATTTTTTTGAATGGCTTTAGCCGTTTCAACTTCCCACTCGGACCGATGACGGAATGATGGATGGTTCCTTCCCACCTTCCCCTTCACCTCCTCCTTTAGTTACTTTAAACCCCTCCCTCCCTCCCTCTCTCTATCTATCTATATATATACACACACACACACTCTCTCTCAACCAAATTAGGAAACCACATTCACTCACCAGTAGGAGTAGCAGTAGGAGTGGGACTCTATATATTTACACTTTCTTTTCTCTAAACTCTGTCTCATACAAAACACGCACCCTCCCTTCCCAAAAATAAAAAAAAAAAAAATGGTGACCTATACAAGCCATTCCAACGCCGCCGGTGGCCGTGGTGGTGGACCAGCTGGGGGTGATGATCATCAAAATAATACTAGTAAGGAAGATTTTCACGGGACAGGAAGCGGCGGTAGTGGAAGTAGTAGTAGCAGTAGTTCTTCTAATTACGGTGTATGGCTTGTTTGCAGCGTCATGTTTCTAGTGTCGTCGGTGCTGTTGGTGGTGGTTTTCACCATCGACTCTTCTTCTTCGTCTATTGATTGGAAGCCTTTCAAATTCTCAGCATTCGATTCCGCCGGAACAACAATAAAAACAACCGCGCCTGCTGATCTTTCCTCCTTGAGATCACTAGCCGACCATTTTATTCCCAACAACATCATTTCTGCTGCCGCCACTACTAGTGATCTTGCTACTAATGCTACGACGACGACGACGACGACTCCAACTAATTCTTCTCCACCATTCCTTCCATCTCCCAATTCTACTCCTCACCTTCCTTCCCCAATTATTCTCGTACGTCCTCTTAATTTCTCCCTCCAGTTTTACATTTTAGCAGTATTATATTTTTCTGTCTTCTGAAATGCATGCCTCTGTTGCTTTCAATTTTCCTCCTCATCAATCAGTTGTCTTTTCCTCCCGAAATAAAATATAATGTCGTCTTCTTCTTCTTTGCGTAATTTTATACATGTGTATATGTATATATGATTGCAGACAAAGCAAGAGATCGTGGAAAAAGGACTAGCAAAAGCACGAGCAGCGATTAGAAAAGCTGCAGCTTCTCATCGGAATTTTTCTGTAACCGCCGTCTCTGCCCATATTTACCGGAATCCTGCTGCCTTCTTCCAGTATGTTTTCTTTCCTTTTCTGTATTATTTTTTCCTAAACTTAAATGCATTAATGCTATTATTCATTGCTTTCGTGATCTTTATTCCTTCTTTAATTTCCAGATATTTAAAGTTATTAATATTAAATTCTTTCCTAAGCTGTGGATATGTACAAATGAGAATGTAGTAACCAGCAATGAAGTTGGGATATGATGCAATTCAGGATCATGCAATTAATTGCCTGCAATATTATTCTAAAATATAGGGGATTTGAAATATATATATATATATATGTTCACGTATTCAGGCACATAGCATGAGAAATTTAAGCGGAATTTAAAATCTAGGCTTCAATATATACATACATACATACGTGTATATGTATGTATATATATCCATATTAAGGAGGAAAATATTTGCAAAAGTTAAAAGAGGGGCCGGGGATTTTTGTTAATCAATTCAACAACTTGACTTCTAAGTCACCCACCAAAATCACACCTAGCTAGCCTAGTAAAATACTGCCACCATTCGATGCATATTGCATGTGTTGTGTGCGCTGTTGTATTATGGCTTCTTTAAAATTTCCAAAGGCTAAAGTCATCAGTACTGTAAGAGAAGACTCGTAGTTGACGCTTCAAATGCTGTGTGGATATTGGAATGAAAAGAATGTGCATGGAATGTGGTCTCTCTCTCTCTCTATTCTATTCTGTTGTGTGTTCATTGATTTAATCCTGTAGTGTTGTTGTGCCCACACATTCATTGTTCCCTCACTCCTAATTCTTCCCTTTTTCCTTCCACTTGATTGTTCCCCTCTCCAAAAAGCTTCCCTCTTTTTACCATAATTTCCTGTTCTCCCCCAGTTTAGTTTCCTGGGGTTTGAAATACGTCTCCAAATAGAAGAAGAAAAGGTCTCCAAAATGGGATGTGGAGATTTGGGATGCAGTAACTTCTAAGACGGGGGAGTGGTGGTGAAATATTCAACGCGCTTAATTAGCTAGTAGGTACAGTTGAGTAATTGTGAAAGGATATTATGAAATTTTGGAGGAAGTAGTATGCTTAAATCTTTCGTAAACAGGTTGTGATAATAGTAATGATGTTTTATTTTTAATGATTTTCCTTGCGATAAAACCATCTAGCGTTTCCTCGTGCTATTTGAGTTGTCAAGTGATTGAATTTCCTTGATTGGCAAGGCAACATTCTCCTATGCATGCAAGAAAATTTTTTTTTTTTTTGGAACTCTGGCAATAATGACCATTATTATCAAATCCAATTCGTTACAGCTAATTGTTATATACAATCTTCTGAGATTTCTTTCCTCTAATTCACTAGTTTTGCTGCTCCGGGTACAGCTGGGATTCTTGGGTAGCCTTTCTAATAATTTCAACGGATTTCATGAATGTTTCATCCTTATGGAATGGACCATCCTCTCAGCAACTTCGTCATCAGTTAATGGAGTTTCCTTTTTAAGAATTTTGCCCATAGCCCCTTATATCAATAAGTTTGACATCCTTCCGAGTTCATGAAGTTTTATCCCTTCACAATGGAACCATTTATCCGGTTTTTTTTTTTTTTTTGGGTTCCTAATAACTTAGTTATCAGTAGTATCTTCATTTCCCCTTCTGTCGTGACATATATTATACGACAATTAACGTGGAATTTAATCCATAGGGTCACACAACTTTCGACAGCTCATGATTTCAACACGAATCTACTTTCCCTTTCCCCATATTTCATGTTTCATGTTTCGAATTGGTTGAAATTTAACCAACCATCTAAATTCTAAGTCAACAGCACATTGCAGTTCATACACAACCCTTGTTGCATTGCATCACCACCTTACGCACAAAGGATGCATTTTGCTTTAACGCGAAAACAATCAAATAATTCCCCATGTGCATGATAAAGTGAGAAGATTTTTGCACCTTCTGCTCTTTAATAGTTCCGTTCCAATCTTGGAAGGTATAGGTCTTTCGATCAAATCAAGTCAATACTTTGCGCGCTGAAATTGCAATAACATTTTGCAGTATTACACCTCGTAGAGAGGGGGAACTCCGTGTGATATAGTTGCACTCACATTACGGATTAAGTTATCCACAAAAAATCCCCTATTAATTAGCACGTTCAATGCCATGAAATTTTGAAATTAAATTATTATTTGACTCTGGATTAACATTGTGAGAGTACACTTCATGAACCATTTAACTCTAAACCGGTTTAGGGTTGGCTAGCTTCACAAGAAAAGTTTATTGCCGCTTATTACTTATTTTTAATTTGGCAAATACTCAAAAAAATAATAATAATTTGGCCTTGCTCTCCACACAGGAGTTATACTGAGATGGAGAAGAGATTTAAAGTGTATGTATATGAAGAAGGGGAGGTACCAATTGTGCATTACGGGCCGTGCAAAAATATATATGCGATCGAAGGAAGATTCATACACGAAATGGAGCACGGTGGCAACAGATTCAGGACCAGAGATCCTCATTCGGCTCACGTGTATTTCATGCCTTTCAGCGTCACTTGGATGGTCAGATACCTCTATAAGCCCAATACCTATGATACCTCCCCACTCAAACAGTTTGCAGCTGATTACGTGAGGGTTATCTCCACAAAACACCCCTTCTGGAATAGAACCCAAGGAGCCGATCACTTCATGCTCTCCTGCCATGATTGGGTAAGTTTCTCAAATTCCTTCGGCTCTTTTATCACTTCACTTGCTACTTGGGTTTTTCCTGTGGTAGAAACTCTAAACTGCACGAGATCAAGATAAGCCGAAGAGTGATTTCATTTCCACTATTTATATAATGCAGGGACCGCATGCCTCGATGGGCAATCCATTTCTTTACAACACATCAATAAGGGTCTTGTGCAATGCCAACTCCTCAGAGGGATTCAAACCAAGAAAAGATGTAAGCCTGCCTGAGATTCAACTTTATGACGGTGATGTGTCGCTCAAGATCCGGAACCCTCCACCAGCCAATAGATCGACACCCTACCTGGCCTTCTTTGCTGGTGGATTACATGGTCCTATCCGGCCCATTCTGGTCCAGCACTGGAAGGGCCGGGACACTGATATCCCAGTCTATGAATATCTGCCTAAAGGTCTAGATTACTACACCTTTATGCTGAAATCAAAGTTTTGCCTGTGTCCCAGCGGGCATGAAGTCGCTAGTCCTAGAATCGTCGAGGCCATTTATGCTGAATGCGTCCCTGTGATCCTCTCAAAGCATTATGTGTTGCCATTTAGTGATGTGTTAAGATGGGAAGCCTTCTCCATAAAGGTTGAGATATCTGAAATCCCTCGACTGAAGGAGATTTTGATGGCTGTTCCGGAAGATGAGTACGAGAGGCTTAAAGAGGGCTTGAGAGCTGTGAGGAGACATTTTGTACTGAACCAACCAGCTCAGAGGTTCGATATGTTTCATATGATACTACATTCTGTATGGCTTAGGCGCATAAATCTTGGACTTGGACAGAAGCTATAGACAATATACAGAGACAAACACAAAGGGTTTTTCTTTTTCTTTTTCTTTTTTTTTTCTTTTTTTTTTGGCTGAAATTATCTTGTAACAGCAAAAAGGCAGTTTACAGTGGCTTGTGAAAAATACGTAGCAACACTCGTAGCATTATTTATTGACATCGCGTGATTGCTTTCATATTTACAGTCATTGGATTGATGATATACATGTGACTAATGACAAGGTACACCATGGCATTACTTACTATTTACATATCCTCATTCTATGATCTAATAGGAGTTATGAACTGGCTGACTAATTATGTACATTCTCTGATGGCGATGTTGTGGGATACCCGCTCAATTTGAGATCTCAAAATGTCCCCAACAGAGAACCGAGGCCTTCCATTTCCGGCTGAGCTCGGCCTGACAATCGGTGTTTCATTCTTGACATCAACATCTATAGATCCCATCTCTCTCTTCATTGTTTTGATAAACTCCATATCGACGTTGTTGCCTGACATATCCCTCACATAGAAGGCATTCACTGCTATTTCGCCCTGTGTTGCTATGTCCGCCCTGACTACAGCTAGACCGTTCTCCCGAAGAACCCGAGTTATGTCAGAAAGAAGTCCTACCCTATTAGTTGCACGTAACTCTAATCGAATACCCTGTTTCAGTAGAAATTTCATCAAAATTAGAGACATGTGTTATTATTAGCACAAGTGGAACCGAGGAATGCAAATTCGAGCAGTAATTCGCGACATACCGGGATCCCATATCCATGATGAATGATAATGAACAAATGCAAAATAAGGATTCCTGGTACGTACCTCACAAACCCTACGCTCTATGGCTGCCTCCAAGCACTTTATGACTCTCTCCTTTTCGCCTTCTGTATTCAAGGCACGGCCATCAATGTGCCTTATGAAATACTCCTACAGCATGAACAACCAAAAAATTACTCTTACTGGGTAGTCGTTGATTGTCAATGATACATTTGTTGATCTTTCATGCACCTTGAATTCCACCAGCTGACTTAGATTTATGGGCACATGTGAACGAATGATGTGAAGAAAATTTTTATACTATCAATTAGTGGTGTGTGTGTGTGTGTCTATAAATACATACATACATACATATGTGTGTGTGTGTGTGTATATATGTATGCAAGGCAGGTTTGCGCAGCCAGTTTCACTTTAAAACGTACCTGAAATGCATAACCTTCATCAGAATCAACGGATGCATGGAAGATGACGTATTGCATGTCAGTGAGAGTGCAAACAGTATCAAACATGAGCCTTCTCCGATCCTTACAACACACTGTGACTATGGAATATCCCTTCTCATCACAGCTCTCGATCCGCACCTGACAATCCTTCTTCTCCTGCTCCTCCTCATGACCATGGCCACCCAAACCACCGAGTGGAATATTCACCCTGGACCTCGGCCACGAGCTCGATGGCCCTGAAGCTGAAGAAGGCCCGTCAAAGTCGTGAATGGAGAGCATGAGCTGATGCAACCGGCGTTCCACATCAGTCATGGTGCCTACCCTGCGGCCATGATCAGAAAGTCCAGCAATATGTTTCACCTCTTGTTGGTTGGTGCAGACGTCATCTCTGGTGTTGCCAGACGTGGTGGCTCTGAGGACGGTGGTAAGGTGGTCTTCGATCGTGGCAAGGCGGTGGTCGTCAATCGGAGAGGATGTGGATTGGTCGGAGATGTAGGCAACGCATGCTAAGCGAGCATTGTGGCTCCATGCATGTGCTTCCACCACGTTAATATGAAGATCGGCTAAGGCAGCAGAAATTTCAGAAAAAAGACCTGGCCTGTCATTTCCCCTCATCTCTATTGCTGTGGGTTCATGGGCAGATGTCTTGGACTCTAAGAACTTGGTATTTCTGGCCTTTGCTCTTCCTATGGCCTCCTTATTTGCTCCTATGGCCTGCACGATTTCCTTAACTTGTTAGTCCATATATGCACTTCAACCAGTAATGAGTAGGCTTGCCAGTATTGGACTACATATTCAATAGCAGTTACTTCTAACACAGTATTGAACACCTTCAAGGGTTTTCATGCCCACAAGTAAAATTGCCGAGTCTTCGGATTTTCCATATAGTAAACTTAAGAATATTTTTATAATGGGGGACATTGCTGTTAGCTTAACGAGGGTACCATGCACACCTCTCCCAAATACATACATTTTGGGGAGAAATTAATTGCTTGTGGTAAAACAATTTGAACAGATTGAAATGTTCCGGGAGTGAAGGATTTACCTTCTGGATATAGCTGATAACGTTCTGATCAGTTAACTTTGTTCCCACTTCCATCTTTAACATGAAAAACTGCAAAATATCCAAAGAGCACAAAGTGAAGGAGGGAGGTAATTAGTTTTAATAAGCAGGGATATTGTATTCACTGTTACTCCAGCTGGTAGAGGCAAATTTTCATGTACTTGTACAACTATATTATATATGTCAATTGTGACATCGTTTTTCAAAGGAAAAATTCGATTAGTATGGTTGAAGGATTACCGTCCATGAACCATCCAGCATCAGAGGAAATGTAGCCCTTCAATATGGTGAGGTTCATGTCAGTAAGCACTTGCACCACCTCCAGAAGCAGGCCCTGCTTGTTCACGCTATCAATCTGCCAAGTAATGATGTGCATGTTAGTACTATTCATTGCCAGTACTTTCTTTCTCCCTCCCTAATTAGTCAATCAAGATTGCTACTTGTAGCCTTCCAAGTTACTCTTACCTTTACAACGGTGCACTCGTCTAAGCTTTCATTGTCAATTGTAACTCTGCATCTGTAAGGGAAAAACCCAAAAAAGAAAAAAGGAAAAGAAGATAAAATTCCACTTTCGTCTAATTTTTAGCTCCAATCTAAAGAAATAGTCAAATTATCTAGTGTTGCTAGAGAGCATTTCAATTGCTCCAAGACACACACACACATAATATCAGATGCATGAGGATAGTGCTAGACATCTCCTTGATGTTAAAATTTGACCCAGATTTTGCTAATATATTTCAGAACAAAAATGCAATGTAAAATATCAGGCATGCAAGATGACTTACACAGGGCCGTAAACTCTTTCTAAAAGGCCATCAAAATCAGGGTCAAAGTAAGGCCAACAAACTGTATTCATGCCGCCACCTACACACATTTTTGGAAGCAAGAAAAAGAGGTGAAACTGGATCAGAATTAAACGTCAAAGATGCAGAAGAATCACAAATGCATTGAATAATGCAGTTATTTCGGAATCCAAATTGCATTTCAACTTTGCGGCAATAGTCAACGAACGAATGATTCTGGGTAGTGAAAAGTCAAAAAGAAAGATCAGCTAATTACCTGGAAACCGTTTCTGGTAGATGCAATGGTGCAGGGAGATTATGATTAGCTGGAGATATATGTGATAGACCCAACTAAAGAAAGAGAAAGATCATTATGAGGAGGTGCGAAAGAAGAATATGTTGAGGAGCTACGGCCAGCCAAACAATTCCAATGGGACTAGCAAGGAGAGAAAAGAAAGGAACAAATTTCAGGTTTTTCTGTCCTCTGGTGAAGAAGGTTAATGTCTTTTTTTTCTTTATATATATATATATATGGGGCTAATGGTTTTGATAACAGTATCAGAGAAAATATGAGTAGGAGAGAGAGGAAGAGAGAAGCGGCTGATATTACTCAGGAATTGGAACTTAATTGGTCGTGATTGAGAGGAAGCTTAGCTTTAAATAGAATGCAAACGACAATAGACAAAGAAGAAAAAAAAAGGGTTGGTTGAATTTTCTTTAATTAGAAGTTGATATACATTTTATAGATCCATACTTTAGTCAAATGAGATTTATCTGCCACGTTTATATTGAATTTGATTGATTTAGTCTTTGCATATTTGATTTTGTTAGGTTTTTCCTTTTCTTTTGTCTTGTTTTCTTTCTCTTTTACTAGTCGCGTCAGCGATGAGTACCCACCACCACCGATATCCCTAAACGTCTCCATATATAATGCACGGAATCTTCTTCATTTTCTGCACCTCCAAACCTGTCTTCCTGTCCAAGTACATTTGTCACATTTTCTTGGCACTTACGTGGCTGCAGCTGCACAAGTTGAAGATGGTGAACAAGTTGAAGATGGTGGACAAGTTCAATAGTAACTAGGACTGTACTCATATCATAATTCATATGCCGTTGTTGTTGTCGTCGCTCGTTTGTTTACATGCCCTTTCTCTCTTGTAGAAAGTTGGCCGATTGAGGACTCATTAAATTAACTGTTACCTGTTAAATCTGCTCAGGTAGATGAGAGATACTAGCATTCAATGGTTTAATATGTCGGGGCACTCACGAGAGCCCCTTTTTCTTGATTGGTGTTTCGACCCTGTTGATGCCTTACAACATTGCACTGATACTTGGAAAATGAAACATCCCTTGTGTAAGTGAGATCCCTATAACGTTTTCATGACTTGGAAAAACGAAAAACCACCCAATTCCTAGACATCTTCAGACTGCAAAGTAGAAGCAGCATTTGCTGATTTTCCTTTTTTTTTTTTTTAAAGAGCAAGAATTTTCAATTTGCTGTTGGCATTGGCCATAACTTTATTCTGCAGCCTAAGATCGCAAAGACAGACAAAATGGTTTGATCCTCCGCCGATTTCATACGTAAAAGTTTTGATTAGTAGTAATCGGATATGGCTCTAAATCTGTAATGCATTAATCACCAGCAGTACAAGCAAGATGGGGCGAATGCTTTTTTCGGCTTGCGTAACCGCGTATCATGTCTTGGGTTGAATTTTCTTGCTTTCCATTTTGCTGCCCAACATTAACATAGAAGAAGTATCCTCCTATGTGCTGTCCTCCAAACCCAAAATAAATAAATAAATAAATAAAAATAAAAAGCACCCAGCTACCTGAATCAGATGAGAGATTTATTACCGATTATTACGGGGAAAAATTTTTTAAAAAAAAAGATTAGGATTTTCTAGTGTAAATGACAAAGCCAAATCCGAAATAATAATAATCAAAGTTCAACTCTCTTACGAAAGACAGGCGACCAGTTGTTCAATTATTTTGTGGACGAGAAACATTACCAGATATTTTGCCATGATCTCTCACAAATTCAAGTTGGGAAACTTAACGGCCTACAAAAATGCTCATCGCCTGAAACAAAGAGCGAAAGGGAAGACGCAACGAAGGAAGCCTTTGGTCAATTGAGATACATGTAACACTAATGCATGTACAAAGGCTACAAACTAACAACACTCCCAGTCCCCAATGCTACAATCTTCTACTCTTTTGATTCCTCAAATAGTAAGGTTCGAACCAAACTAGCTCTTCTGGATCCTGCTAGCTCCAACACCCCCCCAACAACAACCAAAAAAAAAAAAAAAGAAGCCCCCATTTGTCCAGAAGCATTTTGAGCCAACGTAATAAGTTGCAAATATCGTGAAGCATTTTGAGCCTGGTAAGTTGGCTCCATCGTGAAGGAGAACAAGTTGGTCTTAAAGGGTTTCCCAGCTCTAAAACCACAGATTTAAGGATCAAATTAAACAGTTTTCCAACTTCAAAACCCACAAATTTGGACTCTGTCAAACGTCTATATTCCGCTTGTGTTGATATATTTACAAAAAAGAGCTTATAAGAATCCAAGAGAATACAGCAAGAAAGGAGGAGAGATGAGAAGGCAAACAAAAGGCAGGAAATACTGCACCTTTGGCCACGAGAAAATAGGGAAAAATAATGAATGTGTGAAACCAAAACCAAAGAGATAGCCATTAATGGATCGGGAAAAAATAAAAATAAAAGAGAGGTGGGGAAGAGAACAAAACTTTTTAATGCCTTTAATCGGAGGGGTCAGCTCAAACAAGCAACGGCATTTGGAACTGTTCAATAGCCATCGGAATCACATGGTCAGACCCATCCCGGAAGACCAACAACACTACACTGACACCACCCATTCTATAAGATCTCTTCATCTTTCCCATGAATTCCAAAGCCCTTCAATTGCCAATTAACTCGTAAATGGGGCAACCCTTTTGTATCAGGAAGTTACCAGGCTCGCAATAGATAAACAAAGCTGATCAAACAAGAATGTTCCCCCAACTGACCTAAATGATCCATTTGACCTTGATTCAGGAGGGGTTGAACCAGGGTCCAACTGCACCATTCACGTGTCCGTTGCTGTGGATTCCAACACCATTTGGAATGAGGGAAGGTGGCAGTCCAACAGCCACTGGGGGTGGAGTAGCAGGATATAATCCATTATTGTGCGGAAGGGAATGGGGGCTTACAAGAGGACTGCCGGCAGGACTTCCTTTGCGCTGCTGAATTGTATGAATCTGTCTCAGTCCATCTTCATGTATGCGTGACAACGTCTCCAACTCTTTCATGGATAAAGCTTCTAAGCCAACACCATATAGAGGGGCATGACGTGACATTTCTTCCTGAAGTGAAGCCTCAAGATGATGAATGTATTGCTGCAAAAACAATGAAGTCCGTTAAGCATTATCCTAATATCAACTGATGACATAATATTATCACCTGCATGTTGACAAAATATAAGATAGCAAAGATCACATTCAATTCGCACATGGATTTCCCAAATTCTAAATTCATTCAAACAGTCGATAGCAAAGAACAAGTTCAATTCTGGCGTGATCAATCCTAAAACCCAAGTATATACAAACAAACACTCTGAAGATCAAATGAAGCTGCAATTTACAAATGTGAGAGGATCATGTTAATACATCAAAAACAAGACTAAAACAACAATCAGAATTGTTAACTGATTCCTTCGGCGCACCAAAAAAAAAAAAAAAAACTAACACACAATATAGACTTCCAAAAACTTCACTTCACCCAAAATATCATATCTGAATGAGTGGCTGGTTATTAGTCAAATAAAGCCCAACATTTGAATGCACAATGTCATTCATGGTCATCCAAATTGTCATTTCAAGCAGTTTAAAGCCGATTGATCAGTTAGAACAGGGTGCAATCATGACTTCTGAATGATTACGTTGGACAAGAATTTAAGTTCATAACTGGGTTTCTTTAACCCGAGGAAGCGAAAGAGCAAATCCTCAGAGAAGCAGTTCATTCATTTAAGTCAACAGAATCAACAAGAACTTCCCTTTTATTGTTATTTAGTTATCATTTGACTCCTGGAATATATATGCACGAATGGCTGGAAGTGAGAAAGAAGCTATCAGCCAAATACATTTTAGGAAAGAACTCTAGGAAGAGCAATGCCAAAAGCAAATACCTCACAGGCCTGCAATTTGGATTCCATCCCATCAATATAAGTTTCACATCGAGCAACTTGCTCTTCCTTCTCACGCTTCTCCCCCTCAGTTTGCCCAACAGTTTGTGTCAACCGACGAATCTCATCTTCAAGTGATTGCCTTATTTCTTCCCGAGTAACATTCTCTGTAGCATATCGTTTCAGTTCTTCATCAAACCTTTTCCGAGCAGCTTCGGCATTCTTTAACCTCTCGGCCAATGCATTTTTCTCTTTCATAACTCTCTGGAGTACCCACAAGGTTACATCAGAAAAGCATCACTTTAACACCAAATGCCAACTAGAAATTTTGAAGTTACAAACGCCAATGAAAACATTCTACTGATGCCACATATAAAAGTAGGTAGAGATTTCAGTCACTCTGTTCTCCATTTCTCATGATTGGTTGCACAAAGTATTAGCCAAACAAGTCGTATGCACCAAATGTCAAGATAGATAAAATTTTAATGTCAACAAGTATCTCTATTTCCAATAGACAAAAGATTCCACAAAACTAACATGCACAAGCTCTCTGGGGCACAAGACTATTGGCCTTGTGCTTCATACTTGGGACTCGAAGCGGAACAAAAACATGTAAAAGAAAAATTGATTTTAAACCATAAGCCAAAATCATATAAAAGATCCTCTTCCTAGGTTCAAGCACAAATGAGTATCATTGCAACAGTTATCAGTTTTTTCTGGCCTCACGAATGAATTCTAACATACCACCCCAGCTTCTTGACTCTTTTTTTCCCCCTTTTCTTTACTGTCATTCCTTAATTTCTTCTAGACACATGAACTAAACTGCTAATGCCAATATACCACCAAAAGGAACACCAAGACAATTAGATAACAGTTACAGAGACTGACAAACACTAAGTTTTCGGTATGGTCTCCAAACAAGCGCATGTGTATGCACAATATCCTTTTTGACAAATTTCAACAAATTTATCACAAACTCCATCAGCTCTTGAGTTAAGCAAGCACAGATACACAAGATTATATATACACAAACCTTCAACTCATCACGTTTTCGTGATCTCAACTGGGAAAGTTGTGACTCTGCATCATGCAGACGATCCTGAAGAACCTTTCTTTTCTGCACTGAGTTTTGCTATTTCATCATCCCGCTCTGAGCGAAGCCACTCAAGTTGACTCTCAACTTCTTGAATCTGTTCAGACAGCTCCTTTCTTTCCCGGGCAAAACGATCAACTTCAATCTTCAGCTCAGACTGTCATTTCATAAGATTTTAACATCTTAAAGATATCAGTCAGATACAGTAGTATTTACATGATCAGCAATTAAAGCTAAAAAATACCTTAAGTCGGTTATTGGCAGCCTCCGATTCGCTCAACTTCTGAGACATATGAGCTTTTTCCTTGGCCATACTAGCAAGTTCAGCTTTTCTTTCTTCACGTAGTCGAAGAATTTCATCTTCACTGGCACAGAGCTGATGCCAAAGAGCTGCCCTGTCAACATTTGCAAGTTCAGCAACTTCTCGCATCATGCTCAGAACAGGTCTAACAATTTCTTGCTCCTCACAAACCAAGATCACCAAAATCTCCAAATCCAAGTCTATTTCACGACTACTTTCTGTGCTACTGGTAGCACGATCTACAAGTCTTTTGAGCATCCTCAACCTGTAAGGCTCATCAGTGTACCATTTAAATAATATGGTATAAAGCATCTTTACAAATCCTTTTACGCAGGGATCCTTAGAGAGTGCCAGTGTCTCAGCAAGACCAATAACAGAAGTAAAATCGTCCTGTTGAGCCCTCAACTGCTCAATAGTTTCTCCTTCTACAGTTATATCCGTGTGCCTAAAATTTTCAGCTACATATTGAGAGGCCAAATTTAACCGTCTAGAAAGGCGTCTTTCCAAGACCATGGCCATAGACTGAGCTACAATGGCTCCTCTAGCTACAGCTCTCTCAAAAGTCTGGGAAGCTTCAACAGCAAGGCAAGGGATTGACAACATTTCAATGAGAATATATATGTCAGAAAAATAATAATTAGCATGAATAGCTTGTTGATTTACTGAATGCATCCTCTCTGATGCCGCACTTTCACCAAATAAGAACATCCCAGAAGGCATTGCAGATATATCATCAAAATCATCACTACTATCAATATCTCGCATAATAGCTTCAGCAATATCTGCACAACTATTTACAGTTCGGCTTAAATAATCAAGAACACATGGGGAAACTTCAGTCCCCAAATCTTTTAGCCTAACACGCACGGTTCTCACCTGCAGAGAACACAAATACAATTATTTTGAATCAGAAACAATGGGGCGAGAGAGAAGAAAACTAAGACTATGAATACAAATTTGATTTGATTGCATACTGCTTGAGAAAGATGTTGGCAATGTAATGCAGCTTTGAAAATGAAATCCACAGTAGCTGCAAGAGGTTCATCATTTGAATCTGCCAAAAGCCCAAATGACTGTAAAAGAACACGTTCCCACACTTCGCTGCTACATTCCAACTGACTAAGTGCGCTGAAAACCTGATCAATGAAGATTTGATAAATATTAGTTGACAAAAAAAGGTGAACCAGACAATCTAAAACCACATCCACATAATACTATGGGGGAAGAACAAGACTTATCATACAGGCACGCGTAGACTAGGTTCTGCATCTGGCTTTCGTAATCGATCTATAAGAGCACAAGCAGCAAGCGGATGTTCTGAATGTTCAACTAATTTTGGTACCAAAGCAACTAGATCTGGTTGTAGATGCTTTGGTGCTTTATCCAATACGAGAGCTATCTTCTGTGCAGACTGTGGTCTTCGTCTTGGCTCAGGACAACCTTGAGGAACAGCTCCATCAAGTGCTCTCAGTGAGTTTACAATCAACCCAAGAAGCTCCTCAGACTGCTCAGGCCACTTTGTCTGAGATTACAATTTCTTTGATCAGTCTATGCCAGAGAAGGTTAACTATGATGATGTAATCTTTGATAATTTGGCAACCATACCTTGGACCGCAGGCTAGGATTTTCAGAGAAACCACCAGCTGAAGTTTCTGGCGGAGAAATTGGTTGTCCAGGAACTGGTTTCCTGAGCAAAAAATTTCCATCTACATCTGAGCTTTGCACAGCAGAGGCATTCATGCTCTCATCCAGTGCTGAATTGAATCTGTCATGTAGAGGAAGCTGTGCAGACTCCACTGCACCATTACCTCTATCTGATTCAAGTGGAGTAGTTGAACCACTATCATCTAGTGAAGGTTTGGAACTTATTTCAGAGGAATCATCAGCTGTACTTTCTTCCGAAGGTTGGCAACATTCCACCATTATATCCAGAAGTAGATCAATAATTGCTTGTTGCAAAACTTTAACTCCCATCAACAAGTTCATTAGACTAGGGGACGACTCATCATTCTTATTTAATTTCTTTCCATCATTACAGCCAGATATCTTTGTAGGCAGAAGCAAGCGCTTTACCTTAGCAGGATCGTCAAGATAAACACGAAGTCCTGTCAGAAACCCAGCAATTGCACCAGCATCCATGAGAAGTTTCTCTCTTAATGTGACCTGCGGCTGCGAAGGATTGTCTCCGTAAGTCAGGTGAAATCCTGCTCTTGAAAGAAGATTTCTGAAAATATCTTCCTCGTCTCCACTGATCCCTTCACTATCCTCAGAATCAATCAGTTCATCCGGATCAGTTGTCAGAGCATCCTGGTCATCCTCAGAAGCTAAAACCTGAAAAAAGGAACACAAAAACTCAAGCAGGTATCCATAAAAACTTAACAAACCAGATGAATCGGTATTCTGGGCACATAATTACTGAATGTGCAGAAACATCAAATGTTGCAAAATGACTCCAAGATTAGTGGTTCCCACAGAAAACCTGCAAACTCAGGCAAAACCATTTATTTAACTGTTCCATCCAACCCCCATCATCTCCAATCTCACCCCATTGATTTTATTGATTAGTCAAACTAAAGGCCTCCATGTTTCTTAGCCGAATTATTGACGAGCACTAATTAAAGCAAGAGCTAACGGTTCTAGTAAGGCAATACATATCTTTCAAAAATTGTGGTCAAGCAATCAAACCGAACATTCATTAGTTCAACACCAAACACTTATTAAACATGATTATATTTCTTCACCTTGCTTACAAAACAGAGCAGCCATGAAGTTACAGTAAGATTGTTCCAGGTCTTGGCTTCCAAATACAAGAAACTATTTAATCTCCAAACAATGACAAAGTCGTACATTGACAGCTGTCAGAGTCATGGACTTTGTCTAGCAGCTACTAACTACATTAATTCATCTTTTGAGTCTTTAGATGATTGATATGCAGCAGCTTCCTCAATAAATATAATTTCAGCCTGTGAATCTGTATCAAGATTCTTGTTTGGACAGCTAACAGTTTCCACTAAAGCAACTGTTATAGATCATGACAAAACCACATACAACATCCTTCTCTATAGAAAAAGTTTTATTATGCATCTACAAGTTAGCACATGACCCAAAGGCACCATCCATTCCTGTCATAGGTGATTACTAACATGCTCAACATGAAGATACTTCACCAAAACCACAAGACATAAACCTGCCAAAAGAAGTATTTATAAATATTATTTCCTCACTTTGCTCAAGGTATTTTTCATTTTTAGCAGATATATCTACCTTGGAGGAGGGTAAACATCTTCATACTTGTCATATTTCTTTTCATCTTCGAGAGAATTTAATTTCCTAATATAGAAGATAAAAGTTACTAACCTCTAGGTCTGAAAACTCAAACCAAGGGCAGCAGTCCAAAATTTCACATACAAAGACAACTGTTTCACGCACAAGGAATCCGGCATCTGCTTCCAACATATCTGAAACTTTCATAAATTGAAGCACAGAGTTATTCCATGTCTTTGTGCATATAGAGGACTCCTTCCACACAGTTTTTGAAGGGTTTTTTTGGTTCACAATTGCCATTCTGTATCTGACCCAAAAATTCTTTTCAGGGTCAGTGCCAACAGATTGATCACTCTCTAAATATATACATATGGTGTCAAATGACTCATATACACCTGCAAACCAAAGGTAAAAGTTTAACAAAGAGAACACTTTAATCTGTCAACTTCAGGAACTCCAACAACTACAAATCACAAATCTCAGCTGGAAAAGAACATCATAAGGAAGTGGAAGTAGAACCCACCAATCCGAAGTTCACATCCACCAGCTTGAAAGAATTTGCTAAATATCTTCCGAGTTTCCATAATTTCTTTGAAGGACATGAAGTTTTCAACCTTCCACGTAAATGAGCTTCTTCTTCCAACTTTTTCTGACAAAGGAAGAGCATTTCCTGACTCAGAGTCGTGATCGGTTAAATCCTGAATTACTGATGTCTCTTTCAAAATAAGGACTTCAGCAGAGAAGCTAACAACATCCTTCTCAAGAAACCCAGAATCTTGATCAAAGAGACTAGTCAGTGTCACAAACTCACGCCAACCCCAGTCCTTTGCAGCCTTGGAGTAGCGATTTTGAGATTCCTTCGTGACAGATTTTTCATCCGCCTTTTGGTTGAGAACTGATAATCTATGGCTCACAAAGCAACTCCAATCACTGTTAGTATTTCGGGAATCTGTAACTTCAAGAAATACTGAGAGGTGGCACGGCGGCTGAGACTGCCCTGATGCCATGAAACAGAATGGTAGTATTACATCATTCAGCAAAAGAAAGACAAGACGACATGTCAAAAAGAACAAAGTGAGTTTGTGTTCAATAAAAGGATAATTGTCTTTCAATCAATCACAAGCAGGCCAGGCATCAAATAATGTTCAAAGAGAAACCGACTTCCAAATGGAAGAGCACAATTAATAACCTGCAGGATGGTACCTATTAGGATGGTACCTAATAGGCTTTTTTTTTTTTTTTCTTTCCCGGGGACACGTGGGGGGCGGGGGGATGTGATATGTACAATTTTTTTTTTTTTTTTTGAGATAAAAATTCAATAGCACCATTCAGAATGAAAAGATTAATTACGGAACTAAACTTTGGATCCACTTTTGGGTGTTAATTCAAATGGGACATGGCTTAGTACCATCTAAAGCATGACAAGAATTCATGAAAATATAACAAAATGCTTACCTCTAGGATAAACAATAAGGCGACAATCCCGGTTGCCAATCTGAAATCTCCTGCTCTTGATGCAAAGCCCAGTGATCTTCCTCTTCTTGAGAAGGTCTTTCAACCTCGTGAAATTCTCAATCTTCCAAGAGAACTTCCCATAATGGCCATCATTTTTCTTGCTAATGATATTCCCATTTTTGCCGACATCCTTCCCTGGATTCTTAGAGAAATTATTCTGTTCTTTAATGACGTGGAAGGATGTGCTGAAAACTGCCA
Source organism: Gardenia jasminoides (assembly GCA_013103745.1). NCBI lineage: Eukaryota > Viridiplantae > Streptophyta > Magnoliopsida > Gentianales > Rubiaceae > Gardenia > Gardenia jasminoides. The sequence goes on from CM023103.1 coordinate 27,260,879, forward strand.
TGTCATCCACCAAATACCCTGACTCAGTCCCTATGAAATCTGACATCTTCATATAGTCATTCCATCCCAAACTTGTGTTGTCCCCACTCTTATTATCGGCTGCAAACCTCCCATACGAGTCCCTATGCATGTGATTAAACCCCGGCTTCTGATTCAACACGGACATCCTAAACAAACACCAACAACTCCTGTCTGAAACCCCTAAACTCTTCTCAGTATCCTTACTCTCCAAGCACATTGACAAATAGTCCACCCCATTTACCGAGCTCTGATACACACTAATCCTTAAATTGCACTCTCCAGCCGGAAAAACCGGGCTCATTATCTTCTGAGTCTTAATCATTTCCTTAAACAAGCTAAAGTTATGAACCTTCCAAGTGAACTTCCCACTCAAGACATCCCCATTGACAACACCAGCAGCTAAATTAGAGGAAGGGTTGGACTGTACATCATTATTATCCCGCGAGAACGAAATAGATTCGTGCAAGATCAATATATCAGCCGTAACTAAGAGACAATCATTATTAAACAAAAAGCCGAGCTTAGGTTCCAATATTGAGTTAGAGGGAGAGAAATCACACCAGCCATGGGACTTCTTCTTGGACGAGAAGCGGTGCCAGCTGTCGCGGTGGACGGACTTAGTGGGGTCGGAAGGGTGGTCGACGGAGAGGCGGTAGCTGGCGAAACAATCCCATTTCGACGACGTGGTGTTGCGCGGGTCCATGATTTGCAAATAGATGCTGATGTATCCAGGGAGGGCCTGGGAGTCACCTTTAGGGTAGATTAGCAAGCGGCAATCGTAGCCGCCGACCTCGAAGTACTTGCTCCAGAGTGCCCGAGCCTTGACTCTGGGGAAATTAGCGATGGCCCATTTGCAAACGGCGGCGAATTCGCCTCGGCGCTCGACCACCACAGTCTCAGCCGCCGCAGTGGCGGACGTTGCGTCACGGGACGCGGCAGGATCCTCCGCCGCCAACATGGGCTTGTCAAAAGACACGGAAGATTGGGCCGGAGTGGTCATCGCCGCCGCCGATGAATGGGACGAGGAGGCAGATGAAGGGGTGGCGGTCGGAGGCATGTGGGCTTGCTCAGAGGAGGAGGAAGAGGGGACGGCCGCGTCAGTGGAGAGGTGGTGGTGGTGGTGGAGGTGGTGCTTCATTGTTGGTGTCAGTTATGTGTAGGTCTCACGTTTGATGAGACCAGACCAGAGGGATGAATATTAGTGTGTGAATTTATTGTTTCGAGTATATCTAGGTTTTGTTTTGCCTTTGATATTTATTTATTTTACTTTGTCTGTCTTGTTTTCTGTTCGAAACGAATACGTGTTGTGTATATAAATATAGAAGATTGTCTATATAAGCTTGGAGGGTAGATAGAATATAGATAGATATATGTAGGCTTAGAGAGGAGTCAGGACTCAAAGAAGACTCAGGAGATGACGGGATGAAGAAAGCGCTTTGGCACTATACTGCACTGTACTGTAGGGGAGTGCAGCTTTTGCTTTAATATTTTTTCATTGATTTAGAAAATTCAGCTACTGCTGTATTAAATTTGTGAAGGAGTAATTAATTTGGACCATCATGGAAGAATTTCTTGAGGACCAACATAATTTGATTTGTATTTTTCTTTTTCTAATTCTTCTGGTTTATGATGATGGTGGGAGGCTGTGAGTGTGTGAAAGGGCAACAAAGTCACCCCAGGCAGCTACACACACATCCATGATCCATCCCTCATCATACTTGGCACACACTTACACAAGTCCTCTGTGCAAAGAAAGAGATTTTGACGAAGAGACATTTCTATGATTTCTTTCTTTCTGTTCTCTTATTTTCTATGTTGGGCCATACTGAAATATCTTGGGCCATGTGGAAATGGAGTGCCATATGTCCTCTTCTCTTCTTTTCCCTCTCTCTCTCTTCCTTCCCATGTATTTCATCTTTAGATAATACTTGAATATTTATTTATACTACTATTTTCTAAAGGAAAGAGTTAGAGGGACTAAACCGTCATCGTTATCGGATCAGATGGATGGACTCGAGGAAAATGAAACAGTGCTTTACTCCTCGATTGATTGCTGTGCCTCAACATATTTCGAGAATAACCAATTAGCTCTATATTCAAATGGTATTTCACCCTTAATCACAACTTATCCACGGGTTATTCAATATCAGTTAACTTGGACCTCTACTTAGTTTCACCCAAACTTCATTCTTATCATGGATGAATTACTTAGATCCAAACGCATAAATAGTGACAATTGCCTTATGAACTTCATCTTGGTCATGGATAGATCACCCAGGTTGGGTTTATAAGCGGTGACAATAGCCCTGTGAAGACTCGTTTTCACTATAGTACCAGTGGATTCTCTTGATCGAACCATTATTTATGAGTTGCCGACTTCTGTTGAGTTTTACTCAAACTTCATCTTGGTCATATATAGATAACCCATAGTCATGTCCATAAGCAGTGACAATAATCTCATGAAAGCTCGTTTCGTTATGGTACGAGTGGGTTCCCTTGACCAAACCACTGCTTATGATTAGTCAACTCCTATCGAGTTTCATCCAAATTTCATCTTGATCATAGATACATCACCTAGGTTCGGATCCACGAGCAGTAACAATTGCCCTATGAAGATTCACTTTCACTATGGCACTCGTGGGTTCCCTTAATCAAGTCACTGCCTGTGAGTCATTGACTCATTCTTCAACAGGCTCATGGTCACAGTCCTAGGCTTCTCCGACTGCTTGGGAGTTTTACAGCTCCATCCCTCTTTCTCTTTTCGTTTTATGTATCTCATCTTTAAACTATGCTGGAGCCTTTGTCTATACTATTATGGGAAGGGGTGGATTCGGAGGGAATTCAGCAGCCATCTGATCAAATGGGTGGATTTGGAGGGAACTGTCATCAGTTAGATGGATGCACAAGAAAGTTTGGATAAAAATGCAAGTTGGGAGAATATATCCCTCACCATTAAATCAAATGGGTGGACATGAGAGGAATTGAATTGCCATTAAATCAAATATATGGATTTGGAGGGAATTGAATTGCCATCAAATCATATGGATGCGTAAGAAAGCTTGGATAAACTTGTAAATTGGGAGATTTGATCCCTCGCCATCGAATAAGATGGGATGGACCTGAAAAGAGCTAAATCACCACCGAATCAGATGGGTGCACAAGAAAGCATGAATAAAAGTGTGAGTTGGGAGATTTGATCTCTCCTTGTTGGCTGACTTAGCTTATCTTTAGGTTATACTTGAACATTTATTTATACTACTTATTTAAATGCTGATTCTTTCATATTTTCACTTGCCATGATATTTTTAGATTCCATATTTTGTATTGTAAATCGATATCTCCACTTATACACTAGTATCAGAGAACATCATAGGTTTTTATACTATTTAAATATTGGATTTGACTAATAAGTGCCACCATGCACTTGTTAAGATAGATTCAAATGTTTAATATATTCACATGATAATTTAAACGTAATTTAAGTATGTTAACGAGAGTATCGAAGCCCTTGTTAAAAATCCTAACGTTTGATTCTTTTACATTTTTACTCAAATTTCTTTTTTTTTTTTTTTGAGATTCCATAATTGCGTTTGTATTGTGAATTGATATCATAACTTGTGGACCAGTATCATAAGATTTTTTCTTTTATATTAGCTTACAAGTCTAATAAGCTACATATCTGCAAAATAATTTCTTTTCTATCACAAAGGACTGAGATAAACGCGTACACACCAAAAAAGGGTAAATCCCTTAGAATCTGCAACTCTATTGCAGCAACTTTTAACAATGTCAAATGTCAAAGAGTATGCATGTTAGAAATTTAGACAAAATCCATGTGGTATGGTGTATGTTTACATCTTCACTGACTCAGACATTAAACCGAAAATTCACCTCATAAAACTTTATAATCAGAATCAAGAAACTGAAAGCAGTTTTTTCCATCAATTGTCATACTAAATTACTTTCCATCCCAGTTGAATTACTTTCGTTTGTCGAAGAAAGGGTTCCTGTTCTTTCCTGTTTCAATCACCAATTGTCGGTGTTTTTTGGGTATTTATATAAAACTCTACTATAACTTACTGTAGAAAAAACTTTTAGAAGTGAAGTTTTTTGCGTGTTTTCGAGGTGGTATATTAAAGGTTTTGAAAGTTTTTAGAGGGTTCTTGTAACTAAAATAGAAACAAACAAGTTTTATATAAACTTGCTAAAAATTTGAGTTAAAAGTTTTGGAGTTTTTGAAGGAGGAAATGAATTGGGTTTTATACAAACTCGCCGAAAACTTGACCCATTCTTTCCTACTATTCCAGTCCAGTGGACGACAGTCAATGAATAACAAGGCATGTTTTGGGGTAAGAGTAAACGGTAGTAGTGCAATTTAAACAGTTTCAACATGCGTGCGAAGAGGTCAAAAGGGGTTTTAACTTTTAACTGCCAATAGACTAATTCGTAAGTTTGAAAATTGCCAGACCAAGCCAAATAAGCTAATGTACCACAATCCCGGCCGACTGCTGCAATTAACCTTCCCCAACTTGGCAAATTCCCCAATCCCGCCAGCCCTACCATCATCCTCTCTCCTCCCACCACCACCTGTCTCTCAGAGGACTCCGGGGTTTTCACTTTCTTTCCCTGATTCATTTCCGGGTATTGGTTGAACAGTCGTACTTTGTTTGCTGTTCATACAAATCCAATGAGGCAGCTATGATCATTTAGCAGTTCCATTGACTGCTGTTTTCTGATCAATGCTGCAGCTTGGGCAACCCCTTTGTTCCTTTCCTTTATTTTATAAGGTCAGTGCGAACTAAATTTACTCTTATGAAGATTGACTTTTTATTTTTTTATTTTTTTTTTCTGTTTCGCTGAGAAATTGGGTTTGGATTGAAACAAGATTTGCGTGAATTAAATTCTATAATTCATTTCTTGCAGTGTTTGAGTTACTGAATCAAATGATAATTGGGTTTAGCAAAGCATTCATACTTGTTGGACTTGATTGCTATTTTCATCAAACCAGGTACCAATTCTAAAGCCCTCTTAGCTCGTTATATCTACTTTGATATAAAGACAAGCTTTTGATGTACCTGCATTTTGCATTCTTTGCTTCCGGTTTTAAGGGTGTCCTTCAAACTTTTTTCCCCTTTAATCTCCTGTTGCTTCATATCTACTGTATTGGGTTCCGTTTTGTAGTTAGTATGCTTCTATACTACTTCGTATATTTGTTGAAGACAACAGAATGTTGATTCTTTCTTTTTCTCTACCTTTCTTTTTTTTTTTTTTTTTTTTTATTCAGCCTTTTCATTATTTGAAACCTATACGAATTCCTTGGTTTACCTGCTTCTACAGATGGAGGTTGTTTGCCTCAACAGTGAGCCAGCCTTCGATGAAGATGATGAACATGAGGATGAAGGAGATTGTGCCACGGGGGAAAATGTTGATGAACTATGTGCAACTCCGCACTTGAAAAGGGAGCCCCCACCACCTACAGTTGGTTTGGAGTTTGACTCTTTTGATGAAGCTTATGATTTCTATAATGGCTATGCCAAGGATCAAGGATTTGGCATTCGAGTGAGCAATTCGTGGTTTAGATCCAAAAGGAAAGAGCGTTACAGGGTGAAACTTAGTTGCAGTAGTGCAGGTTTCAAGAAAAAAAGTGAAGCAAACAATCCTAGGCCAGAAACGAGAACTGGTTGTCCTGCAATGGTAGTCATTAAGCTGGTTGACTCTAAGAGGTGGAGAATCGTTGAAGTTGAGCTTCAACACAATCATTTAGTGAGCCCTGAAATCAAACGCTTTTATAAGTCACACAAGAAAATGAATCTTGCAGCCCAGAAATCACAGCAAGCTGAACCCGTCACAGAAGTACATACTATTAAGTTATACAGGTCTTCAGTTGTTGATGCAGCATCCAATGGGTACTCCAAAGTTAAGGAAAGAGATGGTAGGCATCCTACAGATCACTCAAAGCATTTGGAACTCAAAGAAGGGGATGCACATGCAGTCTACAACTACTTCTGCCGCATGAAGTTGACAAATCCAAATTTTTTCTATTTAATGGATCTTGATGATGAAGGACGGTTGAAAAACATTTTTTGGGCTGATGCTAGGTCCAGAAGTGCTTATATTTACTTTTCTGATGCAATTGCAATTGACACAACTTGCTTGACTAATAAGTACGAGTTGCCTTTGGTTTGTTTTGTGGGAGTAAACCACCATGGGCAGTCTGTCTTATTGGGATGTGGTTTTCTTGGGCACGAGTCAGTTGAGTACTTCATTTGGATGTTCAAGTCATGGCTGACATGTATGTTAGGCAGGCATCCACAAGTCATCCTCACTGATCAGTCAAAATCCTTGCAAATGGCCATCTCTGAGGTATTTCCTAGGACTCATCATTGTTATTGTTTGTCATATATCATGCAGCGTGTTCCTGAGAAATTGGGTGGACTGAGGGGATATGAAGCTATCAGGAAGCAACTCAATCAAGCAGTATATAATTCTCTGAAAATAGCTGAGTTTGAAACTGCCTGGGGTAGCATGGTTGGTCAGCATGGGCTTGGGGAGAATAAATGGCTACAATCATTACATGAAGATCGACAGAGATGGGTGCCAGTGTACTTAAAAGACACTTCTTTTGTTGGAATGATCCCTGTTAAAGAAAATGAGGGTTCAAAACCTTTTTTTGATGGTTATGTTCACAAGCACACATCATTCAAGGAATTTCTGGATAAGTATGACCTTGCACTGCAAAGAAAGCATATGAAAGAAGCTACAGGTGATATAGAATCCAGAAATTGCAGCTTTGAGTTGAGAACAAAATGTAATTTTGAGTTGCAGCTCTCCAAGGTGTACACCAAGCAAATTTTTGAAAGGTTCCAGACTGAAGTTGAAGGGATGTACTCTTGCTTCAACACAAGGCAAGTCAACATCAATGGGCCAATAATAACATATGCTGTTAAAGAACGAGTTGAAGTTGGAAGAAATGAAAAGGAGGTTAGGCAGTATGAGGTTCTGTATGAGACAACCAACATGGAAATTCGGTGTATTTGTGGCATGTTTAATTTCAGAGGTTACTTGTGTAGACATGCATTGAATGTCTTCAATTATAATGGTGTGGAAGAAATTCCATCACAGTACATCCTAGCACGTTGGAGCCAAGATTGCAAACGCAGGTTTCCTCTAGATCCTTTCCCCAGTGACGTTGATGTGAATGACCATACGCTTAGGTATAATCATCTACTTAGCCGTGCTATTCAGGTTATTGAAGAAGGGGCGCAATCTCAGGATTGTTGGCAGGCTTCGTTACAAGGATTGGAAGAGTTGTGTAGGAAATTCACTCTCGAAAATGATGATGAGGTTCATTTGTAACCATTAACTTCATTTCTTTTTTTTTTTTTTGGTCCCAACTGTTCTTGCACACAAGTATAGGTGTACATATACTCCATATCCTTGTCATCCACATTTGCATTATTCCCGTGTATGTGTACTGTGGGGTCAATAAGAAGCTAGAAATTGTCTAATTACCAATATTCTGTCATTAACAACATACTGTTTGACTATTCTTCCCAGTTTCTTCACTAATCCCCTCTTCTGGTTTTCCAACGCCTAAGGTGCAAAAGATTGGAACATCCAAGCTAGTTAATTTGATTTGATGAGAACTATTCATTCACACAAGTTCGGGGTTTCCATTCACAAAAATCCCATAGCTTTGAGTTCTGGATGCTGGCACTACTTCATTCAGTTGTGCTCCTTTAGGAAGAGTTTCTTGACATGGGCATTAACCATCAAGGTTGGTTGTTATTCCCATTGAAAATGCATGTCTTAGCTAACATTTTGAAGCTGGGCTTGTTCAATTGAGAATTTTGATGAAGCATGGATTTTACAATATATTTTTGTTTCTGAAGCACAGGTTTCTGGGTGGCTGATAAGATTACAAGTGGTGAACTGTTTTCTTGTTGGCAGGTATCTAAATAATTCAAGCCAACGAACAATGAAACTGCAAGAATTAGGGACGTCCATTTCCTGTATCCCAAAGCAGAAGTAGTTGCAAACTTTCTAAGCGTGGCACCAAGCGATAAAGAGGAGTAGGTGCAACCCGCTTTGGCATTCAGTTCTGCATCTGTTAAGCATTGAGGAAACGGTGTTCATGTATATTGAGAATATAATGTTCCACAACCTTGAAGTTCTGGTCGTAATAAATGGCAAACTAAACTAAGGCATAACTTAAAAGTATCTAAATTCTAACCTTGGATATGAATTGTTACCTCAACCTGGATGATTATCAATTATTTGCTGCTAATGATATCACTCATCTCAAACAAGGTCACTATCAAAGATCAAGTGCAGCTCAAGTAAAACAGTTTTGCCTTCAATGATCACTACTCTGTAATCAATTTGATTCCAAAGTGATAGAAATCTAGTCATTAAGGTCTGGATTGTTACAAGAGGATATTGAAGGGGGTAACCCCCAGAATTACTCAAAGAAAATTTGCAGGGACTCTAGTAAGGTTGTAGAAATAATTAAAATTTTGAAAGATATTATGCTTGTGGCTTGGCATCCTGCATTATCACTTTTTCCTCGAGTCTCAGCCATAGTAAAAGAGCAAAAGAAAAAGAAGCAATAAAGACAAATTAAAGTCCAACAATTCTTGTAAAAATCACATATCACACACAGCATTAAAAAACTAAAAATATTCTCCATTCAGCATATTGAACCGCGGACTGACTTAACCATACAGTAAAAGACAACAACAGATGGAGAATGCTTCCCAAACTTTACAAACACAATATAAACGTATGCCACTCAACTTACCTCCAGTCATATCTAGTTTTCTACATCAAAGATAAATCTGGAGTGAAATTAAAAAGCAAAAGGATAACTTACTCCTTTCACATATTGACAACTTAAACCAAGTATCAAAGATGCATAATAAGTTACATTTTGACATAACAGGTGACTATATGCAAGAGAGAGAGATATTCTCACAAACAAATCTGAACGACACTCCTGAGAATCTGAGGTACCAAAAAAACACCACATGCCAGTGATGAAGAGGAACCAAAGGGCAAATAACTCTCACTTGATGCTGTAGCTCACTTCAGACAAGTAGGAAGAGTGAGCCCATGGCAAACAAAGGCCAAAATAACATAAATCACCACAAGGAGGAGAAGGATAAGTGCAATCCTGCAAAGAGTTCCACATTTTATTAGGGCTAGCAATATAAAAAAACACACAGAGTTGCAATCTAATCCAGATAATGCCAATGTGATTAATAGGAGGTTCTTAATTAATCATTAAGGTTAAACAACATTCGAAAAACATATGCAATCAAATATTAGGTGTGAAGGAAAGAGAAGCATATAAACTATGTTTTTCAGGTATTTTCTGTTGATTTTCAGTGTGGGCGAAGGCGAAGAGTGAAAAAGAAGCATATAAACATATTTTCCAGGCATTTTCTGTTGAACGTCTCAGAAACACATTGATTTTTAGCATCTATGCTGAAACTGTAACTCTGCATATCTAAACTGGCAAGCCTAGATGCACTTCACTCCATGAAAAAACACAAGCACTAAAAACCAGCCAGCTGCATAACCATAACCATTAGAACCGAGTCTCAAGCCACACCACCCATGTCCTAAGGCTCAGCTCCACTACTACTCCTATCCTTTGCACCTTCCTTCAACAGACTCCACACACATTTGCTAAGCAATTCTAGAACCAACATTTGAAGCACTTGGGGGGGAAGAGGGGAGGATCTAAGTTCCCACCTCTCAAAGATAGCCTCAATATCCCGTCGAAAGTCCATTGCAAATTCAATTGCATCAAGTGAAGGAAAACAGGCTAAGTGCAATCGTTGGTTTATCCAAAAGAAATGCAACAATCAGAAAAAAAAAAAAAAAGAAGAAAAAAAAAATCGTACTGCTATCAGTTCCAGCCTAATGGAAAAAGTTTGGATCTAGAAAACACCCCGCCCAACAAAAAAAAAAAAGAAAAAAGGAGGGGAAAAAAAAAACAGGGATGCAGTCTCCCGATGGATGGCAGTGACTATCTTGATGCAGATGTTATAAAAAGCGAAGGAGTTCAGATGGAGAAACATACGTGAGCTTGACATTTCTCCACCACACGGTGCTTCGGAAACGGCGAGCCTGCTTCCTGAAGCGGAAAGTGTTTCCTTGCATAGTGGCAGTTTTATCAACTAGCAATTCCAAACGATCACCTCTATCCAAAACTTTATCAATGTTCTCAATCATAACATTTCGCACCTGTTAAACAACATGATGTCAATATAGAATATCCAACTGCTATCTTCAACAACTAACTTTAATTTCTTTTATGTTGATTGCCATTTGAAAGTGTACAGAAATTAGAAACAACACCGCTTAAATGCAGCATAAACTAGAAAGCTTTTCAGCGAGATTAACAAGGCCAAATCAACAAGCTACCAAGTAACATTAAGAGCAAATTTTAGATGACATTGTTTTGAATCAAGCCAAAACACAATTATAAGAACTGAATTCTGCATTGCGGGAGCGTCATTTTTTGAGAAACAGTCGCACTATTAGTTGTTCAATGGAATTCTGTCTACACTTCTTTAAAAATCTTCAAAAGGTACATCATATCTATATCTTCAACCACGACAAAAAAGTATAAAGGTGCGAGCAGAATTATAATGAACATATTTCTTAGCTTTTAACAGAACTGCAGCTCAAAAATTCTCTTGTCCATTCCCATAAATTTAATTTTTTCACACTAGCTAGACATAAAAACCAGAAAATTATTGTTAAATTCTCAAATCTAACATGAAAGTACCAACAGAAATCATCCATATGCATTTACATCATGAAGTCCATCGCCTCATTATATTACATGGAACATATTATCTTTGAAATGTGATGTCTTTACATCGAAGAAAGTTATATTTGGACCAATTAAAGTACACTAAAATCTGTAGCTGAAGCAGAAGGGCAAACCAAAGTCTTGACAGGAGGGCAACTCTATAACTCATTCGTGCAGTAGCTGCAAAATCACAGTATTATCGTGTTGAAGCTACGGAGCCATTACTACCTTAATGCAGGAAGAAATTCATCTCAAATGATATACAAAAGCAGAAGTGCAAAAGAATATCCATTATGACAGAACGCTGGTTAAACAGTATTATGTCACCAACGCTTTGGTGGATGAGAAAAAAAGTAAAGATAGCAATAAGAGAAACAAAAAGAACAAGACCTGATGAAAGAATAGAGGAAGTGTATTACAGTCAACATTTGAAACTCACCTGACTCATTTCACCTTTTAGCCGGTTTATCCTGTCGGCATTTGGATCATGTGAATAGTACTCCATCTGCTGGCTAAGAACTCTGGAAAATTCATCATTCATGGCATATGCTTGAGCAGACAACACAGATCTGCCATAGGTCCTCACAAATCTCTGATGAATTTCTTCAAGGAAAGCAAAAGGGATCCTCCCTATAGGAATATCAAAGATAGAATATTTTAATTTGCAAACGAATGATTTTCATCAGCTAAGAGCAACCATATGTTAGTAATTAAAAGAAATTTTTAACATTGCAGGTATGGGGCAAATTACCATAATATGTCGACATTGAACATTAAGTGCATTTTGGATCAAATTAATACTCCTAAAAATAATAAACAATTGTACATGTATTCCTCAGTGTGGACAGACCTTATTAGCAAAACTATGCATGCCAAATATAGCAAAATTAGAAAAAGATGAACTGTTTGTGCAAGCTCGAATTCCACCACGTGAACAAGCTCAAAGCCAAGAAAGTTTACCCTGTTTCGTAACAAACATCTTAAGGAAACAGCACCAAGTCATGCATCCAAGTTTCAGGGAAGCACAAGTAACGTCACCAAAACATGACATCAAAAACCACTAATAGGCAGTTAAATGATGGGAAACTAAAAGAAGAAACCGTCAAGAAGCACAAGCTGAACGCATAAGACCCACTTGAGGAAAAGACAAAATCTTTACATATCTGAGGTCATATCCAGTAAAAAGGCGTACCCATAAATGACACTTGCATTCAAACTGGCAGCTAGCAAGAAATATCCATTTACCTAGCAATTCAATCAAAGGACTCCTAATTACAGCAAAATATTTACTCCGAAATCAATTGAATCTCTAAGATATGAGCCAAACGATCAGCTTATTTCTTTAGATCACACCATCTTTGTCATTTCGTATTCTGAAGGCTATCAAATATCAATCAAGCTAATGATATGAATCTACCCATGTCGAGGAAACAGAAGACATGGAAAATATCAGCAAGGCATAAAAGTTGCAATTTTTAGGGTGAAAATTTTAATCTTTCCTTTTCCCTAGAAGAAGCAAAGATTCATTGAGAAGAAGTGGAGAGAGGAAAGAGGGGCATACGTCCGACGACGTCGTCGGCCATACAGAGAACGGTGAGGCCATCGGTGCGTTTGACGTGGAAAATATAGCGATCTTGAGAGTAGGAAGCATTGGTGTCGTTATCGCCGGGGATTTTGTCGATAATCTGCCTGGCGATGGAGCTGGCATTGGTGGAGGTGGCGCTGAATTCTGCCAACACCACCGACCCCCTCGCCACCAGCGCGTACAGTATCGCCATCCCTTTTACTGCCCTCCCCCGGACTCTTTCCCTCTCAACTTTTCTTTTTGGGGTCAAACCTTTCCCTCCTCCCAACTCACCCAACCCGAATAACTAATTATATATCAGAAGAAAGAGAGAGAGGGGGGGTTGGGGTGGAAAATAAAAAAGGAAAGAAACTCTCTCTCTCTCTCTCTGATGCTTTAAGGGCCTAAAAGGGTGCTGTAGTGTAAATAATGACTTGAAATTGAGCTGATTGGATTGTGATCCCATGAATCAGCATACGATGGATTGAGTTGATCTGTATTCAAATTTATTGGATAATGATGATTAGACGCAGCAGGACATGGTTGAGTGGTTGGGTAACGTAATATATATATATATTAAGTATATAACTAGTAGTTCTCCATGTCCGTAGGCGTGCAGCCAACAGGGAAGGGAAGGATTCATTTGGCCGGCGGAGTTCACTTTCAAAGTTTCAATTTTAGACGAGGAACTATATGTCCTTGTTCATCCAGCGTAAGGTAAACTCACTCTCGCACTAAAGGATTAAAAAGAAAGTTTTTCTGTTAAGAACAAACAAAGGCAGGCTGATGAATCTGAATCCTAATCGAGACGTGGCTCCAAAACCACAGGTGTGTGGCAAGATTCGTACTCACCACCTACAATTCTCATATGCCAGCAGCGGGATCTTTATTGAGATTTTGACATAACTGAGGTTTGCATGCGTGGCATGGATGGTGCGTTTTCACTCTTCAGTCACATATACTATTCATTTACGTGTGTTTTAATTTAGACCCAGGATTTCAACTTCCTTCCCCTGCCATGTGGCCCAAGGAAAGGAACAATTGTACCCTATTAGTCGGTTTAAATAAGTGTAAAACTCAAGAATAGTCATATTGATTATTTTGAAAGGTATGATTGTTTGAAATTCGCATATAGTCTCAGTAAAATTCTAAAATTACTATTCAGACTAATTTGAGATAAAAAAAATAGATTGAAAGTTGGGTAATTATAAACACATTTGAAATTAAATTACATAGTTGTGAAGCAATCAAAGTAAATAGGTTATTAGTTGGATAGTATAGTAGAATAGAAGGTAAATGTGCATAAAAATAGATTAAATGAAGGACAATTAGATAAGAATAATATAGGGTAAAGAGAATATAGGATTTAGGGGCGGAACCTACATTTCTTATATGTTTTAGATAAGATACATAAATATAATATAAATTAGATACTAAAATAATAATCCTTTTATTTTTAACTTATTTTTCATATAACATTACAAATAGTTCATTAATTATTATTATTATTTTAAATATAGAGTGTGAGAACAACTAACAAGCCAAAGGTCGCTATATACTACTGTATGAATTAAGGTTGCATGATCCGGAGCCCCTCCACCTACCTATAATATATCCTCTCATCAGTGAGTGTGAGAGCCAAAGGTCCTAAACCATCCATTTATTTTCACTTGCATTGTGCTTCTTTTCATACTTTTGCCTAATTAATTAGAAGTCCAGTTTGTTTGGTCCGAATATGCGTCGCTAAAAGCACATCAATTTATCTGCAAAATTGTCAGCTGCCGTGGGTCGCTTGAATTATGAAATGTGAATTAAAGGGCTTTTTTTTTTTCTTTTTTTTTTCTTTTTTCCGTCAGGGAAGTAAGAGGTTGGCCTCGCCTACGGAACAAAAATGTCTGATTGTGCAGTCATAACCCGTCATCATAATCAAATAGAGAGCATTATTTAGGATTTGAGCTGTATTATAAGATAATATAAAGTCAAGAATGTGTATAATTACCTCTTTATATATATCTATATATATCTATATATATAGAAGCAACACGTTCAATATTTGTTAGGGCATAAAATTGATGGTAGCTAGTCACCAGCAACGCATACGCTTGTGCATTGCACCTCAAAATAATCCTTGATTAACTTCTCAAGAATTGTGCCAATGGTCAATGGTATTCAGGAATGTAATTACTTAGATGCTTGCATATACTTAATTTACAAACTTGACTTTGTACTTTGGCATGGAGCATTGTATAATTTAGAATTACACCAAAAAAAAAAAAAAACCACAGTTTCACTAGCAATTTGTGAATAATATATAATTTTTTAAATTATTGTTGCTTATATATGTTCATTCCACGAAGGAAGAAGTTGCCATTCAGGCAAGCTCACAAGGAATCATACAAGCAATAGCCGCTGTACATCTTCACAACGTACAGGTTGAGGGATGATCCAATATTGTTATCCAGAGAGAGCCAAGAGTGATATCGACGCAACAATTCTCTATTTTGGAAGATGATCAACAAATCAAGCACCAGTTTCCATTATCTACACGCCTGGTTGTGGTTATAGATTGAGTACTGCTGGGAAGTAAATCAATTTCAAAAAAAATCATGGACCTGTTGCTGTTCCTTCAATTATTGAAATCTCAGACCAAGACCAAGACAAAGTACAGGACAAGAAAACATTTAAGTGGAGCTCCCATCTTTTCTTGAAGCAGGAATTTCTTTGCAACTTGCGTGCTGCACAGCTCACAACCTGACCCGCCCTTCCTCAGCTGCCCAGTACTGCTCATTTCCTCAAACAAGTGCAGCAATTTTGCTCACTATATATTAATAACTAGTAGTACTAGTGTAATTTACTGGCTACAATCCTCCTTTATTTTCCCCGTTCTCTAATCTAGTAGCTACAATCTTAAGTTGGCATTGAAGATTTCCGGGAATATAACGGACTTCAATTCAGCTATTACATATAGAAAATGACAAGGTCCAGCCTCCAGGAGCGAAGGATCTGATAGCATTGGATCCAAAGAGGTGTCGTAAAGATTTTAGACACAAAATGCAGGAGTTTATGCAAGAATCCAGATAGCATCAGATTGTAATGGCTTTTTAGCCACAACACACAAATTTTGGGATCATTTCATGTGCACAATGTACACATTGTGTTTGTCCTGACGTTAAAGACTGGGACCATGGTTTTCCAATCTCTCCTTCCACGGTGAATGTGAAATATGGATCCCAGAGAAATTAAGCGAACAACTTTTCACAAACATACAAAAATTTCCAACTGTTACAAATAATAATATCATCTGTCTGCAGTACTCTCTTCCACTCAATCAAACTGATCGATACACACCTCACAGCTTCCCTTTATAAAAGTATCCTTCCTTCCAATAGGGCACCATACCTCAAAGCTTCTTAAGTGAGAGCCACTTAGCTAGGCAATAGGCATGGCTGCCCAGAAGCTTTCAGCAACCGTTCTAGTCTTTTCCCTTCTCTTTCTCGCAACATTTTGCAGCGCTTGTGGCACTTGTAAGCCTAAGCCTAAGCCAAAGCCCTCCCCTCCTCCCAGGGCACCTCCACCGAGTCCTTCCTGCCCGAGAGATACCCTGAAGCTCGGTGCTTGCGCTGACCTGCTTGGACTGGTTAGCATCGTTGTTGGAACTCCACCATACAGCAAGTGTTGCTCAGTGCTTGAAGGCCTGGCTGACTTGGAAGCTGCAGCTTGCCTTTGCACTGTCATAAAGGCCAATGTGCTTGGAATAAACTTGACCGTGCCAGTTGCGCTCAGTGTGCTGGTCAGCGCCTGTGGGAAAACCATTCCTCCAGGGTTTCAGTGTGGATAGATGGCTCAGATTCGCATGTCTAGTTGCTTGCTATGTTGGTTTGACGAGTCAACTACTGGTGGCTTGCTTAATCTTTCCTTATTTTGGTTCATTTCTGTTTGATTTGATGTACAAGTGTGTCCTGATAAGCCGCCAAATTTGCTTGCATTCTCTAATCCCCTCTGTTATTGTTCATCATTTTCTGAATTCTGAATTGAAGTCGGAAGTTCCCTCTGTTATATATTGTTCACCAATTTCTGAATTCTGAACTGAAGTTAGTATGCCTTTCATTAATCTCAAAGTAATTAAAATGCTTACTGCAAAAGTCATCCCGTTAAGCTACTAGGAAGACAATTTGCTTAAACCTCGGCCCTTCATCTATTGACCTTGGCTCCCGACTACTAACTTTCAGATTATGACATATGAGTCTATGAAACTTTTGCTGTAAGGCATTCGGAAAGAAAGCAAATTCAATTTCTTTCAAATCATGAATATTGCAGTCACCGACAAATTAAGCCAGGCACCAAGAGCACAGGAGATGAAAATGAATCACCCTAGAATTTGAATAGACACATGGATACACGGTTTGGCCAGGGCTTGCAAGCACAGGAAAGATTGTATATTTACCGTCTTAAGTTGGTAGTTAAATTAGAACTTCAAGAAACTAGAAACAAGACAACCTGAAAGTTTGTCACGGTAATGACGCATATATGTTCTTTTCTACTATGTATGACGTTGCACAGATCACATCTACATATACTGTCGTAAAATTGGTCCAGACCATATATCCCCTTCAAACTTCAAACCCCAAGAAATGTTGGATTTTCGAGCAGGCCAAGTCCCAATATTTCTAGAAGAAACAACAAGCAATTCACATGCACTGTCTCAAAAAATGGAAAAATGTTTTTCTGACGAGTCTTTTGTGACCAAGGAAAGGTTTCGTCACCAAAGTCAGTTTCTCATGAGCTCCTCGCTCGCTTCTATTAGTAAAACTCGAGCTGTTATAACAATGGTTCTATTTGGATTAGCATTGTTTTTGCTTTTAGAATCTATGTAATACTCCAAAAACAGCTCCCAAAAACAACTTAAAAATACACACACAATTTCAAATACAACTTTATATAAAAATTATTTATATATATATATATATATACCAATTAATATCTCATTTTTCCTTCTTTCACCCACCACCTCTCCCCACCTCCACTTTCACCACCACCGCTACTGTGCCTCCTCCCTTCCCCTCCCTCCTTCCTCCTCCCTCTTCCTCCAAAAGGCCCCATTTTTATGATATGGAGAGCCACTGGAGCACTACGCCTTCACCACGTGCAGTATATACTACACAACGTAGAAAAAATCCATAAGCATGTTAGCATGAATGGTGAACTCTCGGAGTGATATGAACCACACAAGAAAGCAAGAATTCTGAACTTGAAACTAGACAAAAGGAAGCTAGATGCATTGCTTATCACCAGAAAAAGTTGTCTATACATGACGCAACTTTCACTATAATGCCATGTTTACATGAGGGTGTTAGCCATAACCTATCCCTGCTAAATGTTTGTACAAGCCAACCATTCACTTGGTTCGTATTAATAATCTCCTAACACAAGGAAATGAAGTCACAACTGATTTGCATAAAGCCTGAAATCAATTCAATCTAACTCTATCCCAACCACTGACTTATCTGCTTAACTAAAGCAACATTAAAATACGCACATATCCTCCAACTCGCTCCAAGTAACTCTAATATATAATATGCGATTCAGTTCTTTCTAACGGCAACATGATTCTGGATCACCAAGGCATATCAATTGCAGACATTAATGTCGTATATATATATAGTTCTAGCTTTAATCTTTTTTAGAACTTTAACTTCTTTATTCAATAGGGGCAGCTACATTTTGCTTCAGGTCTCTTAAATCTGCAAATTAATTAGTTATTAGTCAGTAACATCACAACTTATGGTTGGAATTCACAAACGCACAGGCTTGTATACATTATGAAATTTGGGCAGCAGTGCCCCGCAAAAACACTTTGCGAACTTAACAGAATTTTGCATGCATCCAAGAATAGTACGTACCTTAATTAACAGTAGACGGAATACATTTCCAAACTATTCAGAGAGTGCACCAAAATTCGACGAACGTGTGCTATAGATTCATGTACAATTCTCCTACTTTTTATCATGATACGAAAAGCCAAAAAGGTGTTGATTCCTTCTTTTAGTGGGATGATTGGATGAATAAATTGTCAAGTGTACGTCACAGACTATGTCAAAACGAGAGCCAGAAGCTTAGCGTAAAAATCTAAAGATTAGACCTCCCTCTCCTTATTCTAACTCTAATGAGTGTGCTTTAGCTAAGCTCTTTCACAAAAAAATTCACCACACCCATGGATTCCAAAAAATAAAAGGAGGAAAAAAAAAGGAATTGCTCCAAGTTTTTTCTAGCAATATGTACTTTTACCAAATAACTCACGAATCTATGTACACATTCACAGCACATGTATGCACGTATTCCTTTAATTACTTTGGAAAAACAACTAGTCCCACCCTATGTTTTTAAACTCGGACCGGACGAGCTGGTTCAACCGGTTGAACCGGGAACCGGCCAGGCATCCGGTCCGAGTCATCTTTCAAAACCAAAAAATTCAAAAATCGGTCAAAGTCAGTCAAAATCCGGGTTTGACCTGGTCTGATTGGGTGAACCGGTTGACTCGGTTGACCAGATTTGACTATTTGACTAGTTTTTTTTTTAATTTTTAATTTTTACCTTTAACCCATTATATCCTTTCAAACTCACTTTTTAAGTTTTAGTAAATATGCTTTAACCTCTCATTATTTTAATAAAGTATAAAATTAATTCAATACATTTTTAAGTTACATTTTTACCTATATATATATTACATTCTTTAAGTCAATTTATTTATTAAATATAAAATTCTCAAATTTATATATAAAGTCATAAATCACCAATTTAAGAAAAATTTATATATATATAAAGTTGAAAACCACCAAATTGAGGGAATTTTTATATACTATTTTTTAAGGAAATTTTTTTATATACTATTTTGATTATATATTATTAATATATATATTTATGACGTCATCCGATTCGACTCTCGGTCGGACCCATTGACCCCTGACCCTTGAACTCGGCCAGTTCGATGCCCGGTCCGAGTTTGAAAATATAGGTCCCACCCAAACTTTGCTTTCATAGCTTTATTCCCATGAAATGAAAGTCCCTTTCCAATATTCCAAACGTAACTCAATGTTGTGTATGCCACCACCTGTATAAAACTTTATCTCCATTTACACTAACAGCTACTTACCTTCTCCACTCGAATGTGTATAAACTTATGCAAATATGCATGTAAAAGACTATCATCAAGTGTATCTCTCTCTCTCTCGAAAAGAAGACAGTTAAAATTACATACAAGCGCAATCTTTTCTTGTTCGAAAGTTAATGTTAGATACAATTGCGATAAATTTCTCGTTTATTGTTTTTTTCTTTTGTCTATATAAACTCATGACTGTCCCAAATTAGCTTCTTAATTAATTACTAAACCAAATGCCAGCTTCTTTATATTCTTACCGTGTTATGTACGTTTTCATTAATAACTAACTTTTAACTGATTATACTCTGTGGGTTAAAGCAATGGTGCCTCACTAGTCACTGCTTTGAAGTATTTGAATGGTAAATTGTTTAAAGCTCATACGTATTTAACGAAACTTACCATTCATGTTGGTACTGACTTACTATTTATATAACAAAACTTATTAATTACCTAAACGAATTTTGCCATCATTGGAAAAAGAATTTATTGCTTTACCACTTACTCTGATGACGTTTGCTATTTACTCAATATATATCATTTGTTACTCATGTACGACAATTTACCTATCATGTTGTGTCTTCAATTGTTGCATTTGTGACATCACAGCGTTAAACTACTCGTGTCATAATAAGTGAGAACAAAAAGGGCTTCGGCAGCAAATTAGAAATCGTAAAACTATACACATGTCATAGCGAATTTTGTCATTTACTCTTTTCGTTGGATTAAAGATTTCTTCAAAGGTTGCTTCGTATAGTAGCTAAGGCACAAAAATATGGCACAGCTTCAGGTTTGGGTCTGCAACTGAGGAAAGTGCCAAAGAAAAGAAAAGCAGGTAAAAGACAGTGCTGAGGAACGCAGCACGGACTGTTTATTTATTGGTGCCCCACCCTAAACCCTTCCTTCCCCGCTGAATATAGTAAGAATTACACACTCTTACTAAAGAATAGGCCTGGAATTTTGTATCTTTGGACAATATTACAAAGGAGCTCAGCGTATTTTACCTTATTTCATAATGATACGTGCAAGGTGGTGATTAATCTTCTCCATTGTCAAAGTAGGTACTATGGCAGTGTTATAAAAGAGGTTCGTGTATTTTATCCTATTTTGTAATGATAAGTGCAAGGTGGTGATTGATATTCTTCATTGTCGAATTAGGTACTATGTACAACGTTTGAGACCTTTATTGCAATTTTCACCTGTATCTTGACTGAGATCGAGAAAAATTAGTTACCAACAGATGTTGATACAAGTGAAAAGAATTTGCATCCCTTAACCATAAGATTTGGGGTACGAAACATTTTCTTGAACAGGATTAGTCGTAGATCATAAAACTGATGCAAGTACTTGTGGTTTAAAAAAAAAAAAAAAGAAAAAAAACTAGTTAGTAAAAATTAAATTAAAAAAACGATTACATGAAATACTACACAAAAATGATTACATGAAATACTACACAATTTTCACATGTACTGAGTCCGAGTCCTTGTCCCCACCGAGGAAGACCACCTGTCACTCTCCCCTTGTCTAAGTCTTGTTCCTCCTCTTCTTCGATCTTCCCATCCCACACACTATACTCACAAAATTTGTACAATTCTGTGGAGAGAGAATCGAATTGAAATAGTAGTAGCAAAAGGGTATTAGACTTGGAAGTAAAGGAAGGAAGGAAGGAGAGAGTAGCAGTAGTAGGTAGAAGTTAGAAGAGGGGAGGGGGATGATGCAGCAGCAGCAGCGGAAGAGTCCTCCGAAGCATCGGCACGATGGCACTTCTCCTCTTCCTTTGGGCATGGATTGGAGCCCTCCCCCTAAAAAATGGGTATCTCTTTTTCTTTATCTTTTTTTTTTTAAATTCCCAATTTCCACTATTTCTGATTCTCAATTTCAATTTTGATCCTTAATCTTTACCCAATTTCTCGGTTGTACTGTCTGATCGCGTCTCGATTTCTCCTTCTATTTATTGGGTTTTCAACTTGCATGTCAATTGATCTACAGAAGTTCATTATCTGCTTTCTTACTAATTTTTTAGATAATTTAGTTTATCCAATTCAATATTAGAGCTGAAGATTATCTTAAAGCCCTAATATTTCTGGGGATTCTGTAGTTAGGGGAAGCTATGTTCTGCTATTAGCTGACTATGATCCTGATTGAATTTTGTTATTTTTAGATTCTGAAACTCTAGGGACATATAAAGGAAAGACCCTTCAACCCCCCCCTCTCCCCAAAAAAAAAAAAAAGAAAAAAAAAAGAAACGAGAATAAGGAAGGAGGACTCTTTAAGCTAATTGCTATGTTTAGGTACGGGGCGTTTGCATTTGTTCATGCGTGGTTCTACTGCATTTAATTCTGCTGTTTCAACGAGTCCAGTAGCTGTAATGGCTGAATCTTCTCAATTAGAAGGGCTGCATTTTTACTATGCCCTTGTTGTTCTGTTTTGCAGATTGTGCCAATGTACATTGTAAAAACCTTATAAGCTAACTCCATGACTTGAACAAGCAACTTTAGGAATCTTACCATGAATACTTTAAATGCTTCCAATTAAAAGTTCCCCCCTTTGTTGTGCGATATGGTAAATATTCTTGAAATGGGGAACAAAAATTAATCTTTGTTCTGATCATTTACTGTTAGATTGATGCAATTGTAACACTCTCTTGCTCTGCTTGCTAGTCTTGCTCATGTTGATGGACCTTTTTTTTTTTCATCATTTTTGTTTACAGGTGATATTTGTTTGATTGAGTTCATTCGTATCATCTGATTCCATTATTATATTTGCTCTTGAGTTGGCGTCTTATAATCTTATCATTGCATCTTCATTGTATTCCTTGCAGGCTGGGCGTGAAACTGTTTGGCCTCATGACCCTCACACAGGTTGGAGTTACTGTGTTACCATTCCTTCCTGGGTCGTACGTCCTAAATCAAGAGATTCGGATCCCATAGTGGTATTCAAACTGCTTATCTATGCCAAGTGTTAGATGTTCATTTGATGTTGTCCTCTTGAAGTTACTTTCAACATTCCAAAATCCATTTTGGGTTGTTCCAGAACTAAAAATGCTCTCTTGAAGTTTGCGCACTATCATAAGCATAACATGAATAGTTGTATGTGCTGTTACTTGAAGCAAATTTGAAGTCTGCCAAAATGTTTATTTTCGGATGACGCCTATCATGCCCTATTTTATTATGCACAAATCTGCGTTAGTAACCTCAAGAAAAGAGTCACACACTTTTTTGTAATGCTAACTGTGGCTCCTGACACCTAGTCCCTCACCTCGGCGGTCATATCAAAGCCCGAGGTGAGTTCTTCATTCTCGGCTCCTACCCGGTTATCCCAACCACCCGGATTTGACTGATGGGATGTGTGCCGCCTGACATTTTGGGCCCCATGCTATCACAGCCCTAGTCCTGACACCGCCAATCTACCGCCGGTTCTGCCAGGACTAGGGCCCTAGCTGTTATCATTTCTTCTCCATTTCTTCCAGTATAAATACTTATCACTCTCCCTTCCAAAGGTGCGACAAATTCAGTCCCCAAAATGGCCTAAATCTCTTGACCAAGTAGACTAACTTGAGCATCGGAGTTCAACCGGGGGGTAAAGTCCCACTTCGAACTGTTTTGTTCGTGGCAGGTGACCTTGGGCAGCATTTGGTTCTCGGACCTCAGCTCACCCAATCCACTCACTTACACTGACCTAGATGAATCTTTAGGTTATTATTTGCTTTGATATGTTGTAATTATCCTTTTTGGAAAACATTAGGTCTAGTCCAATCTGTTGATATCTAACATATTAATATTTTTGTTTAGACTAGAACAGTGGATTTTATTAACTCGGTTTTTGTTGTCTAAATATTACTGGTCAACATTTTTTTTTAATTTCAACACTTGAGTAAGATTTGGAGATATGGGCTGCCATTCCCCTTCAGATTAGGCCTGTTTGATTTTATATATCCTTTGCCCTCATTTAACTTCAAACAGACTCCTTTGTCTTACTGTGTGGTGTTATAAAAGCAAGATAGCTGAGATGAGCAATCCAACTAATGTAGTCATAAACTCGATATCTGGCATTCAGAGATCAGTGAAGAAAACCGAGTAGGAGATGGCATTATTTGTTGACAGTTACTCTCCCCCCCCTTCAGTTGTTCTAAAAATTTTTGTTGCGCTCTCATTGCACCAAGATTCTTAAAACAAAGTCTTGCATATAATTACTTACACTATGACTTCTAGTCTTCCATCGGAGCAAAAATTCTCCCATGTAGCAGTGTAAAGAGCTTCATTGTTTCTAGATCTTTTTGCATTTTATCGTTGATAAGTTTTTCTTGTTGTGTATTTTAAGAGATATCTGCCTGGAACAAATCTCAGCATCATGTGTTATAACTTTCTTGTTGTTCTGAATGTATCTGTAATCTTCTCTTTTAGCTTGAGTGTTTTGAAGCATATTATTCATTTATAATGGTCATGGTTTGATTTTTGTGTGAGTGTGCCCTTTTTGGTCCTTTTCTACCTTTTGTCTAACATTGTTAAGGGGCAGTTTTACAGGGTTCTGATTGGCGTGCAATCTCCAGAAGGGGTTACAGCAACACGATACGTATTAAGAAGATTTAATGACTTTTTAAAATTTCTGTCTGCTGTAAGTTTGCTCTTTAATGTGTTTCTACAATTGCATCTTTTCTGGGTTAAGGTGGAAAAAGGGAAATTAGAAATAAGTTATGGCACCAATCCTAGTCTTCCAGGTGTCCTTTCGTCAATTATTTTTCTCTTATAATATAATAACTCTCCCATATTACAGGCATTATCTATTGTTCACTCCATTATTATCTTGAAATGTATATTTGGAGCAGATTTAAGGTACTTGTCATTTCTAATAAAAAAAAATGGAAAATAGTATTGATGAGTAGAAGATCAAGAAGAAGAATATGAAAGCAGGTTTACCATCATGAAGATGTTCTGTCAAAGTGAGTGGGAAGAAAAAATTTGTGTGCTTGAGTTAACCAGACTGACAGCAAGACGATTTTAGATTTCCGCTTTGAGATGATGTAGAACTACTTATTTTGGCACTGTTGATACATGTCAATATCTAAATGACATAAAGTTATGTATTTGTAGAAAGTAATTAACTTCCCAAAAAATTTGTTTGGTTCACTAAATCTATGTGACTTTTCTTCCGCATGTAATTTGTTCTACATGTCTGCTGGTGGGTGGTTCTGGTGAATTTTGTCAGCTTGACTTTTGAACTTAAGGTCTAGATGTCAATAGGTCTTAAAACCGACATACACCCATATTGGAAGATGCCATTGCTTTATTTCTTACACGATCACAGGAGAAAAGCGGACGCTTATGCTTTCACATTGTTTCCTTATTGAAAAGTTGGCATTGATCATTGAGTACCAATACTTGATATGAGAGTAAATGAGTTATGGTTCTATCTTCCTGCTTGATAATAGTCATTACTTATATGATGAGCACACTGTATAAAATTCTTGGCTATAGCATTCAATGGACAAGTGGATAGACAAGTTGATCCTATTAGTGATTTTAGACTGATGCCAGGTGGCTCATTGATTATGGATTTTCTTTTACAGCTTAAAACTGCTTTTCCCAGGAAGAATCTCCCATCAGCACCACCAAAGGGACTTTTACGAATGAAAACAAGGGCTCTTTTGGAAGAGGTAACCAATTATTTGCAAATTTTTTTACTTGTCTAGTACGAAAGTTACTACTTGTGTTGTTTTCCAGCATAATAGCTTCCTGCATGTTAGGTTAAAGTTAAGATGGTGAAACCTCAATAGGAATGATATTTTAGTTGGTACAAAGTTGCAGTTTGCATTAATTTAGCTGGTTTTTTCTGGAAACCATGGTCCTCAAATTAAATATAGTCATGAGTTTTTTTGGGGGGAATTTAAAGTTGGCATTAGTTATTATAATCACCAACAGAATTTAGAATGAGTGATTTTTTTTTTTTTCTGGTGACATCGAAAATTTAATTTGAAAGTCCAAACTCTGTTGTGTTTTGTCTGAAAAATTGAGATCTTTAAATGTATGTTTATTGTAGAGACGGCGTTCATTGGAAGAATGGATGACAAAGTTGTTATCAGATATTGACATATCCAGAAGCTTTGTGGTGGCATCATTTCTAGAACTGGAAGCTGCTGCTAGATCTTGTATGTGTTGCTATTACTCATAGCAGGATTTTTGCTTTGAAGCAGCATTCCACTTAATCTAGGCGCATGATCATGTCAATTGATGCTAAATGTGTTGATTAATATATTAACTTTTGTCTAGAACTTCTAAATTATACTAAGTTTTTTTTTTTTTTCTTTTTCCCCCCAGCATTCCAAGATGAAAACCAGCACTCTTCAGTAAATCCTTCTGGAAGTAGCAGCACAAATTCTTCATCTCACATTCATCCTAATTCAAGCTTATCTCTATTAGCTGGTAGTTCATCGATAACGTCTGACTATGGTAGTGACACTGCATATGATACATCTGAAATTGGAAGTGGAAGCCTCGGGCTGGATAACAACTCTGAAATTGGAACAGAAGATCTGTCTTTAGATGAAGATTTGTCGAGTCCAATTGATAAGTTTATGAAGTATGGCATGTCCAACATTGATGAGGGCCTGTTTATGGGACAGGCTATTCTAGAGCAACTCGAAGGTTTCCCCAGACAGAAGGTGCACGCCAATCAAAATGTTGTAGCTAATGATATCAGAAATGGAAATGGTTTCCATGCTCGAAAATCCTCAGTTGACAGTATTGGAAGTGAAGTTAGTCTAAAGAAAGGCATCGGATCTCCAAATTTAGCATTTCCTGATGCATTAGGGAATGGGTCTATTCACCTTCCTGGAGGGGCTTCAGTCTCGGGAACAACTGAAGTTCTTGGAAACTCAGACTTGCAACTCCCGGATGATGTGCAATTAGTTCTTCCTCAAGATCAAGGCCAGAAAATGAACAGGGTACTTATGACCATGCAGCGGAGATTGGTTGCTGCAAAGACTGACATGGAGGATCTTATATCAAGGTTAAATCAGGAAATAGCTGTGAAGGAGTATCTGACAACCAAGGTATATTGAAGACTTGTAACTTTGTCCTTATGACCATTTATGTCGCTCTGACATTGATAGACCTTCACTTTTGAAAGTGTGCTCAATGTATATGTGTCTGTGCTTGTGTATAGTTATATTTTCATCTTTTTAGTTGAGACAATTAAGTCTGTATATAAAAGGTCTTTCCTGGTGCAAGTGGCAGATTATATCTAAGTCACCCGAGTGGTTGGAGGTGTATTCCCCTTTATTGCTTGACATTTTGGATCATGCTTTCTTTTATTGAGCATCTGTATCATGTATCTTAACCTGTTTGTGTCTCTGATCCCCATTGTTGAAATACATTATTAGTCTTAAAGTTGTCAGAGTTTCAGGATATGCTGTATGGAATGTATGAGAAATATATTAATTGGTTTAGAACTGCTCCTAGAGACACATGTAAATCATGACGAGTCATATGGTTGCTTAGTTAAAAGGAGTCTTTGCCAGTTCACAGTAGCTAAATGACCAAGTGCTTTCAAATAAAATTGTGCCCTAGGGGATCTGAAAAGTTATTCATGTCTGCAATTGGTCTTAATTGGAAAGAGGTCAACAAGGTCCATGTCTTAGAATTTGGAAAATGTAGTAGTGTACCATAGATGTAATCAGGGTGGCTCTGTGTCAAGGCAAGTGTGGTAATTGATATGCGTGCTTTATTACTCTTTGTGGCTCATGCGTTTGCATAATGGACAATGTTTCATGAAAAGTAGTCTTGTAGAACTGTATATTATCTAGTTCTAGTTATAGTTGCACTGTTTTTTACTACTTCAAGGATTCTTTTGGTTTTCCTTTTATTTATTTTCATCAGGTCATGTTGCTAAAAGAATATTGTCATACTTTAGCCACAATGGGCCAAAAGCTTTTTAGTCTAGTAGTACAATCAAAAGTGGATATGGTGACCACCTATTATTGTAATTGCCAGGTCAAGGATTTGGAAGTGGAGCTTGAAACTACTAAACAAAAAGGTAAAGAGAACATTGAGCAGGCGATTTTGATTGAACGGGAAAGAGTAACCCAAATGCAGTGGGACATGGAAGAACTTAGACGAAAGTCAATGGAAATGGAATTAAAGTTGAATTCACAACAGGTTCTGTACCTTGGACGTGTTGGTTGGTTAGATATATTTTACCTCAACCAACAATAATTTTAACTTACGCTGTCTGTCATACCTTTCCAGACTCAAAAGATGGATACAGAGGTGAAAGTCTCAAGCAGTAAGGAGAAAGATATACTTCAGCAGTTGGATCTGAAAAGTCGGCAGCTTGAGGATTTATCCAAGAGACATCAAGAGCTAGAAGTGAAGTCAAAAGCTGACATCAAAGTTCTTGTTAAAGAGGTTAAATCCCTCAGAAGTACCCAAGCAGAAATTAGAAAGCAGCTTGAGGAGTCACTTCAAGAAAAATCTGAGACTGAGGTAATGTTGAATATGAAAAGGCATGTGTTTTCATGCTATTGCTTGCTTATACAAGGAATTGGTTATTTCTAGTTTCTTTTCCTTCTAATGGTATTCTTCATGGGGATCATAGTCTAATTTTTTGTTGAGGAAGTACTTTAACTGATTTTATAGCATCAGTTTAATAAAGTCCTCAGTAGATCAGGTCACATTGTTTATGTGTTTTTATATTATGAAACATGCTATCTAAGTTGTTGCATAGCACCTTGCTTAAATACATAACTGGGTGACCCATGAGCTGAAACAAAAATTAAATAAAACTTTTAAGTGTGTATTTGACTGCTATTTTGTGCTGTATGATTGATTTGTTTCTCATCAATATAAAGTGGATCATGAAAACTTTTGCAAATATATTAAGACACAAACTTTTTTTGGCATTCCAGATGCTCTTGCAAGAAGAAAAACATAAAAATGAGCGCATGTGTGCTGCATGGAGGAATTTTTTGGAGAAATGTGAGACTCTTTTCAATCAACTTCAAGAGTGCAAGGTTGATAGTTTGAAAGAAGATGAAAAGAATGACCTCCTGGAATTTCTTCGCCAACACATGCATTTGATGACATTGCAAAGTCTGATGATCAAATCGATGTTCTTCTTGCTGAGGTACTGTTGAAGCCTTTTCCTCCTCTGTCTTGCTTTCTACGTTTAACTTACAAACCCCTTCCTTTTTGTGGCAACTGACTGATATTCATCTTTTGACAGTTTGACTTGCTTTTTGCTGGTATGTGCTGTGGAAATTGATTTACATCTTGTTTAAAGCTCCCATGTGCTAGAATGGGAATAGATCTTTAGTTGTTCCATTTCCATATGACTTCTTGTTGCCATTTAGATATCCTAGTAAACTGCAAGAAGCAAAGTGCATCAGTTCATATACATTATATTTTTGGGATCATCTAGTGTTACATATAACATACGTTTTGTCTGGTGAAGTGGCTGTACTTCTAGCATGTTGTCTTGAATTTTTATGAGGGACAAGTGCTTTACATTCTGGTTGGTTTTGCAAGTTGTATTTGCATGTGACTCTCATTAGCCGATGACAATCTGCTGTAGGAAATTATTTTGCATGGTGTATAAATATTGCAGCTATCTTGATTTGAAATTGGAAGAACAAAAGTTTGTGTTTTGTTTTATAACTGGACGTGCTGACAAACTTTGGCCATATTGATTTGAAGCTGGACTCCATGTTTCCAACAATTTATGCTTTTCATTTGCTGGCACTTAATCTATAGCTTTAGACTCTCAAAGTTGATCAATGGGCCTTTGTGCCGCTGACATAATTTCTTACTTTTGGCGTTATATTTGCCTTGG
Source organism: Gardenia jasminoides (assembly GCA_013103745.1). Classification (NCBI taxonomy): domain Eukaryota; kingdom Viridiplantae; phylum Streptophyta; class Magnoliopsida; order Gentianales; family Rubiaceae; genus Gardenia; species Gardenia jasminoides. The sequence continues at coordinate 27,290,267 of CM023103.1, forward strand.
GTACATTGGATCTTGTCCACTGGTAAGTGGGTGTGACATTAGCCTGATTAGTAAGATTTGTGACCTTGTTCCGTGTTATTTCATAGATTCTTTACTGGTGGCCTCATTTTCTGCAATATATGTGCTTTACTGTTATTTTAATTTTATCAGGTGCAGCACTTATCACTGGCTGTTGATGCCTTGGTGCCAACGGCTGATAAAAGTAAACGTGCAGATGATGACACGATAAGAATAAATGAAGACTTGAGGAAGATGCTGGTAAATTTTTTTGTGGATAATGGTAGATTAAGAAAACAGGTAAACTTCGTTGCTCGTGCTTTAAGGATGAAAATGTCATCTGACAGAAATGATTCTGAAGCTTGTTCAAACGACTCTGTACAAAATGAGGATTTAGATAGATGAGAATTCCGTTGTATATTGTATGTCTTGTCATATATGCCACAGCTTTTAAGCAACCACTAATTACCTTTTTTTTTTTTTTTTGGGTAATCAAATTTTGTCATTCTCGGGTGATACTTGGATGTAACAATTGACCTTGTAATTTTAAGGAAATAAAAGTTATACTAGTCTTCATCAGAGGGATTAAGTTGGTGTTGTATAAACAGTTAAAGAGGTTCTGCACTGTAACAGTTTACGCTGCAATTCTGGAACGTGCATATTAAGTACGAGTCTTTCAGGTCTAAGTTGGTTTGGCACAGAGACTTCTAGGATAGCAGGAGTCCTTGTGGATATTTCTGACAAAATTGGTATGGCCAGTGACCGCTGAAAACCGCAATTTGTGCAGAACATTTTCCAATTTATTTATTTGTACTGGAAATTTTCATTCATAAAAATCTTAAAATCTTCGTACTTCCAGCTATTTGGTTTTAGCACTTGGAAATGGAAATCTATTCTATAATGTTAGAATCTTATAATATATCCTGTATTGGTTTTTTTTTTTTTTGGGGGGGGGGGGTGGGGTGTTGTGTTGTGTTTATCCCCTCTCACTGGTAATGCCCACCTGTCTGTGCTTTATTTGTTAGTGTACATCAAGTAAGGCTGAAAGAGACGATATTATGGTGATTGGCGACTGACATATCATATTGATCTTAATTTGCATTGAAAGAGAAGGCGAGGCAAGAAAGGATTTGGAGAGAAATCTCAAGTTTTGTTTTGCTTGGGAGATTAAAGAGAGAATAAATTCATAGGATTCGTACAAGGGGCTGAACCGAAAGCTGTATTTGTTCAGGAAAATGTTCTTCGATGCCAACAAAAATGAAGACGTTCAATAAGATGTACATATTTCTAATCTTTTCTCTTCTTTTGATCATTCAGAGCTGCCGAACAACACAAAAGACCATCGGTCCTAATTTTATATATTTTTGTTGACTCCCAAACTAGGCCGTCTCGGCAAACACAATCCATCAAGAATTTATAATACAGCAAAGAACAGTTGAATAGGCCGAAAGGAAGCACACAATTGAAGAGGGAATAGGCAGCCCAGTGGAAGAAATATGTCGACTTCTCTTCATGGTTTCATCTTTGTCCTTATCAAAGGAATGCATGCACGTAAGAACCAGAACAACTACTACCTTCTTCCTAGCTAGAGGAGTAGCTTCCGGATGCCTACATGTTTATATCCAACTCCCAACTCCTGCTACTGCAGCCCACCAATCTCTCTTCCCCCGTCTGCATTGCTCCAGACAAGCATAACAAACACCTACATTAGTGTTACTATGAATTTTATTTTTCCCTCACTTCTCTCACAATGTACCCCATGCATCCCACACCTGATCATAGGTATTATACCTCTCCTGCTCTTGCACGAGCAAGTTTCTTACAGCAGAAAGAAACGCTTCCTCCCGGGGCCAACACCCGGCCTCCCATTCGACGGAAATGCTATTCCCCTCGTCACAAACGCTACAAAATTCTGTGACCATCACTCCATCAGGTCTTCTTGGCCAGGACCTTCCCTGTGGGTCTCCACAGACTACCTCTTCGGCAGATTCATCATCTACATATACTAGCCCCAATTCTTCTCACAAAGTCTTCACCAACGTCCGCCCCGACACCTTCCATTTCCTGGGCTATCCTTTGGGCGAAAGCCTCTTTGGTGAGAAATGTATGATGTACATGTTTGGCCAAGACCACAAAAACCTCAGGCGCCGTATCGTCCTCCAATTTTTCTCCCAAGTCTCTAGCCACCTACACTTTAACCCGGCAACGCATAATTCTCAAGCACTAAAAATCGTGCCTTGATCAAAATTGTGACAAAAAACCAATCCCTCTTCGAATGCTTTGCCGAGACATGAACTTGGAAACTTCCCAGACTGGTATTTGTCGGGCCTTACTTAAGTGAGGATGACCGTCACTGGTTTAACGTTGACTACAAACATTTCAACATAGGATTGATCAAACACCCCATAAACTTACCCGGATTCGCCTTCAGAAAAGCGAGATTAGCTTATGGGAAGCTGGTTGAAACTCTTAGCTCCTGCGCACGAAAGAGCCAGAAGAGGATTGAGAATGGAGAGGAATCCTGTTAATTGTTCATTTTTGGATGAAAGAAAATCACCGAAAAAAAAAAGAAATAGCAGCGAGTCTGATATTTTCTCGCTGCAATTCTTAGTCACGGGGAACTTGGAAATCATTTCTTCGACTTTCTATCCGCAGCTCAAGATGCTTCTGCGCCAGCACTGTTATTATCTTCGCACCCTCAGGTGTTGCACTGGATATGCCTGGAGGTCGTACCGCACTGGAACCCAGAAATCTTATCAATCACGGCTGAGATTTTGAAGGAGATGAAGCTCACGGAGGCGGTGGTGAAGGGGATGCTGAGGATAAGAGCTCCGCGGCCATGGTGCCTCTCATTGCAGGGGAGGATTTTCAGCTGACTGATGATGACGAGGTTCCTAAGGGAACAGTGGTGTTTCCTTCGGTTCTTGATTCTTGTTTGTAAGGGTTCCCTGAGCCTGACGACCGGCTTGATCCGATCCGGACTGGTTTATGGACGAGAGGCAAGAGGACCTGGTGTACAGGGAGAATTTTCTGGTGTTTGGAACTGGTGCCCACCGGTGTGTGGAGCAGAGGTATGCCCATAACCATCGGGAGCTCTTCGTAGCCATGTTTACTATGCTGATGCACTTCGAGAGGGTTGAAGAAGAAGATGGCTGGGATGGCAGCGCTGTCTTTGCTCCCACTCTCTTCCCAATGACGATTGCAGAGTTTTGCTATCTAAAATGTGCAACAGATTTCCCTCTGTATCGTGGGGATGAATGAATTACAAGAAGCAAAATGGATAGTTTGCTTGAAGAAACATGCGGATTCGAGTCTTCTCCATGTACAAACCTTTTCTTTTTCATTTATTTGGTCATTTGCATAGGAAAGTTTTTTAAACATAGTCAGTATACAATTTTTTTTTTAAACTAACAGATTTAGTAAAATTCAAATCATGCACATTTAACATATATTTATAGCTGCTAGTATAACAAAATTATTGCACTATCACTGCATAAAAAGTTAAATTCATTTACATAATGAAAAAAAGAAGAATTGGAAGTTGAAAATTTTTTCATGCAAATATATCCTTAGTGCTATTCTAATGTATATGGCAAGGTCATTAGATTAAAACATTAAATTTTAGGGACAATATTTGTATATTTCGTTCATATCTAATCAATAATTGGTAATACATACATTACCTACTTTGTACCTGACTATATAACATTTTATATCATCTCGATATATAACATTTTCTATAACTTTATTTTTAAGATATCATGGACAATCATAATTCTTTAACTCTTGTATTATATAGCACTACTAAATTATTTATTTTATATTCATTATTCAATTTTGTCCATCAGGTCATCTGATTATAGACTCTGCCAATAGATTAGGTGATCTGAAATGATGGTCTAAAATTTTTCTTTTTTTCTTTTTCTTCCATCATCGTTGATGCCTTTGAACTGCTGGCGAATTGGCCTTCACTACTTTCTTCACAACAAACTAGTAGGATCCTCTTCAGTATACTTTCTCTCCAATACTCCTCAAGAAATGTTTAGATGACTAGCTACATCTGTACTATTTGAACATCAAACGCTCCAAGTGATTGCACAAAATACAACTGCACTAGCACCTAGGCTTAGACTTGCTATGCATTTTTATTTTTATTTTTTAACTCAATGATGGATAACCCAAATTCAACATGACCTAGGAATGTCGAAGGGTTAGAAAGTCATGCTATTAAAAGCAAGGATTAGAAGAAACAAGCAATTCATTTATTGAATGGCAATATGGGAATGAAAATCTAAGACTGAAAACTACTTGCACTCTATGGTACCTAAATTCATTGTACTTTTATGTAGAGAGTGTGTGTGTATGTATGTCTATAATGATAGTGATAGTGATATTGATGATCTTATATGTGGAAGCTGTTGAAATTTTGAATATCAAAACAAACTTCGAAAATGCTATTAAAAGAAGAAGGGAGCGATAACACTAAAACTTGCTTTTAGCGAGACAAACACTAATATTGTGTTCGGTTTGAACTCACAATAGTGAGACATGAAGAGGTCAAGCACCTCTTGTTCTTAAATGCATTGCTACAAGTTAGGAGGTGTAAAGTTAAATTAGATCTTTGTATTGATGTGCAATTCCCACACCTGCATTGTTATAAGCACTCTCTATAATTTCATTAATTTTTCTTAAATGGTATTAATGGTTGGATTCAAAAGAGACAGATAAGAGAGCTTAAGATAAAATATGTTCAATATTAAAACTTGAGATGCAAAATGAATATCGGTACAAGTCAGGAGGCGCATAGTGAAATTACTCATGTAATATATTTGGAATTATGTGCTGAAATTTGAAGATAATGTGAAGATTTCAAATTGGTAGTAGATAGAAGGGGGGAGAAAATGAAGTGATCAAAATATAACTCATATTTATGATGATCTTTATTTCAACTCACAACTCTAAAAGGCGTGAGTCGTGAGTCCAACCCCTCTTGTTCTTAAAAGCGTTGCTTAATCAAACGGTGAAGTGCTTTTGGTTTCATTTGAGCTTTCCATATTCTTCTCATACCAAGCATTCAGGGGGGAAGAAAAACAACAAATTTCAAAGCCCATCGGCCATCTTAAAAGCAATTGCAAGTTCCAATATTCATGTGAAGAGGATTCGTCCGTAGGAAGGGTACCCTGATACTGCCGGGACTGTCGATATGGCATCAAGATCAATTTTTCTTTCTAACCAAAGCCGTTACCAACCCCTCTTTCTTGTTTCTTTTATAATGGCATTGTTAAGTCATTAATTGTGCACATATTTTATGGAGATTTCCCTTTTATTATGCCAAAATATTGTGTTAATTGCCTGATTCTACTCATATTTGGTTTTTGGCACTGATTTAGGTCGTTGGAATTAAATGGGAGTTAAAAGCGCAATTAAATGAAAATTCTAGAAGACATTGGCTGATAAGGCGCGGGCATGCTCTACTCTGCTATAAAAGATGGATGCCAAATTGTACTGGAATGGGCCCCACATGGAATCTCTGCTGACAAAACAAACGCATGTCTCTATTGGAATTGGAAGCTGATTTTTAGGAGAAGATTTGATTTCCTTTTCTTATTGGTAGGCTTATTTGTTAGTTTCCTAATTGTCATGGGACTCTTATTCCCTCTTAGTTATCGATTAGTATTAATAGTAAATAGGGAATCAAAATGGGCGGCAGACCTCATTAGAAGTAGATTTAGAAGACGTTTTCTTAGGACTTGTTTTGGAGCTTTCGTTCCATTGCTTTTTCCTCCTTCATAGGCTTTCTTCTTCTTAGTAGTAGTAGTTCTTGTGCAAAGCAAACCAAAAGATAAAGTTCCGTTTCTTCTTCTTATTTATTTTTCCTATTCTCCATTAACGTGAGTTTTTTCCTTTACTTGGACGTCTTGGTCATTGTCTCATCTACAATTCCAAACATATTAACATCTAAATTCCAACATGGTCATGAGCATACAAATTAAATCAATCGAACCACGTGGGATGGCCATGATGAGGAACGGCTAAATTTCTCGTCTACTCAAAAGTTAACTCGAAGGCGCAGTCCATACTATTTGTGAAATCTAATTGAATCTTTATCATTTCTTTTAATTTGATTACTATTCATATGTTTCTTGGATTAACTGTTTAGGGTTATTTTGTTAATTGAATGTCAACGGTCGGATATTTAATTTAACCTAATAGCTTACTGTCAAAGTAACTAAATTGAATCCGTAATTGTTCATTTAGTTAATAACTAGTGGCGACCATTATAATTAGTTTTATGTTGGGAAAACATTAGATCTAGATTAAATGAACCCTCTTAGTGTGTTCATTGGTTAGGGTTGGGTTTTTCTAGCTTTTAATGCGATTGGATAATTAAATTCCTATGGTCGTACTTAGGGTTGTTATCTGGTTAGAGGGGTTGTTATCGGGTTAGAGAAGCAGTCAACGGTCGTACCTTGAAGTAAGGAAAAACTGGCTGTCAGAGATTGTTGGTAGCAATAATTAACCTAGTGACAATTGAATGAAATATTTCTACATCAATGATCATTTGATTGGACTGTACCTAAGAAGTTGTTCCTTTGGGTAGAATTTTATTACTTGCTGTTTCTGTTAAATTATTCTCTACTTGGGTGATTTATTTAATTGGTGTTTTCATTTTTATTTTCTAATTATTGTTTATTTTATTTCTAGCTCTATTCCATCCAAACCCCCCATTTTTCCCATGACTTAGAAAGAACTAATTTCCTACCGTTCCTTGAGGAGATGACCCTGCTTGCCGCTACTACAAATTAATATTTTCTCAGAAGTAATTCTGGTATATCATCGGGTTCAGCATACTCCTTGAATCAGGGTGAAACCAGTAACCCATTGCACATCCGAGTCCCTGCTCCAATACTCAGAATTATTCTGTAATTAATTATGGTGGTAATTGGGATTTTTAATATTTATTATTGCACAGGTTCGGCACCTGTCAGGCATGCTCCATAAGGAAATGTAGCATTTCAAGACTTCCATCCTACAAAAATCCAGACCATAACTTCACGCATGCAGATCCACTACCCAGCCAGTATCGACCATAGTCCATAGACATATATAGATTATAGAGCGAACAAATAGACAAGGAGTAAATAGATGAAGCCACAAACATGCATGCAAGAATCAAACGCCACTAGAATCTTAAACATATGGCTTCTTTAGATTCATTCTGATCGGATACTCTCGGTCCTGAAGTAGTTCAATGATTGGGTTAATTACTTACTGGGTTACAACTTAAGAAGACGTATGCAGAGAGAGGGAGGGAGATGGAAATCAGGTACGCAATGAAGAATCATCAAAGGTCCAGGCTTGGCGTTGCTGAATTTTTGTGATTTAAGAATGAGTTTGGTAAATAATGAGAGAGACGCAGCAGAATATTGGGAATGGTCCGTAAAACCATGTGTCATGGCAGTCCGTCATTCTCCATCCAGAAGAAGGAAATGCTTGGGTGTTAAAACACTATATGCGTCGTGCATGCTGAAGCTGCCTGCTACTGAATCGAGTCGGACTTAAAAAGAAGTTGCTACCAACAAATTTGAAACATCAGAGCTAGTTGTTGGTGCCATCACTAGCGAAAACGAGTTTCGTCTCCTAGGCGAGATTCATATCAGTTAACCATCAGAACTAGTTGTTGGTTCCATCACTAGCCGGACTTGAAAACACGACGAGTACTTACGTACGTAGTTTGGCCCGCAGGGTACGACGCATGCAATCAGCTCAATATTAGTAGTATAAGAGCAAGGTGATCCCAACCAATATATACATATGGGAACAACAGCATACCATTACCAGCCACATAGCGACGCCTTGTTTAGTAGCTGCAACTCTAAGATTATCAGCCCCTACATTCTTATTGCACTTCTTCAACCCAACACAGAGAGAAAATGAGAGAAGTCGAAAGAAACGAGGTATATGGCTTTGGTCGTTTAATTTGGATAGAAATAGCACCACTCCTGAGACCTGAATCTGATGGGTAATACAACGACACCTACAACACTGGGACCTCTGTTTGACCATTGGGGGAGTAGTTGCATGCATCTAGACTCTTGCGGAGTATGGCTGGGCGAGGTCACCATTAATGACTTCTCGTACTGCCTATAGCTCATTGATTTTTATATTCCCTTTTTGTCTTCGTATTTACTTAAAGATTTTAGTTTCTTCATAAATCTGAAAGTACTAGCTAGCTAGACCCCAAAATGATATGAAAGATCAAAGCGATATCGGTTCTGTGATTTCAGATTCAGGTGATCAGTAAGGATGATTTTCATATCAATGATATGAAAAGATTATACCAACTGTTTGTGTGATTAACCCTTCACACGAGTTGACTTCTTCTACGTTGTATCTGTCTTAAGAATAACCTCAGCTTTTCTAGTATCTAACAGAGAAATTGTTCCCAAATTACTTTAAAAAAAAAAAGACAGTTGAAAACCGTGATATAAAGGATTTTAAGGCTAAACGGTTTTGGAGTGGGATTCTTGGAAGTGACTGGTTGAACAAACTGAATTAAAATCTCTGTCGAATATCTGAGTACGTCTTTAACTTATCCACAAGTTCTAATAAAATAGCAGCAGCCGACGAAAAATGAAACAGTCTCTAAGATAATTGTTAAAGAAGAAGAAGAAGAAGAAGAAGAAGAATAACGGTACAAAAGGCCCGTGAGCCAAAATTTCTACTTCGTTTCCCAGGTCTCATCTCTTCTGGACTGAAAATTTGAAGTCGGCCTTGGATACACACAAGACCTGCTTGCTGCAAAAAAAATTAATATTAATTCAGAACATCGTACAAAATCAGGTAAAACTAAACCCTGAACTTCCTGTACGCCAATACACACGTATGAGCAACAGAATAGAATTTGTCTGTCATGAGTCAGTTTGTTAACTTGTTACCTGTCATGTCAAAAAATTGATAAATCAATAACCTGTTAAGAGCCTCGCCAAGTGAAAACTTATTCACGTATGTGAAACATTGTACCTCAACAACAACCTTCAAATTCTCGGGGTTCCACAAGTATGTAAAGTGGTTTTCCGTTTAGCCTGCTTTGTCTTCCCTGCAGTGTAAAGCAATGATCAAGAAGTTAAATACAGCATAAGACATGCTGTTGCAGCTGCATAATTCTGACGGGGTAAGAAGAGGCCATGTTCAACCTGAACAGTTGATGAAGAGCATAGTGCTGAGCTTACCAGGTGAACATAATAAGTTTATGAATTAGGATGTCTATCAATAGCTTAGGACAATAACCTTTCACATTTGAAGTTATGAGTATTATAAAGACCATATATCAGATGCATGTTGAGAATTCTAATCATGATTAAAGCGCAACTCAACTTGTTATATCCTCCTGCTCGTGAGAAGGATGCACCTCATCTCTCATTGAGGAGCAGAGGGAAGGAGCACAAGACTTTCAAATTTGATATAGAGCAGTATCAGGCCAGAACATTTAAAGTTTACCCCAGTGAAACAATTATAAGACCACCTTGTTCCTGACGTACCTCTATCCAAGCGCACCTGTTTTTTTAATATGCATTTGCCTAGAATAATGTAGCTGCGGTGGCATGCATGAATCCATTTTCTCGGAAAGAAGCGCACGTGTTTCTGTTAATATATGGCTTTAGAGGGTAATCTTTTCCTTCGTGTATTTATCTCAGTTCTCATGTATCTGTTATGTGCATTCGCCTGAAAGTTGTGTAAACATGTGCAATTCCATCTTCAGGGGCCAAAATATCTATTAAGAAAATCACATAGTTACAGCTGTTCTAGCTAAAGGTAGTTATCAGATGCTCGTCTGATTTTCACCAACACAGGTTAGCCTATAAATAGGTTAAAGGTTTTATTTTGAGGAGCAGGCCTAGCTAGAGGTGCTTTCACGAAACACTTTAGCTTTTCAAATCTTGTAAAAGAATATCCTTTTTCAAGAATGACCTTGTAAAGAGATTAGGAAAAACAAAGCTAATCCAGAACAAACCTCATTTCTGTGCTTGACACGATTTACTACATTATCTACTTGCACGCAGCTAGTGTCTGGATTGTATTAACATCAGGTATATGGTAAACTTACAGCAGTTAGGAAGCCAAATTCATAGGCATTATGATTTTCAGATTTGCTTTAATGTTGGGCAACAGTTTTATGTTTTTATTGACCTGAAGAGAAATGCTTGTTCTATCAGAAAATGAATATTCTGCCGGATATGAAAGACAATTTTGGTTACTCTTGAGTGAATTCTTTGAAACCTCATGCAACCACAATTTCATATTAACCATTTCAAAGTATGAAACCAGCATCTGTAGAGAGATGAAGAAGTATCATCTGTAACTCAGAATATAAATCCATGCCAAGAAAAACTCAACTGTTACCTTGACCTCACGCAATCCTATAACACAAGCACATTCAACCACTTCAGCTTCCATAGATTCTATACCAAATCAAAGAAGATGCTATTTTTGTGAGCTAAGAGACTTGTGAAGTATCAAGATATTATCCTGAAGCTGAGAAATGACGCAGAAAATGCTTCAAGGTACCTAAAAGTTTTATTGCTGCAGAGAGTGTTCCACCAGTAGCTACCAAATCATCAATTACCACAGCCCTTTCTCCTCTCTGCACTGCGCCAGTATGCATCTCTAGACAATCTTTTCCATATTCCAGCTCATAAGCTTCTGATATGACTTCTCCTGCACAGTGTTTCCAAAAGTTAAGCCAAAATTAATCACATGAATTGTAGAGATAAACAATGAAGGATATATTCATTTTCTTTTTTTCTTTTTTTTTTTTTTTGGAAAAATTATTATTTGCACATGTGTCAAATTGTGGTTTAATGATGGAACCTACAATAAATGCTAACATAACAGATAAATAACATAAAGCAAATAAAGTTACATAAAGTGAAAAGATCAGTGGCATAAGCATGGCTACTTTTGCTAGGAGCTTTTTGATAGACATGAACTATGCATGATTAGCCAACAGCAAGGCAACTTCTTGAAACCTGTACGCCTCTGAACATGATTTCTGTTGTTCTAGGGTGCCTGGTGAGTAGTTAGAATGAGAAACTGAAACGCTCTTCAAAACTTTGATTTGTCAAGAGACTCTCTCTCTCTCTGAGTAATGTTTAACTAAAATGTGGGGAAAACATACCTGGCAGTTTTCCTGGTTTACGCAAGGGAACAAACTTTGCACCAATAGCTAGTGCAATTGACGGTCCAAACATGAATCCTCTGGCTTCGATGCCTAAAAGTGATTGGCATTATAAATCTTAGATAAAACAAAAAATCGATCCAGAAAAGGTTCATGGAAAGGCTTTTCTTCAGACCACAAAAATGAACCAACAATAGGTGAACAAAGAAAGGAAATTTTCTGTCTATGAATTGGTGGAAATTAGAGCCGTACCACCACATCCCATCAGTTAGACAGCGTTTCGTAACAAATTTGAGAAACTTAAAAGAAAGAAAGCTGTTTTATTTCTTCTTTTTTTTTTTTTTTTAAGTCAGTTTCGTAAGCAACAGAACGTTAGTTCTCTCACACTTATGTTTCGGCTTAGGGGAAAAATTTAATTTTCTCACATTCGGGGCGGGGAAGACAAGTTCTTTTTGTCCTCAGAACCACTCACCAAACTTCAAGCTAATGGCAGACCTCAACGAGGGAAAAGCACAAAATGCATACATGCTCTACTATGCACACATATTCAAGAAGTTCCTTTTCTTTTCCCACTTTTTCTTGAGAAGAAGACACCAAGCGATATTTTGGCACACCGCACATTCTTTTATCATAAATCACATCCTAAAGGGATAAATTAATACCAATATTGGCAGGATTTAGTAGGTTCAACGGATGCCACTAGCCAAAATGTTCCCAGAAATCTGGGGATAGTGTCACCTTAGCCTTAGAAAAGCTGTGCATGCAAACTAGCTAGATTACTGACTTTTGTTAGTTAAAAGGCTACGGCCCTTTGTATTTTATGCAATGGCTGAATTATAAGCAAAATCCTCCTTCCCTCCCCCTCGGCTGCCTCTTACCCGTCAAGAAGGAAAAAAAAAAAGATAATAAAAGCGAAAGAAGAAAAAAGGGAGACAATGCAAATCGCAACTGATTTTTCTCTAGGAGATTAATATTACACACTTACTATTGAAACTACTGACTAGCAACAGAAATAAAATACTAGGAAGGAGAAGGAAAGCGTGGGGTAGCTTACTTATCTTCCCATTCTACTGACAGGAAAACCAAAAAAAAAAAAAGTGGAAGAAAAGAAGAAGAAGAAGAAGTTCCCCGTAAATGCATGAATAAATATGTTGAGGAATTGCTAGAGATATGAATAAATGAATGAGGTAACATGCAAACACCTACCCCCAAAGCACACGAAAATAAACACAAAACTCGTACAAAATGAGAGAGAGAGAGAGAGAGAGAGAGAGAGAATGCGTTTAGTAGTTACCAGCAACAACAGAGATTTCCATGTCCTTGTACCTATCCACAAATATGTCCACAGTGTCCTTAAAGACCTTATGATTCAGTAACAAAGTGGTTATGTCCTTGAAACATTATTCCTGCGCAAAAGGAAAAAAGGAATTTGAAGGGGGAAAAAAAAAAGAGAAGAAGCAAAAGCTCACATGCATTCTACAACATTGTTAGCTAAAGAATTAAGGGAAATGCAGAAGGAGAAATAGAGCAAAACCTGGTTTTGGGAAGTGGGGTATGACTCTGATGGCTTCAGAAATGGCCTGAAGCCTTGGGTCACCCTTGAGTCCATTTTCTGCTGCAAACATCTTGCTTTGTTTTTCTGTAGTGTGTGTAGTGTGTGCTTGTGAATCTTGAGCTTTGATTTGAGGGTATGTGCAAGCAAGAAAGAAAGAGAGGAGTATTGTTTTTTTTTCTTTCTTTATCTTCTTTCTCCCTCTCTCTCTCTCTCTCTCTCTCTCTCGAGCAGCTGGTTGAGGTCTGGGGACTCTGGTGTCTTTATAGCCTCTGCACTGTGTACTTTTGCACTCTTGAATGGGCTTTGGATACGCACTTTGCAAGTTCCAACAGTTATTTCACCCTTCCAGAGGAGCTAGCCAGTGAGGTAATAAAGTTGTAAAGATCAAATCTCTCCTTTCCTTCCTTCCTGCCTTCCTTCCTTCCTTCACGTCCATGTTTTGTGTGGATTTTTGAGTGACATTTTTTTCTGTTGGCACCACCTACATAGTGTGATGGGGAAATTTCAAGAAACCGGGCCTTCTTCCACGCGCACCCTCAAGTGTGGCGTGACTCAATAGTGTAACATCTTCTTCCTTTTCCTAATTGATCGATGGAGAGGTGGGGAGGAGAAAATGAAAATGAAAATGAAAATGAAAGTATTTTGTGTTCTCACATCAAAATCTTTCGTTTTAGATTCTGAGCCATTGACATTGGCGTCTGTTAATTGGGTTTAATCTAAAGAAACAAAAGAGGTGATTAGCTAATCTTTTTGACATGACATTCATTAGCTACACCTCTCTTTTTTTTTTTTTGGCAACAAGATATATAACTTCCTCACAGTATATTCACAGTAGTAGTAGATTGGTAGTTGTGGACCCTCTTCTTTATGATTTTTGCATTTCAATTTGTAAAGTTCAAGTTTTCGAAATTCAAATGTGGATCCAATTTAAGTTGCTGGTTTTTGGTAGGTACACTACACTAGATATGTCTTTGTCTTAATAATAGAAATTTCTAGTGTTACCTGATAATATCACACACTCTTTATGTACCCCCCCCCCCCCTAGCTGTATCTCTCTTCTTGAATATTTGCAGCTCAGAATTGCAATTGGAGTTTCACATTTAATCAGCTCTATGACTGCGTGGTAAAAAAGCCCAAGACGAATGTAGGTATGAAGGATCAGGCAAGAAGCGGTACAATATCACTGCATGTTCAGTACGCAAGAATGTCCAATCCAGAAGTGATTTCTAACAACAATTACCTTTCCACTAAAAATAGTCAAGGAAAAAAGTCTATAATTCGAACTTCTAGTGCACAAGTCATTGTGGACTTTTCGTTCATTTTTCAATATTTGATACAATTAATATTTACGCGTTAGTATGCAATAAAATTTGTACAAATTTGATACAATGCTCGTGGTTTATTTTTTAAAGTGTAGCATGCTTTTGGTATCATTCTACTTGTTTCTGCTATGCTACTCGTATAGGTACCTATATTCACAAAGACAGGCACATTCTATTGTCACGCAAATTAAGAGACACATTAAACATGGACATAGTAATAAAACTGAATAAATTAACTACCCTTTTAATTTGGAACAAATAAAACTAAAGTGAGCCTGTCTTTAATTTTTGTTTTAGTAGTATGGAACTTGGACAGTCAGTTAGAGGGATGAAATCGAATCGAGTCGAGCTCGAGTATCGTTATACTCTAACTCGAATTCAACTCAAGTCGCAGAGCTCGAGTTTAATCGAGTTATTAAAAAAGATACTCAAACTCGACTCAAGAGAGCATTACCAATGCTCGAAATCGACTCAATCGAGTTCGAATGCCTTTCAACGTCGATATCAAGTTCGAGTACCCGATTATTTGAATTCGATTTTTCGGTTGAAATTACTTATTCACCATTGAATAATATTATAACATAAGCGATCAAGGTTGTAAATATTGTAGCTAACAAACCTAAATGAATAAATTCATAATTAATAAATATATATTAATTACATACCTATCGAGCTCAAATAGCTCGTCAATCTCACAAGTTTGGCTATTACATGCTCAAACTTGACCCGATATCCCAATGGAGTAGTTCGAACTTGAGTCAAGATCGGTCAAAATCGAACTCAAGTCGTGTAAACCGAACTCAAATCAAGTAACAGTCTGACTTTCATCCCTAGTCAGTTAGTCTATCCTTTATGAGACGAGGGAAAGTACAGCATCTTAAACATTTTTGTCTTGTACAATTAAGAATAAAATAGTCGGCGAGGCGTCGAAGGGAGCAGAAGTTTCATGACTTCCGTTTGCATATGCAAATTATCTGCATGGCGATTTATGGGAAAGGGCTTTTTGTCATGAACGAGGTACTGCCCTACATGAACGAGGGCTGGGATGCAGAGGCACCTATTCCCCTTGACCAAGAAAAAAAATGTATCGGAGGGGATATGATGGGGTGACAATATCGGCGTCGAGGGTCGAGCGAGAGGCAGCTTTAGGAGATTCGACTGTGGTCCCGAGGGTTCTCTTCTCCTCGCTTTTTTACTCTTTTTATGGCGCCCCCCCTCACCGCTAAACTAAAACACCTCTGCTTTTGGCAAATGCTGATCTCTACTTCCATTCTCAGCTTGTACGTGTCAATCACCTGCTCTCCGTCCTGGAACCTCTGCATTGGTTCCTTCAACGCCAATTTACACCTCTTTTCCTTTTCCTTTTTTCTTTTTTTTGACAATTTTGATTCGATTTATAGATTAAGTTGTATATGATATTAGAATAAAAAAAAAATAAGTGGCAGGAATTGATGTATGATGATGCAAGGATAATTTATGTAGGTATATAACATATTCCACATGATTTACAATTGTAACTATGAACTAAGAACTAGTTTGGATTGTGAGTTTTTGGAAAAATAATTTCTTAAGATATTTTTTTATATATGTATATTTATAATTTCCTTTTTATCTTATAACATTACATGGTTATAGCATTTTTTATTATTAAAAAAAAACTCCTGTATGGATATGGAACTTTTTTTAATAAACTGTTTCTCTACTTTAAAAATAACTCCAAAAACACATACAATCTCAAATATGCCCAAAAACAAATACATAATTTACACCACATTCTTTTTTCAGCCACTACCACCACCCATCACCGTGACTTCCTCTCCCTCCTCTCTTTTCCTCCTTTCCCTCCCCCAGCTAGAACCCCTCCTCTCCTCCCATTTCCGGTTACAACCAAAGGGTCACAGCCATAGTTTGGTCACCACTAGAAGGAGCTGTGACTGTGGCTAAATCGAAAAGGGTAAAGAGAGAGAGAGAGAGAGAGAGAGGGGTTCCAATCAAGGGGAGAGAACGAATGAGAGGGGTGGGGAGAGGTAGGATGAGACAGAAAAATATGGAGGAAGGAGGAAGAAAGGGGAGAAAGAGGGAAAGAGAATGAGGGAGGAGGAAGGGGTGGTGGCGGTGGTGGGTGGTGTTATTTTATTTTAAAAAAATATCTCAAAAAATTTTAAATTCTAAAAATACTTTAAAATACATCCTCAAAAACGTTCTCAAAAATACCTAAAAAACCTAACAATTTACGGTAAAAGTTTTTAACATACGTTGTTATAGTAAAAATTTTTTAAAAATACCTACGAAAACATACAAGGAGTACCTAAAAATTGCAATTCAAATGGGACCTTACTTTTGCTAACTACTTCCCTTTTTTTTTTTTTTTTTAGCAAGAGATATTTGCCGTTCAAAATAGCTCCTAACACTCCAATCTAATCATTTATTGCGTGAAGGAAGGCGGAATGTAAATATTTATAGACACACACTTCTTCAGTTTACCTTTGCAGTGCTTTTAAGATGTACTTTTTCCCTTTTTTATTTTTCTGCTTTTCTGGTAAGAGTATATATGGTTACAATAGTACATTAGAAGGCCATGACCATGAACTCATTATCCAACTTCTATTCTATACAAAGCTTTTCAATGAGGTTCCGCTGTAAACAGTAAGAAAGTCTTTGGAAGACAGAGATTACAAGAAAATTTATAGATTTTAAGGTTCACTTGTAGCTGAGTTTCTAAATTGCTATTCTGAAGTTCTATTTTAACCATGTTCTTGGCATTACAATTCAATCATAACGAAGCTTCTGATATGATAACATTTCTTTATCGTTTGATAGTAGTTCTCTCTCTTTTATTTCCCCCCCCCCCCCTTCTTTAGAGATGTTTTTTTTATAGTATGATGACTAATACTACTACATTATTGTTTAATTTAGCATAATAGCTTAAGAAGAGGACAAGACAGAACATTGAGCAACTGTGAGGCATTTGCAATTTCAATATCACTTAAATTCACACAGGTTTTGCTTCTCAAATGCCTTTACAACAACCTCTCAGTCAAGTATAGACGGAATTATGCAAACAAATTGTTGGAGTATTATTATGAAATCTTCAATTCTTCCATTTAGAGTCAATTGCATAAGTCAGGATGAAAGAGAAGCGGTAATGATTTTTTGAGTAACTGGTACTTGAATGACTTTAACATCCATTATAATTAGGAATTAAACCTATTTCAATTACTAAAATTTGTAATATATATTCCTAATTCAATCTGCAATAATTCACATCTTATTACTAGTGTAATTTGTGTTTTTTATTTAGCTTTCACCACCTACGTGAATGCGTGGACCTTGAGACTGAAAAATACTATTGATACTACATTTGCTTTTGGACCTACAACCCATAAGACAAAATAAAATATTTTCTCTATTTCTCTATCTCATGGTAAAGCAAGAAAAATAAGAGTTGTATTTACTTACTTGTGCAAACCAATGAGAGTGACAATAAGTGTGATTGAGCTAATGAATTTTGGAAGTGACAAGTTAGAGATCCTATCGCACCGGGCGGGCTTTTTTTTTAATAAAAGCTTGAATCACCTTAGAAAAAATGAGACATCCTTGGTTCAACCCTCTATACTCATAAATTATTATTATTATCATTACAACTATTTTATTATAGCTAATTTTTTATTTAATATTTGTATTTTGTTCTAGCGGAACAACACAAATCAATGCTTTGAAACCCGTAACAGCCCAGAAGTAGACTCTCCGTTGAATGGTTTCAAATGCCTCTTTTTACTAATCTCTAATGTATATTTTCTCGTATACTTCGACCTTCCATTGTAAAATGGATTTTTTCCCCTTGAAGAATCACTTAAGAAAATTAATGACGCTGTACATTTTGTAATTCTACAACCTTATTGAATCAATAATAACATGACCTAAAAGGAAGAATGAAGACGATTTAGACAAATCTTTTAATATCGACTTGTGCCTTTTCATTTTAGATTGATTTTTTATACACTATCATAGTTCATTGCAAAACAATTAATTTGAATTTAAATTTTACATATATATCATACATCGGAGCGAAATAGTGTACATCCCTTCGATGTAATTTCCATAAGATTAGCTCTTCAAATTTTAACAATCCTTAGATATCGGGGATGAAAATGTATTATTCGCATTGGATTGATTGGCAAAACGAGAGGTATGCAAGTGAAGTTCTCGGTTCACTTAAAGGAGGGAGGGGGGGGGGCGGGGTGGGTGGGTTTTCACTCCTACCAGAGCATTTTCCCATTCTTTATTGTGGGGGACCCCATTAATAGATTTGCATGACAACATCACAGTCATGCGGACGTACTGCGCTCCACTCGACATCTAGTCCGTCTTCGACACACGCGGCGAGTGCTTTCTCAAGTGAATTGGAGAGTGTCAGGTACGCAGGGGGGTTGGGAGTGTGGAAAGGGACAATCAAAAGAGAGTCCCCACGTAGGGTAAATCAGACGTACGTGATTCACTATTCATGTGCACGCGCGCTAAAAGAGACCATATGATAACGTGATCATTGAATACTTGTTAAGAATTCACCCCCTTTCTCTGGCCACCACAAGATTTCGCTACATCTCTGCTGCCCGTGTTGATTTTGGATTGTCCCGTCTGATTTGACGGTGAAGATCAGCCTTTTGTCCGTGGAAGCACGAAATCATTATCGTCAAAATTGGTGTTCTCTGAAGATCATTGCAAAGATATTCTCCCCTATTTTCTCCCCACACACCAAAGTCAACAACAGAGCAAGTGGAATAGCAAATGATCCCTAAAGCATTCATCGACCCCATATATTTTTACGTTCCTTTCTTCCTCTCGGCCCTCACTTGTTGATGGAAGAGGAAGAAAATGTTCCATCTTTTCCTGACAAAGTGTTAAGTTCATAGTCTATTCTTTCCCATTTGAAGAGATAACAAGAAAATTGAACAAAATTTTCGGACCATTCCTCTCGACCTCATCCATAAGTATGTTTTTAAATTCAGAGATGAATAAATTAAATGTTTATTTTGTTTACAGTTGAGCTAGTTCAACCACCGGTCCAAGATCTTAATTTTGCATTTATTTAAATATAAATGACTTGGATAACATTGAAATATAAAGATCTTAAAAAGAAAACAATGGTAAAAGTCAATTTAAATGTCCAATGTTTTATTTATTTTACCATTTTTAATCAGTTCACTTTGATTCTTGACCAAGTTTAATATCACTTTTCATTTGGTGAGGTCAAACCTGCCAGTCCAAATCGATTTTCAAAACACAACCACAATCTTTGTAAACCAGTAATTAGAGCAGTGGATTCGAAGTTGATTAATCCATTTTAAAACCAAAAGAAGTTAGACGAGGAAATGTAAAGGAGATGTTGGAGTTGAATTACAAAAGATGTAAGAAAAGTTTTACCAAGAAAAATAGCAAGTAAGAAAAATGAGGAAAAGTAAAGCCTAAGCGATCATTTTGAGGATCTCTTGCATATCTGTGTCTTCCTAAGCATGGAGCAAGGACCCCGTCTCCTCTTACTAAAGGTACCATTTGTCTACTCATAAATAAACATTCACCCTCTCTCGCCCACTCTCCTTTCACACAGTAGTGTTTCGAAAGAAGATTCATTTTATTCTACTCTTTTCTCTCTTCACGGCAAAGACACACAATTGATAATTCCACCAAAGAAGGATCTCAATTAATTGGATTACAGTTCATATAACCAGAGGCAGACGTGGGCTCTGAAGAATCTCTATGGTCAAATTATTTTACTCAAATATGAATGTTTATCCACAGGACTAAGGGCTCATCACCCCTTCTCACTTTCTCTGTCTTTTCGGTTTGTGCAAAGTGATTAGAGGTTGCTCAGTTCTAACTCTATAAGACAACAAATTAATAGATTGATAGATTAAGCTAGACAGCTGATGGACTTTTCTAATTGACCTATGATCTGATCTAGCATGTTTCTTTAGGATTCCCTTACTCTTCTTATCTCAATTAAAAGTTCTTACAAGAATGAATGAATAATACTACTAGTAAAGCACATCCAAAATGGTTACGCCTAATCTTGAGGATCTCTTCATCTCTGCTTTATGATGATGACGGGGATAATCAGCGTCAAATTAATGTGAACTGCAATCATCATAACAGTCAATTGTCGAGTGTCGACCAGTTCATTGAAATATCTATACTTAAAGTTGTCTTCAACAATGGCTACTTGTGAAGGAAAATTCTATGGTTACTTCATGATTCCCTAATTTTATGTCCAATTATGGATTTCTAGATAACTCTATAATGGCAGTGATCTACGGGTCCATTTGCGCTTTGCCAGTCAAGTTTTTTGGCCTGTTTTCAATAAACAAGTTTGAATTGAACTTATATACTCTGACGGTGTATATACTATCACGATTAGATACATGACATATATATAGAATTAGAATTTTAAATTCAAATGTAAATTTTGTATCATGCATTCAATGGTGAAAGTGTATACACTGTTAATATATAGAAAATTAATTCAACAAGTTTTTTTTTATAACTTTATCTATGAGACCCCTCTAAAAATACCTTAAAATTTTTAAAATACACACTCCAATATATCAAAAAAACATACAAATTTTCTTTTCTTTTCTTTTCTTTTTCTTCCTCCTCCCCCGACCTACCATTGCCATCCTGCACCATCCTTTCTCTCTTTTTTTCTCCCCTCTCTCTTTCCCTCTCCCTCTCCTCTGCCCTCATTCCTTTCTCCTCCCTACCTCCCTTCTCCTCCTTCCCCACCCCCTCTCCTTCTTCTCCTCCATCCAGTGGGAGGGAGGGAGAGGGATGGAAGGAAGTAGTGGAGGAGGGGGATGGAGAAAGAAGTATGGGGTGAAGGGGTGGAGGAGAAGGAGAAGAGGGATGGTGGGAAAAGAGGGGTAGTGGGAGAAAAGGGGAAGGAAGACCAACTGGGGTTGGTTGAAGTGGTCCATGATTCAGTTTTGAATCCCGTATCTGATCTGGAGGAGAGGGAGAGAGAGAGAGAATAGAAAAAATTGGTACCGTTTGGATTGAAGGAACGGAATGAAAACGAAAGGAAAGAAGAGTGGATGAAAACAGAATCCATCCTTTTCATTTGGATTAAATATGAAAAGAAAAGAAGCATTAAAAATATTGTTTGAATTAGAAAAGAAAAAAAAAAGAAGAAAGGAAATTAGTATGTGTTAGTTACGTTTTTGTCCATAAGTTTTTTTGAGAAGTTAACAATAATTATTTGAAACATTAAGTGTGCTTAATCATCATTTCTTGTTTCTTACTAAGATTACATGTACGAACGTTAGTAAACAGAATCTGATAAAATTTCTGGAAGCACGTCGCAATGGATTATGCATCTCACATCGTGAATCATTGATCCC
This sequence comes from Gardenia jasminoides, assembly GCA_013103745.1. Taxonomy (NCBI): domain Eukaryota; kingdom Viridiplantae; phylum Streptophyta; class Magnoliopsida; order Gentianales; family Rubiaceae; genus Gardenia; species Gardenia jasminoides. The sequence goes on from CM023103.1 coordinate 27,311,714, forward strand.
GAAATAAGTCAAATTATCTTTTGACAAGTTTCAGGCTCACCAAGTTTTAGTCTTTTCAACATCATAATTTCATATCTGGATAAGGCAGGTATCAAGATTTGGACATCCTAAAACTATTGATTTTTGTCCCTGGTGGTGTGCAAAAGTTAAGACATGGTTTGAAATTAACAGTGTCTTGTTAATCGGAGGAATTTCACATTTTCGTGTATCTCCTTTTAGTTCTTTATCATGATTGATCAAGATGTCACAAGCTAGATTCAATCTCGATCACACGCTGGATCAAGAGACAACAATATGTATTTAATCTCGTCCACAGCCTCCCTAATTGACGAAATTGACGTCGTGTCTATCCGATATGATGCATCTTAAAAATCTTTTGTTTTTTTTCAAGGGAGACTCCAACTCCGACAAAGGAAGAGGGGAAAGATGTTAAGAATTGTACTAGAATTTCGCAATCACTTGACTAATACTTCTATCAGTTGAGTTGGACCTCAAAGGCTATTAATTGTTTTGAGTTTCATGCTATGTAGTTTATCGTCAATTTGGAGTGGCTTCAAATATCAAATAAATGACTTTGTTTGGATGGAGATTTTTCTAAATAATAAATTTTCAAACATTTTGTTTAACCACATATTAACTCACGAATCTAAAATATTATAGTGACACACATAATGTTACAGATGAAGCCAATATTTACAGAGATAAAATTTATGTATTCTAGCAATTGGAGTTTATACATATTGTTATTCATCTAATAAATTTGCACAAATTAAATATTTATTTGGTCTAAGCGATACTTTAAACTTTACAAGAGAAAAGGAGAGAGAGGAGAGCTCAAGCTATGAATTAGGAACCTAATGATTTTCAGGGTAATGTCCTTACCAAATGGCTTGGGGTCTTGGTGGCACAGCTTAGATATTTACGTTTAATATTTTAACCATCAAAAGAAAACTCAAATTTGTTGGTGGTGCCAAATCCACAGAAAAGAAAAGAGAGTATAAAAGTTGGAATGGTATTATTGTGATAATACGATACATGTGAGATAAAAGGATGATTGGAAAGGTATAAAAGTCGATTAACATAAGAATGAGCTCACGCAATTCTCCAACACAGTGGATTAACTTGGGTCCAACGTCCTGACCCAAATGTGCTTATATTCAGACTGAAATCATGCAGCCCCGACGAGACTGGACCAACTTGGGTCCATTAACCAGTCCAGAATCAATGCAAGAGATTGGGCCGTACAAATTTTTGTGATTCAACTGGCGTGCACTGGAAATAGAGCAGTATAAATTATCCCTTGCATTCCTGGCTGTGGGAAAATGGCTTTCCCGGCCACAGCATTTTCAACAACATATATTATTAGCAAATTCTCTATGCACCAAACTAGTAACGGATGGTTAGTACAAGGACCAAAGGAATCAACAAGCAACGCCCTTGATCTTACTACAACTTCACCAATACTTGCTTCGACCATTTTGACCTCCCTTCACTTGTATTCTTTTCGTGTAAGATTGGAGGGTGGAAATAAAAACTATTTTGCCAGTTTGGAAGTGATCAATGTGAGGTTATCTAGCATGTAAATAGAATGTCCGTGTGAATTAGGTATTTTTTTGGCGTGGTTTTGAAATATCACATTGTGTGGTATTATATATAAAAAATTTTCACTGCAACTATTTGTTTGGATGTTTTTCTAAAATTTAAAATTTTATTGAGATATTTTTTAAAATTTAAAAATTCATCACACATCACCACCCATCAACCCTCCCTGCTCTCTCTCCCTCCTCTACTCCTATCACCACACACCACTGTTTCTCACCTCTTTCATCCTTCCACTTTCTCCCTCTCCTCTTCTTCCTCTTTCTGGCTCCCTCTTCTCTCCCTTCCTCCACCTTCATTAGAAAGTCGAGGTCAGAAGTTGGAAAGGGAGGGGAGGAAGGGTTCGACAGGCGACAGGAATGAGGGATAACTATTTTTAACTATAACTAGTTTAAATACATCTTGGCAACGTGATTGCCTCTAAGTTTTGTAACTACTAAAACTAAAATACCACAGTCTACTTAAGTAAAGAAAATTTTGATGTAAAATTAATTCGCAAAAAGGGAAAAAGAAAAAAGAAAAGAAAAGAAAAATGGTGTCTCTGAATTGGACCTTTAGCACTAATACCAGTAGTTGCGAGCCACTTGGTTGGTTGCCATCCCATCGGAAACTCAAAAATGATCTCATCTTATTGGTAGTCATTTGCTGTCAAAAGTGCACAAAAGACTACGTGGTAGTAAGACTTATTTTCAGTCAAAGAAGACAGGTGGGACGAGGCAGGAGGGGGTGGCGGATGCTTCTGGAGTCTGGACAGGACGAGGAAAGGTGAAGCGATGATCCGGTTCCATGAAATCCCGTGCGAAAGCGCTTAATGTGCTAACTTTTTTGGTTCTTCATCCCTTTCCGCAACTGCAAGTCACACTCCTCCCTCAAGCCCCATAATATGCTTGCTTATCTTGTCTTGAGAGGTTTGATATTCTCTCGGGAAAATCCTGGTCCGAAGTAAATAATAATGATAAAAATGCAAAGCAGTACTTCCAGAGTGGATTTGAGTTTTGAGAGAGAGAGATCCTGAACATCATCAGATGTTGAGGCCAGGTATAATAAGAAACCATGGCCACCTTTTCACCCAATTTAACTGCTTCTTTCCCTCACCGTTTCGCCAACAAGGTACCGTCTTTTTGTTTTTTTCGGTTTTTTTTTTAATTTTCAATTTTGTTTTTGTCATTTCCCCATATGTTTGTCCTTCATACATATTTGTTTCTGAATGGCGGAAATGAAAAACATTCAACTTTTTCTTATTATTAGGATTTATATTATCAGGATGGCGGTATTTGCAGTTATACTGTTTGGTTTACTTTAGAGTTTATTGGTACAAGATTGTCCCTGGTCAGGGTTCCACTTAAAAGAATCATAATCTGAAATCGGCTGCTCAAGTTTAATTTTTTCCCCGTCTTTTGACAGCGAAGGCGGGGGCTCTAATTTGCCGTCAAGAACTTGTATATTTCGAGGTTGGATGGGAACTTGATGGATTAAGGGACTGGGGGAGTGTTATCATAATCAGGGTTTTCATTGGATGCTGCAAAGTTGGAAGCTTTCTTGTTGACTGATTATGTGTGGTAGGGTTGTTTGTAGTTCTAAAGCTGGTTTGCGACTTCTTTCTCGAGTTGAACTTGTTTGGTTTTGTAGGATGTATCTACACGAGTAGGATGTATTTACACTCTCTCAGCTGAAGGAACACCTAAGTAGCCAAGGAAATTAGTATGCGGACCAGCTTAATGCTTTGCAGTGGTCAAATTTTTTGAAAGGAGTAGTAATGATAGGAGTGTCTTCAGTAACCTGTAATAGGGTCTGGGGATAAGCCTTGGATTGAGAGAGTCACCTGCAGAGGTCAACACAGGACATTTTAGAGGGATTGATGGAACAAACCTTTAGAGTTTCCTAGAGAAACTGTTGGTGATGTGTTTTCAATGCTAGCATATCAGCATCAGTTATAACCAATGGTTGGAAAAATTGGAGGATTCCTGCTGCTTCTTGTTGACAAAGAAAAAGACAGTAGGTTTGAGCCACTCTTTTAGTATATGGTCTTAGATGGAATGATTCTTGCTCCTCCTTGTTGACTGACGGAGTAGAAATATCTGGCATTGTTTCAAAATGTCTTCTTGTTTCTTCGATTCTGATATTGTACCTTGGTTTCTTTCTTTCTATCAATATCTAAACAAAGGTGCCCTCTATCTTTTGATTGTCTGTTGGATATTGATTTTTTCATACTTATTTTCTTCACAGAGATTTTCAAATTAGTCTTGATTTATGTTCTTTAATCTGTTTTGTGTTTACTTTCTTGTCTAATACTAAGATCAGTTCTGTTCTAAGAGTTTGCTTTGAAGGCAAATTTACCATTTTATGATGTCACATCCAGCAACTGCGAGACAGAATGGCTAAGTTCTTTTCCTTTATTGCCTTTGAATTGTGATTTCAAACCATCCCATTTTTTATGTGTTTGGATGTTCTACGCAGATGTGCTGCCTTAGGCCAGAAGGAAAACAGACGAGAATAACTTTTCTGGAGGCAAGCAAAGGAAGAGGTCGAGTTTTGTGGGTTGTCAGGTCAGTCTTGGATAACCAAAAGCCAAGCATTCATGGAAGTGGAGCAACTGAATCCACAAGGATTCTTTTGGAAAGACTGTTTGCCCAGACCCAGAAACTGGAAGAACAAATTGGTAGAGATCCTCGTCTTCCTGAGATTGCTGAACTGGGCTTAAGCCTTGAAAAGCTGGAGTCTGATATGCAAGCAGCCCTTGCAGCATTACAGAAGAAGGAAGAAGATCTACGGGATGCAGAGAAGAACGTTCTGTTGGAGTTAAATGAAGTAAACCGGGCAAAGGAGAAGTTGGAGCGGCGAGAGGAAGAAATATCAGCTGCTAGTTCTAGGAAGGAAAGACTAGAAGAGGAGCTGAGGAAGGCTAATCTTGTCTTAGCTTCCCAAGCAATGGTAATTGAGGATCTTAAGCTTTGTCTTAGGGAGAGGGATCGGCAAATTTTCTCTGCCCAATCTGCACTATCTTTGAAAGAAGATGAAATAAGTAAAATGAGCACTGATTTGATCAGAAAGAGTGAGGAAGTTGCCAATGCTGAATCAGAATTTAGATCCAAGGCACAGCTTCTGAATGAAGCAAATGAAGTTGTGAGAAGACAAGAAGTTGAACTTCACGAGCTCCGAATATCAATTCAAGCAAAAGAAGAGGAACTAGAGTCCATAATGACCTTGCAGCAAACCGAACAGGAAAAACTAAGAGTCATGGAGGCCAATCTAAAGAAACAGACTGCAGATTGGCTTGTTGCACAGGAAGAATTGAAGAAGCTAGAGAAGGAGCTGTCTAAGCATAGTGGGGAAGCAAATGAAACTCTGGAGGACTTTAGGAGAGTTAGGAAGCTGCTTACTGATGTGAGGTCTGAATTAGTTATGTCTCAGGAAGCTTATGCTTTGTCTAGACAAAGAATAGAAGAACAGGAACAGCTTTTACAAGAGAAGCTTGTCGAACTTGATGCACAAAGGAAAGTGTATTATCTTACATGACGTGTTTGAAGGATGCCACAGTAGAAGTGGAAAGTGAGAGAGTAAAACTGAGAGTTACTGAGGCTCGAAACAAGGAGCTTGAAAGAGAATTAGCCATGGAGAAAGAGCTCATCACAGAGTTACACAAGGAACTAAATAAGGAAAGATCTTCTCTAGAACAGGCACTTAAGGACATGGCATCTCTTAAAGAGGAACTCGACTCTAGAACCATTGAATTTGTAGAAACAGAGAATCTTCTTCGTATCAAGGAGTCAGAATTAGTCGAAGCTAGATTAGATATCCAACATTTAGAATCTGAGCTGACTTCTCTTAAGACCATGCTGGAGGGAAAGGATTCAGAGCTCGTAATTGCACAGGAGATGTTTGCAGTAGTGAATCAAGAGATAGCTGAGCTGAAAATGCTGATGAAAAATAGAGATGACCAACTTATCAAGGCAACAAGTGCGCTGAAGGAGAAAGAGGATAATGTTCAGACAATACAGCATGAATTAGATAGTACAAAGCAGAAATTTTCTGAAGCTGAATCAGTTTTGGCGAGATTGTTCAGCTCACTAACGACCTTGCTTTTTCAATAAGGGATGAAGAGTGTAGATCGTTGCTTAAGGAGGCTGATCACAAGCTACCATCTCATCTGTTTGATCAATCGGGTGATAACTTCAACTGGAAAAAAACGCAGCTTGAAACTGAACTGAAACTGACCAGAGAAAGCCTGAAAGCCAAAGAAATGGAAGTTCTTGCTGCACAGAGGGCTCTAGCAATTAAAGATGAAGAGTTCAAACTGGTTTTGAGTAAATTGGACAACAAAGACATGGAACTAATGCAAATGAAGGAAGAGATGAATCGAGACAGTGCTGAACTGAGGCAACTGTATGCTTTGGCACAAGAAAGAATTGGGGAAAAGAGTATTGGAGACCTGGCAATTGAGAAACTCCAACTGGAGGCAGCTCAGCTGGAAGTTGAAGCTGCAACTAGTGCGCTCCAGAAACTCACTGAGATGAGTAGAGATCTTCTAAATAAGGCTAGTCTGAGCATTGATGCTGATTTTGATATCAGTATGATGCCTCGTAGTAGCTCTCCTGACAACAGGGATAACATTGACGAGAGTGGGTGTCTTGCTAAAGTTAAAACTGAAGTTGCGAACCTCTCAGCTTTGACTGAGCAGCTTCTTAAAGAGGCCGGTGTTAAATAAGGCTAGTCTGAGCATTGTTACTGATTTTGATATCAGTAACTTGCCTTATAGTAGCTCTTCTGACAACAGGATAACATTGATGGAAGTGGTTGTCTTGCTAAAGTTAAAACTGAAGTTGCAAACCTTTCAGCTTTGACTGAGCAGCTTCTTAAAGAGGCTGGTGTAATAGGTGAGTAAAATAGCAAAGGTAGCTTGTGCGTTTAGTGACCAACATCTATGTATATATCTAACAATTGCTTGGTATACATGCTTATAGGTTGAGAATATTCTTTCCTAGCCTTTTGACTGGGAAATTCAATTTTGACTTGTATCGCGTGGCACTGGCATTCAATTATGGCTAAGGATTCTGTAACAGTCATTGATGTCTTAGTTATTCTTATTTTATATGATCAAGTAGGATATCTTTTCGGTTATGAACTAAGTGATAGAAAAGGATTTTGGAGAGTGAATGCAGTCCTTTTGTGGGTCTTAAGTTGTACATTATGCCCGTGAAACATACAACTCGTGTTGCAATACATTATACAGCAGCTTGATGGATTCCCTAGAGAGCAATCCATAAATTGCATGATGAAACATGCCAGGTATGCTGGCCATCAGATATCTTTGTTGCTCTACATTAAATCCAAATGCTTATCACGACTAGTGCAGATCCAGTTATTGGTTCCTAAACTAAGCAGTTGACAGGCTACAGATAAGTACTTTCGAAATTGATATTACCCTCGCGCATTCGTTCGGGCAGATGAAATCTGCGGCAATCCGAGAAAGTCGGAAGCAATCAGTGTTCCTGGGTGACGGTCAGTGTTTAAACTGTCTTGCTATTGACACTGACAAGCAGACGCTTTGTTAACTCTGTTAGAGCATCAAGCAACCACACTAGCAGTCAGGTGCTATGGTATTAAGCTCACGACACAGAAAGGCAAGGATCATAGAATACAATATTGCAGCAAGTATCAATCAGTTTTATATGTAGATCACAACATAAAGACCTCTGAGAAGGATATATTTTGGGTAGAAAAGCCCCTTCTGCTCACTATAACGTCATGAGGTAGTAAATTAACTGGGATTTCATAAGAAAAGAGACTTGGGACGTTAAAAAAGGGCCAAAAACTGTGTATAAAGAGGAACCTTGGTGAATTTCTGCAGTTTCAAGCACAATGAAATACCATAAACAACCTAAAGGCGTTAGCTTATATGGACAAGAACTAATAAGATAAAAAAGGCAGCAATAGTTCAACCACAAAACATATATTTACAACGATCATATATATACGATTTATTTTTGCAACTATCAGCAAGGTTGTGCTTTGAATGCCCTAAGCGAAGCTTACAAATCTATGGAGCCATTTCTGGGAATGGGCAAGACTTGCTTGGGCAAGTTGTCTAAAGCATGAGAACTACCAAGATGTAGGTGTACTGACACCTTCTCTAAAGATGATGTTTGCCACCTGGGGTGGAAGCCAACCTGTGTTGCCAGCAGCGTGGCCTTCCAAAGATTGAGCTTCACCTGGTATGACATGATTCCGTCCCTTCCTTTCCTTTGATGTACTAATCCTTTTGCCAACAAAAAGCCCCAGCTTCATAGCAGTAAATAGACCCAAAGCAATCAGAAGTGGCCGGACTGCCCAGTGAAAATCCTCAAGGTGCTGATACTTTTTCACCACTCCAGGAGAAGTGCTAAAAGAAACACTTTCAACTTCAGCTGGATCAGCTAAAAAGCTGCTATTTTCATCACCAAATGTCAACCTACCAGGAAACTTAACAACGAGGCACCCATTTGGTAAGACCTGACATATTCTCCCAGTTGCCCACTCACCACCTCTTTTTCGGGGCCACTCAAATCGAGGATTAAATGTATCAGACTTCAGCCTAACAAATTGCCCAACACAGTAAGTTTCTGCCATCTGGAGCTCTGAATATTTTCCCCTCCAAAGTGTCTCCATTCCTATAAATCCAGCAGCTACACTGCCATCACGGTTGACTAGATGAAGGATACCGACTAGTGATTGTTTCTTTCCTTCAGCCTTCAGTCGCACCCAATCTCCTGCAGCAAACCCATAAGTTACACGTTCCAGTGTAGATCCATTAACTCTTAAGGGGTCATGAATGCCATGTACCCTAACTAAAACATATCCATTTCGGTCACTGTCAAGGTCCAAACCCACTACAGTACCCTCAGGCACCTCCATATTTTCAGGTTTGCACGAGTCTCGTGGTTTTCTTGATCGAACCATGTCACCCACTTGCAGGCAATCCTTCAAGAGAAACCACTCGCTGTAGCCATTAAAACTTGATTTCTCCATAATCTTTACACCCCCCAGATCAATCCAATTTCCATCTTGGAAAACTGCATTCTGTGAGCTGTAAATTGGGAGCAAAAATGAACAAGCAAATATAAGGACCTTTTTCTTCTGAAGCACACCCAGAGGATACTTGAAGCAAATAGGCACAAGCACATAATCAACACAAGAAGTCGTACTATTAAACAGTTATGATCTCCTACAACAAAGGGAAATTTTAATTAGTAAAAAGATGCATTTTTTAAGGCAAGTAATCAGCAGTCTAATACTTGATATTCAACTAGAATTACATGTGATGCTCACTGCAACAACATGCATGGCAGATAATAAAGTCTGAGAGCAATGTCAATCTGCCACAAAGTCCAGGAAAAGCATCTGAAATAGTCAATACAGACCTACTGATAGGGAATACTAAGACCTTGCAAAGTTGTCCTGAAAACAGCACCTGTATTCAGAATGTCTCACTTTCAAGTCCAGAATGACTTCTGATACATCAATGAAAAGTTTACTTGAGTCCTTCATTGCCAGGAAATTAATGACCAGTCTTAGGAATTTTAATAATCCTTTAATTCTCTGTTTCGGCTTCCAAAGCTAGATCAATTTATTCAGTCTTCAAACAAAAGGCCTAATGCTCAGTTATTTGTCACCATAATCATCACAGTGATGTGACCTGAGATACTACATGCATGCCTCATAAAACATGAACCTCCAGGATTAGGCATTCCTTTTTGTGGTTAAATCCCTTAGTTTAAGCATTTATTCCAAAGCCCAGGAGGTAAATGCTCTGAAGTTCAGAAAGCATATTACCAGAAAAAGACTAGCCGCACCTTTATTCACCGAGCCTTCTATCCTCTGTTTCAGGACGAAGTTGAACACAACAAGATAAAAGGGTCCTAAATCATAATACAGTATAATATCCTCATGGATGGAGCCAGAAAACTTATTTCGAGGGGAATTAGTATGTAATATAACATATATTAAGATTCTCGGAGGGACAAAAGTTTTAATTATAAAGATCATCTCTGGAAAACTTCATTTTATCGAGGGGGGAGAACCTAATTTTCTAAAACTTGGCGTGGCAGTGGCCAGCTTCAGTCTATGGATATTTTAAACTCATACTCATTTATGATGTGAATCAGATTGACAATTACTATAGAATTCTACTTTCTTCAATTAAATTTAGATGTCTCAACAAAAATGTAAAGAGACAACAGAATAAGAAGAGACAATATAAAAAGTCTGAAAATCCAAGGCCTGCAATATGACAAAAGCCCTGAACTTTTCAATTTTCATATGACTCCCAACTGCATATAAGTGCTTGCAGGATATCCAGTCAAAGGGAATTAAAAGGAAAAAAAAACATCATTTTCGAATTATTGTAGTAATTTAACACAATACAATTTGTTGCATATTTGACAAAAATAAGAACTGACATTACTGTGAGTGATTGGAATGTATATACTTAATCAGCTTTCCTACCACAGAAGCCCTACAAAAAGACATCCTTTGATTGACGAATCCATGTCATCCATGAAATTCCTCTTTTGTCCGACAAGCTTGTAGGGCTCATTTAGTTCAAGGGATTAAGCAAGATTGGATTACAAATTGCATCTTATCCTCTGTTTAGCGATAACCCTAGTATCTCAATTAAGGCTTCTATGCCATATACGTAAAATAAAACAATCCCCCAGGAAATATTTTGCTGGGAACATATGGAATCTAGTATTTTCTTTCTAATTTTTCAATGAGATAAGACAGCAGGGGTGGCTATATGTACCTTGTACCATTATTCTATAGTTTATTCAAAAACTGTTGCATCACATGAAGTTTGTTTGAGGTAAAACAATTGGCTAGCTCATCCGAAAGTTGGTTTGTAAGGACCAATAACTTTTGGTATTATCCTCTGTTGGTCTGACACAAAACATAAGCAAGCCTTACGACCGTGTATAAAAGCACAGATCAAGCCACCTAAGTTTCGCACTTTCTCTGATAATGTTACAGCTCTCAGGTGATGTTTGCTCCTAATTTATATAGTTACTCAATTGAACATAACCCCTAATCTGTCTATATCTAGCCCATGCAATATCTGCTGATGACTTAGTTTAGGCAGTCTTCAAGTGCATAACTATTAAACATGCGTCAAGAAACAAATTCATGTGCTACATTTTGAACACATAAGAGATTGCTTCCCATACAAATAAATAGGAGAAATACCTTTTGAATGCATTCAGTATGTCTTCCATTAGAGGACGACTCCTCAAATCATACTCAAAACAACCACTAATGATGTTCTCAACAGCAGAAGGAAGACCGGCAGGAATACGTGGTTTTTCTTGCCTTCTCACAACAGATCTGTAAATTTCATCAACTGATTTACCGCTCCAAGGTTGCACACCAGTCAACATCTCCACGATGCTGCATGCAAATCCCCATGAGTCAGTCTCAAACGATATTGGACCTCTAACTTCTGGCTGCCACTGCTCAGGTGCCATGTAGTTTGGAGTACCCAGTCTTCGAGTCATCTCCAAACTCAGCAATGGAATACCAAGCAGTATGTAAGGAATTCCAACATCACCTAGTATAGCATGGTTATTTTCGTTCAGTAGAAAATTGAAAGGTTTAAGGTTGAGAATTAGGATCTCTTTTGAATGCAGCTCCATTAATCCCTGTGCCAGATCAGCTCCATACCTGTGCAATAATGACAAAAACACATGACAAGTTATACTTGACAGGTTATCTGCTGTCAAAGGGAAAGAAGTCCATCACAGCTGACTTTTCCACTTAATCCAAAGTATATATCACCTTAAAACATCATGCAGTGACAGCTTTCCCCCTTTACGGCGGGACATCTTATCACCAATCGAGCCTTCATAGAACTTCATAACAATGCATAACTGGAAGAACACATGTAAATTATCAAAAAATTCAGAGAAACTTTTGGCCACTAACTCTAAACTGGAAGATCAATATTACCTTTCCACTTATCATGGAGACACCTTGCATCCTACAAACAGATTCTAATTCTTGACACTTGGAGAACAAATCATCCAACCTACTTAATACAACATTAATGGCATCTTCTCTTATTGGATGCAGCATCTTAACAGCAACCTCATGATATTCTTCATATTCTTCAGTTGATTGATGACGAGTTGCTAACCAAACATCACCAAAGGGACCCCTTCCAATTCTATGTCGAAGCTTAATCTTTGAAGGATCAATCCATGGGCTAATCTGATTGGATGATGCAACAACAGCTGTGAGTTGATCAGAATCATCTCCAACAAGCTCAAAGTCAAAGGATGATGCCGCTTGACTAGCAGCAATCTTTCCAGCCATCCCCTATAACCAACAAATATATACATATCTCTTTCAGCTGATATTGAACCCAAAATTTTTGTTCTTTAACCCTCATGTACAAAACAAGAGCCATATGAGGTAAAAGAAATGAATAAAAATGAGATAAAGAAAAGAAAAGATATAAAAAAATTCATTAACTGTATTAACTATTCAGACAGAGTGACGGACCCACTGACAGAGGTTTGTATCGTTCATTCTAAATGCAGGTAAGACTTCATACCAGTTCATGACTTGGGATCAGTCAAGCTGACATTTTTACTTAAAACTTAACGGATGTTGAAATTTCGATTATCTGTTTTTCCGTAGCTCATCTATTACAATGATTTGTTGCAGTTATCAAGCTCAAAATTCTAAATCCAAGCCACAACTTGACTGCTAATGGAGACAACAAATCACAATCACAAAAACCTCTTTGTTTACGCCTTTAGAAAATCGAACAGATGATTCACGCCTTATAATTTTAACCCTACAACGAAAATAAATATCGAGATTAAAGTATCAACTCCTCATGAAGCTAAAAAAGAAAAACAAAAGGAAAAAAAAAACTGCCAAGAAACTGCCCAGAAATCATAACAAACTAAAATTTACAACTTTATTCTGTTTATCAGAAACCTGTAATTAAAGTTCGTTCCTTTTCACAATTATCCTCAGCAACGTACAGCAAGTCACAAATTAGCCAAAAAAAAAAAAAAAACGTACAAGGCTTACTTTTACAGTGAAGTTGTAGAATTTGCAACTGAAACTGAAGGGGCCAAAGGTGAATTTCGACGAATTAAGTGGAGGGTTGAGAGAAAATCAGCCAAGATTGATCACTGCATCATCTGGGGCTGTCAAAAGAGCAAAACCAAAAAAAAAAAAAAGGCCCCCCGATCTTAGTAATTATTCCAAGTAAAGAGACAGAAAGAGGAGAAACAAGAAATAAAGAAACCTTTGTCTGAGTGCACAAGTTAAAGAATATCAACACCACCATCAGTAGATTTAAAAAAAAAAAAAGTGTGAAGAATCTGTTAAAGAAACTAGCAAGTCCTCATTAGTAGGAGTAGATACAGTTTGGAAGAAGTAAAAAATGGAAAAGTGTGAAGGTGTCGCCTTGGGGAAAGGGTGGGTGTATGGGTGTCACCACCAGATGTTATGCTGTTTTGGATCGTATACGTCATTTATTCTGCTAGAATTAATTACTTGCGTGTATTTATTCTTCTGTTACTGCTTCATATCTATTTCCCCTTTTTATTCTTCTGCTTGACGGTAATTGGAGTTTATCTGTCTGGATTGACTAGTGTGGCAGAGGCATTCCTGCAACGGAACATAACGCCTGAAGTACAACAATACACGGACGGGCATCTGTTGGACACAGACACACTTTTAATTCTTTTTATTTTTGTAGAAATGGAAGGGTCTGATTGGATTGAAATCTTCATTTAAAAAAAAAAAAGAACTTTTTGATGTTATATTATAAACACGTTTTTCAATACAACGTAGATCACATCCCAAAAAAGCTCTATGGTATTATTTGTGAAAAAATTTTCTAAAAATAATCCTCAATCCAAACAAACACCAATGGATGTGCTCGGATAGAGATTATTTGGAATAATATTTAAAAAAACACTGTAACAATTTCTTTTGATATAATATACGTAAGATAAAAAAAGGGGTTAAGAAGATAAAAAAAAGTTATTAAAAAATGTATTTGTGATGTAATAAAAAAAATTAGGAAATAAACTTAATATTGATCACTTTCCTTATGTGAGAAAATATTAAGGGGTTTTAAGTGGAAAAAAAATATATAGGTGTTTGAGAATCCTAATCTATAATTGCCATTCATGAGAGGTAGCGTCCCCCCTGTTTTTGGTCTTTGTCTAGGTTAATGGATGGTTCTTGAACATCATAGTACTTCCTAACCAAGCAATTACAGCTCTGCATGCATGTAAGAGGCCTGATTATAAGTTGATTTCTTATCCTTTGTGTTGCTTGCACTGTGCTCTTCTTGGTTCATTTCTTGTGCACCAATGAATGATGGAGAGATGACAGGACATGCATTTGATCCATCAAACTTGGCATCTGCTTCACCAGTACACCGTCCTTGGCATTCTCCTGTTGACGTGTGTTGTATAAATGAAGAACAAGTGCACACCAAGAATACAGAAAATTCTAATGCATGATTTCACTAAAAATATAGAAAGTTGACAGCTCTTGAGGCGTGGTATAATCATTATCTTTAAGGTTTTAATTGTCCCTACTACACGAACTATTTACTTCAGGGATCTAACATTAATCTGTCCCTGAGATAAAGCTAGAGAAGAGATATTCAAAGGCAGATATCAAGTTTCTCTAGCTAAAAAAGATCAAATGATTCAAGTAAGTTGATTTGTTTGAAACTTGTTGTTTTATACCAAAAAGTGCGTCTAATAAAGGCCAGACAACGATCACACATATTCACTAACACTTTGGATACCAAAAAGGTAATAACAAATCCTTTCATGCATGATCAGAGTTGTTCCCAGGATCAGAAGCTGAGACCCTGTCGTACGTACCATATTCAAACTGATATCTCTTGTGACCTTCAGAAATCTTGGTGATTCTGGACTTGATGCTTTGTACCTCAAAAGCAATCCTACGGCGAGCTTGCAAATTCCCTTCTGAGGTGATTATCTTCTGAGCATGACCACGAGACCCATGTCCATGATTGCAACCAAACCGGAGCATCAATTCTTCAATAATGTCCTGAATATCATAAGCAAAACCTGCACTTACATAACCCATTCTTCAAGTCTTTGATCATCTTCTTCTTCAGCTTCTGCAAATTTTAAGAAGGCTCTCATATGCCCTAGTTCATCCATGATGAGCTGGATCTCTTGTGCAAGCCCGCCCAATAATTTTGCCTCGTCTGGAAGCAAAACTGAGAGCTGATTTAACACAAAGGGCACAATATACACTGCCATTCCCTATCCCCTCTTCCCTTGTTGCTGCACAGAATACTTGGAGGCGGTTTCTACTTCGTTGGCCAGAATGCTAATTGAGGACGGAAGTTGATGATGCAGATGAACTGAAATATTATGATAAGAAATGTACATTAATACAAGATGGTAAGCAGCGCCCGTCAATTTCCAGCTACTACTTCCACAAGGTCCAGAGCTCTCACACGCACAGCTGCATAAACCAGCCACTCCATGGAAGCAACTGTTTCTCATATTTTCAGAAAGCACACGACAGTATATAATTCCCCAGAGGCTCATCCAAAATTAAAGAGAGTTGAGAGCGCAGCAAGAGTTAGTTCCATCATTTTAGCCTGAGAACGGTTTTTGGTTGTAAAATTCTCAAACTCTGATCATCGGCACTGGTTCTGCCTAGTACCTGCTTTGATTTGAGCCATTACATTGTTTTACATTGAAAAGAAATGCGATTGATTCCGTTATTAGGAAGAACAAGGAAGAATGCTCATCAGTTGAATCAACAATTAAAGGTCGTCCATGCATGTTCAGACGATTTCCAGGAAATTTAAACACCAAAAAAGCACAAAGCATAAATTGAGAATCATCATCCAGAGTTCAAATAATATGCAAGCAGAAGCGGTGAAAGTTTGACAATGTGTTGCGAAAATGTAGTGGAAAGTTTTATTCAGTTTTTCTAAAGTTCCAAAGTTTATTTCAAGTATTTATACAAAAAAAAATAAAATAACGTAACAAAAATAGCTCAACTCCAGGTGGCATCCATAATATAAACATACCAATTAAGTGATCAAAAGATTGCCATTTTTATCAGAGCCCCTTACGACTCAATGCGAATTTGATTACTTGCAGGAAGCCGAA
Organism: Gardenia jasminoides; assembly: GCA_013103745.1. NCBI lineage: Eukaryota > Viridiplantae > Streptophyta > Magnoliopsida > Gentianales > Rubiaceae > Gardenia > Gardenia jasminoides. The sequence continues at coordinate 27,327,481 of CM023103.1, forward strand.
TTAAAGCCTTGGCTATTGTTGCCTGCAACTGGATGGTAAGGAAGTCTGCGCTTATTTTGTTCTCTCCCAGTCCCAGTGCAGGGGGTGCCGGAACCATCCATCCTCATCATTTCAAATGAGTATCTCAGGGATGCGATAGATCCTACAGTAATCTTCACAATTACAGCAATGCAGAATTGCAGATTGTGCAAGTGTTGGAAACTCCTCCAGTAATTTAAGGCTTCTAATGCGTAATTCTATAATGCTTGATAACAAGTTATTCCAGCAAGATCCTGGAACTTTACGCTAATTCAACCATTGCAGCAACATTTTTGTCCATTGTTTCTGAAATTTCCAGCATACACTACATGGGCTCATGCAGCAGTGAGTGTTTTGCTGGAAAGAGATGCAGCACCAACATAAAACTGATAGCAGAGCGTTTTGCTGGTCTTATTTTGCTACTTTCTATCAGCCACTGTTGGCAAACGTATCAAAGCTTATTCATCACTGAGTGTACAACATGGAGCTATGGGATGATTGAAATAGGGAAAGGAAGAGAGGGTTCATGATTCACCGTAAACTTCAAAAATCTTCAAAATGAAAGCAGAAAAATAAACAGAAGTGTGGGAGTTAAAAGTGATAAGCAGCCAAAAACTCGCTAGTTGTAAAGGCCATTGTATCAAAATCAAGAAGTATGAATTTTCACACTAAGATCCAAGTTAACCTCATCATCGTGAATTATAAGTACAGATGGTAAGATCAAGAACCCAAGAAATTACAAATCAAAACCCAATATGCTTATAATCCATCTCAAGGTGCAGGGAGGACCTTCTTGACAATCTCATCACTAAGAGCAGCAATCTGAGAATCAAGGGCCTTAATGGTCTCTTCCTTTTGCCTTTCCAAACTAGCCAAGGCTTCCTGCAACTCAGCTTCCACTTTCTTTCTCCCCTCAGCCAATTTCTGCTCCACTTCCAGCTGAGTCTCCTTCTTCATCTTGTTCAGGGCAGCCGATATCTCAGCCCTGGCAGCCCTCATGACGGCGGCGGCTTGGTCTTCAAGCTGTTTCACCTCCTCAGAAGTGTCCTTGACACTGCTCAGCTTCTCCCTGATGGCTGCATCTCTTTCGTCCATGAATTTGCCTAATGGGGTGTAGTAAATCTTATCAAGGGCGACCATGAGGAGCAAGAATTCGGCTGCTATGATGGGAAGTGTTAAGTTGAAGTCGAAAAGCGAGGCCTTTTCAATTTCCTTGGCTAGGGAAGGGGTGCCACAGCCAGGGAGGCTGCAAGAATTACAGAAATGGAGTTTGGGAGGGACAGGACCTGCTGAGGCTTGGGGATATTGGGGAAGGCTAGTTTAGGGAAAGAGACTTGAATTGGGGAGAGCTTGAGCTTAGGGGTGGGGGAATGGTTGAAGAGCAGGTGATTAGGGCTTTGGAGGAGGCCATGATCATGTTGGCCATGGCAGCTCTGCTTCCCCTTCTTCCTCTTCTGTTGGTTGCAGTAAAAGAGCGAGTTGTGTGCTGAGTTCTTTCTCTGCTACGGTGGGTAGGCTTTCGGGCCTTCTTTCCTTATTTTTCAGTAATTTTTCTTGGTGGGCATTGAGAAGGGGAGGAGGGAGATCCCGGAAAGGCTATCTCATTCTATGCCACACAAAGTGATGAGGCTCTGATTGAAAATCAAACAGAGACGTGCTCTCACGCGCTCTCTAGTTATTAACTACTAAGGGTGGCATCCTCATTCCTCATTACGGTTCTTGCCAGAAAGAACGAACTAAAACAAAAGAAAAAGAGTAGAAAATGGACTTCATATTCTCCAACCCTCAATTCAACTCATAAACGGTTTAGTCATCACAACGGAGACAAGGCCCTCATAGACGCGGTCCTGTCATTGATGAACGCGGTCTCGGTGTAATTGCAAAATGCAGCACTCTCGGCTTCTTGCCTTACAGCAGGTGCTTCGAACAGATGGAACAAAATATCTACAAAATAAACATTTTCAGTTCTACTGTCTGCAACCATTTCCATTTCTCCAATTTAGAGCAGCCAGAAAGTCTCCTGAAACCGTGCAATACAACCAAAAGCAGAACCAAATGTCTACAATTTCTTTGTGAAAGCAAAATACTGGAAACTAAGTCAGGCTAATCCTTGGTGCTTCTGCACTCCCCCAACACCTGATTGCATGACTCCGCTCACGGGTCCTCCGTTTTAGTCCATGCACCTGGAGGTAGCCCATCAAATTATAGCCGTGCTGCTCTGTTACGCTAAAAACAAAGAAAAAGAAAAAGATTGCTTCACTTTGACTACAACAACATGGCTAAAATGCAATTCCTAAGGTAGTGCGCCAAGTCCCAACTCAGATTAGCTTCTTCGACTCGCTGCTGGCTGAGAGAAAATGGACCATCAACAGAAAGGCACCGAAATGATAAGAACCCTACAGTTGTCAAGCCCATTATTCAATTCAGCAGTCACTTCAGAGGAAGAAGCTGTGATACAAGAGATGCCAGACTTGAATCATGATGGCTGTTTCGCGTTGCTGACATCACCTAATAGCATCTTGCACAATGTTGACCCAGCCGCTATGATAATTAAATTCTACCACCTTCTCTGACATGTGAGTTGAACAATGTTCTTTATAAGGTGAGATGATAGGACTTTTATCTACCGGAGCTCCTCCAGTTAGATATGAATGTATTGCTCCTGATGTAAATATGTTGAAGATTCCAGAGACACACAGCCATCTGTTACTGTGCCTTCTGAGTCTCATGTTGAGAATCATACTCGTCACTGTAAGCGCTTGAACCTCTGGAACTTCCTAAAGAACTGAACGACAATCTTGATACAATACTGTTCTCTTCCACTCTCGCATATGAACTTGGAAGCTTACGGTATGAGAACCACCCTCTAAACAAATGGAGCAACTTGTATCGGCAATTCGTGTCAAGTCCCTTATCCTTGTCATCATCACCATAGACACCTTGCTGGTTCTCTAGATCCCTTTCATTACAACTGATGTCCTTTTCACTGTACAATTGTCTGCCTTCAAAGTTTTCTGATCTGCATGATTCATATTGCACCAGAAAAATCAGTCCAGCTTGCAACCATAATGGTTTAAATAGAAAATTTATCAAATGCTGGAATACTTCACACACACACACACGCATACTCTCAAAATCATAACAAGAAACTAGACTATCATTTGCTCTGGATGCTCCCAACCTGATGACAGGCGAAAGGGGAAAAAAATCCTCTTAGATCTGTTTGATATGACCTTTTTCTGTCATTCCAAAGGTGAAGATTTAATTGAATTCCACAATTACATGGATCTGGACAGGTAACCAATAATGATGCTGTATACACACTAGAAGCCAAACACATAATCTAGAAAAGGTTTAACTTGTCCCAATGACAGTATCAAGATATAAACAGTTTACACTGCTGGGTGCCTGCATCAGCAGGCTGAAAATTGCACGTGAGATTCACTCCAGGAATTTCACAAATACAATTGAACAAAAGAAGCATCAAGATTCCTCTCTTATGAATTACTTAATAACCACTGCCAGCTTGTAAATTTTATTTTTACAAGAAAATAAACTAATTTCAGTTTTACAACATTTTCGAGGATGAGAATGGATGCTCTCATGTATTAATGCTCGTAAACAGAACCATGAAATTAAAAAATGAATCAGCGCCTAGACGTAGGCACCCCTGATTGGGAAAGAAGGTAATATTTATACTAAGACAAAGATTCACGAGTCAGGACAAGAAATGCTCAATTGCATCCATGCAGTTTAAAAAAATAGAAACCCCTATGAAAACTTACACACTGGGTTCATCCAAATCAGGATCCTCCTCTTTTGATCTTTCCTTCACCATATTGTAGCTAATTGAGAGATGCCGGGCAAACTGAAGCTGCAGTTAAAATTTGTGCATTTAATTCATCATAAGATATGTGTAAACTAGTCATTAACTAAAGCATCTTTCAGTCAAACAGAAATACAGCATATGTCTAAAGTGAGGAGAAGATACAAATACACTCTGGAGTAGATGCTATGCACAAATTGCTGTGTTTAGGTCCAAACAAACCTCTAGGAGGTAATAGCTTTTTCACAACAAGTTGTTGCTCGAAAGTAAAACAGTAAAAAGAAAATTCTCATTTTATTTCATAGTCATAAAGACTATGTACTGATTTGTATCTATGGTGCAGCAGATAAATTTCATCCAATAGTTAAATGCAAAAAGGATTCTATACATTTCCCAACATATTGTGAGCATTTTGTTTTAGATATAAAAGGTGACATTCAACGGGTTGAAAAACTTCTAGACATTTTCATGAACCCTTAGATAAAAAGTATGAGCGGGCTTTCCAAATAAATATATTAGGCTGAAATCTCAGGTTTGAATTCTTTGTTATCATTCCCCAGAGTAAAAATTTTTTCCAGCAAATCCTGCCAGATATGATCTCCTTCCAAGCCTATAACATGCACTTACAGTTCCTAATCAAAAGAAAAGGAGAATGTGACAGAGACAGAAATGGGGCTGGAAGCTTTCAATGCTTCTTGACTTTCAGTGTCCCTTATTATAGGTATATTAGATCAACCATTCACCTGTGATCCTCCCAATAGCACCACACTCAGACAGACAAACATGCACACTAATTCCACAATCTGGCTCTAGTCTATCTTGGAATGCATATATGCATCCCTGTCAAAACTCAAAATGCATCTTGGGAAGCAACGGGGTCACTGATCAATTTCCATATGTGTGTGTGTGTATGTGTGTGAGAGAGAGAGAGACCTTGTCACCATCCTTGATTCCATAAATCCCGATATCATCAGTATCAGTAAGTAGTTTCTGGCCATCATAGGTCAGGCAAAAATGTCCCCATACAAAAGGCCTGAAAATCATATTAGAACAGTACAATTAGCCGGAAGATATTATGGGACAAGTCAATTAACTACCCCACAAAAACACAACTGCAAACTAATCTCCAAGAAACACAAGTCAGAAGCATCAGAAAGCTCAACACGGGTAAAGCCCCGAGCAAGCTATTCGACGTTAATCTACAAAACAAGCACTCCAAAGTTGATTGACATAAAAAAAAAAAAAAAAATCACAGAATAAATCAGGAAGCATAAGCTAGTGGAGATGGAACTTCTCCTAGAATTTTCCCTCTACAGTTCATATAAACAAAAAGGAATTCCAGGGGACTACCAAATAGAAGCCAGATCATCAAAAACTGCAATGGTTAACAATTCCAAAAATTAGCTGGTGCCTGTGGCATTGCAGCAAAACATATACTACTAACTAGCAAGATATGCCAAAGTTTTCAAAACCCCCCTCCCCCACCCCCAAAAAGAACAACCAAAAAAAGGAATCAGTTCTAGAATCTCATTAATCGTGAAGCACTCAACAGTCCAAATCTTCAAAATAGTATATCTACATCAACTACACCCCTTACAGAAAGTTCAGCAGAGGAAGATTGATTCCCATTTAACATGACGAACAGCTCGTGCTTTGGAGATATCTGTACTAGTTATATATATTATACAGCTAAATAGTTTCAAATAGCTAGAAATGCAGAATACCAAAAGGCGTCCCGAAACCAAGTCATCAAATAACACTAGAAACAGAATGTGCATACTACCATGAGATCTTCTTTGGGCCCCTCTTCGGCAAATGACTAAATGCCGACTCCACCGCCCGTTTAAGCTGCGCCACTGTCCCTGTCTTCGCCACTTCAACATCTACACAACCCAAATCCAAATTTAACCAAAAGCCCACAAAATTTGAATAATGAAAACACACAGAAACAAGCATAACACCAACAAATTATGAGAGAGGAGCAGAAAGGGAGAAACAGAAATCGTACCAAATGAGGAGCCATCCAATTTGATGACAGTTAGTTTGAGGGGCTCCTGGGGAAGCTTATTGTAAGAAAAGCTCTTGCGCGACAGGGAATCAATGACGAAGTAGGGAATTGGGCATGATAACGACCCACTCCTCTGGAATGAAATTCTAGGACTATAATTTCCCTCCTCCAGCTGCTCAATCATCTGCATATTATCCAACAGAAAACAGAAAGCTACAATGGCTTGCGATCACCCTATTTCCTTCGACGTCCTGATGAGAGATGCAAAAGAAAAATTGGTTTTGGAGCACCACCACCGCTCATTTCATTTTATACCACTAAACTACCTTCCAAAGATTTGCTTCCCGTTCTCGCTGTAGGAGATTCTTTGGTGAAAATTTAGGTTTAGGGGATGGATAGCTTTGGATGGGGGATTTAGCATCTGTGAGAGAGAGAGGGGAAGAGAATCCAAATTTTGCTTTATTCTTCCCCTTTCTCGGTTCTTTTTTTGGGTGTGAGCATGGGGGGTTTTTGGAGGGAAAGGGGCAGAGCCTGAGAGAGAGAGAGAGAGACTTTGACGGTTATTTTGGCTGGGGAATGGGGAGGGCATTTCACTGTAACCAGCACGCGCCCACCAATGGCACGTTTGAGAAGGTTATTATCTAGACCTTTGACCAGCACTTTTTGCCATTTCGTGGTGATGTGAAAATCGGATTGTCAAGTTTATTTCGAGAAAATTTTCAGGCGAGGCATTGGTTTTGTTTTTATTAATTCAGATGGAGCCTAATAAGTTTCCCTAATCTGGAAAACATTTTCAAATCAATCACGAAATCAGAAAAGAAAGAAATTTTAAGGAAAAAATGGCCTAATTTACTGTTTCTTCCGGTATCACCGAAATATTAAAATTTCCACTAAGATGACTAAAATCACAAACAAAATATTTGCGTGTCTGCAACAACATAAATCGCACCCCTTTCCCAAATAGCAATTCAGACTCTTCGCCCTCTGCTACAGAACAACACCAGTACTGTGTGTGTGTGTGACCATCTACAGTTCTACACCGCCACAATGCATAAACTGCTCATCCTAATACTCACCTTCACAGCTCAAACATTACAATCGAATCCTGACTTCTGTTTCCTGTAATATATGGTGCATTGACAATTGCTGACCATGTTTCCTGCCAAATATACACTAGGCTTGAGATTACATTTGGAGGCCAAGAAGAATTCCATCCTTTACAAAAGACAAAAATGCATAATCTCATCAGGGGTGGTCACTGCAAAATCTACTATGACTACTCTACCTCTAGGGCTTAATACATCCGTCATAATTACAATTGAGCAATTATGTTGAGAAATTCCCCCCAGAGTCACATGAGCCCCGAGCTTCTTAATGGTACAAAATTCCCTTTCCATGCAAGTGGCTACTTTTCAACTAGCCATCACCGTCAATTAAGAAATGGGGCAATAAGCCAAAACTAAATTCTCTGTTACCAGAAAACCTACACCAGCATCTTCAGCTGTCACTTCCCAATAAGCTTATAATAAGCATATAAACCAGACCCCAAGAATCCAAGAAGCTGCCCAATAACATTCAACTGCAAACGCAAGTAGGACGTTTTCAATTTTTTATTCGGGGAAACAAGGAAAGGCGCTTACAATGAAAAGACAGTAACTAGAGAACTAATACTCACGATGTCAAACGGAAGCCCACCAAATATTATCCACCCTAGTGTAATAGTAAAAAGGTCCTGCAGAAGCAGAAAGCGCAAAACAAGGATACATGAAAATAAGTTTACAGGGTATCAAGAAAGCATATATGATGCATCCAATACACCCAAAAGATGTTTAAACAAACCTTCAAATTGCCACAGATAGTCTGCGTGAGTGCTGAATTGAGAGTCGTGTTCAGGAAAATGCTATAATTCAAGAAGAAAGCAAGTATGCAGGAAAGTAGCAATACAACCTGCCATTTTTGGAAATAAAGTCAGGAAAGCCTAGAAGCTGTAAGCTGACCAAATTAAAGGACAAGAAATGAAGGCATTCACACAAAAGAGCAGCACACAAGTTACTACCCTCAACAATACATCCATAAAAGTCATTCATAATCTGATAAGATATATTCAAATGATATTCAGTCTGAGAGATGAAGTTGTATGAGCATTGAATTTACCAGGAACCCAGGAGAAAGCAACGAAGAAAAATTCATCGTCATCTCCAAGTCACCGCGAACAAATGTCCATATCAACAACACAGGTCCACAAATGATTCCTACATTAGATTAATACAGAGAACAACATGTCAACTATGTGAAATCTTACAAGGACAAGCAAAGTGTGGAAAAGAGAAAGGTCAATTCTGCGTTACCATTGCACCACATGAGACCGAAACTGTTGAGGCCACTAGATTTTCCTGAGCCAGAAAACAGATCAGCAAGGACGAAAAAAGAATGGAGCAGCAAAGGAAAAATCGAAATTTGAAGCAGAATTTTACCAACACGTGCTATGGTTGCTAAATATATTGCTGTAGTGATGTTGGATAGGAAAACAACAAGATAGCCATAGAAGTCAAAGGACAAGTCCCGAGCTCCCGCAATAAATGCACCAAATACAATCACCGCCACACTGACAAAACCTTGATTATTCTTTTTGTTAAATGCATTTAGAATTGCAACATGAAGAAATTACATCCACTAGTGAGAAGATAATGCAAATTCAAGGGCTAAATTTAAATGAACAAAAGCTACTATATAACACTTCAGGTGCTCCTCCAAAATCGCATAAAAAAATAAAAGCCCTTTGCTATGGGGCCATATGACCCATAGTGAGGCCGGATCAAACAAGGAAATTCAGATTCATTTGAATCTGCAGAGCTACTTTGGAAATAGATCACTTAAATGCTTTCCAATGACACAAATATGGAAGCAACAATGAGACTCCACAACCTAGCTGGCTTCCAGAACAAGGATGCAAACGAATCAAGCTCGCGAGCGGCTCAAATTCAAGCTCGACTCGAGCTCGAGCAGCTCATTTTCATATTCGAGTCGAGTTCAAGCAACCTTCTCTCAGGCTCGATAGCTCGTAAGTCGGCTCGAATAAACTCGAATATATATATATATATATATTTTTTAATAGTGAAATTACATATATATCCCTAATATTTTTATTATTTATTAAGAAAAATAATTATTTTATTCATTTTTTAAAAAAAATAAAATAATTATTTTTTATTTTTCGGGCTCTATTAGGCTCGAGTTTAGAATTCAAACTCGAGCTCGAGCTCCAGTTTCACTTTGAGATCTCGTCAAGCTCAAGCTAGATGAAAAATGAGTCTAACTCGGCTCGATAAGGCCAAAACTCAACTCGACTCGTTTGCAGCGGTATTCCAGAAGCTTAAAAAATGTGTTCCAAAATAAATGCAGGAAAAGTTCACTTTTCACATGATTTGGGAGCAAGAAAAAGATGCAAAAATAACTTAAAAGCAGCACTCCAGGATCTACTTTGTTACACCAGCATGACCACCTCAGAACTAAAAGAAACCATTATTACAAAATGATGTCTTTTGTTCAGAAACAAACATCCTTGTCAATTTCCTTTTACAAGTAAAACACTGATTAGAGGTTTTAAAAGAGCACAATCAATTCCCCAAAGAAAAACTCCTATCTAAATTATACTGTCAAATAAAGCCTTACAACCAGCAATGCCTCAAGGCTAAAACACGAAACTTCAATGCAAAAAGATAAAATTCAGCAGAATGACACAATGAAACACTGTTTCAAAAGAACGCTTACCTTCCAAGAATTGGAGGGGTGTACTTCTGCCTTACAAGGATGTACTCCACAATCATTGTAAATACAACAGTCGTTCTCCTTAGGGTTGTATACATGGGAACATTTACTCCCCGAACAGATTCCATAGTAGCTAGCTTTCAAGGAGAACCAGAAGATTACAAAATCATTACTTGAAGTAAGAAAATTAACATATCAAACAGAGCAGCAAATTTAATGGGTAATGCAAATACCATGTAAAGCAAATAGGTCACAGCAAGTGGCGAGGTGTTGATCAAGGTCCTTAATGGCACCATACTTTTAGAAGTATCAGCCATTGGAGCTTCACCAGCATGAAATGAAATGAGTTTCCAGCGTCGTAATGCATAAAGGAAGCAGCATGAACATATCATCTACAACAAAGAAACATGGAAATGTTTCTTTAATGCGAATGCAATCAGTGAAATCCATATTGATTAAAAGCCAACTGAGAATGGACGCCAGGGTAGCTAGCAATAGGACAAATATGCAAAAAGAGCGAAAAGTGACCAAAACTATACAAACATAATCCTCAAAGGGGCATAAAAAGTGCTGAAAGCCATAGTTTATCATCACTTAATCTGCACCATCTTGCATTATGAGAACATCCACAAAGACTATAACACAAATTGTAAGTATGAAACAGTTCAGTAGACCAAGAGAGTGAGGGGGGGAAAAACAACCTTAAACACCATCGTTTACTAGGTGTTGGAGCCAATGCAAATGGCAAATGTATCAAATTCTTTTGCAAAGACCTCTTCCTATTTATATTGTCAGCAAATATTGAGTACAGGTAAACCATCATTTTAACTTTTCAGATCCTAGGATGTACTTATATCAAATTGCAAAGCAAATGAAATACCGGATCCAAGTTTGGAGATGCTCCATCCAACAATTGCACAAACACATCTTTTCCTTTTTTCAAAAACAACTCATGGTTACACAGTCACCTTTCAGGGCATCATGGTGCCAAGAGCTCATTTAGAAACTGTCATCCAACCAGATATTGGAAAGGAAGTCAATAAATTTATTTTCTCACATAGGGCCCACTGTGCCGTGATCTCTTATTTAAAATGCCAACTAAATGGTCATAGTCCACAGGAAATACAAGGCCACTGCAGATATCTGTCAGACCTTCTCAACTCTACCAAACTTTTGAGAATCAAAGGAAGAGAGTATTTTTCTTGTATTGAAAAAGGAAGAGAAAACGAGGTTTTCACAGTACATAGAAAACTAACTAGTTGCAAGATGATCAAAATGGCAATTGAGATCAGCAAATGCAATTTCTAAAGGAAAACCAAGAGCAGATTTCGAATCAAATCTGACGCCAGAAATTGCTGATAAATGGTTAGCAATATCTACCTGACAAAGAGTGATGACATTAGCACAGGGGAAGTTGTATGAAGAAAGAGCTGCTTTGTTGAACAATACCAAGAGCACTGCAAAAGTGAGCAGAACAAGTGAATGTCAACGAGTGAAAAGCAGAGCTGCTAGCTTCTAACTTAATTACTTTCACATATTAACGCATTAGGGAGTAGACAACTAGCTCAACTAACAGTACTACGAAGTCAATGCAGTAACAAAATACATGCTAAAACAAAAGTCGCATCCCTCCCTTGCACCACATTATGTACTTAATAAAATGAGAAACCTCTTCCGAAAAATTTAATCCGCCACTTAATGCATTTTAACACACCGTAGGACAACGAAGTACAAGGGATAAAAAAAAGTATTGTATTAACTCGAAAGAAGATGCCTAAACATCAATATTCGGACCCTTTGCACAATTTTCTAACCAGACCAAACTTAACTTCAGAAGACATTAAAAAAAAAAAAAAAAACAAGTAAGTTGCATAAGATGTTTAAAAGAGGTTCATTAACTAATCAAATCAAGCTAAAAAAAGATTTCGTTTTTGGCAAGTATATTAAGCTCAGCCAGTGAGCCAAAAACTTACAAGTTTACGTGTAACTCAATCGAGCTACTTGAGAAACTCAATAAAAGCTCACCTGAGCTTAGCTTAAACAAGCAATAGTAGAGCACGCCTTGAATACAATTAAAATCTCATTCAAAAAAAAAAAAAAGCAGAGAAAAACCAATCCTCCACAGTAATGTTCTGCTCGATTGGACCCCTAGTTTTCCATCTAAGCAAGGTGAATCAACACTAGAAATACTTGCGTCCACCCAAGTACATAACTGGGTGATAAACTCTAATATATGAAGCTCAAAATCCCGAAAAAATATGATTTGACGCATGAATTGCATAAAGCAGGCAGAAATAATGAAAATTAAGGCTAGAAACGATGCAGAACATACAACATCTAGCAATTAAAGGTAAAGGCATGTAGGAATTGTAGGGAAATGAGAAATGAGGAGTAAAAAGCGAGTAGCTACCAGCACAAGTCATGTAACAGATAGCAGCATAGGCTCCGCGCTTTGTCATGGGCGATCCTTTGAAAATCTTCTCCTCCAATTTCGACGGCGTATCGGTCCCCGTCAACGGCAGTATGGGACTGTTGGATGCCATTTCTGGTCCTATGGGTACGATTGATCTCGCGGCTTTCAGTCTTTGGTTCTATGCCGGTTTGACTTAGGATCGTCTGTCTGTTCAAGTCACCACCAACCAATCTTATGGAACTCAGCTGGCCGTCCTGCCGGCGTTGACGCAGCGGAGAGCTGACTCGTCGAGGACTCGAGATTAGCAGTTTCCTGGTGGAGCCTCCAAGATTTACAAGTAAAGATTCCTCTCCTCCTCTTCTCGACTTTGATTTGAAATTTTATTAGATAGTTCAACACACACAAAAATATATTTTAAATATATTAATTAATTATTAATTTTCAGGCAGTATATGATCTACTTTAATTATGATGAATAAGGAATTAAAATAATCTCTAAAACAAACTACAAAAAGAAAGAATTTCAAGTTAGCATCAAGTGAAAGCTATTCTGAAATTTTGTAACCATTTTTGTACTCAATTTTTTTTTTATTAATATGCGTGGGATGGCCTTTTTTTATTATCCTAATTTTTTTGAAGTAAAAGGAAAAAAATGAAAATTTTCTACTTTGTTTTTCCGAAATTATGTATACCATTTACATAAGACTAAAATTGACGCATAGTAATTGTGTATAAAAGCAAGAAATCACGCATCATCTCATATGAAATTATTATGTAATCTTTTCAAATTTTAGAGGTTGTTATGTTAAAACACAAAATAAGTTGCTCTACTGGAAACTTTTTTAAGTAAGGTAAGCGAAATTGTGACCAACAACAACAAGAGGAAGATCATGGATCCAACGGTGTTTGGATTGCTATTTTTATAATTTTTCATAGAAAAATTACTATCGTGATTTAATATATGTGGGATAAAGAGGTGATTGAAAAATGTGTTTATGGAAAACAAAAAAAAAATTCTCTAAAAAATGGCATCCAAACAAGGCTGATCAAATTGTCATAAAAGCAGACCATACCAGGTAAGATAACTTTTTTTTTTTTTTTTTTTTGTGTTTTGTGCTGGGGGGGTTGTTGGGAGGGCATTTCATCCGTAGCTTGCAAAGTAGAAGAATAGCTGCCGAGGAAACAAAGGAATTTTGGGTTATTGATGACTCCAAAGCCATCAAAAGTCCATTGGCTTGTGCCACGGTACAACAACGTTATATGGGATAAATTAACGAAGATTAACTATGACTAATGACCGAGTTGTTTCCTCAACCATTTCACCCAGGAAACAAATTTTCATCAAAAAGTATAATCAATAGACAATTCGAATAGAATCTCATTGAGTAAGGAGTGTTCTTAGTCAGCTTCAAAAGCTCTGCTGCATGTGTGTGTCACTGACATCGACCAAGTAATCATGTATTTCCGTATCAGTCCAAGCAAGGACTTTGTTGTCTAGGTATTCTCTCTAAGTTCCGTGTCCAATCATTGGAGTTTAAAACAACATTGGACAGGGACAGAGGATCTAAAGTGGACCGGCGAGGTGTGATATATATCCAGCCTAATATGTATGTCCCTTTCCACCAGCATCAATGAACCATGGAGCTGGATTTGCCATTGCCCTTAGTTATCTCCTTGCCTTGCTCCGGTGCGCACGCTGCCTGTAATACTGCTTTTGATCATCGTCCACATTCGCCTTTACAGCACTAACTGCCTCTTTGCTCATTCATGTATGCTAACAAACCAAGTTGTCCCAAAGCTTCCAGATTTTTTTTTTAGACAGAAGATTGGTATTATCAGGCGACAGATCTATGATAAATTCTGCCGCCCGACCGGGCAATATAAAGCGCCTCAGGAATCAGGATCAGCACCCGAGTCTTTTACTGCTAGCTCATAATGTTAAATACTTTGCTGCTAGCCTAAAGATTTGTAGACTAACTCCTATTTTTACAGCCCAAGGAAGGAAAGGAAAAAAAAAAAAAAAAAAGGGGATTTCAGACTGGCTACCAAAAACCACTTTTACAAGGATCAAGGCCCCTACAACTATCAACGGCAATTGCGCATGTAGTGTAGACAATAAAACAACAAACATAGATACCAACATAATTTTTGAACACAAATTTTCACTAGAAAATTTGTTGTGTTATTATTTATTTATATCTATTCTGCTAGTGTTTATTGCACCGTACAATTGCTAGTAGAACTGCAATGCCACACTCATTACGGTCTAACACAGAGAGTAGGTGACCGGATTCCCGAAACTAAAACATTGCAACCACTAAAGAAGGATTTAAGTTTCTTTTTGGGTACAGGTCGAGATCTAGGCTTGCATTTCCATCTAGGATTTCTTGAAAATTTCTCCAACGATTTAGCCCCCTCCGAGTTTTCCAATGACCCTTTTGGATCTTCAATTTCCCCTAGTATGGGGTCAGAAGTCGCCACGTAGACCCCAAAAAAAAACAGAGACTGCATTGCAATTCTTTCATGGCACACTAGACTAAAATGCTAAGGGGAAAGGTAGGCCAATTCGCATCACTTAGTTTGGACCCCGTTGGTAGTGGGGTTGGTCCAGTTCTTTCTGTCTTGTGATTCCATTGAAGGCCCAAAGCCCAATTTGGTTCTTGCTTTGACATGAGGGATGATGAATGCAATTCTCTTCGTCCTACTACTTTTTAACATAGGGTTGTTAATCACAACCTAATTATATTGATCTATTCAAAAACCTCCATTAATTTTGAATGAGTCTAAATAAGTATCTAATTAAATCCATTTAATTAGTGGGTTGTGGATTGACTCGGTTCATCCATTTGTATCCCTTTAAAAATAATTATGCATTTAAACTCAAATTTTAATAAGTATCAAGAAGATAAATTTGAATTTTCTATCAATCTAATAACAATAAAATACCTTTATTTATAGTCAAATTATATATAAAAAATAAAGGAAAAATAAGTAGAATTTAAAATGAGTTATAAATGAGTAATTGATTATACCTATAAGCCATACCCATTATTTTAAATGAGTATAGATGGGCATTTTTTTAAAATGAATATAAATGGGTTGATCCAATTATTAGCTATTACCCAATTATGATCGTCCAACACCACCCAACCCGTTCATTTTAACACCTCTAGTTTTTAGGGAAGCTTCTTTTTTTCATTTACTAGGGTTCAGTCTAGACGTTTCAAATTTGTTACGTGGAGAAGCACTTTCACACCTTAAAATCACAATCGTAATGAACACTTCATGGCCAAGGTCTAGAACTAAA
Organism: Gardenia jasminoides; assembly: GCA_013103745.1. Classification (NCBI taxonomy): domain Eukaryota; kingdom Viridiplantae; phylum Streptophyta; class Magnoliopsida; order Gentianales; family Rubiaceae; genus Gardenia; species Gardenia jasminoides. Next base: position 27,342,821 of record CM023103.1, read on the forward strand.
TATTTGTGACATTTATCTGCACAAAGAATGATCCTCAATCCATGAATGTGTATTCAATCTTCAACGAGATAAAGTCTGTATTGTCACTCATGTATATATATATACAAGTCTAAAACACTTAAATCAGTGATCTTTTCACAGGGATCTCTTGTCAAGCTTTACATTTTCACTGGGGCAAATCCAAATCCAATTGTGTCGGATTGGCATAACTCTTTTTCGATGTCCATAAACAAAATTCATGCATACTACATTATGGTCGTATAAAGTTACACCAGCGCAACTGGATCTGCCTTGACACCCGAAAGCATCAGGAATTCAAGTGTATCAATCGAACCCCATTTTAACTTTTAGTGACTTGCCCTCTACTTGTAGGGGCTTTCCCCGAACTCAACAACTTCAATTCATATATAGGTAGGATTATCAGTTATTTTGCTATCTTCACCAAGTCAGCATCCAAACTATGCTGCAGATGCAGTGCAATGTTCTTGCTCCTCCGGTCGTAGGCAAAGACACAGGGAGGATAGGGGGGCGGGCCAGGGGCTGTTTGTTACTTTTGTAGCTGGTAAGGTACCTGTGTTAGAGAGTTTCAGAGGGTGCAATCGGGACATTGTACATGTTTTTGCTATAAGTTGTAACTTTATTTATCACATCTGTAATTTGTACATGCTCGATCGTAAATATGATGCTAAAGTTTATTTTAAAATATATGTGCGAGCTGTGCTGAAATTACATGGCGTTATTCGAATATATCACATGCTTTGAAGAATTTTCTAAAGGAGGCAGAAAAATTTCTTGATTTTACGATGGGGGTCTACAATGAAGGAAAGAAACCACATCTGTTGAGATTCAAGGCAATTATATATATAGGTAGGTTCATATCTCTCCGTGCTAGTTGCAGGATGAATGGAATCCATTTGACATCAAATTGAATGCATATGGATCGGTCTGAGTCACAAATTGAGCACTATTGTCTGTAGGTCAGCACTACATTCCTTGGCACGCACTGGAATGCAAAAATAATGTAAAAGTTAACGTACTACTAACCATCACAATAATGAAATGAATCTCAACTAAAAACTTTGAATATTCATGAACCTAATAATTCCGAAAATTACAACACAAAACCAATGGAAAAATCAAAATCAACGAGGATCAAAACCTCCCATGCACCTTCTATTTTCACGAAATAGTGGGTACAGCCCCAGCCCCGATGTTCAAAGGCTCGACACGCTGCCTCCTGAGACATTTCTGGATTTCCCTACTATAGGAAACATTGGTTACACCTATTAGCCTAAAGGTGCCTATGATGTTCTTGCTTTTTTTTTTTTTTTCTCGGTCAAAGATGGAATAATGAGAATATAGAAACCAGCCATGCATCAAAAAGAAAAAGAAAAGGAAAAAAAAAATCAAGCATCAAGGATAGCAAGCAGTTAATTCATGACATGAAAGATGTTATGGCCCTATATAGATATAAGGCAATAAAGCTGGGGGGGATCAACATCATATCATCAATGGAAAACTGCCAATTTTACTTAAATCTCCACAGACCCCCACGTGTGTTTGCCACTGCTGCTGCTACTACTACTCATGATTCATGAAACTCAAAAGAAGGTGCCCAGATCGAAGATACTAGATATCTAATATGGGGTTGGACCATTAATTGGTGAAACTTGAGAGACTGATCTTTGCAGTGTCATCTGTACTGAAAATGACTCCAGAAGATGATGATACTTTGAACTCCTATCGTCTCTCAGACTCAATCTTCATTCGGGATTCAAGCAAACTCTTATCCCGAAAATTAAGGTCCCTATAGTTCTCCAATGAGTTGCTTTTAGTTGGAGGGTAACATGATGATTTCTTGCATTTTGGGGGGGGGACCTCTTGGATGTATTGTTGGGATAAGAAGTTTTATCTCTTAAGCTTCTTTGCCACAGGGTCCTACAGAAAAGGAAAGGAAAGAAAAGATAGCTTCGGATATCGGAGTGATGCACCAGTTGTTCACAAATGGTGGGCTACTGTTGCACATTCATATCTTAAGGGCGGGGATAGCTAAGAAGGGTTAAATAATTGAGAAAGTGGATGTGTAAACCGAGAAAACTATTGAATTGTCAATGAAACTAAACATAAGGACTAATTCAACTGTTGAGGCTTCGTCCGTCCACCCCATGCATATGCAACTTTGACTTGCCAGGTTCCATGTCCTCATGCTCGGAACTTCACCCCTGGACAAAATTAACTATTTCTTCAACCAGAAAAAAACAAACCGAAGATCAAAAACACGAAGCAATTTATTCGCATTGCCGTGCCACGTAGCTATGCCATTCTCGACCCCAGTAAAGGTAGAGATTTGCTAGTGACAGTAGAGCTGCCGGTTCGTGGAACCTAGCTACCCGCAAGAACAACTTGAATGTGATCAAGGTTCACGTACATTATTATTCTACCACCGTGCAGGCACCAACCATTTCAAGCACTAGGAGGGATTTTAGTGGTGTTGCTGTGACACATATAAAATTCTGTCTTTGTAAGAATAATTGATATATGTATTATAAAGTCACAGCATTTCCTTCCATGCTCAGTTCTGGATGTCGGGAAGCAAAAGAGGTGAATTTGACAGTGCCGGATCTGATCAACAAAACATGCAAGCTTTCTGCTGATCAGCAGAACATGCAAGTTGGACGTCCTGATGTAATATGGACTGGATCTCGAAGCAGAGATAGTTGATAGATAACACTGGGTGAGTTGGATCCTAATTCACTGAGCTGTGGGTGGGTTGGAATTCGCAGAGTTTTCTACTGATGAATAGGACAATGCCGAGCCATTGGGGATCCACCACACGTGCAAACCAACGGCACTGATGAGACCGATCGTGTTAAATGGTGATGAGCAAGTGGTTGATTGTAGGCGTTGAAGCCCAACAACTATGGAACTTCTGGGACTCCCCGTGTCCATCGTCCCATTGTCCTGCCCCCACATTCAAGTATTCAACCCCCCCGCCACGTGAACTTCACAAGCTAACCATTAAAACCACCCCTCTGCCTCCTCCTTGTCCTCCATCGATCCCTTCCTCCTCCAGTCCTCCTCCTCAATTACTACCCCCATTTTCTACTCCCATTAATTAGATTCCAATGTACTCCTACAACATTGCAACTTATTTACTCTACTACCAACCGTCTGTTGACAACAATCTCGTCAAGATAGGGGATTGTATTGCTAACTGGTTGTGACACAAAGAACACTATCAACGTTTGTGAGGTTCCTCATGCCCATGTGGTTCAAGAAATTAATGCAGATTCATTATTAAGATCCCTATATCCATGCATGCCCATAATCAATTGGGTTTTTATAATAATACGGTAGTTGATGACGCAATTGTTACAAAGCAAATATGCTAGCTGCAAAGATTATGTTCTTATTCTTTTGCAAATTAAGATTCTATTCTTGTTCGATCTTTTTGGTAAAACCCCAACTTGTAATTAATGTATAGATCAAAGGAGAGAAGTAAGAAACACGTAACAAACGTATATTTGTATTGTTGGCTGCCTTGTCTAGGGCCATTCCCCCCAACGCACACCCTCCACTTCTCCCTCCAATAATTTGTGTAGAAATGTTCAAGGAAAATCCGACAGAGCGAATCGAGTATTATTTAAATGAAGGTGATGATTTGGAACTTGCATAATTATATATCTAATAATCTAGAGGATCAAGAGAATGTTTTAGTACGAGTACCAGTTTGCAGCATCATGGAGGCTTTGAAATGCAGATCAGCGGGTGCTTAGTCATGGAGTGCTTGATGGCCATCGGCCGACATGCTGAACATGTTGAAAATCAAGCATATGTTGCCAACAAGTTATGATAGTTCAAATGACAAAGTTATATTCAGACAGAAAACGTTTGTACGTTTGAAATCATTGTGTTAAGGAGTGCGCTTTGTTATTCCCTTGCTATCATGTGTTTACACTTAAAACAACACTAGTTGCGATAAATCTTAAAAGTTAAGAAGCAATTAGTAGTAATTATTAGCACTCTGAACCAAAAAATTTTACATTAGACTGTCTTCCTTTTTTTTAAATAAACAAACCAACTTTTTCTTTTTCTTGCCAACAATATGATCAACTTAATTAATCAGGACACTCTTGCACTTGCACCTTTCAATTTTGTGAGTCCCTATCTAACCTTTGAATCTACTTCTTCAATGAATTATCTTTCCTACTATCTTTATAATTCGTAACAAGTGGCATTGTGAAAGCAACCAACGACAAAAAACACTCGGTTAGGTGACATTAGAAAAGATCATTTTGGCTGCCCCTTTCCATAATCTCTTATCTCTCTAAGAGGGGACTCATCAACATTAGTGTCGTCTAGTCAAAGTTTGTAACTTTTACCCATTAGCAACTAAAAAGTTAAGTGACATGTTTCCCACCTTGTTTTTATTTTTTTCCAGATCTTGCTGAAAAAGATTAAAGATGGGGTTCGCCTTCACTTTACTCTCTAGAAAGTAATAATTGTAGTATCCACGTTCACATGGATAATCTTGAATTCCCGAAAACACTTGTTCAAAGCAATGAAAATGATCGCTTAATTAAAGAAAAATTTGTCTCTTCAGCCTTATATTGTTCAACATCCCGATGATTACAAGGTTAACATTTTCTAGGAATAATTCCTCTTGTCCAAAATTACTGCAATGCACCACTTGAGGAGATAGGACTAATCAGTTTGACCAAAACATGTGGTATTAAACTATTAGAGAATAAGCATATTGCATACATTATGATTTTAAATGTTCTTAATCCCTGAAATTTTTAACTTAGGTATTCTCACTCAGTGAATATTATAGACAGTATTTAACATTCGAAACGATGTAAGTAACAATTGAATGAGATTTATATATATATATGCATACAACTTTTAAGGTTTAAGCGTCCGCGACGCTAGTGGAATCCTAAACTAGCAATGGATCTGGCACTGACGTATGTGGTGCCTAACAGTAAGAGCAGCATATATAGAGCCGAGTACTTAAATTTACTCTTTTCTGTCATATGAAGAAAGAAGGATGGAAAATTGTGTTGTTTCATAATCAAACAAATATTTTACTTCTGGAAAGTACAATGACAAATGTATGTTTCCATCATGCATGAATGGTTGGAGATATTTTAGTTTAGCATCCGAACAGCTTCAGACAGCTTTTTGATTAGTGGATGCACTGTCATTAATTGCAAGAGTAAGCAAATAAACTACTGTATGTAATAGAAAATTATCGAGTAGAATAAGGTTGTTAGTCAGTTATGCAGGGACGAGAAAAGAAAACCATGAGCCTTGGAAAACTTCAAAACAAATAGTCAAACACTGCTACTGATAGTGCATGTTTACACACACAGGCATATGCACCCGCCCTTTTGTTTTTTTTTTTTTTTTTTTTTTTTTTTTGTGGGGGAGGGGGTTTGTGTGGTGTGTGGGCGAAGAAGTAGAAGAGAAATAAGACCTCCAGGTTAGGTAACAATGGGACAGACAGACAAGGTGGGCTACGACTTTGGAGAGAGTCCGAAGTCCGGACTGAGCGGTCCAGAGACGGTAGCTCACCCCTTTTCTCTGCTGTCAATATCATTGCTCCTCTTTTCCCCGACCCAACTTCAATGGTGTCCTTCTATTCTTCTCTTTCCAGACCGACAACATATGGTCCTTTTTCCAATTCCAATTTCCTCTACTGCTTTCTTTTTCCTATAAACTAAGCACCTCAAGTCACCCTTCTATATATACAAGCTAAAATTGGATGACTTCAAAGTAAAGCTCCATATAGTTCTAGTATATATAACTCTGTCTATATATATATATATATATATATATAAAAGTCACTTTAGACAAAAACCCCATATAATTAGACCTGTGCTTTTGAGCTTTGTGTATATTTTAATTGGTTTGGTGATTTGTTTGTTAATGTACACAAGTAGTTCTAATATTACAGCATTATGGAGCTAGAACTAGGACTTGCTCTTCCAGTTTCATCGGCCCATTTTCCCAGCAAGAATTTCGACCTAAACATCAATAAGAATGCACTGCCACTCCAAGAACAACAACAGCGACAACCTAGAGATCTGATCGAATTCAAGAACCTGATGTTCACACAAAAGCGCAGTTTCGGCGAGGCATTTGGTGAAGATGTCGAAGAAGAGAAGACGCTTTCTTTGCTGGTGTGGAATGGCCGCCAGCCAAACGATGATGAAGATGGGGAGGAACAAGAGAGAGAACCCTTTAGCCCTGTTGAGAAGTAAGTCGGATTTTTTATATATACGTAAGGCCAAGTAAAAGTTGCTTTTGGCTAATTTTGCTCGAGAAATTCAATCCCATATTTTCTGAAATTTTTTCTTGAGATTAAGTAGCAAAGGAAAATTTTAAAGCTTTTTTCCTTTTTCTGAAGAAAATTAATACATACTCTGTGTAAAACTTTGACATATAGTATAGTCTTTCGTAAACCGGGTGAACATAAATGTAGCTTCAAGGAAATGCCTACGTGCTTTCCCGTAAAATGGGATGCATGTTTAAACGTTGCTTCTGTTTGTATTTGAATAAGGTCTTAGCTGTTGCGAGTAGTTAACCTCAAATTTTCTTGAACATTGACAAAGCATGTTTAAAGACTAGGCAAAATTTAGAAACAAACACAAATTGGTTCCCACTTTTTAGCTAATATAGATATTACGTGTTTGACTAATTTTTCATAGCAAGAATGAAGAGGAAGACCATGATCAAATAGTGGGTTGGCCACCTATAAAGTCGTGGAGGAAGAAATTTCTCCGTGGTGGCCATCAGGAAAGAGTACTCGAGAGGGCTAATGACAATGGTGTTAGAAACTCCGTATTTGTGAAGGTGAAGATGGAAGGGGTCATCATAGGAAGAAAAGTTGATCTAACTCTCTTTGACTCTTATCAAGCCCTCACCAATGCCGTGCTCAACATGTTTGCCAAGTGTAAGTCTCAAAAGCATTAAATTCATCTCCGTGACATGCATGTTCTTGGCTATATTTTGCCTTGGAAATGTGCAGATATCTATCTGGCTATGGATTAATGAGATGAGTTTTGTTTGATGCACAGACAGAACTGGTGATAAAGATGATGGACCTTATATTCTCTCGTACCTGGACAAGGAAGGAGACTGGCTCCTAGCAGGAGATGTCCCATGGCAGTATGTAGCGTATATTCTTAGCCACTTAATTTTTTTCTGTCACAAGTTAATTTTCATAACAATTGAATGCAAATGGCTTTCCTTTTTTTTTTTTTTTATTTTCGCCCTTCCTTTATTCTTAATTGAGATTTTTTTTTTCCCCGGTTCTTACACGAAACAATACATTTAGCTGGTCGGAAATTGAAAGCAAAAGCATGACACATCAAATAGTTGTCTAAAACTGGCCGTCACCGGTCATGCTGCAATCAAGAATCCTGAAAAAAACTGAAACATCACATGCAGTTATGCATCAATCTCAATCTAGTCTTTGATAGTGAAGAAAGTCGGGCAACATGGCTTAGAAATGTCAATTTTGGATCAGAGCTCAAAGCGATTCGTGTAACTTTGACCACATTTAGTGTAAACTTCTACAGTGTTATTATAATCAGCAATTTAATCATATGAATCAACAATTTCAAATTTATAGTCAAATCGGACGAGTTTGCACCAAAAGTTATAAGAATTACATCAGCTGGTGAGCCCTTGATCCGTCAAGTTTCCAATGAATTCGTTGAAGAGACTAAGTGAACAATAATTCTAATCTAGTTGAGAGATTGGCAGAAGTACTAGCTAGAAGCTTACCTGCATTTACATATATCGAAATTTCAATTAACTTTTACTCATTAGAGTTGGAGTCTTTACAGCGTTGATTAAAGATAATTGTGTGACATGGGTTTGGAACCAATTGTGTTGCAGAATATTCATGGAGTCTGTGCAACGCATGGAACTACTGAAACGAAGCAGTTGATGGAGTTGGGAAGGGGAAGATTGAGATGCTCTACTTAGCGCACCATAGCGGAGGAATTAAAGGCATGCTCTCACTAGCTTAGCTAGGAAGGCGATAAAGCAGCAGTGCAAAGATTTGAACGTCGTTGGAAAACTTGCTATCTATTCTGTAATTTGTTTTGGGTTTTTTTTTTTTTATTTTTTTGTTTTTTCAGAAAGATAAGAAGTTTTACTATGTACTACCTACTATATATGTAGATTTGTCGCACAACGTTTCTTTAGTTTGTTTTGTAAGAGGTGGACTAGATGTGTGTGAGAAATCTCTTTAAGCAGGCTTGTCCAAAATGGGAATCTAGTGATAAAAAATAAATAAATTTCACCAGAATTTACCCTTTGGTAGCAAAAAATTCTTCAAAAAAGATAAAATAAACGACTCATGAATATTTTGAATTTTACGGTTAATTACCGTTCATTTATCCATGTTCTAACTTTGAACTGTAACAAAATTTTTCAATTCATCAAACTTTTTCTAACATAAGAAAAATTAATCTTCAATTCGCATTTCATTGTTCTATTCCTTTTTTTTTTTTTTAGCCAATTTCAAGATAGTTGATGCTCGGTGCCAGGCGAAATCCTTCTCCAAAATATTTGTTTGAAAGGAAATTCGTTTAAAATGGTTAGGAGTCCTTTGCACTTCAAGCTTAATTAATTCACACAAGTTTACTACAGCATGCCTTTTATAGTAGTGGAGTCCATGATTTACAGACAGCAACACGCTCTATGTGCGAAATGGAAAGAAGTCGGTTTTTATGTTCGAAATCATGAGCTAATTAATTCGTACTTTTAAGGGAAAAAAATGTTAATGTAGGCAATGCTAGATAAATTGTGCTTTTTTTTTTGTCCTCCTGAGAAGTATATCAATATAATATGTTTTGTCGATGAGAGGTTTGTCTAGTAGAAAAAATATTAAGCTAAAGATTCATAGGAACTAGAACTATTGGTTCCAAGTATCAATTTAGCTTAGTCTGACTGTATCAAATTTAGGCAATTTAGGAAGCTAATGCTAATGCTTTCATAACCATGAGATTAGAAGGCCAAAAAAATAAATTGCTCCTAATGAGATGATGAACTTCACAATCTTCCGGGTGAAATTGAGAGGTTGGTGAAATTGAGAGGTTGGTCTTTGTAATTTGATTTAATTAAGTCACAATGATGGAGTGCTGTCTCGATCCCTTAGCTTGCTGGCAATTCGCATGAACAGCATAATAATTTTTAAAAATCTTTTGACCACAGAAAACAAATTAAAAGTTGGAAAAACTGTATAAACTTTTGTTTGGGGAAAAAAAAAAAAGAGGGAATCGGATATGTATAGAGGGCTATGCATTTCGTAAATAGGCAAGCAAAATGAGAGTTGAATTCTTGAATCCCTCGATTTTTCACCCATATTTACCCAAGCCTTTTGGCAAAGTGCATGAAAAACAACCCTGCTGAGCCCCAAAAAAAGGAAGGAAATAAACAAGAGAAAAAAGAAAGAAGGGAGCTGCTATTAGTATAGGTGTCAAAATGGGTGATTTGGGTATATTTGGGTAAGTCATAATTGGGTAATGGGTATAATTGAATCAACCCATTTATATCCATTTATTTAAATGGGTATAGGTATACCCAACTACCCATTTATGACTTGTTTAAAATATTATTTATTTTTTAATAAATTTTTCCCATGGTGTTTGACAATAAATAATGGCATTTTATTGTTATTATATTGGTAAAAAATTCAAATTTATCTCCTTATCACTCACTAAAATTTTGAATAAAATGTGTATTTATTTTTGAATGGGTTAAATGGGTGAGTCAAGTCAACCCATTACCCATCAATTAAATGGGTACCCATTTATACCCATTTAAAATTAATAGGTTGATTTGGGTAAATTATTAATGGGTTAGATTTGAATCGATTAGCTCAAACGAAATGAAAATTCCTCTCCTCCTACAATGCTCAACGGCTATTGTCTGTCTTTGGCCAATATGAAAAATAATTAATGCCATGAAAATGCATTGATCTCTTTTTTTTCTTGTTTTTTTTGGTGGGGTTTTTCTTTTTGAACGCCGAAATTAATTGAAAGACTTGTCTGAAATTATTTCCAAAAAATTGGTTGAGGCTTGATCATGTTGACTAACGTCTTTATCTCCTACTCTTGACATTATTTAATTCCCAATTACTACATGGTGGTGCAGCTTGAGGTTGGCTGGCTGGCTGGTTTTGAATCTTCATATGCACAAAATGAATGTATCAAGTATATATCTTCATTAAATCCCCACAACAATAATATCTCTTGACTGACCCAGTGCAGTCCCCGGTCCACACTCAAATTTATTCCTCAATCTTGATGTTACAAATACTTTTTTCTCACTTTGCTGATTAAACCCTAAATAATAATAATGTACCCTTGAAATCTCCCAAGTATACGTCTCACATAATACTGCCTGTATTTTGGTCTGAAAATTTTCTCATATGTGTAACAATAATGGTTCTGTCACCAAGAAAGACTTTTTATTTTATTTTTTATTTTGGTCGAGAACATCTGAATTCGCTCTAATCATTAGCGGCCTAAAATTATGCAACAACAAATGCCCTGTCTCTTTTACTTAGAGCTTTAATTAGGTAAAAGTTCACTATGGTTTAGACTTTTTGTCATTGGAGCACCTAGGCTTCTGGAGTCTTGAAACGCTTATTTGGGCTCCAAATGCTAAATCCGGTCCATCCATTTTTACTCGTTCTCCATGGTAAGCTTTTGTACTGAACGAGTCCGCGTCTTGACGGACACATCACTCAGGGAAAGCAAAAATAGCAAGTGGTAGCGTAGAAAAAAAGAAATTCTATTCTTCATGTTTGATTTTTTTCTTTTATTATTATTACTTTTTTTTTTTTTTGGTGAGACGTCACTTTCTATAATCTACTCCTACTCTAAAATCTACTCTTACGCTAACTTGGAGGGAGAGGAGGGGAGGAATCTAATTACGGGCACGTGAACTAAGTAATGGAGGGATCTAACAGTATCATTGAGGAAACTGATAGGGATTAAACCACCATTGAACCAAAATGGTATGTAATGCACCCATTTTGATCTAAGAAAAAACCACATAAAGTGACAAACCATAAGAGTGGCATTTAATACGTGGCAATGTTTGAATTCTTGACCTTCCAAGTTCCACCCCACAAAGCTTTTAAAAGTTTTGTAGTGGCCAACAACCCTTATATTTGAATATGGGGATACTAATTGTTATTCTTCTGGAAGAAGATTGAAATGCGATCCCTTTTAAAAGTCGAATTTTATTGTATTATTGACGTGGCAACTGAATCTCAAATAGAATGTATGTATTGTGCTAAGTTTATGGTCTCACAGGTAATCAATCCAGCTACTATATATAGTAGTGAAAGAGAAAAATTCCAACTGATGGATTGATCTCACAGATACTACTCAGGTGGGAACTTTTGAGTGGTCGAGTAAACGCATGCTGTCGTCCTAGTTTACTCAAAAGAAAGTAAACCCGGCACAGAAGCTTCTGGTTATGTATGATGTCATCCAGCTTTCACCGTGGCGTCTGTTGTCTCTGGGAATAGTACAGAAACAAACTTTGACAATCAAGAGCTAGCAAGAAATGGAAGTTCAAAAGTCATATATATCCAACGACAGACCCATTTATTTCATCATCAATGTCTGTTCAGTACTACCATTTTCTTCACTTGTGCACCCCTTGCAACTAATTAATCTGCTTTCTAGACTAGTCACTCACTTTGCCCTGTAGCAGTACATACCATTTTGATTCTTCTATTGCCATGGCCTCATTCTGATTGCTGCTAGAGTTCCTCAATCGCTACCAATCACAAGAATTCAAGCTCATGAATGCTTTTGCACCACCAATCCTCCTCTTTCATCCAACCATAGAATTCTTAAGAAGCTTGTTTCTTTCTCTCTTTTTATGCTAAAGCTCATCTCTGCCCAGCCAACCACTGACCCCAAATGAAGGGTTTTCCCAGTTCACCATCCGTTTTTTTTTTTCCTTTTTTCCCTCTAAAGTTGTTCGCTAGTTAGTCTGAATTTCTCGATTAATTAAGCACTTCATAAAAACTTTCTTGCATGCCTGTTATTATTGAACAGTGGTTGCTCTGAGCAAGATTATTGATCATTAGAACTTGCAAACCAAGTTGAACGTGACTGGTATTGATCCCTGCACTAAGGATGCTACTTGGGCACCAGACACAGCAAATCCCAGGATTGCTTGTGACTCTTCTGCCACTGTCTGCCATATAACTCACTTGTCAGTTCATCATCCTCATTCTTTATTTTATTTTTATTCTTCGACGGAGACGTCTAATCCTCATATCATTCAGGAAAATTTGCGCCCACTGGATATTTCTGGGGAACTACCTCAGCAACTTTTCGACCTAAAAGAGCTGATGGACTTGTGGGTGATCATTAGCCTACTTGGAAAGTTTCACTTCACTTTCTCATGCATATCTTCGTGACTTAGAAATGACACTAATGTTCAACCGAGTAAATATTTTTGTAAGAATTTGGGACAGAATGTACTCAGTGGTTCCATCCCACCTGAAATTGGTCAATATTATCGAAGATGCAATACTTCTTACTGTCACCCAAACTGATAAGAGCTTTCTTATTCAAAGCAGATTAGTTACAATCTTGATTTGCATGTGGCGATTTATTTCAACATTATTGCTATCTGGCAATTCTCAGTATTTTGTGTTGGCATACAGGAGTCTTGGCATAAATAGCTTCACCTGGCCTGGTGCCTCCAGAGCTGGGCAACCTCACCTAGTTGGCATCCTTGTGAGCATTTTGTTTTATTGCGATTCCTCTTTTCATCATAGTTAATGCAACTTAATGTTACACGTATTTAGACCATTCTTTTTCTGTTATATCAGAAGTTTTAGCTCAAACAATTTCCATGGACCATTACCAACAGAGCTGGGCAGATTAACTTCCTTAGGCCAGCTGTAAGTGTTGTACTGGAATTATGATAAAACATAAATACAAGATTAAATGCTCATACATTTGCTTTCTTGATCAAGCTAGGTACATTGATAGCAGTGGATTAAGTGTACCAATTCCACGAGAGCTCTCAAACCTGAACTCCCTTAGTACATTGTATGTCCGTGAACCGTTCTTTGCATCAAGTTAAGTCCTGAGTAATGGAGGAAGGAAAAAAAAATCAAAACATAGATTCAACCATGTCTTTTGCATCTTGCAGGTGGGCATCAGATAAACCATTTACAAAAAAGCTCCCTGATTCCCTGGGAAGTCTTACAGCTCTCACAGTCCTGTATGCTGTGGCATGTCTTTTGGTTCACATTGAACTTTCCCCATTTTTCCTTCCTAAAATTGGGTCTCATGTTTTAGTGAATTTCTAGCTGATCAGTTTCCAATAACAGGAGGCTTGAAGGAGCAAGTCTTGAAGGTCCAATTCCAAGCAGCTTTGGTGCACTTGCGTAACTGGAAGTCTTGTAAGGAAGTCTGGTAGTTTAGTTTCCTCAAATGCAGTAGCTACTTTTCTACTCGCTTAGATTTTAGTATTGAATGTGCATGAATTTTGATTAACACTTCCTTTCTGTTTCTTCATATTATAGGAGAATTGGCGATCTCTGTAATGGAGATTCGTCTCTTGATTTTCTAGAGAATTTAACAAGTCTATCCATCTTGTAAAATTTCTAATCATTAATATTCTTCGATAAGTATTCACTCTCTAGATACTCAAATAAATTGTACATATTGCACACTTTGGCTCCCACTCTTTCCCTGAATACATTAGATCATTGAGAAATTGTCGAATTGCTGGCCAAATTCCGGAGAAATTAGGCACCTTTGCCAACTTGAGAGCCTTGTAAGTTATCATCATACAGAGAGGGTACTTCATGTCACTTCTCAGTTGCTGTGCTTTGTCTCGGTCATCATTGAAGAAGTGTCCTGTGGACGCATCCTCGAGTCATGACTCAAAACACCGATTACTGTTTAGCTTTTACTTATTAATTTGCAATGAAGTGTAAATTTTCCTTCTGCAACATTTTCACCGCAATAGGGACTTGAGCTTCAGCAAGTTGACAGGCCAAATTCCAAATTCATTCCAAGACTTTACTACATTGCATTATTTGTAAGCAATATGTCTGTCTTTTTTCTTGTAGCCATTTTTATGTTCTCTTTTTAACTGTCATCAATGAAAGAACTGGAGTTACACGATCAAGGCACCAGATCTGATTGATTTGTCAATAAGGAAAAATATAAATTTAGATGTTTTCGGTGATAAGGAAATTGCTTCAGATGTTTCTTATTTGAGTTACATTTTGCTCTCAGGCACTGGCATAGAATTTTTGGGATCTATCATAGTTGAATTCAAATAGTTGCAAACCTAGCGTTGCTAAACTATTATCACTATCCCATTCTGGGAAATCCAAAGAGTATTTCTTCCAATTCTGAAACCCAGAAGGAGTACAAAAATGAAATGCAGGCATCTAAAAGTCATAGATTTAAGAAGCAGACATCAATACTTGTCTTCAGAACTAAGGAGGAGGCTCATCAATACTTGCACATTGATGTCTCCTTCAGTTCCCTCTCAGGAAGTATACCTCAGAAAGAACAAGGTGTATCAACATAAGTCAAATTCTCCGCCACTCCGATCATTCCACTTGATGATAGTCCCAATTATATATGCGCACAAAAGTCTACTAAATACGTTTTGCTAAGATTGCTACAATGTGTCAGGAATGTTGTAGGCAATTCAATCAATGATAGATAACAGTTCACCTAACAGGTTGGCCTTTTAAACTTTACTTTAGCAAAGAACTCGGGTGCCGTTTGATCAAGTTTTGCATGTCAGAATTAAGAAGAGAATTAATAATAAACTGAGATGCAGCTCAATTGAGTCTTATCAGCACAGTAAGTAAAATATAACATGCTCTAGTTTCCCCATCTCTTTTCGACTAATTTAGGTGATAATAATCCAAAATTGGTCCTTCTGATTGATGCAGGAACACGACTGCAAAGCTGAATTGCCTCCAAGGCAACACGAGGTGCACTGACATAAGTTCAAGCAGTAAGTTTCAGATTTCGAGTAACATATTCTTGAACATCATGTGCATCTGAAACGTCAAATATCTACAGTTCAGATGCATTTACAAAGGAACTTCAAAATTTTTTCGGTAAAGTAATGCCCTTTATTCTTTCATCACTGGATCACACTCACATGATAATTTTTCCCCTACGTAGCTTTAATTTGTAATAAAATCTTTCCATAAATTCTTAAGACATCACACAATTGGAGCACTAATGATGTCACACTCAAAAGACAAACGTAGCTGCTTCTTAGCATTTGTTGGTCACTGAACTATTATAGCAAGCGCAAATGCGCAATAACACGAGATTATAGGCCACGTCCGAAGGAGTACTTAACAACATTGCTAACCAGAGAAACGACTCCATATATTATTGTTGGAATTATAGTGGACTTGTTATGTAAATTTAATTAAGTTGTTGTAGCTTCATTCTCCATCAACTGTGGAGGCACAGAACAAGTTTCTACAGCAGGAGCAAAATTTGATGATGATTCAGGAACATTAGGAGGCTCCTCCTTGTACACAAGCCCCAGCACCGAATGGGCAGTCAGCAGCTCAGGAGCTTTCATTGCAAACCCGAGCGGACCCAAATTTGTAGCTCAAACGGATTCTCAAATCACAGGTACATTAGATTCTGAGCTATATAAAACAGCAAGGCTGTTGGCCAGGAAAATGAAGCAGGTGGATCCAAGGGAGCAGTGGTTGAAACGTTGCAGGCAAATGTGACAGGAAAGGGAACTTGTTGCATCCCTTATCAAAGCACTTACAGCCCTTTGGTTTCAGCCATCCACGTTACTCAAGATTCTCATCCCATCAACCTCACCTCCTTTAATCCTCATTCAATCTTTATAGATGAAATGAGTATGATGAAATGGGTATGTAAAACTGTAAATATACATGAAAATGAGTATGATGAAGCTTCATACTTTGTGAACTTTGGGTACCATGCATGAATGTAGGGGCACTGGACAAATTGACCACAAGGTTTCAGCCAAAAACATCGGGAATTGGCCAAATTGGGATAAGACCAAAACGTTTCATCGGGGAAATCCACAAAAAAGTAGGTAACGATCACGGTGGGACTCGAACCCACAATCTCCCGCTCCGGAGGCGAGCGCCTTATCCATTAGGCCACGCGATCAAATTCGTGTTATTTATTCGAGCCAAAGAAGTAAATAAAACATAATTGGAAAATGGCCGCCTGACACAGTCTCCTTGAAAGTTGAAACCCGCTCTTCTGCTCTAGTCTATGCCCGGTGCCAATGCTCGGCATTTGGAACTACCAATAACTTTTCTGTCAGACAAGAGAACTTCTAATCTACTCAGGGGGATCATAAGAGTGGACTAATTCGTCTCCTCCTAACTAGACAGACCTACCATACACTCGCAAGTGAAATTTTAAAAACATCCCAGTTTGAAATGTGAGTTGGAAATATTGAATCTTTGATCTACACCAAAAGACTGGCGGTTGTTGATACTTCGAATTATTAATTCGAAGCCCCAAAAAAAAAAAAACCAGTAACAATCAACACAATTGATGTGAATATAGATTGTTGAATCCTCATCTAACAAGTGCATAGAGTCATATGATTCTTGTGTACAGACCATTCATCCATGAATCCCACCGCAGTCCGTGCTCAAAATACTTTTTCAATTTTCATGGTATAGATATTAAAAAGTTGGGATGATACTAAATTCACACGCCTACACTCTAAATCCACACCTAATGTAACTTTTAATACTAGTAGTATAAGTTATCAAGACTCGGTGGGATAAGTCATTAATGTATTTAGGTGTAAATTGAAACGGTAGGGGTGTGAATTTAACCCATCTCAAATGTCAAAGTCGTGAATTGTTTAAATCAGGTCACTTTCTCCCTATTCTATACATACATCAGATAAAATAAGTAAATTTGATGAATGCACTGTGGGTAGGATACAATTTTAATCACCCGATACCAAACCCTTGGTAGGTTTATACCGAGCAGCTCTCTCTAGGAGTATTGGTGTTGATAATAAATTGAATTTGTTCAACGGTCTCCATTGAGAACTTATTAAGAGAGGTCTCAAATTTTAAATTAAATACATTAGTGAGTATAATTTAAAGTTAAACACAGGGAAAGTATTCAACTGAATATAAATTGTACATTCACAATATATACGTTATCGAGTGCTTGGTGAACACCTATTACAAGAATCTTAATAAATTGCTATCTTTACATGTCATGTGCGATAGAATCATCCCTTATCGTAACAAAAATTTACTCTCCAGTTGCGCACTTTCTCCATCACGGCATTATACTTGCTTTTGTAATTTCCCAAAGTAATGTATTAACTCCCGTAGGACTAAGATAAACTTAGCAACTTGAATACTATTATATATTGAGTAATACTAAGATGAACTTTCACTTCCACACATATCCTGATCTAGCTATTTCAAGTTTTTTGATATCTTTCAAAAGTATTAAATAAAAAAAATAAAAAAAAAGAAGGTTCTTTGAAAATTAATAATTCAATTTGAACAACATTCCTTCTGCATAGTATTCATATGATACACTTGGAGTCAGCTAATCCAATCAACATTCTGTTGAAATGGAGTTGAGGGGATGTTTCGAAATGACATCGAGGCCCTTGCTTTTGTAGCAGATTTCTACGGAGGCTGCTCTAGATTTAGAGCCCAGATGAAAAGTTCATGTACTTCTTGCAGATTTCGGGTGGCGGTCAATCAAGTCTAAGTAGCAATCAAAAGAAGGTTTCCAGCAAACAGCCGTCCAGAATAAAGAAATCAGCAAAACGACGGTGGTCCTAGGGAAGGTGGAAATTGGATAACCACCCCAGCCCTCCATGGCCTACAATCTCCATTGCAGAGCAAAAGGGAAGGGAAGGAGGGTCCAGCAGCAATTGAATCGGTTGACCTTTCATTGCTAGTCGCCAATATTAGGTAAGCAGAAGAAATTACAGGAGCAGGTGGCTCTTGTTCCTTTCTTTCTTTCTTTCTTTCTTTCTGCTGTAGACTTGGCGTTGTGGTATTGGACTTTGAAATCGACTTTTTTGCTTTTGCAACTCGTTCACTTAATGCCCTTAAAAAGTTAAAAGAGCCAGCTCCACCTTAGATGTTAAGAAGACTAATACATGAAATTAATGGACCCAAAAGTTTATAACCAAGGGCCAAAAGGTGACGAATAATCACTTGTACTAATAAAAAAAAATATTTTCAAGAAGAAAAAGAAACAGGGAATTGTTGCGAGGCTACTTTACAAATTCTCTATTAGCAGTGGTGAAATGGCTTAAATGACTTTGCAAAAGTTGTGCCATCATTGTCCCAACTCAATATTATTAATTATTATTATGGGACCACTACTGTTAGTAATTTAGTAGTCTACTTCATTGATGGATAGGTATCATCTTTCATTATGGATCCAAAGCTACATCTATTAATTAATTAATTTTTTCATCAAACAACCTAATGCTAATCAAAATATCAGTTTTACCAGTTTGTTCTGTATAGTGGTCGTAAAATAGTAGCATAGAGACTTTAGATATCTACTGCAAGAGACGGTAGAGAGCTTCGTAAGGTGTTGTAAGTCTATTTGATGTAAACACTAACGTTAATAATCCTACTTGCATGTACTATTTTGTTAATTTATTTGCATGTTATCTGCCATACAATTTGTTTCGACAAGCGACAATGATAATAAGAAACGAAAGATGAAAAAATTGGAGAACACACACGAATTTACGTGGTTCGGTCAATGTGACTTACGTTCACGGACAGAGAGAGAGAGCTTTCTTATTACTGTGAGAAGATTACAGAAAAAATCATTACAAGAACCAATAAATTCACCTATCTATATATATATATATAATACATGTCGAACCGTACCATTTATCACTTTCATTTGTTTTCCTGTAGGGGATGCACTAGGGAAGCAGAGATGTTTATAGGAATCTGGCCACCACACAAGTAGGAATTCATTGCAGTCACTGTACTTTGTACATCCGCCAACGAAGGAACGAAAGTGATATCCACAAGGGTTCAGGACCAATAAAATTACGTGAAGGTGACATTTAAAGTAGATCCATGTTTGCTGAATAAACATGGCACAACAACAAAAGAGAGAACCAAAGCTAAAAAGTTGAAGAAAAAAGAGATGCACGCAAGAACCTCAGGGTACTATTGAGAAGGAAGCTTTAACTTTGTTTTGAGGCTTTCCCTAGTCATCTACTGTTGTAGTAGGAGTACAAACTAGTAGCATAGAACAAGTGTGGATGCCAATACAAGTTGGTTCATTGATAAGTACGGGTCACTTTCTCATAAAAAGTCGTGTGATCGAATCCCACTGTCGATATAAAAGCTGTGTTGGCGAGCGATTTATGAGAACCTTTGTTGTAAGTTATCTACCGTCCCGATATAAGAGGAACCTCTGTTGTAAGCCATCTATAATCCTCGATATAAAAGCTGTGTTGGTGAGCGATTTATGAGAACCTCTGTTGTAAGCGATCTATAATCCGAGAACATCTATTGTAAGTGATCTATAGTTTGATGGTGATTAGAAAGATAGTGAATCCTATCCCGATGTAAAAGCTGATTTATGAGAACCTCTGTTGTTATAAGTGATCTATAGTTCTGAAAACATGCCCTGACCTATGATGGTGATCAGCCAAGATAGTGAATCCTGGAAGCACGCGATTTCCTAAACCAAAAAAGGATGAACAAGTGTGGGTCCTACGATGACAGTGAAGGCCTTTAATCAGTGGTCTGTAGAGTCCATGGATTCAACTCCCTGGAAGGTATTTCTCAACTGCAGACCGACAATTACAGCAAGAACACCTAAACAAAGGAATGGAGATTTTGACTGACGTATTCATCTGCAGATTCAAGCAATGGTCCTATTCAAAGCATTTGACCTCTTACTCTTATTTCAGGAAGGTTGTTTTTACCTTTCTTACGTCTGATATCGAGAACAAATAACCCATAGTTGCATCCTTATCTCCATCTAGTGGTTATGCAATATCATAATTTGAGCTGCCAACTCATAGGCGATTTTCTAAACAAGTCAAGAGACGCGTCCTGAACGCCATCTTTGATGCATGCGTTCTAATTAGATAAAAGAGAGTATTAAACGCTAAAAATTGATCAGGAGCTGAAATGTGCTGATTGGTTTTTCTGGCAGCTCTTATGTTTGGCTGACAACTGATCATGTACACGCTAAAGTCAGCATTGCACACAGGATCATCGTAGAATAATCAAAGCCAGGATCGGTGCTTTCATCTTTTCTACATCCCTTGTGTAAGCATTCGTTTTTTTCCTCTTTTTTTTTTTTTTCCCTCCTCTCTTCCTCCCACTATGAGTCATGGTAAGGTGTAGTAAAGGTCGACCAAAGCCATCCGATCAAGTCCATATTTTTGGATTCTTAATCCGACTAGTCTTTTTCCTCCGTCAACAATACAATGATTGCTCTAAGAAACACAGCAGCATCTTCCATGCTGTCCTTGTTATTAAGGTCAATTTCTATCGAGAATCTCCTTCCTTGTTATTGTATTCTCGATTGACTTAATATTTCCTTGCTTGCGCCAACAGCAACTACGAATACCAAAAACAGAGACATGCGAACTGATTGCGAAGTTAAACTGAAGGCAAACGAAAGGAAACACCCACAAGTCTTTCTAAAGCTTTGACAGCAATCAAATGTACAGAGTCTTCCTATTCCTAGCTTTAATATGAGAGAGCCTTGGAGAATTTGAAAGGACAAGAAATGTCTACAACCTATCAGAAAGCATTCCTGCATGGTCAAACCAAGCATATCCGCATTAATAATCCGCAAAAACGACTATCAAACTGGAAAGAATTCAACTTTACTGTTGATGCAAAGGCGATTGTAACTGTAACTGTATACTCGTCTAAATCTTACATCTGAACACTACAATCCAACTTTACACACCCATATTTACTGTGTCAATCTTGAGATGCAGCTATCCTTCAGCATAGGAAGTACTACTTACTTCACCATTGATCTACTCATTTGAACGAATACAAGATTGTATCGCTTCTTAAGAACCACTTTTACTTCTCCTGGGTGTAAAAGCCTATACTGCATCAAGATACACCGTACATGAACTAATGACAAGCAGACCAAATTTTAAACTAGAAGAGCAGAAATATGTATTTCTCAAACATTACGAATAATCAATCAAAAGCTCGCATTTGTTAGTATGTCTACGGAGCAGGATATCTACAGTAACAACTAGCACTTGACTTCATTAACCACCGTAAACTATTGGAGACCTAACTTACATCAAAAGAATGAAATCAGCATCATGTTAAAACAAGCGGTATAATCACATGAAAATAGAGGTGCCAAGAGTTTCCAACTATTACAAAAACAGAAAGAGGTAACATATCAATCACAGAGCACTCCACATCAAAATCCTCCAGCATTGTTAATTCCATTAAAGTTCAGTTTCTCCTCTTCCTCTGAGCCTTTCTACCCACTGGCATGAACAAATTACAAGAATAATTTCACATGAAATACAGTGAAAAGGGGGAAAAAATCCTACAAGGACAGAAAGAAGAAAAGGAAAAGATGTAACTATAAACCAAGGTGGAACAATCAAATCGGAGTATAGTAATACCCTGCAGGTGGTACTCCCATTCCATATGCAGTAGGTGGTTGGCCCTGAGCATAGTATCCCCCTGCGCTGATCTTAGACAAACTAGCTTGACCTTGCATGCCATCTCTAGCATATTGTTGCCAAACCAATTGCTCCTGCGTTAAAAGGCCCTGCTTCTTTTCCATATCTGCCATTTGTACATATGGAGGAGGAGGAACGCTCAAAGATGCAGCAAATGGATCTTGTCCAACTGTCTGGACTGTTCCATCAGGAGCAGGAAGCGCCAAGACTGGTGTCTTTCCAGGTGCAGGCAAAGCCACGCTGCTCGCACTTCCACCACTTAAATGGGACGTGCTCACCTGTTGCCTAACCATTCCTTGATCATACATCCCATTCAACAATAAAGGATCGAGCCCACCACCCAGTGCGGCCTTCTGTTTAGACAAATTGCTAGCTGTCTCCACCAAGGCCAACTCCCAATCAGCCTTCCCACTCTCAACAGCCGGATTCTGCCAAGCAGAGGTTACCTCAGATTGCCCATTCGACGGGAAAGCTTCCCACGAGCCATTTCCGTTATTAGCCACGGGTCCAGCAAACAAAGCTAATGCCAACTTATTCCCCTGATCATCAGCAGTAACCCCATCATCCCTCAAATCCACCAGATCTCCGGTCACCTCTGGTACAACAGGCTTCGGAGGCTCAGGCTCAGGTGGAGGCGGAGTGCAAGTCTCTGGTGCCGGCAGCGCCTTAATCTCATTCATATCCGGTACCGGCTCCTCCTCCTCCTCCACAGGCTGAGGCAGCGCTTTCCTCTCAGGACTCTTGGTCGCCTTAGCTCTATCCCTCACAAATTCCTCTAAAGTCTCCAGCAACTTACTAGTAATCCTCTGAACTTCAGGATACTCAGATGACCTCGCTACGCCAATATCCTTGCACCAGTTGTAAAATCCAACCAGTTCATCAATCTGCTTCGCAGCACTAGTATAGGCATCAAAAGCCTTCACACAATCCTGATACTCCATGTCGAAGAACTTGTCCAACAAAATAGCCAAAACCTCACAAATATCAGCATACAGCTTGAAACTCTCCCTCACCATAGGATACAGTGCTACCAAAATCATCCTCTCATTCTTAGCCAAACCCGTCGGCCGGCACGCCGAGAACCGATCCAAAAGCCTCTGCAAATGTCCCATCTTTCCAAAAATCCTCTCGGGCTTCATTTCCCTCAGCGGGGTCACATCCTTCATCTCCGCTTTGGACTCCCTGACATCCCCGGATGACCTCGACCGCCTCATCCCGTAAACCGGCTCGTCTCTGAACTCATTGTAATCATAATCATAGCCATGACCCCGACTGGGGCCAGGGGGAGATCTATACCTATCCTCTCCATGAGCAGATCCACTCAGCTTTTTGTCATACACCATCATCTCCAGCCGCTGATCCAGATAAAACGCATAAGTCCTGACAAAGGCGGAGTGATCCCAGGAACTAGAATGCGCCTCGTCGCGGAAATCAGACAAGTTCAACAACCTAGTACCTCTTCTAGTAGCGTACATGATTTCTTGCTGGAAAATGGTGTCGCCGTCGTTGAGCAAGCGGTGAATGAGCATCAAGCACTTGAGGGCAACAATCCAATCCCGGGTTTTCCCCAACCTCTTGGAAACCGCCGACACGCAGGCGTTGACGTAGCCTCGGGAAGAAGAGGTTAAATGGAGGATTTCTCGAATGTACTTCTCCCCAGCAGGGTCGTCGTCATGGCTAGTAGCTTTAACGATAGCAACTTCCAGCTCGGGGGCCATGTTGCTGGATACCTTGGCGATTCCAATGCTAGTTTGGTCCTTCACTGCCCCGATCGCCTTCCGAATCGTACTGGGCGCCATGATCCAAAGGATTTGGTGTTTCGAAAGTTGAGAATGTCAAATCAAAACGCAAAAATGAAGGGGAGGAAAAAAAAAACAGAGAGAGAGAGAGCCTTATTACTATCAAAGAGGTGGAAGAAAGGAAGGCAATGGGATGATTCCCGTGGAAACCCAGAACAGATCTGGCTGAAATATAAGTGGGTTTTTGGATTTCGGAGCAATGGGTTTGCTCCTGTAATCTCTCCCCCCGTTGTTTCTAGATTTGCTGCGAGATTTGAGCTTTCTTTTGTTATTATTATAGAAAGGGAGGATTCGGATACAGGAAAGGAAACTCGGGGAAAGGGAAATAAAATCAAGAATTATGGGAAGTAGTAGTAAATTGAGAGGAGGATTTAAGTTGGGGGATTTGGAATCCGGGAGAATTTGAGCCGTTGGATTTTGATCAAGAGATGGCAATGGGATCGCGGGAGTGTCGGAGTGTGTGTGTGTGTGCTGTGGACAGCGGGTTGGGGGGCGTGCTTTTAGGACAGCAATGAGTTGGAGTTGGGCTGGACTATCTTAGTAGTAATAGTTAGTAAGAACAACAACACTACTGTTTGGTGAGTTCACCTCCATGATTATAATAGGTTTTGAAATCATAGATCGTTACAAATCATCCATTAATACAGTTCTCACATCTACAGAGTTCACCTCTAAGAAACAACAATTGTTAACATGTGGTAAGTGAAGGGGGTTTTAACTGTTGTTTTGTGGGTTGAGATGTTATTGTTGCTGTTGTTGTTGCACCAAGCGTACGGTGATGGTGATCGAGGCCTCCTTTCTTTATTTTTTCATTTTTGTTATTTGGGTGATCTGACTTTTGCTTCGAATTTTTATGTCTTTTGATATTTTTTTTTCTTTTTTGGGATAAAGTTAATGATATACTTTAAGCATTGCTTGTTGGAGTGGTATGGTATGGAACTCGACACGTGTAAGTTGGTTTGGGCATCAGAGCAGAAGAATATGTTGTGGGTTTTCTTTTCTTCCATGACTTGGATTTTGGAAGCACCCAAAAATTGCACCTCCATTATCAATTTGAGAAAGTAATATTGAGAATAGCTTATACATGTAATTTCCAAGTTTTTACTTAGCATATTGTTAAGAGTATTTCTGGCATGGATTGAAAGGTGGATTTCATGTCACACACGTATGTTCTCAAAATGTCAAATTTTTCTCCCGTAAGTGTGTGGTTGATAATACTTGTGCTCTAAAGAAGCACATAGTAGAAAAACGCTGTATTTTAGTAAACGAATTTGTCTCTTCAAGGAGAAATTAGGGATCTATCTTCTTCTTCTTCTTGTCAAACAATTTCAAATTCACTCAATTAATGTGACACTATAGATGATGAGTCGAGCTACAGTCTACTACTTAGGGCCACTCTGAGATGGGCATTCTTGGTTCAGTTTTCATGGGGTCAACCCATCTGATAAAAGTAAACTACTTTGGTCTACCATACTGCAATTTGCATGTTTGAAGCTCATGAAATATCAATGTGAAACAGGTTAATACAACAATTTTCTATGAGTGCCATGGTCTTTCGAAGTAGATTGCTACACGAGTTAGGATTTAACAAATATAAATAAGAAACCTAGGCTCAAAACTCATATAAGTATAAGATAACTTTTTTATACACTGTCAGTATATAATTTTTTTTTTTTACTAGCAGGTTTGGATTATATCATATAACACAAATTTAAATTTGAAATTCAAATCATGCACTTGTGGCATACATCTAAAGTTATTAATATAAAAAAATTACTACACTATCAGTATATAAAAAGGTAATTCATAAACATACATGGGTGAAGGTTGAAACTCATGTTTGTGAGCTTTCCAAGTTCGAGCTTTAGGTTGAGATTCATCAAATCTCAGCTCTCATTCTCAAATGGCGACCCTTAATTTTTTTTTTTTATTATGTGGCATGTAATTTTTCTTGGTTGGAGAATTATTATTCGAATTTTTGGGAATTTAAGGCAAGCTCAAATTTGATTGCAACGGAAAAAAATTGTTGGTCTATAACTCTAATGTTCAAGCCACCATTTTCCTACTATGTTGCGTGCTAAAAAATAAACTTCACAAGCTCGTTACTGGCCCACCCATCAAGGAGCTGTAGTACTCTAAACGTATTGAGGGGGAAAGAAATGCAAAATTGCAGTTCCGCCGCGTATTTGCAAGTAGCCCAACGACCAAGTCCTGAAAATTTCGGTCTTGGAAGGGATAATATTCCATGAAGTCTACAAAGTGTATTCAGTCGTGGCCCAAGTGGAGATTCGGGGAATGTCCCACAATGATGCCCTTCTCGGTTTTAAGGTCCAGTTAAGAGACTTTGTTTAATTTGGTGGAACTTTCAGTAATCGGACCTCGTTACTATTAAGAAGATAAATTGGTACTTTCAGGTGGTTTTCCAGGTGAAGTGGTGGTGGGGAATGGGGGTCGTAGACTTGTGGCATATCAAGTAGACGTTGCATTTACTCGATGCTGAAATCTCCACACAGTTTCCGGCCTATTAACTGATAAATTTTTTTTTTTTTGGGGTAACTCAGAACATGTCTCAATCCGAGTCACTGAGGACCTGAGCCGACACACCATACACCCTAGGTTAGTCATGAGATTTCAAATAAATGGTAAGTTTCGACCTCAGGACCAAACTGTCCTAACGAGTTTGGGTGACTGATAATTTATATATGAAAAAGGAAGTGATACTTCTGTTGAGTGAATCAATCAATGTGTGTCTGCTTGCTCTTGAAATCGTTTCCTCTTCCTCCTCCTCCTGATAGTAAGAAAACTAGAGCAGCCCAGCTTTTGGGCTTTGACATGGAGAAGCTGTCTAGTGCATAATTCTTCGCTCGCCAATCTTTGTTTCCTGGATCTTAGTCATAACTATTTTGAGTGTGAAGTCCCCGAGTTTCTGCTAAATACGACTTCTCTTAAGACACATGATCTATCATTCAATGGTTTCAATTCATCACTTGCTTCCCTCTTAGGATTAAGGAACCTTACCAGCCTGAATCTCGCAAACAACAATTTTAGCCATATGGTGGAAGGCTTTCCAATGATCTTGTGCAATAGCTACGAGTTAGAACCGTTGGATTTCAGTGAGAATGGATGGATACCCGGGAGAGCTTTCGAGCTTCACTAGAAATTTGTCAAGTTTGTTTGAGGTGCAGTTTAGTGGCAATCTCTTTAGGTGTTTTTTGCCAGATAAGCTGGAGCAGTCCAGGCTTCTGAAATATCTTGATTTCCAAAGGAACACTTACCTGACAGGCCCCGTTCCAGAAATTCTGTCGCACCATAAACAAAAATTGGACTTGCTCACAGAAATTCTGTCCTGGCTCCTGTTGATGCTATTTTTTTGCTAGGAAGTCAGCGCATGCATTCCCTTCTCTCCATCTATGCGCTAAGGTTGAATAAGTGTGATACTGGTCATTGAATCCGATTCCAAAATTACTTTGTGAAAACGCAGCTCCAATGCTAAGTTCAGGCCATGGACCATCGCCCATAATTCCGCAGCCACATTGTTTGCAATTCCCACTTTAGCATAGAACCCACCTTGCCATCTGCCTAGACCATCCCTTGTCAGTCCACCGCACCTGCAAATCCTGGGTTGCTGTTTGAGGCTCCATCTACATTGATCTTTACCCAGTTCTATGGTGGTTTGCTCCAACTGATAAAGAAGAGCTCCTTCCTATGAGGGATGACTTTGGAGGACAGAGCTGCTGGTGCTTGCTCAGCCTGTGCAAGCAGCTCAGAAGATCTTGCATGTAGTTTTTTTTTTTTTCCCATCTCCTTTCCAAGCAAAGTACACCACTAGTTGGTAGAGAATAGTCCAATTTAGGTTCTGCAGTTTCTCCACTCTACTATCCTTAAGATTCCAGTCAATCCAATCATCAAGCTGCAGTTCAAAAAACTTTCCCCAGTCAGGCTCTGCAACTAGCTCCTCCCATACTTTCCTCATCCAGGCACAGTCTCGTATAGCATGATGTCTTCTAACTTTTTCTGCATTAGTTAATAATTTCCTGTGTTTGATCAGCCATAGGATGAATTGCCATCTTCTTGGCCATTTTTGTTTCCATAGAGTATTCCACTAATGCCCTCTTTCCGCCCTTAGGCAGACAGACAGGAGGTGGTGCCCGGTGCCACCACTCAGCACTTATTCCATCTTTTTCATTAAAAAAGAAAAGAAAAGAAAGTGATTAACATTTCCATTCTTTGGCAGACAAAGTCGAACATAAATGATTGCAATCCATTGTTGGAGGATTCAAGTAACAATGGGGGATATATTCTACAAAGAAAGGCGCTTGAGCAAGAGCAGATCATGTGCGGAAGAGTAAAGATCAATAAGAAAAGAAATTTTGTCAATCATCAATTTTGTCCAAGAAGAGGCTGTCACCGATTCGAGCGGCATTTATATTTCAAAGTCAAAAGAGTGGCATTTGGGGTTTGCATTTGATTACTTTTTACTAACAATTAGTTAAGTATATGTGTGGTTGCACTGCATGACGGCTGCAGGCGGCGGGGACTGATTGATTTTGAAAATTTCTCCTCATTCATTCTATCGGTTTTTTCAATTTTTTATTTCTTAAACGAAATCTAAAACTGTTTCTGTTTCAGCTGTACCGTTTCTCAAAAGAGAGAGAGAGTTTCAATCTCTGAGCCATCCTCCACTGTGCCCAATTAAATTAGTGACAGTAAACAATTTGGGACTTTACACACCTACTGCTGGCATTATAAATCCCTTGGTCACTTTTTTTTTTTTTTTAACAAACGGTGGCAACAGTCTACTCTAACGTATAATATTATAGGGGAGGGGGAGCCCAATTAGACTTATTTAGGAGTTAGGGGCTGAACCATCAGATGAGACAAATGCACTAGTGCACCTTTTGATTTTTTTAACAAAAAAAACCACTACTTCCTTGGTCACTTATTTTAAACCCCCCAAAATGTAAAAGGAAAAAAAGAAATCAATTGCACAAAGTAGTAATGTACTAGTACTACTAGTATCCCACTTCTTTAATGGGACTTTCCATTTTTGGTAATTAAAGAAGAAAGTTCATAACAAGAGACTAAGGAGGAAAATCCCACTTCTTTAATGGGATTTTCTAAATGGTCAGGGTTAGCACCTGAGTCCTAGATTCACGAGTTAACCTCACATCACGAGGTGCTGTTATAGTTGGACTTTATTTTTATCCTTTTTTTTTTTGGGAGGACATTCCCAAATAATATATATGAATATGGAAATTTCTAAAATTAAGCAGGTGAATTATCCTTTAATTGAAATTGTGTAAGCCCAAAAATTAATCAACAATTGAAACATTTTTGCATGTTGGAACAATTACTACTCCACGAGTATTTTCCAAGTATACAGTTTAACACCACCCAAATTATTAAAAAAAAAAAAAGGCACGGGTTTGTCCCGCCCTTTGTCAAAGTTAATCTTCATGGCGTCACGATCAATTAGTAACACTAAAACCTACCTACTTACCCACACAAAAAATTACAAAATATCACAAGCTCCCCCCCAGCCCACCAATCCTGATCCCTCTCAATCCTTGAAGATGACGTCATTCGCCATTTCCATCAGCGGCCCGATACACTCTGCAGAAAATTTCCTCGCAAAGAGAAAGGGGTCGCGCCTTCTCCTCACAGACCAGTCCGACTCGTTGTTGGGCCCTTCCCTTCCGTATCTGGGCCTGCCTTTCCTGAGGGCCCTGATCAGCTCCGGCCCCACGTCGTCCTTAGAATACGTCCTCGGGTGACCGCCTTGGCCGCCCCTCCAGTCCACGTGCGTCAGCGTCGCCGGAACGCACCCCTTTGGGTCCACCATCCTCAGAAGAGTCGGAAAATAATGCTCCTCCGGGTAACACGTGTCCAGGCTCAGGCACGGCAGCTTGAACTTCGACCACAGCCGCCTGTCACGCGCAACCATCCCAGCGTGCTTCCGCTTCAGCACCAGGAACTGGGACCCAATCCGAAAATCCTCAAACCTCACCTCCGGCTCCATCACCTCCTCCCCACGCGCCGCCCACCGCTCGTAAGCCCCGGGCTCGTCCTTGAGGATCTCGATGAAGCTCTTCCTGGACTTGATCAGGATCCTGTAAGTGAAGTTGAAGGAGTGGAGCGGAACGCAGGAAGGGGAGAGGAGGGCGAACATGTAGTTTGACTCGTCGTCGAGGAGGGCGCGGGAGAGCAGGCGACGCGCTGCCGCGATGAGCGTGGGGGAGTGCCTCCGAGTTGGCTTGGAGCGAATGACTCGGCCAGCGAACACGCCGCGGAAGGGCGGGGTGGTGTACTCGAAGCTGGGGTCCGCATGGATGTAAATATTGTACAGATACTTGGGAGTGTTGTTGAAGAAGAGCTCCCAGAGGGGTGCAAACGGGAGCGGGGTGGTGGTGAGGAACATGAAAGCTAATTTCTTGAGGGGCGGCTTGGGGTTTGGGTTGACTCGGCCGGCGAGTTCGAACAGTGAGTTATCTTCAGCATCATCATCATCCGTTTCGTTACGGACAGGTCCTCCGTGAACGGAGGCTTGAGATGGTGACAGTGATGATGAAGAAGAAACGGTAGCAGCAGCGGCGGTAGTGGTATTGTTGTGGGGTTTCTGCAAGGTTTTGAGTGCGGGAAGTAACGCTGAAAGGGGCCTAACCTTAGCACTTTTATTTGCTCTGGCACTAGCAGCGGAGGTCTGAACTTGGAAGGTGGCGGAGCGACTGGATGGGGTGGTGGTGGAGGAGTGGGGGTTGGGAGGGGTGGTGATGGTGAAGACTATGGCGAGAGGTAAGCAGAGGAGGAGAGCGCAGAGGAGGGAGAGCGGGGTCGGAGAGAGCATGGTGGGGCTAAGACGAGGAGCTCTCTGTGTTGGAATTTGAAGGGAAGGGGCGGGTGGGTTGGAAAGCGTGAGATGTTGTTGGGTACGGTTTGCCGGGAAAAGTGAAATTGAACGGCAGTGATGGAGCGAGCACATTTGCAACTTGAAGCCCCCAAACATTACTACTGTCATTTTCCCAGCGCCGCTGAGCTGAGCAACAGCAACTAAATGATAGTCAAATGGTGGTGGGTAAGTTTATGCTGATATGGTACCTTTTTTTTTTATTTTAAATTTCCTTTTTCTGCTGTTTGTGTTCTTATCCAGTCAATTCGTCGAGGCAATGCTATTTTGGGGGAGGGGGAGGATGCCTCAGCCTCATTTCATTTTGTAAGCAGCAGCAGCAGTACTACTTTCGAGGAGGTTCAAGAAGTAGTAGTAGGTAGTAGCACAATCTCAGCAAGAAATAAAGAATTCAAATGGTTCAACGCTTTAGCTTGCATGTAAAACCATTCTTTTCTTGGGATACTAGCATTCAGAGGTTGACATACATATATATATATATATATGTAGACACACACACACACACTGGATACTTGATCTGCTGTAGTGCCTAGTGAAACAGTGAGAAAACTCATACACTAATCACAACCTTTGGATTAAATCACAGGTGGTAGCGATTGGTCAATGCTGGATGGATCAAGAAAGTAGAAAGTTCAGTGATGACGGATGAGTGGAGATGTGTGCTTTTTCTTGGCAAAATGATGAAACACGTGGCTGACATGCCGGGGGGTGGTGACCAGATGATCTAAAACTTGCTGCTTTTGTAGCAAATTCCGCAATGTTGCCTTTCTTTTATCTTTCTTTCTTTTTCTTTTTCAATTCTTCAGGGCCACAAAGTTACAAGAGAGGCGTAAAGCCCATAGGGGAGTGGTTCGAAGTTCAAACAGCGCTGGGTATTGGCCTAATGCCTGCTCTCTCCTCGTGAGTCAGGGCCCTAACAAAACGCAAACCACAATTGGTTGGGACAAATTGCTAGTACTGGCAGTGATAATCTTGTTTAAGGAAAGCCAAAAGGCGAAAGAAGATGAGGGCCAG
Source organism: Gardenia jasminoides (assembly GCA_013103745.1). Lineage (NCBI taxonomy): Eukaryota > Viridiplantae > Streptophyta > Magnoliopsida > Gentianales > Rubiaceae > Gardenia > Gardenia jasminoides. The sequence continues at coordinate 27,374,294 of CM023103.1, forward strand.
GGACGTCGATATACTAAACAAACGAGGCAAAAGGCAAATTATGGATGAGCATCCCACGTTGAGTTGAGTGCAAGGAAGCATCAAAATAACAAAGGCACACACCGTCCCTTTCTTTCTAACTGTGCTGATTGAAAAGACCAACAAGTGTTTTAACGTGTAGAGAGTGCTTTTCACATTGAGAAAATTGCTACTTTTCTAGATTTGGCTTAAAACCCATGAATTGACACTTGAAATCCAGCTGCTTAATTACATGAAGGCTCAAGCTAGAATGGTTTGCGATGCTTTTCCACACCTACAAGGCATATCTTTAGTTGCACCACAGCCAGAGGTTACAAATCAGCGTCAAACCTAATCACATTGCAAACTCTTATTTACAACTTATGCATTTGCAGATCAAGTCATTCCTGCACGTTGCACAAAAATATTTTAGGTATATTTTATTCATTTAAGAGAAAACGATAAGTCTTATAAAGAAAAGCAGAGTAGAAAAAGAGTTTGAGAGCCGAATCAAGAATGCTCACGTTGACCTTAGTGCTAGTTGTTAATTTGGCTCATATTGGGTTGCAACTCCAATTATATCTGCTCCAAACAACTCTCTAAGCACATCTGGTGGCTCACTCATTCTTAGCTCTTCATTCAAGCTCTCTTTTGCTAGCTAATTCGCACATTATTTACCCTCTCGCCAAATGTGCTGAATTCTACACTCCCACTGCTAGTTCATACGGTCTCTGATCTGCATTATAATGTGGCTCATATTAACACATAATGAACTCATATAAAGTGCCACCGATATATGCATAACCAAAGTGCAAAATAACCTCTCATCCAAATCACTTTTTTACAAAAGATCGTGCATTCTCAGATATGTGGGTTGTGTTGATGGGTGATTTGTAAATATCTCTATAAACGACCTATAGTTCCTGAAATCTAATCTTACATGTGGTGGTAATCGAAACCGAGTCCACCCAAACTCCCCCAAAAAAAAAAAAAAACCCCAAAAGGGGAAAGAGGAAAAAAAAAAACCTAATTACGTTGCTAGTAGTGTGCAATTTTCCTCACAATGTATTCTCTCTTTCGACCTCTTGTTCCTTTGTACTAGGGGTAGGCAAAAAAACTTGTCGACCCGAAAACCCGCACAACCCGACCCGAAATTTAGGATATTCAGTCCGATTTATCTCATCGGATCATATTAGGGTCAGGTACCCGCAAATGTCGGGTACGAATATGGGTCAACAAAATAAAAATCCGCGGATACCCGACTCGTAGGGTATATTGTATAAATATTAAAAAAATTAGGGGTCAATATATAATTTAATATGTTTTAAGTTTAACCCTAATTGAACACCAAAGTAGTAGTAGTACATTCGATTCTTATCTTCACTCCGCCTCCAACTCCAAACCTCCACCTTTTTCTCTCCAAAATATCGACCGATGACCACCATTTAAATTCTACCAAAAGTTTAACTTTTCTATCAAGTTTAACAAGAAAATGTTGCTTTAAGGTAATTTATTCTCTACTATCTCTCATTTATTTTCAAGCTTTTGATTCAACCTAATGCTCTGAGGTGGCCATTTTTAGATTGGAATTTGTTGGGAGTTAGTTCATAATTTTGTTATTGCTATTGGCTTCAGGGACATTTTTATTTTTTTAAAATTATCATATTAGCAATTCATTTTTATAGACTAGTAGTAGTGGTAGTATATACTAGATTGGTGTGGTTGTTTGATTTTTTCTCTGTAATTAAGCACTACAATCAAAACTTTTCAGCTTAAGTTGTATTCAAAAGTGTAATGAAACTTTATTTTGTCTATTAGATATTGTAATTTTAATTTGTATTGAATACTTGAGAGTTGAGAGACTAATTTGATTGTTGGATGAAATGTATAATAGAATATTGATGTGTGGACTTTGAAATGTGTTGATTTTGAATTGTTAAATCTTTGATGAAATATGTTGGATCTTGGTTGTTGAAATGAATTGGTTTTAGACCGTTACATCTTTAATAAAATGTGGTTATTTACCAACAGGAAATTGAAAATTAAGGCGGATATTATATCCCGACCCGTTTTTTGCGGGTATCCGAGAACATGCAGGGCGGGTTAGGGTCGAAAATTTGCTGACCCGATAAGTTAGGATCGGGTCAACCAAATTCTGTTAGGAGTGGGTACTCGACCCGTGCCCACCGCTAGTTTGTATAGACGTCCTATGACGTGGCTTGGGATCCACACTGGACCCAACATCGGTCAGGTTGTAATGGTTGGACCTAAAAGACAGGACACGGGCCTGCCTTCTTGCAAGGCTAGTTCGGAATTCCCTTTACAGGCTTTTAATTTAAATTGGGCCCAGCAGAAAATTTGGTTGTGTCCGACGGTATCATATACTCGTGCTTTCGGGACTAATGGGCAGAACAAGCCTCCGGAATGTGGTCTACCAAAAGTTGGATTTGTAACCACTACTCAAGTCTCAAATATCAAAGGTATTATTGTTTGTTTACCTGTGGACCCTCAAAATATATATCTGCTCTGCTCACAGACCATACTTATAAAGGCGAAAAAAAAGAACCAAGCTTTGGTAGGCTCGATCTCGCTAGTTAACGAGTTGAGTATCTCTATACTTGACTCGAATTTGATAACTCAATTGATAGGCTCGATCTCGATTCGAACTGGAATCGAGTTTTGATCGAGTCGTTTCGTGAGTAACTCGATTCGTTTGCAGGCTTTGTCATAAGATTTTAAGCAATTGAGCACGAGCTGAAATGTTCTTCAAAATCCAAAAGAGAAGTGTAGTCCAGATTAGACCCCAGAAGAAACCTTTCAGCTAAACACTTATGGCTAGAAAATCTTTACAATTATTACTCTAACCTATACCTGTCGTAGTGCATTAGCGTACTCATCTTGATTGTGAACAGACTAAAAGGAGTTAGGCTCCAACCCATGCACAATTAGCATCATACTAATGGACAATAATGATGTCCAACTCAATTCAATAAAATACTAATTCGAGAAAGATTAGCTAAGAAGCCTAATTAGTAAACACTTGTCTAAACTCTAAAGTAGGGGAGTACAGTGGAGGCAGGCCTAGGGAGCTAAAAGTGCATGAGGCTGGGGTTTGTTGTTGAGAAGCCACCGACAGTGACTAAAATCATCCAGATCTTTTGAAGTTGCTAATGCTACATGAATGGTCAGGACGACTCATCAGAATGAGCAACGAGACAAAGGGCTGCTGGCCCTGCTGGGGACGTGGGAGAGGGAGACTGAGAGAGAGGGGGCTTGGGGCACAGAGACGAGGGAGGGAGACCCAGCCCCGCCAGGCCTGAGGCAGGGGGAAGCAGGCATGTGGATCAGTGGGGAACACCCCCGGCCTCATCAACACCTCCTTGCCTTGAATAATTGAGCCAGTGACACATAAAAGTGAAGTGCAAATATGCAAAAAGTTCTTGTAAGGTCAAGTCCTTTTCCCCGACCCTGACTCTTTCTCTACCCCTCGCACAAAAAAATAGCAACAATACACATTATCACTATTACTTCTTCTACTAGTACTATTGTTCTTCTTTTTTCTTTTTTCCTTTCTTCTTCCTTTTCTTTTAAAGAAGTTTGGATGCATTTGATTCTAGTCGTTCAGTTACAGAAGTTCTCAAGAATCTCTCATCTCTCACTAACATAGGATTTTGCAACGGAACAATGAAAGTAGTCCGCCTTAACAACTCAGTTTTTATTAACACTGCTGCCACGGTGCTACTGTTACTCCGTTCAAAGTCTTTCCTTCTCCTATCTTTTCTATAAGTTGTCCCCTACTGCATTTTACTTCTACCAATAGTATTCAAGTCAATTTCTATGACCAGACACAGTCCCCCCTCAACAAACAACATAGGCGTAACTGTTGCTCCTATTTAGTGCTCTTGCTACGCCCTTACAGGCTTATTAGCTGTACTGACTACTGAGTTTCCAAAACAGGCTACTCTGTTTCCTATTTATTCTGTTCTTGAGTTCTTCGTCTTCAACAAGAAGATGCCTAGGCCAGGCCCAAGGCCTTATGAATGTGTCAGGAGAGCTTGGCACAGCGACAGGCACCAGCCCATCAGAGGGTCTTTAATCAAAGAAATTTTCAGGTGCTTTTCTTTCTTACCTTCCTCTGGAACCACACTTGAATAAGTGCATGCACTCGTTAGGAAATTGAGGATATATGCACGCATCAAGCTCTGGAAATGTTAATGGTTTGGTTGTCCTGTTTGTTTCTTTGTTCTTGAAGGATTGTGAACGAAATTCATAGCTCAGCTACTAAAAAGAACAGAGAATGGCAAGAAAAGCTTCCTATTGTCGTGTTGAAAGCTGAAGAAATCATGTATTCCAAAGCCAATTCCGAGGTTAGGCCAAACTTTGCTGCTATCGAAGTCGCACTGTATCGCTCAGTGTTTTAGTTGGCTCGTTTTTTCTTTTCCTTTTTCTCCTTTTGCCGGTGAAAGTTCCTCAAGACTTTTCTTTATATGCTTAGGCTGAATATGTGGATATCAACACACTTCGAGACAGAGCAAATGATGCCATAAATACTATAATTAGAAGGGATGAGAGTACTGAAACTGGAGAGCTTCTGCAGCCTTGCATTGAAGGTATTTTTTCTAGACCACATTATCATTCCTTCCAAGCAGTTATTGCTGGTTTGGAAATGGCTTCTTTCAATTTCAGAATTAGCTGCTACTTGGGTGTATATGTCTATTTTTATCGTTAATACTCGTGATGTTGGCTGTGTGTTGAATTGTGGCAATAATTTGAGTTGGGATAGGATAGTTTCTCAGTCACAACAATGCAAGTGTACATAGATAGTGATCCTTGATTGGCTTTCTTGTTTCCTTTTCTGTGTAGCTGCTTTGCATTTGGGCTGCACTCCTAGAAGATCTTCAAGGAGTCAAAGGAACATTACTCCGAGATGTTACCTTAACCCAGAAAAGCCTGAGGCTATGTCTGTTTATCTAACCAATTTAGATAACAAAGTTCAAGGAAACTATGCAACTAATTGCTCCTTCATTCCCCAAAGTCCAAATCTTTTGATGAATTCCTCCAATACCTGCTTAAGTTATGATAATTTTAGTATCCAAAAGAGTGACTCTGAGTGTTCCAAAGTCCGAAATTCTCCTAGTATTAACCATCAATCTCAACCCAGACTAGCTCCTTCTTTATCAAACTCGTGTTCTGTTTACCCCTTATATTATGGTAATCACTTTCGGTTTCAAGACTCTTGCAAGTCAAATTCTCACCTCATGAAGACTGATAAGAAAGGTGTGATGGAAAGGCGTTCAACTTGTGGACAGGATGCTTCAAATGTTATATCTCAAGCAAGTTCCCATTATGTTTCTGAGACCCCACATGGAAGTGGATGTGATTTATCATTGCGTTTGGGTCCTTTAGTGGTGTCATGCTTAGGTGAAGAAAATAGTTGCCCCCAGGTAGTGGAAGATGGTGGTGGTTTGGGTACTTGTAAAGTGGGAAGCAAGTATAATGATTTGTCTTCACAAAGTGACAAAGACTTCTCTTTCTTCCCTGAACCCAATGATCATGATATGCTGGACTTCTCTTCAACTAAATGGAGTCATAAGACCCAAAATGTGAATATTGAGACAACTTTAAGAAAGCGAAAGGTGGCTGTTAGTCATCCTTCAGAGGATAGGCAGTTCCGTTGGCCACTGAAATTCCCATTTAAGCAGGTCAATGGAAGGATTAACAATTCAGATCAGTAACAGAGCTAAGCTTCTATGGCTTCAAGTTTTGCAATTCAACAGGTTATTCTTCCTGCTATCCAACCAATTTCTCGTATGTTGTAAACCTGGAAATGCAGTTTTGTATAAAGAGGTAGCAAGTCTAATAGTATGCGGCAATTTGTATTGAAACACATGACAGTTTCTTGGAGAAATGTGATCATGAAGATTGTACCAAAGCCTAGCTCTGTAAGAGAAACCTGAGAATGAGAATCAGGTAGACTTAACACGAAATCTCAAGCAGTGGAAGGGATCTGCTGATATGTTACATAAAACCAGTGAGGTACTGGAGAGGAATGTGTTTTGTGTACCAGTATTCCATGTGGCATGACATGCTTTGCTAACTAGTTAGTGAACCAGTCACTGGTACAAGTGCAAAATAATATGTTTCAATAGTTGCTGGATGTACGGTAGAGAACTCAAAAGCTGAGTTCTTGTAGAAGTTCAAATGTGAAGGTGATGTGGACTGACCTTTGGCTCCAACATGTAGCATATGGACTTCTTCTCAGCTGAATTCAGCAAGGAGGGCTCGTTTTGCTTCTAGGATGAATCGCTTCCCCTCTGATACTTTATTTGTAATATAGGAACTTAAAGGTTCAGTCATGTAATCAATCATGGGTGGCTAATATTTAGCTTGTTCATAGGATCTCCTGAAGTTGTGGAGAAGTAGTTCATGGTACATTTGAAGAAGTGTGCTCACTGAAGAAGTTCTGTGATAATGCATTCTGAAGTTTTTATTGATCTAATTATCTGTGCCCATATCTGATTTGGCTATATCAGTTGTTCTTATTTCATTCCTCATCTTGTTTTCTGCGCTATTGCCTTTGCAATCTTTAATGCTGAAAAGATTCTTTATGCTTTTCCTCTTCTTTTTAAAAAAATTTTTTTCTTTTGGGGAAATGGGGGCACTGGGGGGGTTGTTGGGGGGGTTGTGGTCAGTGTGGAAGAGGGTTTTTATTTACCTTTGAAGAAGATCCCTTCAATGCTTGGAAGCTTGATTAGAGCAAATGGACCTGCCTTTATTGTGGACCACATTTTGTCTGGATATTGAATTCATGAAGTTCATTATGGTGGATTGGGATTATTCTTTGCAGCATTACCATCAAAAGATAGTCTTGAGGAAACCTAATTACAAGCTTGATTCCTCGTACTTGGGGTAAATAAATGGAGCCTTTTGCTACCTGTCTTAATCACAAGGAGGTGAAGAATCATTAGGTGAAAGACCAAGCCTTCATTATTTCGTCTTAGTGGGGCGTTTATGCTCGTTAAGGCCTTGAGCACACGCCAAAGCCCACCATTTGCGGACAGATCTTAGTCGAATTCACATGTATCTCAATATGTTTGCTAGACTTTGGAGTACCGCATGGCTTTGGCTCTTCCCTCAATTTCCACAGGCATAGACTTCATAAATTCACTGACTGTAATCCAGTGAATAAATTCGTCAAACTGAGCATTTTTTGACAGGGTTTAATCAAAATCCCAAGATGTGTTGAAAACGGTGTCAGTGCTGCATTAACTAGAGGTATTGAACTACAAATGCCCAAAAAGTGGGGCATCAAATCCTGTCCCCAAAATGCATCTGTCCTGTCCCACTGTTCCAATCTATCTTATAAAACTGCCACGTGTCTTTATCTTGGTTTGGTCACTCTAACAAATCAATAATAAATAACGTTCCAATCTTATAAAGCTGCCACGTGTGTTCTATTTTGGTTTGATCATTGTAACAAATCAATAACAAATAACAAACTCGATTGATGCATCCAAGATAGAACACGCGTGATAGCTTTACAAGTTCGAGATTCCATGAGAAAACAGATGCATTTTGGAAACAAAGGATTTGAAACCAAAAAGTGGTCCCTCGGGATGAGGGCATGTTCCCATAAGAGTAGTTCCACCATGACTTGACCGTTCTACTTTAGTATGGCTGGATGGGATTTAATACACAAGAAATTTTCAGTATGTTGGTCCTACCTGTCCAACCATCATTCTCTATGCCATGCCCCAATGATAATGGCATAAGAGAAGCCCTTCTAATCAGGAACTCCGTTGAACATGAGGGACTAAAGCACACATCTAACATGTCCTAAGCAGTATGCACCGGCCACTGAGGGCCAAAACAAGTAAATTGTCCGCAAGCAGGAAACAGAGGAAAAAGATTGGACTCGGCTTTAGAATCCCTCAAGAAGTCAGTCAAAAACTCTTGGACATGGAGTGGGAGTTTGGAATGTATAATGATTCAAATGGGACTTGCAAAGTTAAAAGCCTTATATACAGCTATACACATTCATCAGTTAAACTAGAAGATGCAGAGGAAGACGAAGAAGAAGAGAATGGTGATGATGTTAAAGACGAAGACAATACATAGCTAAAGTTCAACTCTATTTGTAGGCGATGATGCAGGGAGTAATATGAAACTGCTCCCTTCTTTTCTTCTTCTTCAAGTTCCTCGAGTGGTATTGCTGCAAGAAATCTTTTGATGAACTCTTTACAGCATTCTTTTCCGCTGCATACGATCTCTCCAATGTCACTAGGATTTGTACTCTTACTATCTGAGCTTTCAGCTTTGTTGACATCTTCTTCCACACTCTTTCCATGCATCAAAGAGGAATCATCAAATTTTAGAATGTATGCTTGGTTGCACCCCTCAGAGAGTCTCTCACCCAATGTGTCAATGATGTAGTAGGCATTTGCCTCCACCTTCAACACAAAAAAATGATCATTCCAACTTACAATGTAGATCCTTGGGTCATGATCTTCAGCAGCTCTACTGATACCCTCCCATATTTCATCGAAAGACATGGCTTCTTTCAATGCCTCAAACTTGTCCGGGCTAAAGAATCCAACAAACGAATCATCACGAGAGATAGCTATTGGCCGAACATCAGCATGCAATACTGTCTCAAGATCAAAGTGCTTGTTGGGAAAATCTTCTGTGTAGGCATCGTTTTCACATAACTTTCGCCATTCAGATGAGCCTTCCATGATGAGACTATCGAATTCTGGCCTCGTAGGCATGGCATCTCGGTTCAGTTGGAGCCAGTGGGCAATAACAGCAACAAGTGCCGTGCAAGCACTCTCTCCTGCAGCCCTGTTGCTGCATTGGTCGAAGGAAGCAAAGAAAACGTTGGTTTTGAGCGCTGATCGTCCATCTCTACTAATCACCTCCTTTGATTCCCAGTCACCTTTATCTTCAACCTGAGGACATCCACACAAGGGTTAAACATGCAATAGCAGGAAAAAACAAAAATTTCCACCTTGATATCGAATGTTACAAGAAATTATGTGGAGAACCCCTAATCAAGAACGAAGAGGTAAAGACTCAGACTAGTCGTTTGATTCCTGGATTGATTGGTTAATGGGGATGAGTCTACGAAGCATCGTTGTACTCTTAAAGCAAGTTTCCAAGTCCTACCGAAAGAGTCCATCGAGCAACGGCTCTTGCTCGCAAAGTTGCAACACCCACAGGGTATGCCAGCCATGGTCAGTCAGAAAAATACCATTTCAACATGCTTAAAATATTCACTTACTACACAAAATCTAATGTCTTCCAAACCCAGTCTATCAGATATTTAAAAATGCAAGTCAACAGTTGCTCAAAGAAAATGGAAAAGGACAGAATCCCAATCTCTATTATTTCCTTTTCTGCGGGCAGAGAGAAAAAAAGGGATATATTGACACCTGCAATGAACCGGAGGTGACCGGGTCAATTTTGGAGGAACCGCTGCATTGTGGGTCATCATCATCGGTCTCACCTTTTAAGCCGCTGGTCTTCTTATCATCCGGTTCTCCTTTAGTCGCGGTGGTGGGCTTAAAGCTCAACCGCCTCCTTTTCCAAGAGAACAACCCCAGCTTCTTGACCGATTCCACTTGCCTGTCCGAGTCATTAACTGAGCTGGCTTCCCCAGCAACACCTCTGGATGACGCACCTCCCTCATCCGAGTCGCCCCAGCCTCCACTCAGCGTTCCACTTGAGTCAACCGAGTTTGGGACAACTCGGACCGAGTCATGCGATTCCCTTGTCTCAACAAAATCCAATAGCGCCTGTTTGATCAAGTACAACGGAATTCACACAGTGGTTTGTTACTTAATTGGTACGAAAAAGTACCAAATGCGCGATCAATAGTAAAATATGATGAAGGAAGAAGTGCTAGAAGGTCTACCAGAATGATACAATATTGTGGTCAATGTATCACAAATTAATCCTCCAAGGCAAATTGTTTAGACTTTCCAAAGCTGCCATTTGTATTTTTTTTTTTTTTAGTACTAATTCGCAAGAAAGAACAAAATGTTGCCTAGTCAAAATTGCATTGAGAAAGAGCAGAATATTGCCAATTCCAGTAAGAAGCCCACCTCAAGAAAGAGGAGCAAATACAAGAAGAAAACAGCTCTTCACCTCGTAGAAAACTAGAAAATAGGGGGATGAAAAGAAAGAAAGAAACAAAGACGATACGAAAGCAGGCAAACTATGGGACAAGGCTTGGATAAAAGATGATGCAAACTTCATTTCCTTTTTTTATTGGTAAGGAGAAAAGTTTCAAACTGCGAAACAGAGAAGAGAGCAGGAGTCATGGGCTAATATTAGCTGCATTAGCTTCAATTCGATAAAGGCTTGATTTTTAAAGTACAGTACTGACCAAAAAAAAAAAAAAAGAGAAAAAAAGAAACCTGGGTGCAATGTAGTAACAGTTTAGAAATGCATTTCTTCATCACATAACTGCGAGAACCAGCCAGCCCAATATCAATTGATAGTGCTTTAGAAGCCTTCTGGGCTGATATATATAGGTGTGTGTGTGTGTGTCTGTATATACATATACAGGGAAAATGAAGCAGCAAAATTACCAGGAAAGTGGCTTCTTTGGTAATCCCTCGAATCTGTAAATTGATGGGAAGTTTTGCTTCAACTTCTTGATGAAGATCACAATCATCAGAAGAAAACTCCATCATCCTCCCAGCCACCATCTCCGCTATATTCAAGGAGGCCCTTCCAATCACCACCGATTTACCCTTGCTGCTCTCTGTCTTCTTCCTCTCTCCCTGTTTCATCCAATGCAAACAAACAGATCCAAAAAAAAAAAAAAGAAGAAGATTAAGCAACGTCAATTCCAACAACGAAAGAACGTGCTTAAATAAGAAAAATCAACTCCGACCGAGGAACGTAAACTTGTAAACTTACATATAAAAGACTAAAGGACACATCCCAAGGACCAAACTTTGGAGTTGGACGACCATCTTGACTGGTTGATACAATCGTAAAGCTGCAGAAATTCTCCAACTCCAACACCTCATCATCATTCCATTCAATGGCCTTGATATTTCCTCCCTCCAACTTGTTCACAACCTTTTCCTTGGAAAGATGTTTGCATTGTTTGGAGGATGGTAGATGAAAAGGAACCAATCCAAACCTGGGTTCGCCTCTCCATCTCATCCTGATCGCTATAGCCTTTTCCTCGACGTCTCCTTGATCTTGAGTGCAAGTACTATGATTAATGTTGTTGTTGCCATCATCGTCATCATCATCGTCCGAGCATCCTCCCGGAAGGAGGAGGAGCTTCAGGGACTTCACCTTCACCTTGTACCTTCTGGTGGCCAGAGTCGGCCACGGCGACCACTTCATCATCTTCACCACCATCTCCCTCCCTGGATTCTATTGGAATCGGTTAAACAATTCAATTCGAGTTAGTTGGTTAGAGGAAACAAGACAGGGAAGACAGGAAAGATTTTTGTCGCTAGAAATTCTCTGTTCTTAAAATGGCAAATGGATAAATTTAGGAAGGTCTTTTTATCTCATTAACTCCCGGGCTAAGGGATCCGCGTCTGCACTGAATGGCACCGAAAGAAGGTGTAGCGTATCTTGCCAATAGAACTCAGCCACGGCACCGTTTCAGATTCCTGACACCAGGTGGCGTGCCGTTATTGGTTGATAGATCTTAGCAAGGCTGTAGGTGACTGTACGTTGTGGGGATGATGGGGGACAAATCACGTAACAAATGAAGGGGCAACACGTAAACGCGGAGGAGGAATTTAAACACGTGATGAACGCGTGAGAGTGGGGAAATTGAAGCCATGAGGATTTGTTTGCTTGAAAAATGGGTATTATTCCTATACAAAACTACACGGATTTTCTTTTTCTTTTTCTTTTTGTTCTTCTTCTTCTTCTTCTTTTTTTTTTTTTTTTTTTTTTAAACTTTTTTGGGGTATCTTTCTTCTAGAGGAAGAGGGAAATGGAATATACTATGGAATGTTTGGCATATAAACGGCGTGGGATGGTAGGAGAAAAGTGCTTGAATTGCATTTGCACGTGAACAAATGGCTAAACCTTCACAATAGCCTCTAGTTAACCCTTATTTTCCCCAATTTCTAATAGTATTTGCTTTCTTTTGGGGCAAAGGGTTGTCTATAACTTGATGACCTCAAAATGACCTTGAATAATGTGCGTTTGGATAGTAGATTATTTGGGATAATTTTGTGAAAAAAATATTGTAGCACTTTTTTTTTTATGTGATGTATGTGAGATAAAAAGGTGGTTGAAAATTGTGTCGAAAAATTTTAACCAAATAATGTCAATCCAAACAACCTTGATCGCGTGTTAACGATTAGTTATATTATATAATATAATAATATGTTTTAAGTAAGAAAAATAATATAATTTTTATGTTGATGGTTCAACCGGTGATTTTTTACCGATTCCATTGGTTGAATTGCCAGGTTGCTGACTGGTCAATGGATTTACTGCTTATCTTGTTTAATTAGTGACCCAATCTGATCCTATGACGAGTTCACCGGATTGACTAGTTCGACTATCAGACTGAATTGGATTTTATAACTATGCTTAGAATAGAAGAACCAATCACCTCAACAACAAATGCCCATAAATTATCTTAATTCTACATTTTTCTATGTTTGTTTAGGATTTTGTTGTCACATTGCTAGAGTAGCTGTGTAAAACTTGATTTGTGTAATTCGTACATCTTACCAAGATGACCAAAATTTCGAGTATATTCTTATCTCATCTTATCCTATGCTAATGTTATTCAAGAAAGATCAGATTGGCTCCACACGAATAAGAAGTATGAAGGTTTGATTGTTCAATCTATTTCTACCATTAAAATTCAGGATTAATCATGCATACACAATCAGTATTGGATATGGATATCAACTATGTAAAATCAGTGATAAACAAGTGAAAGTCACCAACTACTAAGTTAAATAGTCAACATCCTACAAATGTTCAAATTGTAGGCTGATGAGGACTAAAATATACATCATCAGTTGAGCACCCAGCGGTAAACTTGCTTCAAGCTGCTTGCGAGTTGCGACGTTCTCTTGCAGCTCTTCATACCCAAATATCCAGGGCCAGAAGCAATAATCATCTTCTCGAGTGACTTACAGGGATAACGCGAACCTAGATTCACCCCTATAACATGCAAAACCCATCAATTTCACCACTTTCAGATTTTCATGGCGACTAGATGTAAGATACTCCTGGGCATCTTTGCTTCCATACATGGTTCAAAGTCTCGGCCGAATCCGAGACGACTCGGCCGAGTCGGAACCGGAACGGAGGACAACGATACGAGACCGTTCAATTATTTCAGAGACATGCCGGAAATCGTCGAGACACGGCCAACTCGAACCGAGTCATCTCGAGATGATGTGAATCGGCCGAGACTCCCGAGTCGTCTCGTGTCAACTTGGCGAGACACCCTCTAAAAATTTTGTTTACTAATTTTTTATTATTTTTATTTAGTATATTTTTATTTTATATTTTAAAGAATTATTTACAATTTTTGAAATAATAAATGATTGAAAATATCGTCTCCCGATATAGAGCGGTATAGGCCAGCTTTTGAACCATGCTTCCATAACCACGCAGAGCATCAGCTATTCTCTGATAGAAAAGGAATAACGTACAAAAACATCAATACACGGTAGTAAAGAAGAAGATGAAACTACCAAATAGTTTTGAAGAATTGCTTATCAATCCAGAGAAGCAAAATAGGAATTTCGTTACCTCTTTTGCAAATTTGGTGCTCAACTCGTAAATGAACTGTCACAAACAAGGAATGACATTTGTCGGATCATATAGGACAACGAACGTGCATAGAACAAAGAAAACACCTGGCTGCTAGAACTCCTAGCACGCCCAACACAGTTGTAAGGGGGATGGTTGGTGCAATTTTATCAACACCAAGCTTAAGATTTTATTACACAGAGTCTGTCCTAACAAGTTGGCATTTGAGTTTTTCCTCCACCTTATGGTAGATAAGGAAGAACAGAAGCAAGTTCTTTCTGAAGTATCTAGAAATTTCCCCAAGGGATTCACAAAAATTTGAGATCATAGACAACGTTTTGACGCATTTCAAGTTTTAAGGACATGTATTTATGCACTGAACTACTACTAGAGTAAATTTTGGATCATTCCAACTGTCTTTACAGTTAAGTCTGTCAAGTCTAAGGGTTGCACAAAGCCAAATTTAACTGACTTAACGGTGAAAAATAAATGGAACGTTCTAAAATTTATACTATTTATAATTTAGTGAATATATACATAATCTTAAAAGTCGAGTAACCAGACTTCTTCTATTTAAAAAGTTTAATGGTAACCCGGGTAATTTGCTCAAAACCTCTCTATGACCGTCACTTGGACTGAGCTCGTAGTTTTCCATGTCCAGAGGTGGGCTGTGACACATTTAGGTCATTGTTATTTGAGTGGTGCAGTTCTGAATTGCCTCCATCCGCAATAATTGTTTGAATTGGGCTAGGGCCCTCACATTAAAAAACCTAGTGCGCTTGGTGCAATCTTTAATGAATGTCCCACTAAATCAATCAACCAAATGGGTCCAAACAGAGGAAAGTTGAGAGTGCTATTTTGGTCCTCAGGCTTGAAGGTTCCTTCAGGAAGCGCTAAGGCTAGCGGGCCTAAAACGAGATTTTAATGGACTTTAAAATGCAGACTGGAAGAAAATTTCGTTGGCTTCCCATTTTGTCACATCCTAACGTATAATTAATTGTTAAGCGAAGCTATAATAAGAGGTGAAGAGGCATCTCAGTGCAGGGATAACTTATTTGATTTGGGCAGGGGAACCAAATCCATGATTTCTTCAGTTTTCCTTCTCCATCATGTGATCTGTAACAGCTGTATGATTTATGCCCCCTTGGATGATTTCTGTCGCATTTGGGATCTTGGATACTTGTATTAATACCCGACAAGGTGATATACTTTCGGATATTCAACGTTGGACAATGAAGTATGAGCATTTGCTTTTTAATGTTAAGAATTGTTTGCCTGACAAGTGTCCTGTAGACACCTGTAATGAGGAATCTTAGGTGTTAAACATTTCGGGAATGAAGTCTAATTGAGAAGATTTATGACTATAACAAGGCAACAAATGTGAGAGTATAAATATTTATATCATCAATGTAAGTTACAAATTCTAACAGTATTTCTTTAAAAAGAAATCCTAGAGTGCAGAAATATATATATCATCATGGTCTAAAGAAAGTGAATAATTGGTATCGAAGTCCGGTTCTTGTCCAAAGAATTCAAGATTTCTTACAATTGTTAGAGCAACATACTACTATGTTTCATGTTGGAGATGAATATATATATCTCACGTCACATATATGTGGGGCGTATCATCATCCCCGACTAATCACCCCTCGCCACCCTCTCTTTTTCTTGTCATGTTATTTATGAGTAGTTCAATCGCAAGATAATCTCAGATCCAACCGCAATGAACAGCATTACATTGTCTAATGATATTGATGGCATAAAAAAATTGAACTTTGGCCTTTGGGACCATGCAAAGCCAGTGCATAAATGAGTCCAGTGGAGCACTAATTTTCTTGATTGTATCTCTAGTCAAGCTATATCACCTTTCTAGGTTTGCAACTCAAAATTAGTTCATTTTCTTGATGGTTTTCTGGACTAACTTGGTCTTTTTATTATCTGATGATCGAATTTGTACTGAAGTTCTACAAATGGTTGTGTCAAAGGTCAAAAGGAAGTATATATAAGAGGAATACCACTGGGTGCTGTCTAGCACTTTTAAGTGTTTATTATTCTTCTAACGTTCGCTTTTTATAATCCTGCACTAATCCTTCAAATGGTAGTGAAGAATTTTGAGTCCAAAACTGGACGTAGGTCCTCCACATCAAAGAAGGGGTGGGAGTAGTATACTATGACGATCCAATACTTTCTGTTTACCCAACATGCAATATTATAAATATTCCTTGACAATTTAACTCGTCCTACGTTGATTACCTACCAAAAGAAAGCAATGAGAAAAAAAGAAAAACCCACTCATTGTGTCCAATTGTCCATGTTTCATTAGTTCTAGAAGAGGGTTTTCAAGTTGCAGAAAATACTTGAACTTTAAAAAATTAAACCAGTCTATATAATCTTTTTTCCCCTTTCTTGAGAAGCGAGTCTTGGAAGCTGTTATAATGTCTAGGCTAGCTAAATTAATATTACTCTTTTTCAGTATCATGGTCGATTCTATTTATCTACAAAACTAACTGCGTAACTCAAGAAAAAATGAAGGTTACGGATGAGTTGAAAAACAACTAAAGGAGCTGGTTTTATCTGCAACCATTCTATTGTCGCATTACATTATGGGCCAAAAGAGGAAAATGGGGGGGAAAGAAATCTTCCCATAACCAGCTACGTCGAAATGGTCTTTCTCATGTAGTATTTGTTAAAGTATGCGCATACCAAGGAAGAAAAGACATGAGCAAATTGACTAGATGAAATATCCTATCCATCTCTCTCAACCTTTAGATGCAGAAACGTTGTGCGAGTTCAACCAATCTTGAAAGCCCCATTGTTGAAATGCATAAAAGTTAAGGCTACCTAATGCTTATTGTAATATATTAAGTGCTGGTGCTGAATGTTTTTCCTGGAAAAAGAAAATCACCTTTTGGAGTGTCAACCAAGATAAGGTAGTTGCTAACTTCACAGATTTGTTCTGTCAATTCCTAACACAGGGACTTTCTCCCATCACCGGTCAATTTTTTCCTAATGCACTTGTATATGAATCCATTGTAAATGGATCGAATATGACTACCCTGAAGACATTCTTGTAGTACTGCTCTGAATCTACGTTATTCTAACACTTACTATAGCAGCAGCATCTGGGGCTATTTTCTAGCGTCAAGTTTCAGACACGGTTGCATTGACACTAGTAAAAATAAAAGAAACTTGGTACATACGGTTTTGACAGGTTCACCTGTTCTTCTTTCTTTTCCTTCTTTCGTTCTGGAAAATTACTTGATCAATTGGGATTTAACGTGGAACAAGGTACAACAAGGATAAGAGCACGCCAGATAAAATGTGATTAAGAAAAAAAAAAAAGTAGACTGGATCCGGCAAAACTGAGTTGAATATGTTATAAATTTGGTTGCAGTCCATGTCACAATTACCTAATTATTAATTAATCAATATATAGGTATTAGATTAGTCTACAGTGCCCACAAGTTGGATGCATTGTTTTGTGAAAATAGTTTTATGATTATAGCACTCGATCCAACATGCGACTGTTGAAGTTTCTCAGTCAGCAATCAAAAGCTTTGATTTGCTGACCGCTTCTGCTCTGTGATTATCAAGATTCCCACTAACCTAAAAGAAGATTTTGTATAGTTTATGTTGCTCACTTTTGTTTCCTTAGCTGTTCTAGAAGAACTTAATCATGCTATGCAGATGCTTACGTTTTAATTGGATCTCCACCTTCAGAAAACTAGCCAGTAATTACCAGAAAACTTGGATAACTGTCTCTGCCCGTACAAATTTGGCATCTCGAGGCCTACTTTTTTCCACTAAAATTAAGACACTGGCGAAAGCAGTTTCACATGATTTTATGTGTATGGATTTGCGACTTGACACACACAACTTTTCGAACACTTGTTCAAATTACATCAACATCAGTAATTTTCAGGGTTAAAGATTACCTTTCCTTATAATTTTTACTTGTGATTCAGTGTCATCTTCCACTCTAAACTAAAGGATTAAATGGAAATCAAAGTTTCAAACCATGGTTTGTCAAGTTTCCAGCTTTGCTATCACATGATAGTTCAGTCTTGCGGATGCCTTCGAATATTTGACGGGAAATTAGTGGGTTCGACGCAAACATCCACTGAATTCTCTCTCTTTGGCTAGCTTGCTCTGGTTTGTTTTCTTACTTGGGCTATGCGTCGAAAGAGAATTCTATGGTACTGTCTGTTCAAGCCTTCAGAATTGACACTTCCAGACGACTTACGTGCTTGTATCTTTATGAAATTCAATTCACAAGTATCTTTCTCAAGAAAACGTATTATAACGACACACAATATTGATACAATATTTTGCACAATTTGCATCCGCGGTGACTAGCAACTGCATTGAATGCCGACGTGAAAATTGTATTGACGGATAAATCTGTAACACAAGTTATTACTTATGGTCAATCCTGGTGACATGAACGAAAATCATCCAAACTTTTTCTTACCAATAAAACAAAAAGAAAATTAGGAGTTCTTGTCACTCTCGGAAAGAAAGAGAATAATGCTACCAGTTAAGAAAGAAGGCTCCAAGACAAAACTGAAGAGAAGCAGTGAGCTGGGCACATGTAGATTGTAGAGTGAGTGCATCGTCACGTAGGCTGTCAAATGGACGACGGACGGCAATTAATAGTAGGACACCCTCACGCCATCCTCCCTCTACATTAATTAATTCATGGCTACGTTTTTCCGACCTATTTAATATACTGCTTAATTATTAATTATACTAGTAACTAAGTAGTATTTAATTTGATTTAATCTCTCCCATGTGCCTCATCAACCTTCAAACTTTAATTCTTCTTCCAGACTGGAAAAAACTATTCCAGTACCCCAGCTTGCACCATGCACTGTACTGAGACTTGAAAAATGCTTTATGCCCCAAATGTTGTTCAACTCGGGACTGTATACCAGATCTTGCGTTGCCTGCGGGATAACCGATTATGATCTTAATAATGACCATTGACGAATTATTCCCTGCAAATCTTTGAGTGTGACTGGAGAGTGGAGACTCTTCTTCAACTGATTACTGACTGATCCCTTTTGCATTAAACTCCACTTGTTGACTGTAGGAGCATAAAAAAAAAGTCTCACTTTGTGAAATAAGTATGGCAAGCCTTAAATGCATTGCTCTTAGATCTAGTGATTACTGTCTCCCCGTGACATGGTGGATTAATTAGGTCTAGTTAATTTTATGATGGGAAAGATCATCTGGTTATTGGGATTATACCATCAAGAGGTTCATTCATGCTTATCTTTAAAACCTAAAAAGGAAGTTAGATGGATATGTTTTCTCATATCACAACTGATGGTACTGAAATTCTTTGAACCTCCATGAGAGATAATTTAACCTTCTTTTTGGCACCCCCTTTTTTGGAATGTTTTAGAAATATATATATATATATATATTTTTTTTTTTTGGGTGTAAAATACCATTTAGAGTTACTTGCTACAAAACATCCTAAAACATCTCAAAACTTGTAGTTATATTTCTCTACTTAAGGATTTATAATTATATTTCTCTATTTAAGGATTTGAAATCCTACACTTGTAGTTGAGCAAAATCAGTTTTTTAGAATAAATTTCTTTTATCCTCCCATGCCTTTCTTACTCATAAGATTTTAGTATTACTTCCGCTACGTGATTTTTTGTGCTAACAGTTGGGATGGGGTGAAGGAGGAGAGATGGACGGAAGTGACGGTGGGGGTGTTTTCTTACAGAAAGGAGGAGGGAGGGGTCCTTTGGCAAAAATGGAGGATCCATTTTTGACTATTTGGAACAAACTCTAATATTTTCCTAAAATAACAACAGTGAACTACAACAAAGTCTTTCTTAATAAATGCTTAAAAAACACATTGTCCAAGCCAGTGCTACAATGCAATATTCAAATTTTTGTAGGCAAATTAACTCATTAATAATTAGCACCGAAAGAGACACAGGGTAGCAGCCGGCGGAAATTGACAATATGAATTTGTGGCTAACAAGTCGTCTTTTGCTTGGTCTTTAACTACTGTAATCTGAATCAAAGCAGCTCACATTAAACGAGAAGTTACAGAAAGAAAGAATAAAAATGCCAAGGATTTTCATTCAAGTGGTTGGTAAAAAGGACTTCTTTGACTTTACAAGTTTATGTTCATATATATGCAGTTGATCCATCCCTTCTTGCTCTTCTACCGACCCAGCTGTAAATAGTGACTTCTTCTAGACTAGACCACAACCGGAAGAATTTGATGGTCTCATAAAATTAGCATACATAGGATCCGTAGAATTTCGTAAAAGAAACTCCCAATTATTACTGAAGTTCAACTCTTCGTTGTCGTGATATCATCCTCTTCTTTCCTCCTCCCCTCGATATCCATGCATGACCTTAAATTTTCTACATCATGCTAGTATAATAATATTATTGTTTTGCATATACAGGCAGGATAGGATATAAGTACTACATACTTGTAAAAATGATTACCATTCCGAGAACAGGAAAATCGGGTGAAAATACTAATTAGTTCGGGGGAACCATACAAGAATCTGCCTAGCCAACTCATACCTCAAACTGGTTCATCATATCTTCTTTAGCTCTCTCTGGATGCCAGAAAACAAAGTGCACAACAATTTATAAGGCTCCTAGCTTCGATCCTACCTAGTTTTGAAATATTTTATGTCACCTTGATTAGTGCTGATATTAACGTGGGCTAATCTCCCTAAATCTTGAAAAAAAAAAGCATTCATTTATTTTCTATTCTATCCAGTCAACTAGTTAATCGATCACAAATTGAATTTGATTATTTACTGTCTATCATTCCAGATTCGTGTACCTTCATTTTTTCATTCACATTCTTGAAAGTTCAAGCTGTATATAAAATCAGGATATCATCCAGACATTAATCAAACTAGAGATCTTCCATCATTACCTAGTATCCAAGTTTGAAGTGTCTCCAAGGATAGCATGTGCTTGCTGATTCTTTCCTTCTCATATGTCTCCTTCAATCTGATTTTCTGCCATTAATTTGCTTGAGACATATAGCTGTAAAGTCAGACATTAAGTCATTTTCCGTACACTCTTCAGCTCTTGTGAAGAAATCCTGATTTCTTTAAGGATTAATAAATAACACTTTGCCCCCTAAACGTTTGGGGTGGTAACTGGTAAGTAGTAACACTTTACCACCCTAAACTTCAAATAACATGCATTTTGTCCCCACAACTACAAGTGAATATTATGTACACTTCTAACTTTGATTATTAACCCATTTGAATATTTTCCTTCTCAAATTATTTTCAGCATTCCTAGTTTCCAATCGGTCAACTTTTATATTGTTGCACTTTTCTTCTAAATATTCATCGCAATATTTTATTGCTACTTGTTGTTTTGTGGACTATAATTTAGTTAGGTTATTGCGTAATGTTACGTGTAATTTAGCACCCTTTGAATGGGGCAAGGGTCCACTGTCTCGCTCCCGTCTTTTATGTAATATATTATAGTATTAGTGTATATGTGTACATCATAATTTAAATTAACAATATGATATTCTGTTGTGATAAAAGAATGTACTTTTTTGGTCAATTTATTGTGTTTTTGGTAAAAAAATGATTTTGTTATGGATGTCTACTTCATTTTTTACTTGTCACACTTGCATATTGTGTGTGTGTATATATATATATATAAAAGCAATAGGTATTGATTTAGATTTCACATAGTATCAAAATATGAAAAAACGAATTCAAAATTTCAAAGTGATTTTTCCAATTCGACATTGATTTTTTGGCTAGCTAAGAATTTAAAAGGTTGATAATTGTAGGGTAGCAAGTGAAGGAAGTAGAGGACAGGATTTTTTTTTTGGGGGGGGGGTGAGAGGAGTTTTTTTTTTAGCATAAAGCGTGGGGCCAGCGGAAAATGGAGGGCTTTCCCGTTCCAAACTTGGCAGTACTGCCATCCATATTGTAGTCTAACATTACGGCATGTAGCAATAGAATTTTGTGATATATAATATATATATATATCAGGAAATACAAAAGAATAACAGTCGACAGTTGAGAAACTAGAAAGATTGAGGGTAATTTAGAAAGCAAAAATGTTCAAATAAGTTGGTCGAACTTAAGAGAACAAGCAGTATTCACTTGAGGAGAGGGGGACAAAATGTATATTTTTGAAACTCAAGGCGGTAAAATGTTACCACCTAAAATATTCAGGGGGCAAAGTGTCTGTTTTAACCAAAGGAAAAGGGTCATATATAGTATCTCTTAAACATATAATAGTGTGAGATGGAATTTTCTCTTTGATTCATTCAACCACACCGTACATTCATGGGACGACTACATGCATCATTAATAGGATTATTTTTTGATGCCGTGAAATGGAAAAGGTCATGAAAACGTCAGCGTATAGACATATAACAAATCCTGATTTGTTACATCCTTAGTACACCATTTCTTCCAAGTGGACGAGTATTTTCGTATTTTAGTTCGCTTGCCAAATGCTTCTTTTTTTTTTTAATCAAATTTTTGACTACAAAAAAACAAAAAAAAATTTTTTGCTCGAGGAACGAAAGACATAAAAGAGCATAAGTTGAAAGATGGTAGTATTTGTTATGGAGAATGAAAAATCAGATATTTGGTTAGTCGGTTTCTCCTACTCATCCATGACGAATCATCTGGTTAAATTTCACTGAGTAAATCAGGCAAACCATATAAAATAACCATTTACCCATCCAACTTAGCTCCCTATTCTTGATTTCAAGTTGGAAGCCTTCTTGGAAGAGTGCATCTTGCTCATAGTTTTTTTTTTTTTTTTTTGGGTATAAACCACAAGTATCCGCATTCGTTTTATGATCTGCAATTAATCCTGTTCGAGTCACGTCAAGTTCTTGCAACGTTGTTTTTGCCATTCCTATGAATTTCGAACCCAAGACAAGGAATGCAAGTTTATTCCACTTGCACAAACATCCGTTGATACATCTTGCTCATCGTACCTCATCGTACACCGTACTATGTTTCAATGTTTCATAAACGTCTCTTTTTTGTTAAGTACTTAGGAAACCAAGCAATCCATGTCCATGAGTTGATAACCACAAGAGTCATGAACAAACAACAGCCACTAACTGACCACTGATTAACAGCCCCAATTTCTTTTTTCCTCTTTGAGAAAATAATTTTATCCAAACAAGAAGCAAAAAAGCAGACGTGAGAACAAGGCAATTAATTGGCCGGTTTTCTCATTCCCGGTGTGAAATTGACTCCAATAAAGCAAAGAAAAATTATAGATATATATATATATATATATATATATATATACACACACCAACAATTGGAGGCCAATATGGGAGGGCATGCATATTACAATGAACCAGCAATTTTCTTTGGCGGATAAAGGAGCCCACCAGGCTCAACTTCAAGTGGGTTGCAAAAGTTGAAGGTTGAAACACTGAGACACTGAAAGCCAGAACTGGGATGGTATTTGTGTGAGTTGGTTATAACTTTGGAGGAGGAGATTTGACTCTTTAGAATCACATTTGTCCAACCTTGGCATTTAAGTGTGCCACCAGCATTGATTTGTATTGGTAGCCTCCCATCAACCAGCTACCTCCTCTAACATTTAATTACTAAAATTGAGTCAAAATCCACTGGGACGTGCAGCACAATGGCCCCCCCAACATGTACATCATCATTCACACACCCCAGCCATTCATTTCATATTAAACCATAAATTTCTATTGAATCACCCATAAACAAATCAGTTATTTGATTCGGCAAGAAACTCATTCTGGATCTGTCAACCCACCTTTTGATTTTCTTGCTATGGATAAAATTGCTCCTCCCCCCCCCCCCCCCAAAAAAAACTTTTTTTTTAGAAAAAAAAAAAAAAACAATGTCCCCGTCTTATGCTGTTTACTCTATTATTGTGTGACAACGAGATGTTTAACAAATGAAGCTGATTTTGATACTTGAAAATAAGAAAAAGGGTCACCTTCTTCCTTTCTTATTTCTAGCATTACTAGTGTATTGGTGTTATTACCCTCCTCAGATCCCTCCAATTTTTTTGACTATAAGCCCCAAAAAAGGGGTTCATTCCATCAAGAAAAGGCCAAGTTGCTCGCCTTGCCCACAAAATTTTCTTGTCTGTTTCTCCTCAAATCTTCATTTCTACATGGGATGCGCTGCCCTGCCCTGCCCAACTCCTCCTCTGTGCTTCATTGCTGATGCTTTTGCGTTGTTCATGAGTTGAGATATACTACTATTGTCTTTCCTTCTTCTAACTGAGTCCGAATTTTGATGGCTAAATATATCCTGTAGTTAGGAACTCCCATGAAGCTACTTCTTTAGTTGTCTACGTTTCCCATGGTTTTTCTCTCATTGGAGTCAAATCTTTCTAAGTCAATCTTTCGCGTTTTTCCAATCATTTGGCGATAATTTTCATGGTTATCTGAAAGCGAGGGAATCAGCCCGTGCATTGTTTTCCAAGAACTTCTTCCTTTGTTTTGTTCAGCTGGCTCTTAGCTGAAGTTTGGTCTTTTCGGTTGGCTGGATCTTTGGTTCTTTCCCCAGACTGTCCATCTCTGCTGTTTACCACGTAATTCACTTCACCTTTTGCTCGTCTCTTCTATCAGCTTTCTGCTTTTGTGATTTTGAACTTTTTTTGGCCAAGCAAAATTCTGCAAGTATCAATCAGCCTTCCTTTTTCATGGCCCTCGGAAAAATCCGAACTTTGATTTTCTTGGTCATGTATTGGCCTTGATTGATATTCCTGAATTCCGCTAGAGTTCTAAGTGCCTCTGATGTAGTCATGGGCAATTGGAAACTCCCGTCTCTCAAAGTCGTGTTTCTGTTGTTTAGTCTCTTGCTGCCGCTTCTCCAAACATGTATGTCCAGCGTTCAGAATATAGGCAGGTTGAATCTGGGATTTCAGGGGGCCCAAATGAATTGGATAGATAATGACGGACTGATTCTTCTTTCCAACGATTCGGTTTTCGCATTTGGTTTCAACCCCACACAAGATGTCACTTTGTTTCAACTCGTGGTTCTTCACAAGGGCAGCTCAACAGTCATTTGGTCTGCTAATAGAGGCAATCTGATCCATATTTCGGATTTCTTCATATTCGACAGAAATGGGAATGCTTACCTGCAAAGTGGGGGATCCACTATTTGGTCCACGGGTACCGCCAATAAGGGAGTTGTAGCAATGGAATTGCTGGACTCAGGGAATTTGGTACTTGTTGGCAATGATAGCAGTATAATATGGCAGAGTTTTAGCCATCCCACTGATACCCTCATGTCGAATCAGGAGTTCACTGAAGGAATGAAACTTGTTAGCAATCCCAACCCAATAACTTGAGCTACTCTCTTGAGATAAAGTCTGGAGATATGATTCTATCAGCAGATTATCAGCCCCCACAGCCTTATTGGGCCATGGGAAAGGATACCAGAAGAATCATTAACAAAGATGGTGGGATTGTTGTATCTGCAACACTTGTAGCCAATTCTTGGAGGTTCTATGATAAAAATCAAGCGTTACTTTGGCAGTTTTTATTCTCTAATATCCAGGACGCAAATGCCACATGGGTTGCAGTTCTGGGAAGTGATGGTTTGATTACTTTCAGCCTTCTTCAAGCTGGTAATACCGTTAGTGCCTCCCCAACACAAATACCACAAGATCAGTGTAGTAGACCTGCAGCTTGTGATCCGTACTTCGTTTGTCACAGTGGCAACGTATGCCAGTGCCCTTCAAACCTTCCCTCTTGCAAACTAGGGAATGTCTCGTTCTGCAACAGATCACAGGACTCTGTGGAGCTTGTCAATACAGGGGATGGTCTTAGTTACTTTGCTCTCGGACTTTTTCCACCCTCTAATAAAACAGATTTAAATGGCTGCAAAGCCTCTTGCCAAGGAAACTGCTCCTGTGTTGCTATGTTCTATGACAGCAATTCAGGAAACTGTTTCCTGTTTGATCAGATAGGAAGTTTGCAGGGCTCCACTAATGGACCTCACTATGCTTCTTATATTAAGGTCTTGGCAAGTGCTAGCGGTAGCGCAAATCAAGGAGGTGGTGGAACTGACAAAACTCGCTTTGTGATCGTTATCGTGATTGTGATCTCAACTGTGCTCGTTATTGTTTGTCTCCTTTATGCAGGTTATCGTTACCACCAGAAGAAAAGCAAGGCACTGCCTGGATCCCCCAAAGAGTCTTCAGAAGAGGACAATTTTTTGGAGAGTTTATCTGGAATGCCAGTTCGTTTTAGCTACAATGATCTTCAGACTGCAACTAATAACTTCAGTGTGAAGCTTGGTCAAGGAGGTTTTGGTTCTGTCTACCAGGGGGTTCTTCCTGATGGCACTAGATTGGCTGTGAAGAAATTGGAAGGAATAGGTCAAGGGAAGAAAGAATTTCGGGCTGAAGTTAGTATTATTGGGAGCATTCATCATCTTCATTTGGTCAGGCTTAAAGGCTTTTGTGCTGAAGGAAATCACCGTCTTCTTGTGTATGAGTACATGGCAAATGGATCTCTTGATAGATGGCTTTTCCAGAAAAATCAAGGGGAGTTCATTTTGGATTGGCAAACTAGATACAGCATAGCACTAGGAACAGCTAAAGGTCTGGCCTATCTCCATGAAGATTGTGATGTGAAGATTGTTCATTGTGATATAAAGCCTGAGAATGTACTTCTTGATGACCACTTTCTAGCAAAAGTCTCAGATTTTGGTCTTGCTAAGCTTATGACTCGAGAGCAAAGTCATGTTTTCACCACATTAAGGGGAACAAGGGGGTATCTTGCCCCAGAATGGATCACAAACTATGCCATATCGGAGAAAAGTGATGTATACAGTTATGGCATGGTGCTGCTAGAGATAATTGGGGGTCGAAAAAACTATGATCCCTCAGAGTCCTCAGAGAAATCCCATTTTCCAACTTACGCTTTTAAAATGATGGAAGACGGAAAATTGAGGGACATCATTGATGCAAGTTTAAAGATAGATGAAGACGATGAGAGGGTTTCTACAGCAATAAAAGTTGCTTTGTGGTGCATACAGGATGAGATGTCTCTAAGACCATCAATGACCAAGGTTGTTCAGATGCTGGAAGGAATCTGCCCTGTCCCTCCGCCACCTCCTTCTTCTCAATTAGGGTCACGACTTTATGCAGGAGTCTTTAAGTCAGTAAGCGATGAGGGCACCGGCACCGGCACTGGCACCTCATCAGGACCTTCAGACTGTAACAGTGATGCTTATCTTTCGGCTATTAGGCTTTCAGGGCCAAGATAGCACCTGCATAAGGTGAAGCAATTTCATTCAAATTGAGGCTACTAGTGGAAGAGCATAATATGTACAACGTTGTCCTTTTTGGTTCCCTGTATATTCATAGGTTTTGTTTTGCTTTCTAGGAAGAAATTTTGCTATGCTAGTCTTCAGAAAGATTGATATGATGGTTGCACATGCTTGTTTTGTAAATCTATGATAGATATATTTATGAATGTATACATGATTGTATCAGCAATATTTTTCTCATTGTAGCTGATAAACGGAACAACGTATTAGGAAAAATCATGCAATGACTGGACATTCTGATCACTGACGCTGTGATGTCTTACATTTAGCCCACTCTTTACTTGTGCCAGCAGTCACTGCCTTTTTCTGAAATTAGTTTGGTCCAAAAGAACATACTTAACCAGTCCTCTATGAGGGCTCTATACAACGAAATTGCAAAAACTGAAAAATTAATGCGAGTGAGAAAACATATATCGCTTAAACACTGCCTTAAATACATCTGTCTTGAACCGAAAACAAGAAAAGAGCATAATCAGGTCAATATCTGACAAAGAACTTATAAGGTCAAATATGCAGCAGCTGCAGCGGGCCATAAATACCATTCTATAGAAGGAAGGAACAACTACTACCAAAGTATTCAAACGAAAAGGCTTTGAGACAGAACTAACTTATTGAAAGAATAATAAATATACATGGAGGGTATTACGGGTTCATGTGCCACAACTACCATCTCACTAGAGCTTATTGTACTTACAAGGAGATCTCAACAGTACAGGAATGCGAGGATAAGAAAGCAACGCACTGGAGGATGAGAAAGTAATGCATTTGATATGCCAAACTTGGAGATATTATTCATTTGGGCGTCTAGCTTCAAATAACGCACAACTGTGAGATTTCATCTCATATGCAGCCAATCCATCCTCCATAGGAGCACCATTTTCTGTGAAAAATCCAGGAAAAGGAAGGGCTGTGTCAACCAAACGAAACCATACCATATCTGCTGGAGGTGGGGGAAGAGTAATGCTGTCTGACAGATCTGCACCATTGAAGGCAGCAAACAAGTTACCACAGGCATTAGGAACAGAGTTAGACTCAATATCTTCAGCACTGGGCTTCAAGGTCATAGCTACGAATCTGCTAGATTTGTCGTCCCACCTTGGAGGAGACTGGTTGCTTCCATGCCACTCAATACTCTCTTCTCTCAAGAAATTCCTCTTCTGAAGAAGATCACTTCGCCTTATTCTCAGTGAAGTCAAAAAAGAAATAAACTGCACAGTTTGGATACCAAAATCACTTTTTAAAGCATTCCAATTGAAGTCATTTCTATCACCATATGCAGGAGACCCCCCAGAAGACTGACCACATTCATCTCCCATATTAAGGACTGGAACACCAAAGGAAATAAACAAAATGAACAGAAAATTACGAATTTGTTTAAGTCGTCTTTCTAATATATCATTTTTATTTGTAGGACCTTCTTCCCCACAATTCCAACTAAACTCCTTAGCCAGCTTAGAGCTACTGAAGCTGACCAAATCCACAAGCGAAAGTCCAAAATTTCTAGCAATAAAATTGAAAGAGAAGGCAGGGCCTCGACCATCCAAGAAAACATCCCCACTTCCACATATGCGTGTAGCAAGGTCACTCAGAAGGCCTTCACCCCTCAAAAAGTTTCTTATGTCATAACAAAATTTGTTATTTATTTCTGCCCATTTCTTCCAGTGAGGGAAGACAACTTCCTTTGACTTCATCTCACGTGGATCCCAAGAATCTGCAATTATCTTCACCTTTGAAAGTAAGGGATCAAAGGCTATTGCTTCAACCAAAGGTGGGCGTGACAAGGACTCCCCATGGAACCCTCTCAACAAAGAAGAAGCATTAATGAAACAGAAACCGTCAATATGAAAATCAATCACCCAATGCCGGAGACAATCCAAAATCATTTGTGCAACAACAGGGTAATTGCAATTCAAAGCATGTTCACTTCCCATGTCATCACCTGTTTTGACATGATAATAGGAAGTGTTATCAATAAATCTTAGAGGCCCACCCTCAGCAGTGTGTGTAAAATCAACTTCCAGAAGAACCTCTACCCCATTATTATGTAATTTCTTCACCATCTCCTTCATGTTATTGATACAAGACACCGGATCACCAGGAGATCCATATTGGTTTGCAGGAGAAAAGAAATGCCATGGGAAATAAGGTCCTTTCTGCTCATCAAAAGGGAAAACTGGCTCCAACAAGATAGCATTCACCCCAAGGTCTTTAAAATGATGCAACTTCTTCGTGATACCTAAGAAGGTACCTCCAAGATTATTAGGCAACTTACTGGACTTATCCTTCGTAAAGTGCATGATATTTAATCTGTAGACAACCAGTTCCTCCAACCGTAAACAAGGGTGATTTTGCTGGCCCCAGTCAAAAGGAGGCTCCTTGCACAACTGTCCAAGGCACGTCAACAATGAACTAGACAGACTACCTGTAGGAACATCTCCAATCACTGTGGCATATGGATCCAAAAGAACATGCTCTCGCTCTGCATCTTTAGCTACTCTGCACCGATAACCATAACTTGCGAACTGGAAGGTACGATCTATTGAGGCATGCCAAATATCACCTGATTTGTTGACGTACGGATCTAAATCAATTTCTAAATTTGGTTTATCAGTTGTTATGCTATCATACAAGCACAGAACGACACTGTGAGCAGTTCGTGAAAAAAGAGCAAAATTCAGAGAGCCATCTGCTGAAAAGGAGAGACCTAGTGGAGTAGGATTTCCAGAACCAAATCCAACAGGGACTACAAAGCTCGTCTTCCTGTGACTCCTAATTTCCAAGTTACTCATACCTGAAACAAGTTGAGATCTTAACAGAAAGGAAAAGTAGAATGGAGCTAAGGTCAATTCAAAATCCAACTCAACTGCAAGTGTGCCATCAGATTCTTGCATGAATGGGGTTTCCATAGTAATAGTTTTGCCATCCAAGCTGGAACCTTGAAAGTCCAGAGGCATGAAACTTGAGGAGTCTGACCTAAATCGACCCCAACTCATAACCAGTCCATTTTCTCTGCGTGAAATCTGCAAGGAAAGAACCTTAATGAGCAAGCTGTATTTATCATTTTTCTTCCCAACAACCACCTTCAGCAGATCACCATTCTCTGTCCTGAATTGATAACTAGATACTTCTTCTGTGATTTGAATAAATGGAGCATTTGACGCAGGTAAGGCTCTTATTCCAAGACCCTCATAAGAATTTCTTATGGAACATCTTATGGCTTCACCTATTCTTTGATCTTTTGCATACAACTTCATCAAGCTGGACATCACCCCTTTTGCATTTCTCCCACACATGCCAGCAACCAACTTAGCAGACTTAAAAGCACCACATCCAATCCGATGTGAATGTGTTGTGAAGGATAACAAAGGACAGCCATTATGAGATGGAAGTGGAGATAATACCATGTTAACAGACATCAAACTTGTTGAGATGACAGGGCCTTTTTATTTCTCTTCTGAAATAATTCTGTCAAAAAACAAGGACAATTTTAGTTAGCAAATAAGAGACACGAAAAGAAGGCACATTGGAAAAGAGAGCACTTTGATACATTATCAAAAGAATGCATGAACACCATCCATGTTCATGCACATGATTTGCCAAGGAACGCACATCTATGGTTCAGGTAAAACCGTAATCTTGAGTTCACCAACTGTTACAGAGATTAGTTATTGTTTTCAAAAAATACTCAGCAGTAACTTATAATCACAACAAAGTCTATGAACTCAGTTACGCTGCATTAGTTTTAGATAGTCCAGAATGCCAAAGTAAAAGGTAATCTTTTTAAGTAATTCCTTTTTGGAGTAAAGGAGTATCCCACAACGAAAAAAGCCTTCGTTGCAATCTCTACGTTGAACCAAAATTTTCAATTCAAAAAGCAACTCTTCCTGGGGTTGCCATTTCCTTTAATCATTTCCTGATCTCTTGCTAATGTATAAAACTTCCAAGGGAATATAAGCTCATAACTTAAAACAATTTATGTGCGAAAGCAACAAAAGGGTCAGCAAAACAGAAAATATACTAGTGCAATTAAAAATCAAAATAGTCAGTAACGCACAAATCAGAATGTACAGAGGAGACCGATGATTTCAACTGAGGGGCAAACATAAAAATAGCAAAATGCCAAAAATACCAAGAACTGCAAAAGGGGTGATGAGGATAGGGAAGGGGGAAAAAAAGTTGTGAGCTTTTCGGAGTTAAAGAGGCCTAAACTGCAAAGTCAAGAAAAACCCATTCTCCTTCAAGTTGCCAGAAGAAAGGAAAGTCAGCATTCGGAACAAAATGAACCCAAACAAAAATTGAAGGAGAAGACCAACTTATAAGAAAGTAAGAAACAGCTGAGGAACTCACATGATGACAGAGAGGAGATTCGAGCTAAATGATGACTGAAACTGAATTTAGATGAGGGCATATCAGACTTGGAGAAGTATGGCTGGTTTTGAAATGCTCATAAACAGTAACATGTGGGATGAATAATAGAAATGTAGATTCTGGGGGAGGGTTGGGTGACAAGCTAAGAGCATCATAAGCACGAGTTCTGTATTCAAAACCTCTAATTATAGAATACTGACTGTAAAGACTAGAAGAGGGATGAGTCATGATTCATGTACGGCTGATCGAAGCTGAAAATTCACGGCTGATAGAGTTGGATGAATGATTCCCGACCAGCCCATCCCTACCCAAACGAAAGGGACAAAAAGGGGCAATTCTTCTTGTTGTCTTGTTCGAGTTTCTGAAAGTCTCTCTCTTTACACTTGGAGATAGTAACAGGACTCCAATTTTCCCTTCCCAATCGCCGGCTGCCATTTTCAGTATCTTTGGATCTTCATGCCATGTAGGATTACAGGCTGATTATGCGCCTATGATAGTTAAATACTATCAAACATATATATAATCATAACAGCTAAGAAAGAAAAATGTGTGGTAAAATATATGAAGAGAAGAGCTATAATTTTGGTAATTATATGGTCAAGTTAAATGCTTTATTCAAAATTAACAAGAAAAGTAAAATGCGGGTGGAGTTGAAAGTATTTTTAATAAGGGAAATTTGTCCAATTAGTCCCTCACATTTTTTTAGAAAAAACTTTTTTAGTCTTCTGCGTTTAAAATCAGCCAAAATGGTCCTTCACGTATAAGAATTCCGTGCTTTTGGTCCCAAAACTCAGTTTTTTGGCCAAAAAACACACGCCTACATGTCCATAATTTTAGGGCCAAAATGGGAACAAATTTGGTTTTCTTTCACCAAAAAAAAAAAGAATAAAAAACACGTGGCCTTCATTTTCTCTTAATTTTCATCCACCAAATTCCTTACGCATAACACCTCTTACTCATGCAATTTGGGATCCTTGTTTTAGTCAACTAGCAATGGTGGTGAGAGCTTTTATTCGAGGGGGTGCTCTGACCCAGTGAATATCGCATATTCTAGCATTTATCGGTAGTGATATACAATCAATTTTACGTACTAAACCTTTATACTTGGTTATGGTTCAAACATGAATTTTAAGCCTTGATTCTCAAGGAGTGAGTCAAAATTAACCAAGCAAAAGTATGAACAAATCGTCACTAGGATTTTCTTTCTAACATTACATAATTTGATTGATCTAAATGTGCAAAATAAATAGCAGGTACAGCTTTCCAAATTTGACGAAAAACTCAAAATTACCAAGTTCTAGTTTTGTAATGATCACAAAAGCGACTTTTCCAGTTTTTTTTTTTTATTATAAAAATGACCAATGGCAAGTAAAAATGTATCTCGTAAGAAGCTAATCCAACTTTAAATTCTAGAAACTTAGGGGTGTTTGGTAAATAGGTTTTAACCCCCACTATAGGTTTCAAATTCAATTATACCCATATAAAATGTTTGGTTAGGGTCAATGGGAATAAATTAATGGGAATGATAGGCCTATTCTATGAGCTTTTTGATTACCCACCTGTTCCTAGGGAATCATCTTAATTGCTATCTTATTCTTCTTAAATCATCTTAATTACCCTTTTATTCTCATTAAATACAGAAATAAGAAAATAAAATGCTACTGTTTCAACAAATGGAAAGAAAAAGAAAAGAAAAAAAGAAACAATGAAAGAGAAAAATAATAAATTATAAAATCCAATCCACATTAACAAACACACTGTGGGTTTTCATCAAAATCCATTATCATTGACCACTCTATCATACCGATAGTGATAGTGACAGTGGAGTTCAAACCAAACGGCTCCCTAGTTCATCCATGATCCTTTGCCCTTATCCTTATGGCACAAAAAATGACCACTAAAAACATAAGTAAGATGTTTAATTCAATATAGGATACGTGTTATGCATATGAACGTCCTTCAACTTGATTATCAGTCCTAGTTTTGGCTGATTGAAAATGTTGCACAAAGCTGGAACATGAAGCAAGAGAGAAAATCAATGGACTCGCAATAGTAGTTGACAAATCGGAGGTTAGAAGAAAATTATCAAGCCTTTAACTTTCTTGTAGTAAATTGCAGTAAGAAAAAATCTCCAGTCTCTCTAACTCAATCAAGTTGTCAACTTTTGAGCAAGACAAAACACATACGTAGCCACAAAACTAATTCTCATCTCAAAGTTTTGATCAATCAAAATTTAGAAATTTCAAATAACTCACTAAACTTCTATGAAAGCTCATGGTCATTTCAATGATTGAGCTTCTTTAATTCGACAATGCTTAGGTCCATTTATTCGACACATCAATCCTAAAATACCCTAATTCTTATCTCAAGATACCCCACTTAGCTATGGTATGAGATAATTTGGTGTCTTCTTTTTTTCTTTTTTTTTTTTTCGCTTTTTGGGGAGAAATGTTAATAGTGTTTCATTTTTTTTTTTATCAATGACACTTCCACCATTTGTTTTATCATAAGTTTAATAAATAAAAATTATGTGATAAAAATGATAGTGGGAGCATCATTAAAAAAGTCTGAGTGCCACTAATCATTTTCCCTCCTTTTTTTTAATCTTTTTATTTCATGTGCATGCTAAATCTACGGCCTAGAATTCAATTCATATCTTAATGCATTAATGACTTGTATAACTTATTAGCATTAGTAATAAAAGTTGTACCAAGAGTGCAATTATCAAGTAACAAAAAGCAAAATAAAAAAGGAAAAAAAAAATGTTGGAATTCTGATAATACACCTTTATCAGAGATTGGTAGTAGTAGTGTGGACTGCAGAATGCGTCAAGCTGGTCATAACTCGTAGGCCAACAGTTGGAGATGACGACCAACTCCACCCGCTGGATTCTTCACCCTTCCTTAAGGTGCTACCCTGTCCTCTCCTCCTCCTCCTCCTCCTCCCTCCATTTCAAAATTCCCGCCCCCAGCCCACCAACGGTCCAATTTGTTGGGCAGCCCGTCAAAGCTAAAGCTCCTGCTCCTCCTCCATCCTCAATCCTTCGTGCCAGTAAGAAATTTCAAATATACATCTATACACGTATGCAAGAAACAGAATTTAGTTTATTGATTGTAGATTGTTGCTTCTCCACTACAGATGAAAGTGTCAGTAGCCCATCAGATTTGTTTGGCAGGAGAGAGCTTTTATTCTGTCTACTGCTATCCCATTTCTTGTTCCAAGTCCCATTGCTGCTGCTGCTGAGTAATTTACCCTTAAGCTTTTTTTTTTTTTAAATTTGCTTAATTTCTTGCAATGTTTTCTTTCTCCTTACTTTTTGTTTTTGCTAGTTCATTTTCTTTTATGGTTTGAATCGGTCTTGCTAGTCGGTGTGCGAGCTCGATTTTTTCTTTGTATTGAGGGGAGAGGGCATGAAGATAATCAAATGAATACGAGAGTTCTTGACAAATTCTGGAATTGCTTCCGGCTTATGAAAAATCATAAAAATCAATAGGAACTTGGTTTTCTTTTAGCGTTATTTGAGGCAAGCAAGTGAATGCTAGCTTCTTCCCTGTTAGTCATTTAATTCACCCCCGAACTTGGATCCCAGTGAGATTTTTCAGATAAAGGAAGAGATCGGGAAGGTCTTATCCAAGGGAAAAGCTGCAGGTGCACTTCGCCTAGTTTTTCATGATGCTGGAACTTTTGACATCAATGACAAAACTGGTGCTTCTCTTAGAAAATCTTGCTTTCTTGCTCCTCTGTCTTTTGTGTTGCCATTGATAACTAGTGTTTTGCAATTGTAATTTTATTCTGTGTTCTGGGTAATTTACTTAGACGTCGACGTTCTCTGTTTGAGAGAGAGCGATTTTCGGTAATCCATACTACATCTTTTTTTATTTACTTGCAATAACCATTTATCTTATTTGTTTCATGTTTTGTATTACTTCAGGTGGCATGAATGGCTCAATATTGCATGAACTTGATAGACCTGAAAACAAAGGTCTTAAGAAATCTGTGAAGGCAAGTTTTGTCCCTCCTTTTTGTCTTCGCTCTTTAATTTACCTTGAGAGCTGGTTCTTTGTTTCACTGTCCGTTAGCTTGTTATTTAACTTTGGTATAATATTTGAGGTTCTTAGTTACTTACTCACCCAGAGCACTTTTTAATTACTCCATGGACACATTTTTGTTTAGATTCTAGAGAACGTAAAGAGTCAAATTGACGTACTACATCCAGGTACTTTTCTGTTTAAAGCACTGTATATGTTTGCTTCAGATGGCTGTCGTTGTAACAATCTAACTTCAACATCCAATGAAATTTAGTGTCATGGGCCGATTTGATAGCTGTGGCTGGAGCAGAAGCTGTTTCAGTATGTGGAGGTCCAAAGATCCCAGTTCAGTTGGGAAGAATAGATTCAATGTATGATGCAAGCTTTTAATGCATTTGCTTCTAAAATTTCGTCTATTTTCCATGTTAAAATAAGCTCAATTTGAGAATGTGGAGTGAAATTGAGGTTGTGATTCGATTTGAACTTCTCTAGTCACAAGATTATTTTCCTTCATGTTTTGTTGTAGGATTTTCAAATATGTTGACTAACACTTCAAACTGTGGTAAATAAAGCCATGTGGGCAGAAAATAGATTTGTAGTTGCATGCAATTTTCTGCAGGTAAGTTTGATCCCTAACTTCAGGAGAATGCGATGCACCTGCACCTGCACCTGCTTTCCTTAGAGTTTTTAGAGTCACCAATGCTTCCATGACCTGATTCGCCTGTATGCTACACCAAAACTGCTTTAGTGTGGGTGCAGTACAATGTGTAATGACAGTCACTAGCATCATTCTTTGCTATAATAAATCTCTGTGTTAGCACCATGATTTCCACCATCACATGATGAGGACCTCTGTTCTTGTACCTTTTGTTGCTGACTATTCTTAAAGCACAACAATTCTATGTTGCATTGACACTCTGTCTGACTACCATTTTGCACACAAAGGACAAAATTCACTGGGTGTAAAGGATCAGATTATGCTAATATTTCCTTTCCCCTTATCATGACGATTGTCTGCCTATGATTATTCTGCAGTATCCACATTTCTGCTGTACTCAATTCAAAGCATTAAACCAGATAGCGATAGATGATCCTTTACCAATTAATCCAAATGAACATACTGTCACAATTCAATTTGATACTTCTGTTTCTCAAGATTTCAAGTTCAGAACTTTTCAATATTTAGAGAAAGTGCACCATGGAAATTATCTGTACAACTTAACTTGTGCAATCATGAAGTAGATAGTCTACCTACCATAGAAGCTTTAGCTCTCATAGACATTTTCTGCCTTACAGGCTAGCTGATCCTGAACAAAAACTACCCGAAGAATCACTAGATGCTGCTGGTTTGAAGCAGTGTTTTCAAAGAACAGGTTTCTCGTGAGTGTGAAGATGGATCTTTTTGTCATGTTTCTCTTTATTTATTATCCACTTGTTGTCTGATGTTTATACCTGGTATTGGTTATATACTTATATTCCACATAAATTTGAGTAACTGCAATGCGATAATGATGTCTATTCAATCTCCTATCTTCTTGTGAAATGTTTCTGCATCTAAGGCTTATTGACTTTTCTCATGTAGAAAACAAAGATATATTCAGTTGATTGACTCTCTCTCTCTCTCTCTCACACACACACACGTCGACAAACACTTTATGAACAAGAAGTTGAATTAAATTGTTATCAGCTTCTTTGATGTTTCAATGGTTATATACCACATTATTAGATAAAACTCAATATCCTTGGTTTGACTAGCATATCCATTCTTCAAGTATCCACCTTTTAAGTGTAGAATAATGATTGATTGGTTTTGAAGTGATTGAAAATTATTAATACCTTAAACGAATGATGAATAATTACAGTTTGTTGCTGTGCGCAGCCAGAATCAGTCACATTTTGGTGCTGGTAGTATAATAATCAGATTCGAGTATCTTATGAGTTACATGTTGATTTTATTTGTTGAACTTTCAACAATTTTTTGTGGTGCTGGAGAATGTGTAGCCCTGCATTTACAGTTTTTACAGCACACAGGAACTTGTTGCATTGTCTGGAGCTCATACTCTTGGAAGCAAAGGTTTTGGAAATCCTACGATCTTTGATAATTCATACTTCAAAATACTCTTGGAGAAGCCCTGGTTGTCTTCAGGTGGGTCACCATAATATTAGCCTCAACCATTTTATGCATTTGTTGTCTTTTTCTATGATCCTTTCAGTGTTTGCTTTCTTAAACAATTCACCAATTCAACATCTGATATCAGACCTAGTCAGATCTCATGCTTCTAGCTTTAGTCTCATTCATGTTCAAGTTATCTGGAAGAGACATTTGTACAAGTAAGAGAGGGAAAAGGGTGGGGCAAAAAGAGGCTGGCTCAGTTTGATGAGGAAATGTCAAGCTCTTGACACATTTTTTATATCCTATCTTGCTATCCTTATATTCTATGAAAGAGTAGATTTTCCTATTCTGCAATAGGAATAGACTCGTCAGATTCATTATATTCCATCTTTTTTGATAAAATATATACATTGCAATACCAACTTGAATCACTTGGTGTCTATCCTTATGTTTCGTTGATCTTCCTATGCCTGCAGCTGGGATGTCTGCTATGATTGGTCTTCCTTCAGATCGAGCACTTGTTGAGGATGATGAATGCACGACGTATGTATATTTCGCGTTTACTATTATCGTTTCCATATGTGCTTGTTCTGCTTGCATTTCAGAACAAATCTGCTTGATTGATGAACAGGTGGATCTCGAAGTATGCCAATGATCAGAATTTGTTCTTTGAGGACTTTAAGAATGCGTACATCAAACTTGTGAATACTGGTGCAAGGTGGAGAAGTACTTGAATCCATTAGAAAAGACTGTGCAATAGCAGATGATCAAGTCTTCCTACAGGTAATTTTGACTAGAGGATCAATCAAAATCAATTCCTAAGCTGAAATGTGGAAAAAGATTCAGCTTCTACCAACATCTATCCTCATCCAGAATGACATCCGGAAACACACATTATTGAAGGGACGCACAGAAATAGCAGAAATTGCAAAAGAGGCTCATTTATTTCAGAAACAGAAGCTGGCTAGTACAATCAAACCAAAGCTATTGACAATGTCCATCTTTTCGTACCCCCGGCCCATAAGAAACAGAAAAGGTGCAAAAGCATTCTTAAACAATCCCATATACAAATATACAACAGGACCATGGGCGTTCCATGGCCCAAAGATGTCCTGCTGTCAGATGGTGGTCATGTAAGGGACTTTTGTATTAGTAGTTGTCATATATGATCATAAAGGACGAGCCTTTTGATACTATAGAATATTTAAAATCTTTTGCATCTCGAGAAAATGTGAGATACATGTATCTTCTTTTATGTATAATGAAGGTTTTTTTTTTTGTTTTTCAATTTATGTACCCTAAGAGGAACAGGGTAAACACATTGTAAAATGAGTGCCCATTATCAGAACTTCACAATTGTCACTTGCCTTTTGAATTACAATACTTTCAAGGGAAAAAATTATCTTTTTAGCCGGAAGAGAGAGAGAGACTAGAGAGACTTCTCATCTTGTAAAACTAATGGCCCAATTGTTTGAAATGATTAAGGTATGTCTTATATATAATAAGATTATGAAAATTATGTGTTACTTCTTTTTTTATGTGGAGAATATACATGACAATGGTACTTCTTAAAAACGAAAAAAAAGGCTAATGAATTTGATATAGAACAAATTTAGATTGTTAGGAGATGGAAATAGTGTAAAAAGATAGATATATGGTTAAGCGGTTCTTGAAAATGATTGGTCATTTGACAAACTTCCAGCCATGATGTTGACATAATTAACGATTAGCTGGTTACCATGATTTTGATATAATTAACAATTGGTGGATTATCATATCTCAATTATCCGTACAAGATATAAATTGACTGTTGGAGGGATACTATTCCTTTTTTGACATACTCTCGCTAGCTTTCAAACATCCTACTATACCTTTGCTAATAGGGGTAAATTGGGCTAATGTGTTATAAAAAACAAATAAATAAATCCTCAGCATAAATATGATTATTTTCATTTGGAGTAGAAATCCGTTGCTCCATGCGCTTAACAAGTGTATTTCAAATACTCTATCACTGTATTTGGATGGATGAATTTGATTTCAAATTCATACTCCAAATCCTTTCCACTATTTGATAATTTTATTTTGAAGATGAAATCTTAAATTCATCTATAAAATGGAGTAGACTGGTTTAGAGAATTTCAAATCCATCCAATACATGAATCATTTGAAATCCATTCCTTTCAAATTCTTTCTCAAATCCAAATCCATCGATCCAAACACAACCTATAACTTACGGACTCTCTTCCCAAAAAGGAAAAATAAAATCCACATTCATATTTATCAATAAATATCATGTTTTTATATTTTTTTTAAAAACATAATTAACTATCAATAGTTTTACTTATTTTAATAGTTTTCATGGAGTGTGTGCCTTTCCTAATAAGTATATACTATCAAAATATCTATCTAGTTTCCATTTCAAGCTTTTAGTAACATAGCAAGAACTTCAATGACCCTCCTTTGTGGAGACGTCATGCATGCACAATCTTTTAAAGAAGGAGAAAACTTACACCCTCTAAAATATTTAAAGAAGATAATAAAAGGAAGAAATATGTCCACCAATTGGAGGAATGAGACGAAAAAGAAGAAGACAAGGGGCACTGAAAAAATAGGAGTGGGACAAAGAGGTGATTGAGGTTAACACAGGCCTCTTCAAGAGGGATGGCCTGCAGCCTATAATGTCTCTGGTTGTTGTCTTAATATATACTAATGCGACTTTTCAAAATCAAACGGATAAATACTGGCAGGAGGACTGGTGTCTTTCAACTTTAGGGACTCCCCTCTATCATTAGTCATTATCCATATCATTCAAACCAATTCTTGGTTCTAATTAAGCTAGATTCTATCTTTGTGGTCCAATGGAGATTAGGCTGAGGAGTCGGTGTTTGGCGATTGCAAATCGCATTCAGATTTCACGAGCAGCTGAAGTTGACGAAGAATCTAATCCCCCCCCTTTTTTTGTTTTTTTAAATACGTAAAGTAATCCCTCTAGCTAGGATTAGTATCTGTGTCATCATTCTAAACTGTTCGGACACTACCAGTCTTGTTTATGTATGAAGAATTCACGCAAGTCATTGTTAGGACGAGTTGATGTATGTGTCAGAGGGATAAGAAAATGGCATGACAAGAGGGATGAAAGAGACAATCGAGCTATGTTCCATGGCATATATATACGTGTGTGTGTGTGTGTTCTATATATATATCCTAAACCTACAGCGGAATCCCATGATATATTCGTGTATTAGGATATATGATTCATATATACATCCAAATCCAACTTCAAAAGGAGGGAGCCAAGATGGTCCTCAAAATTCTAAAGGGGTCTGCCGTATCATAGTATTTTGCGATGATTTGTGGATCAAAGTATACCTTTCGAATTAAGCATCAGAAAATACAGCTAGAACCCTTTTGTGCTTATCCTGTGCTTTCACAGGAAGTCTTTTGTGTGTGTGTGTATTTTGGGACAAGCACCTAGCTAGTAGAAATAAACATCAAGGAAAAAAAATGGTTGGGCAACTTTTTGCATTTCTGTTGTCAGCTAACGCTTCCTCAAGAGCAATATAGAATGCGGATATATATGTGTTGGGCCATTAACATGACATAAGAAACAGTCCCAGAGACATTAGACTAAATTACTTTTTGATTTTTCAATAATTCAAGATTTGAGTTTTCTGAAAAACAAAAGGCATTAATGTTTTTAACATATATGTGTAATGCAGAAAAAAAAGGAAGTGAACTTTAACTGTCTACCTTAGAGAAAATGTAGTTAATAATACCGTCCAGTTCTTCCTCTGGAAGAGTAGTCCTCCTTCAGGCTTCAGGTAATTGATTAGTGGAATCTGTTATTAGAGGTGCTTTAGCATGTCAATTCTACATTAGGGTTTGTGGCATAAATAATATGTCCATCTTTTTAATATACGTGTCTGATCAGGTATATAAACATGTAATTTGTACGTCGTTTTAGAAAAGCATACATATACACATGAGTGTCAATGCTACGACTAGATGTGTGCATTCATTGAGTTCTAAACCTCGAGTTCTACTTTTACAGCCATTAAATTAATACCTTTCTTCTGTTTTCCTCATTTATTTATGTCAAAACGTAAGAAACAAATATTATGCCAGAGGGCTATAATATTGAAGTGCAATGAAAGATGAAGTCCCTATTGACAAATGACACAATGCTCAATCCTGGCATAATGCAGCAAGGAGACATTAGTGCTTTATAAGTTGACAAAGAAAATACAACCACCCCAGTTCACAAGCAATTGAAGTGAGTAGCAAAGGAAGAAAGGGGTAGTGGGGCTTGTGTATATACTTCTTCCACCTGACAGGAGGCCCACCTTGGTCTGATTATAGATTAATTTTGTCTGGTAGACAAAAGATTTTGCTTTTAATCTTTCTTCATAGAGTTAAATGCGTGTCACTATTGGAAATTGAAACTTAACCAGCCCACTGAGGTCTTCTTCAAG
Source organism: Gardenia jasminoides (assembly GCA_013103745.1). Lineage (NCBI taxonomy): Eukaryota > Viridiplantae > Streptophyta > Magnoliopsida > Gentianales > Rubiaceae > Gardenia > Gardenia jasminoides. The sequence continues at coordinate 27,416,367 of CM023103.1, forward strand.
CAGTACTTTCATTCGGTAATCATAGTTTTATGTAATCTACACGATCATCATTAAAGATTTACTCAGATAAACACTGCAATAGCAAATCCATATACCTTGGAAGTTTGTATACGCAACTCCTCACCTTTTTTTTTTCTTCTTCTTCTTCTATTGAGAACAACAATTAATAATACAATGGCTCTCTTAATTTTCTTGTAAATCAAGAACCATCCCCACAGAAACCTAACCTTGATGCTGATAGGGGTAGTAAATATTCCTCCAAGCCATACAACATGTCACAATGGAGCTGGAAAATCCGTTCATTCCAAGTCCTAAACATCTCGAGTGTAAAATTGCTTTCTTCTTCCTTTTATTTTCCCCCTTCACTTCAGCATGCTTTGGCCGGGGGACAAGAAGAAAGAGTAAGTAAGAGTTTACTCTAGCTCAAGTTTCTCAGACATGAAACTTAATCTTAGACATCAATCTTAAGTAACATTACAATCCTTACATGCTTAACGGTACGGAAATTAACTTTAGGTCTAAGAGTTAAACTTTCATGCTTCATTTTTTCTTTGCAAAAACTTGATCTGAGTATGAAACTAAACGACCATCTCTTTAAAAACATGTATACTTTAACTAGTTTTGGTTTATATCATTCACATGTTCTGAATGCTTCCAGCAACTAAATGTACCTCGAGTGCTGGGGCAATTAGTAACAGGAGGAAGTCACGCGAAGCTATAATGAGTACTCCTTGAAATGTTTGCAGGACACCTGGCGAGCTAGGCTATCGTATATAGGTGTTAATCTATTGCATCGTGAAAGCTTGAGCTAAATTGGAAATCAATCTCTCATATTTCTTACTCTAGCATGCATTTAGAAGGATCCTATTATCTAAATTTCTAATTGAATATAGGGTTTGCCTGCATGAATTGTACTTTTCCATATAACCCAAGATTTCACAAAAAAAGAATAGGACGCATGATCAATTGGGGTGGCAATGGCATTCAATGGCCCTACATGAAAATCTAGCTAGAATGATACCTTCCCTTGTTTCTTGATGTTATACGCTATTGATAAAACGAAGAAATAAATGTGATTTCAATTGCTGTTTACGCACATTCTAGATTACATGTTGCATTATGTACCAGAAATGAAGAACGATTTTAATGACTCTTTTTAGGGTAACGGACCCTCCAGGCGAATAGCCAAGAGGCAGCATGACCCAAAACAGAGAAATACATTAATGTGGTGCATCATCCATTATCCCATCACCATGCCCTGTTTGGATTACTTGGTGTCCTGGGATACATCTCACACGTGGGATGCTGAGGAATGTTGGTGTTAACTCTTTAACTCTGTAAGACGGACCTACAGTCGATGCAGAACAGAGTTAGGCCTCTGAATGAATCACCATCGGGCAGTCGAGTTGATGGGAGGGATGCGACTGTATGTGTTTCTAACCTCAGCTGCCTCCTCCTGGATCTTCTCTTTCCTTGCAGGGGGCTCACATGCTTTGTTTCCTGCAGGGATCGTATTGACCACAATGCGTGACAAATAATATACTACTATGTGAAAAAAAATTGGAATGCTTTGGATACTTTCTTTGTCCTTTTCTTTTAATTTTTGTTTATTTTCATTCTTTTTCCCTTTAAGTTAAGAGCTAAGTGGTAAGGAATAATGGGAGAAAGGTACACCAAACCTGCATTACATAGTACTAAAACTCAACGATCCAAACATTCTTATATTTGATTCCTTCATGTCTTGATCAGTTGTATTGTGATCGCATTTTGACTAAGGCCTCATGTCCTGTTATTGTCAGCGATTTTCAGAACGCTCCATATGATACTGAATTCAGGTGCTCTGTTGAAGTTTCCTGTCCAAATTTCGATCCAATTTAAAACGACATCGTTGTATTAAGTCGCAATTTGAGTAAGTAAAATATGCCAACAGTTTTATTAAATAAAATGACGTCGTTTTAAATTGAATATAGAATTTGGACAAAGGATCCGAACTGCGAAACGGCTGGTTACCAGCATGTACTATATGTAGCTGATTACTTTATGAAATACCGCTGATTTTAATCCTATATCAAGAAATAGAAGCCCAATTAGAGGGACAGAAACTTCCCTCTCTACTATCCGCATTTTGAGGACATTAAAACCTCCCTCAAAAAAGTCGGTGTTCCTGTACTTCCAGTCGCCTATTTCTATGACCAATATTAGACTGATAATTCGCCCACTTCTGTGACCAATTTACAATGTGCAAGAGTCTTGTTAATGTTGCCATTTGTGGCTGATATTAAACATGGTTAGACTTTCTTTTATACCACAACAATGCCGTGGGACTTCAATTTCAAGATTTGCATTTTACAGCCTTTCATCTGAGAAAAAAAAAATTTGTTATTTTCTTGCTCGGAATCCTTTGATAGTTTTTGGGATTTCATCCATGCAGGACGTAGTCAAACGTCTGCAAATCATGTATCAAGTATCAACAACACGGGGAGTGCGTAAAAGGTGATGCTGCCTCCATGAGATTCCTTCTTTCAGCCAGCATTGATCACCAGAACAATTTACTGCAATATTAGCTAATGAGAATCGTGTAAACTACATATAATCCCAACTAACGCTGACTGCTGTTAATGATGATTGTACTAAAATCAGTAGCTTCGTCTTTCTTGTAGCTATGCACATCAAATATTTTTCTTCTTGCGCTTGTGCATGAAGCAAGGTTGATGATAGCTTGAGATGGAGCCAAATGTCGGTGCTCCCTGGCTAGACTAGCAGGTTTAACTTTTGAGAGATACCTGCGAAAGGATCATTATCATTAGTTAATCAATTAAACTTTGCGAGAAGTTAACTATAAAATATGTGGTCATTACTCATCTAATCCTACTAACCACACAATGAGCTAGCTACCTACTTCTTCCTTTCCTTTTTCTTCTTTTAGTCAGGCCAATCTTGCTCGCCTCTCGATGTCTCCCAGGGGTTGGAGGTCTCTAGATTCTATGTGAAAGAGTGGCCGTAGGCCCTCCATGGAACCAAAAGTTTGAAAATTTTAAAAAGAATAAGAAGAAAAAAAAAGAAGGCATATGTGTTTGGATAGTAGATTATTTGGAATAATTTGTTGAAAAAGATATTGTACTACTTTTTTGATGTGATATATATTAGATAAAAAGGTGGTTGGAATTTGTATTGATGAAACAAGTATAAATTTTTTAAGCAAATAAGATTGCCTCTCCTTTCTTGACCTTAGCCTATATTTTGAGGAATGTGCATTTGTTTACTATTTTTTGTCAACCACCAGCATAGTTCGGATACTGTATCTGCTAAAGACATATAGCTTCCCAAAAAAAAATTCAAAAAAATTGGTACGACAAAGACAAAAACACATATAGATAAACATTCGATACATCTATCGTGTCCAAATATTTACTACTGTGGTTTTATTTTTTTAAAAGTGGTTCATCTACAAATAAGGGGAAAAAATGAAACTAAAAAATGATGAAAGAAGGATAAAGAAACTAGGGTTGGGATTATAGGGAAGAGTAGAAGAGAATGGAAAACTCAACTTGTGAGATAGAAGAAAAGACATGACAACCTAGGTTCATCTTTTGAGAGTTTGAGAGTTTTGCAAAGACACGCGACGATATTGGGAGTTCATTTTGGCAGTCCTGCGGTTTGTTTTTAAATGTTCACACAAAGTTAGTTTCCATTTTCTTTTTTCTCTCTTTAAATCCATACAAGCCTAAGACACTCCAGCCCCAGATTTATGCAACAATAGACACATATATAACAAGCATGAAGTTTTTAAACTCTTTTTTTTTTTTTTCCCCCTTAGGTCGTAAGCTTGGTGGAGGAAATGGAAAAATGGGCTAATTGAGATGTGAGGTGTTGGAAAGGAGCCATTCGCAGCTCACATTCATCATTTGTATTTAATCACAACATCTTATGACATAGGGTTGATGCATGTCCTTGTGAAGGCACAACTTGGAGTTATTTGATTAAATCAAAATATCATGATTTTGCAAAGACATTATTGATTTAGTACGAGCATTGAAATTTTCAAAAAAAAAAATTTACTGCATTGGTGAATAAAAAGTAAGAATGAATATACTTAACCATGACCATCAATGACTTTGGCTAGAATAATACTTGGGATTATTTATTTTTTTACCTTCTGAGTCCTCTCCATACTCTTTCTATCCCCAATTGTATTTTTTTTCAATCTTTGGACGGTTGATTATTAGGTTGTTTGTCGATAAATGTACATATCGAAACACGAAAAGGCAATTGAAAACGTGTTTAAATCTTGTCAAGACCATCATGTTCCGCAGAACATTCTGAAACAATTGCATATGTGTTATTTCCATAACCAAAAGAAGAAAAGAAAAAGACAGAACAATGGAGTCAAGAATAATGGGAGGATGGAAATTAGTCTCTATCCCAAAAGAAATGATTTTAGTTGGTGGAGAGGAAGGAATCCAGTCTGTCACCAAAAAAAAAAACTACTATGGATGAACAGCTAAATAGACCCATTATTAAATAAAAAAAAAAACTGTTGAATTTCAAGAAACAAATCAAAATGGAGCATAATTTACGGGGCGGGAGTTAAATCGATCCCCTTTTAAACCTCACCTTTGATCATGCCACGTAGTCCGTCCCATAACGTGGCAGCATCGTAGAGGGCCTACGTTTTACCTGAAATACTCCCCAGTTTCCCCACTCTCCTCCTGACCTGGCTTTGAACAGATTCCAATTTCCAATAGTACTGCCACCAAAACAGCCAAGAAAAACTAAAAACAAATCGGAAGACAAAAAAGAATAGAAAATAAGTGGAAAAAAAAAAGAAAAGAAAAGAAAAGAAAACATCATTTCATTTTCATTTCAATTTCAAAACCACCAAAACTAAACCCATTTTCTTGATTTCCATTTTTTCTCTCACTCTCACACAGACACAATCTCTCTGCGTTGCCTCTCTCTCTCTCTCTCTACAATCTCTCAGATCTTTTGAAATCCACATCAAGAAAGATATGGACTTGTGATCATCTCTGCGTCCACTGGTAAGCTTAAAAACTGGTACAGTTCTATGCAGATGGGTTTTGTGGGTTTTGCTGCTTATGCAATACATTTGTTGTATCTGAAAATTTGGGGCATTTTGGTGGGGGGAGGCTGAAATGTGGATGTGGGTTTGGGTTTAACTTGAATCTTTTATTGGGAAAAGATTGGATCTTCGGGTGGGTTTGAAGATCTAGTGTAAAGCCTGCCTTTTTATTGCCTTTTCTTTTTTCCTGTTTTCCTTTTATTGAATATATGGTTTTCGATTCATTTTTGTTACGTTGGGTTAAAAATATTCAATTTGCTGTTTTTGGTATTGTTCAGTTTGTACTCCAATGGTTGTTGCTCATAGATTTTGAGGGAGCAACTTGGAAGAAAGGAAAAAAAAAAAGGAAAAAAAAAAGAAGCTATACTTTGGTGCACTTTACAATTAGATATTTTTTGGCTGTCAAAGCATTAACCATTTGTTTTAAAAGGTTGAAGCAACAACAATTGTGTTAGCTAACTTCTCTAGTGATTATGTTTACTCTGTTAGCTTAGCTAATTATCATAGAGAGGGCTGTGCGGCAGGACATATTTTCGCAGTCTAAAGTAAAGAAATCTCATCTTCGTTTATCCTTTTTTCTTGGTTTGTGAGTCAACAGTTTGGATCTTTTATTCTTTTGAAAGTCTTATAGGGATTATTCACTCTGGTTTGTGCCATCTGTTGGTGTTTTTGTTGGTGATTTTTAGGAGTGGCTGTTTGGTGACCTGCAGAGTTCGATGGATGCTGATAATCTTATTCATGTCACCGAGAATGGGATTGGATTTGAAAATGGAGTTTGCGAAGAGCTTCTTAGCGGTGAACAACAGGTGGCCAGCCATGAAGCCAATGGTGTCCCTAGTTGCAGTCCGGAAATAGGAGGATTAAACGCAGATTTTGAAGATAGCCTGAAGTTGAATGATGGTGAACACATTGACTCATCGGGGCTAGAGGTCAAGGAGGGATCACCAACACCTGCAAATAGCAATGCTACTGACAATTCCAAGGTAGGTGTTCATTCTTTCTTAAGTTACTTGATCCATGCTTATCTGGCATATTCTTTATGTTTACAATGACTGCCTGTTCTTTGGGTGCAGGGAGAGAAAGAGCTGTTGAGTTCAAAACCACACAAGGCTTTAGCTAAGAGTAAGAGCGGGAAACCCTTGAATACTCAAACTGTTTCTGTAACAGGGGTTAACAAGAGCAAGGATGGAAGAGATGTGCTGACTGCTTCTGGTGTTTCAAATGGTACGCTTGCTTCAGAGTCAAACCCTAAACAGTCATTTGCAAAATCAAAGAGTAAATCATTCAATGGGAGGCCGGCAGCACCTGCTTCAACCAATGTTAGCCAGTCCAAGGTAGATGCTGATACTGACATTATTCTGTTCTGTCATTCTGATTATTCATGGTGTTCCTTTTCTCTGGTAGTGAGCATTTGTTCTGATGTTCTGTCTTTAGCAGCAAATCCAGCAGCCAGATTTGATATCATCTACATCTGCTGCACGATCTGACCGCAACAGGTTTTTTTTTTTTTTTTTTCCTTGAGTTGACCATTAATTTCGCATAGTCCTTCAAGCTTAATGATGTTTACTGTCCAACTGTAACTCGCATGCTAGAGTTCATAGGAAGATCGTAAGAGGGCCCCTCCTATGAATCTTCTGACTTTAATTCTTTTCAATCTTAAAATTATTAAAGCTGTTATGTGCTGTTCACTTGTTATTTTCCAGAAATTAGCAAACTTTATTTCCTCACTGCAGGGAGAGGACTAAGCCTGGGGTACTGAAAAAGAGCCAATCAAGTAAAACTGAAGAAGTGGCAGAATCTGTGTATCCTATCTGTGTGTGTCTGTGATGTGTTTTTCCTTTTTTTGCCCTACTTATTGACCTCTTCCCCTTCATTTCTTTCTTTGCAGTTAGTTATTAAGGTTCAAACATTTCATTTCCTGGATGTGATTGAGAAACAAGTTGCTTGCATAGGTAGTATTATGAACGTTTTGTCCTTAATCCCTATACAGAAGTCCTGCTGAAGATGCAAAGCCTCGCAAAGTGGGTACTCTTCCAAATTATGGATTCAGTTTCAGATGTAATGAAAGAGCTGAGAAACGAAGAGAGGTTAGCTTTCCAAATAAGATGAACAGAAGCTACAGCTTTTACAGAATGATATTTTAGTGTTGATTGAGAAAAACATTTTATTACAGTTTTACTCAAAACTAGAGGAAAAGATCCAGGCAAAGGAAGCCGAGAAGACTAATTTGCAAGCAAAATCAAAGGTGAAATCTTTATGTTTGTCTTGCAATCCTTCAAATGGTAAGCAGTGTAATGACCTATTTCTGTATATTCTTGTTTCCATTCGGCAGGAAACACAGGAAGCTGAGATTAAAATGTTACGGAAGAGTTTGATGTTCAAAGCAACACCAATGCCAAGCTTCTATCAGGAGCCTCCACCTCCCAAGGCAGAACTAAAGAAGGTAATTTTGCTTTTAATATCTGTAGTAAAAGTATAAATTTAATGTTTTGAGTTTTGTGTTGGACTTGATTTATGGAGGAAGATACAGAGCAGGTTGGAATCTTTACGTGCATATGTCTTCAAGATCTGGTAGCAGTTGGAGTTGTGTTTGCTGGAATTTTACATGAATTGATGCTTCTAATCACTGAGCTTGTAGTCTTGTTACAGAAATTGAAATTTGTAAAAGTAATGCTACAGTACTGGGATGTAGAGAAATGCTAATGGTGTATGCCATTTGGGATAGTGATGTAGGACAAGATAGATAAGATCTTGCCTTACCAGCGCTAGCAGAAGAAAAGGAGGGAGGGTTGAGACTGTTTCGGGCTGTGAACAGTACCCGTGAACAGTAAAATAGGGAGAAAAGAGATGAAAAGAAGGGGAAGAAGAAAGGGAAAAACTAATCAAATAGAATTGAAATTTATTTTATCAATTCCTTGTGTCCAAGTAACATAGATACATAGGTATTTATAACTAAAAAACTTCCTAAAACTTCTCCTAAACTCTCTCCCGTATCTAAGCACTCTTAGAAACTTTAACTAGCCTTAAAACTCTAATAGTTGGAGGAAAAGTTACCTTTGGGATTGTGATGTAGGACAAGATAGATGAGATGTTGCCTTACTAACGCTAGCAGAAGAAAAAGAGGGTTGAGACTGTTTCGTGCTGTGAACTGTACCTGTGAAGGGTAAAGTAGGAAGAAAAGAGATGAAAAGAAGGAGAAGAAGAAAGGCAAAAACAAATCAAATAAAATCGAAATTTATTTCATCAATTCTCTGTGTCCAAGTCATGTAGATGCATAGGTATTTATAACTAAAAAACTTCCTAAAACTTGTTCTAAAATCTCTCCTATATCTAAGCACCTGTAGAAACTTTAACTGGCCTTAAAGCTCTAATACTTGTAGGAAAAGTTACCTTCTAATAAAAGGTTCCAATTCTAATAAAGGAATCCAATTACTTACCTAACAGGGGATTAAGACTTAACTAAAGGCTTAAATTCTAAATAACAATGAAATACTAAACAGAGGGTTGATGAAATAATTTTTGATTTTATTTGATTAGGTTTTTCCTTTTTCTTCCCCTTCTTTTCATCTCTTTTCTTCCTACTTTACTGTTCACGGGTACTGCTCACAGCCCGAAACAGTCTCGACCTTCCTTTTCTTCCGCTAGAGCTAGTAAGGCAAGATCTTATCTATCTTGTCCTTCATCAGATAGTTACCCTCCCTTAGCTAAAATCAAGCAATTTTTTGTTGGTGGTTGTTGCTTCATTGAACTGTATGCACACTTCATACTTGGTTTTGCAACCTTAAATTGGTTTGGCATTTAGAAATTAAAACATACATCTTAAGTGAGTAAGGTGGTTTGCAGTTAAGGTCTCAAAGAATAGTATTAAGAGCAAATCCTTTCTCCTTTTATCAGATGATGAATTTTGGAGATAGTTTTGAGTGTTCCTGACTGTACGCATGCAGAAATCAGGTTTTGTAGATTTCTTCCTCAAAATCCACTGAGGTTCACCCAGCTGAAATTCGCAGTTCTGCAGTGGTTCAGTTATGCTGATGTCTAGTATATTATATGTCTAGTTGATGAATAGGAAAGCAATGAATGCCCAAGGAAAGAGTCTAGTAAGTATTGCAAACCAGTGATTTAGCCCAATTTTAATATAATTGTTGCATAATTAGAATTGATTTTTCGGCCTTGTGTCTTTGGCACTAAAATGGGCCCTCTGTCATTTAAAAAATAATGGGCAAAATTAAATGGAATAAAAAAAAATACAAGTCTGCAAGCAGTTTGTCTGGTTTTGGTTTTACTTTCTAGAAGCCAGCTCTTCAATAAAGTCAACCAACCAAAATGCAGAAGCAAGAAATGCATTTGCGAAAGCTATGTATATTTTTGCAAAGCTGGGTTCACAATCAGACTGTTTCAGTCGCAGTGATTTACCTATCTTTAGCCCCTACTGAGCAAGGTTTTGCCTTGTTGCCCCTAACTTGAATTGGTCTCTCACCTTCGAATGTGAATTAAATGCAATTCCAGAGGAGCAGCATATGATAAAGAATAAGAACAACTGAAGGAACTGGTGTTGTGCAAAATCTAATTGAATAAATTCTATACTTGCAAGCATAGCGGCTTCTTGGAGCCCCATTTGCATGAATCTGTGTCATACTTGCCTCGAGTGTGGTGAATCATGGTGGCACAAGCATTCCTAGACACATTAGGTGAAAGGTATGTAATAGATATGTGCAAACTGTAGATAAACAGAACATGTGCTTGAACCACACTGAGGTTTGAGAAATGGTTCCATTTTTAAGTTTTCAAGGTGGAAAAAAATGAGAAAAGGTTTAGTTAAATGTTTATTGTGCTATATTTTATATCATGTTAATATCTTTCTTGCTAAAAACCTAAAAGAGTATAACATAGTTTGTATACTGCTTTGAGTTAGTGGTATTTATTTGAATTTGCATATTTTTGGTAATGTCACAACTGGTATTTTTACAAGTGGGCTAATGATTAATCAGCAGGGTAAGCCTTGCTAACATGTGAAAGGAGAACTATTGAAGATACTGCATTTGTTTAATGTCTTTTTCTTATTGCTGCTTTGTTGAATTTTTGGATGAAATCTACTTTTCCTTTTCTGAATTATGCACATGTTTAAGTACAGCTTGTATTAACATGCTGAAAAATGAAAAAGCAGCAATTACTTGGATGATAATTGGTTTTGTGCTGGTTTTTAATGGAAATGATTTTGAATTAGGAAGCTTCAGTTTTGGGCTTTCCTTTGGGTATGGGAAGTTTTCTACTGCCTATCACTAGATATGTGTAAGAGTTTTTTAAATAATGTGGACCTAATTAGAAAATGCCTTGGCCCAAAGCTTCCCCCCATCTCTGGGCAACTAACTTGTATACTATCGGTGGGAGTCTGTAATTTCTGGCCAAACCTTGATGGGCCTTCTCAAGTCAGGGATACTTCCATAAATGTATTTGCGAGATGTCCCCTTCTCTGAAACCATGTTGGCCAAACCTTGATATCATGAGAGGGATATCAAATAGATGGAGGGAGAGAGGGAGAATATATTGTAATGGTTGATCCTTAATGCATTTCAAAGGCACCGTTAAACACTCAACAAATGGGATACTTAATACATTTTCTAATTTTGGGGCTGGAATTACATGGAGCAACTTGGTAAACGCTAGAGGTGGGAAAGTCAATTTGTGGCTTAGGTTGTTTGGTCATTGGTGTTTAAGAGTCCTTTGACACTTTGTATAGTAATTTGAGGAGGGAAAGCACATAAATAGGAATTTTGTTTTAAAAGAAAGAGAATATAGAATCAGTTTGTCAAATTTTGATTACATTGTTGGTTACGGTATCATTAATATTTTGAGAAGTGTGTTTATCATGCTTTAAACTAAAAAGAAATGGTCAGCCATCTATCATTCCTTTCATTGTTTTCACTCAACCATGCAGATACCAACAACAAGAGCTAAATCTCCTAAGCTTGGTCGGAAGAAAAGCTCCCCGAGTAGAGTCTCTGAAGAAGAGAGTGATGAAGGAACACAGACAAGTAGGTTAAGCTTGGATGAGAAGTTTTCACAACATAACTCTGCCAAGGGACCTTCAATTGTGAATCTCAAGAAACCTCTGAGGAAGTCACTTCCTAAACTGCCTTCTCAGAAAACTGACTTGTCTGGTGAAACAAGAAAAGCTTCTTCCAGAAAAACTAGTATATCAAAGGAAGCGAGTGAAAGTTCTCAGGCAGACAATTCATCAAAAAGTGGAGCTGCAGGCGACGTGCAGAAGCAGGAGGAAACACCATTGGTTGAGCCAACCCAGACTCAGGCTGGTCCTGATGTTGAGCATATCGGTGAAGCTCAAGCTGAGGTAGCCTTGGTGAACGAGCCATAGCAGTGGAGCATTAAATATAGCAGCATGCAAGTCCAATGTATATTTATTAGGTTACCCTTTGTCCCATCATCTGCCTGAAAATTGTGCAACAGGTGTGAGTAACACTCGATTCATTTGATGATGAAGAAATGGTTGATATTGTAGTGATGGTTGTTGTCTCAATGTTTATAAGGGCAAGGTTTGATTGTGTAATATACTTCTGAAGGTTGCTGGATGTGATCCTTAAAGACAAGCAGGTTGATTGCAGCATTTTAAGGTCACTATTGGTCAATTTGATGCCCTCATGTTTCAACGTGCCCTAGTCCTGCCTAAGAACTGGGAAATTTTTGGCTTTGAGGATTCGCCTACTATTAGTTCAGATAAATGTATTGGCTTCTTTGATTTAAGTTTGGTTAACTCTGAATGTTGTATTGGCTGCTAACGCTGCTTTAATTAGCAACTGAGTATTGCTTATCAATGAAGACTGATTTCTGTTTGCATTTTAGTTTGGTCAACTCTGAAGCTTGTATTTGTATTGGCTGCTGTGACTTTCTCGAGGAACATTAGTCAAAGCTTCATTTAGAATACATCCCTTTCTGAACTCTGATACTTTCTTAAGCTCTAAAAAGAATAACGTATAGCAGCAAGTATTTTATTAAATTCCCTGTCGGAAGTAACAGTTAAAGCTTTGGTGCTAAAAGAAGTAATACTAGTTTAACATCAAGCTAAATTTCACTTGATAAGATGGCACTCACGGCCTCCCAAACATCTAACGGTCTTTTAAGATTTTGGAGTAACATATCAGGGGGATGGGCGATATGATGTGGCCAGCAAGCACAGGTGGTTCTTTCTGCGAGTAGTTACTCCAGCAATCTCTGTCATGTCTAACTCGTTGGGTTTGAGGCCATTTGGAAGATTCCAGTCAAAGTGGTAAAGCAGAAGAGCTAAAGGAAGCTCAACACTAGCAAGAGCAAATGAAATTCCCGGGCATAGCCTCCTTCCTGCACCAAATGGGAGATATTCAAAGTGATTACCCATAAAATCAATGGAACTGTTGTCAAATCTCTCTGGTATGAAATTCTCTGGATCATCCCAATACTCAGGGTCCCTTCCGATTGCCCAAGCGTTAATTATTAATACTGTTTTGGTGGGGATTACATACCCATCAATTTCACATTGCTCCCTGCATTCTCTGGGAATTAGCAAAGGGGCAGGAGGGTGTAACCTTAAAGTTTCTTTAATCAGTAATTTTAGGTATCTCAGGTTTTGGATATCAGCTTCTTCAATTATTTTCTTTCCCCTGAGGGCCGTCCTTATTTCACTCTGCGCCTTGGCCATCACATTTGGTTTCCGAATCATCTCAGCTAGTGCCCATTCCACAGTTGTGGATGCATTTTCAGTCCCCCCTGCGAACAAATCCTGCAAGAATGCGTACCAAAATGCTGTCAAATGACTCACAAGTTGGGAGCATAAAGAAAAGGCAAAAGCATAGACTTGGCTAGTATTTACCAATACAAGAATAAAACCGCTAGCTTTAGCTAAGTGGGCAAGGGAGAGAGAGACTTTCTGCTCTCTGTTCTAGCAGGCGAAAAAACTAGTTGGTTCACTTCATCAACAGGTTGAAGATTTTATGATAGAAAAGTAATCCGGTCCTCGTTAATCTGGAAAAAGAAGGGGCCAAAAAAAAAAGGGAAAAGAAAAGAAAAGAGTACGTACTACTATGACAGCTTTGATGTTATCGTCTGTGAGCTGAAATGGAAGATCACCCCTTTCTCTTACTCTTAGTAGGATGTCAATCAGATCTTCACGGCCGAATTCACCACCGGGCGATTTTGTTGTCGCCAAGTCATGAATGTGCTGACGAAGTATGTTGCTCAAGAGTTTGTCCTGCCTTTGCGCCGTCTTTTGGTGTTTAATCGTCAGCCTACCAAATAAACGAAGAATCTTATAGGATGGGAATAGATCAGCAATCTCCATGGTTTTGGCATCGTAAATTGTGGCCATGACTAGCTGCATGAAAGCAATCTGGTCATCTCTGCTTACTTTGCCAAATGCTGCTCTGCCAATCACGGAACATGTATAAATGTTCATCTTTTCCGCTATATCGATTGGTTCTTTACGCCCAGCCAGAGCCTGAATAGATGAAACGAGCTGCGAAGCCTCAGCCTCGCGAATGGGGCTCCACGATTGGACTTTTGTGGCGCTGAGGAGTTCCTGGATGCAAACTTTGCGCATGTGTCTCCAGTAGTCCCCATATGGGGAAAAAGCAATGTCTGTAGCCCCATACAATGCGATCTTGACTGCATGGGGTACTAGCCTGTTTGCAAAGGCAAGGTCATGACTTCTCGTAACCTCTTTCGCTACACGCGGCGATGACACCACAATAGCGGACAGGTCGCCGAGCTGTAGGTGCATTAAAGGTCCGTGCTTCTGAGCTAATTTTCTGAGAGCAAGATGGGGCAGTGAGCCCGCCAAATGATGCAGGTGTCCAATAATAGGGAGCTTCCATGGAGATGGTGGTAGCTTCTGGGCTGCTGCTTTGTGTCGCTTCCATTGCAGCAGCAAAGCTGAAACAAACGCCAGGAAAAGAAAGAAAGGAACGGAGGTTGGGGAAAGGTCCATTGGCACCTGTCGATCTCCTGTCACGAGTATGCATGGCTCCCCATTTTATAATATACTTGCAGTATCTATCTGGGACGATTGACAAATATGAGTGGTGGAGCCGGGCCGGCTCGAGCTCGGCCCGAATAATTAGTACTTAATTAGGAATCTTGTACATCTTGGGACCGGGCTGAGTTTGGGCTCCAAAACGAGTCTTGAAGCAGTTGTAGGCCGAGTTTGGATTTAAAGAGGCTCGATCTGATTAAAGTTCAGCCGACCAATTACGTGCATAAGCATGCTTCTTCTTCTTCTTTTTTATAATAACAATGATGCACGTTATTTAATAATTGCATGTATTATAACTTTTCATAATTCCTAATATACATAACGATAAAAATTTTATATGTATATTATATATTATTATGGATCGGCTGTGAGTTGGATCTAGGTCGAAAACTCTTATATTTTCATAGAGTTCTGAGTATGAGTTTCTACATATTGAACCGAAAGTCTGAACCTGAAAACCTAAAACTTCTTCTTCTTTTTTATTTTGTGAGTCGAGCTTGGACTTTCCAAAGCCCAACTTGCAAGTCTCCATTTACAGCCCTAGACTATTTACCAAACATTAACCACTTTCCTCCCTACTTCCAATATAGATTGGGAAGGAGGGATCAACATCAATAGAGTGGCCCGAAACACATAGTATTATTAAGTTTTGCGGCTTCAGTGGAAAGGTGACCTTACTAATTAATGTGGGCGTCTAAGTTATACACATGAAAACATTACACTGATTCTGGAAACTCATCTTCAAATTTGTGCGAACAAATTTTGATCACATTAACTGTTTAGCTACCACCTTTTTTAAGTGAAGTAGTGGTAGGTATAATGGATGAAGGAAACCAAAAATGGGTTTTTTTGAGTTTCATTGTCCCCTGTAGGCTATAGTTGAAGGAGTAAAGAGTTGTGGTAACACACTTAAAAACTCTTCTGTTATCTTTTGTTGTTGGAGACGGAAAGTCCCATTGGGTCGTTGCTGTAGAGAGTACTGTGATTTGGAACAATTACTACTTACCCATTGCGAGGATACTTGGGGCGTTTCAATATTACTGCGATGACTCAATTCTCTACCGTAGAATGGTCCTATTTATATTAGTCAAAACGTGCAGTTGGTCATAGTGATATTAATGGATATATAAATTTGAGAAGGGTTTTAGTGTGAAGGCTTCCTAGACCTCTAAACACCATTCTTTTTATTTTTTTTATTTTTTGATTTACTTAAATTCACAAAATCTATTCATTCCATTCAAATGCATTTGAGTTAAGAGTTTCTTAAAACATTTCCATTCAAATTTTTAATTACTTCAGAAGCTTCCACAGTGTAGCACACCAAACTGTGCGGACCTCCAAGTTTTCAGCGGATTGGTATGCATGTTTTGGTTTTACAATTTGAATTCACCACAAGTCTACAACTTTCTTGTGCGCTTTGCCTATTGACGAGCGGTAAAGAAATTAGCATAACTAAAAAGGCATTTTTCATTTTGATATATAAGATTACTCCTAATTTATCATGCACAATACTAAACAACTAGAATTTTGACCCGTGATATGCACGAGTTTGTATTTAAAATAATAATAATAATAATTAGTAAATTATTTGTAATAGTTATATGAAAAATAAGCCAAAAATCAAAAGTTAATTATTTTAGAATCTAATTTATATTCTATTTATGCGTCTTATCTAAAATATTAAAGTACACTAAAACATAGAGGAAAGGATTATAAAAATATTTAAAGAAATATCAAAAGCATGCCAACCATAATATTGTACTCCCATTACCTCTTCAAACGGCTTCTCTCCCCTCACAACTCTCCTCTTCTCACCATCCCCTCTTCACCACCTCTTTGACCCAATCTTTCCACATTCTTACAACCCTTTCTCCCACCTCTAAATCCTCACTTTTTTTTATCCTACCATATTCTCACCCAATTGTCCTCTCTCTGACCTAATTTTATAACATATTTATCTTCCATCCTACTATACTTTTCAACTATTTATAATTGTAAATGATAGCCTATTTGTTTCGATTGACCTGTTAACAAATATCAGTTTGGGTATGTAATTTAATTGGATTCAAAAATGTTTATATTTCAACTTCAAATTAGAAAGTTAATATTTAAATAAAAAGAAAAAATTTCATAACTTTCAGTATAGTTTTAAACTTTTAAAATATACTTATTTTTATATTTTCAAAATAAAAGCACAGGCATTTTTTTTTTATAGTATAAATTTGGATTGAATGTTGACAACTTTTCTTTTGAAATGTTTTTAGTTGATTTCATATTCATCCTCCACATTGAAAGATATAATTTCAAACAAAAGGGAAAAAAGAACCCATAACCCATAATTTTTAGAATATATTTAATTTTACCCCCCATAATATGAAACTATATAAACACAAGAATTAATCACAATACCTGTAATTATTGGCATCTTGAAATGCAATAAAGAACTAATAATATCTTATACTACCTACAACAATTGCCCAAAAAAAGATTTATTCATTTTTCTAAAAATGACATAGTAGTATTACGTATTTACATTGAAGAAAATAATAAAAATAATAATCAATTATATTGAAGATTATTCTTAGTGGTTGGATTTTACACTTTTATTTAAACCTAATTATAGTGAAATTTAGTTTAGATATATACCCATTGAGTAGATATAATTTACAAATAAATGTACCATATATTTCTCTTAAATTTTTTTTATGTCATTTATCCTTTTAGTTAGCATTACTGAGTTAAATAGTAAAATGTTGTTATTCACTATTTTAACTTTTAATAGGACTTGTGATGTTTTATTTTAATTTACCCTCCTATGAATAAACTTTACCCAAATTCCTACATTTATTGTACTACTTCTAACATTTGAAATTCAAAAGGCATGAATGGACATTTGATAATTAAAAAAATTCAAAATTCTATAATAAAAAAAAAAGAATAGGAAGTTAAAAGTCTTATGATTTAACCAATCTAAAAACGCGCCTTGCAATACATATATGATAGATTCAACAAACTGAATTCGTGTATATATATATATATATATATATATATATATTTATTCTTTAGTTGCACTTAACTTAAACTTATTATAAATATCATCTAAATATTTAGATATTTTTTCATATAACACAAGTATATTAAAAAGGATGTATAAATAATAGTGCACATATGGATATAAATAACTAAACGTGCGCTTTAATGTTTATTTTTTGGAAGTATTTTTTCAAGAACTTTCTTACTGCAAATATTTATCTGAAACCCATTTCAAAATGTTCGTTCATATAAAACATCAAAGTGAATAAAATTTCACAAAATTTATATTCCAAATTCAGTTTTTCTCCAAAACCATAATCCCAATCTTAAATGCTGGAAAAATGAGAAAATGAATCATGAACGATGAAAAAGTTGAAATGTAGGACCACAGGGTTATTAAAGGGCAAACTAATGGTTGGGGTGAAATTTTAGCTGTAGGATGAAAGGAACAATTGGAGAAAAGCGTGGTAGATAGAATCAGAGGTAGATGGGTTGTGGGAATAGGTAGGGGAGGGACCTATTAGCCTATCAAGGACAAGAGAGGTAAGGCATGCGAGGAGGAAAGGATTGTTATAGCCTATAGGAAGCTGGGGCTGCCCGATGAAGGGAGGGTTGTGTAGGAGGCGATTACAAGTAGCATCATAGGTTAGGAAAGTGGTGAGAATGAGGAGTTAGAGAGACAGTGATTATATATTCGCTTAGCATGCGATTATATATTTGTTTAGTGTGTCTTAACTTTCAGTGTATTTCTTAAGCTATTTTCGTGCATTTTGAGAATCTTTCAATCTATTTTGGATTTTTAACATAAGCTATTCTAATAGAAATTTACACTAAAATAAAACTCTTTTATTCATTTTAAAATTTTCTTTTCATATTACCTTATTCCTATAAAATAATATTATCATTTTACTTTCAAAATCTGAACTTATTCAAAATGAAGGGTATTGACAGGTTCAAAATACTTGCGGCCTCCATAACTTTAATTTTCAAATGAGTAAAAATCATCATGCGATCATGTGATAACCAAAACCAAGAGTTTCCAGCACAAGTAAGCATTCACTTATTACAAAACAGATGATATGTCAAACAAAAATCCCAAATGGATGAGAAAGAAGGTATATCAAGCTATCATTCTCTTCATCTAAGTGTTGAACTTTTGCTCTAGTTGTAATATATGTGGCTTTGGTGTAAGGCTAAGAAAGAAGGGTATTAAGGTTCAAAATTTTAATTTTTCTGGTAAAAATCATCGTGAGATCACTATGAAAAAGCTGTCATTCTCTCTGAAGTGTTGAAACAATATTTTTCCCTTTCGTAACTGTCACAAAATTAGACAGCATTTAAACTTTTATCGGCTTGTAATGTAGGCTTGGGATAGGTTTGAGAAATGAACAAGATAGTAAAGGTCCAAAAGCAATTCTTCCAAAAGTTTTGAACCTGTGATCACTTCTGATAAAATTACTGCCCATGTAAATCTTTTCGGCTTTCCAACCCTATTTGCAGAATTTTCATTCACTTTTGCTGCAACATGATGCTTCTTAATTGTGATACTTGAGCTTTTTCTCAATCTCTTTTTTTTCCTCCTCATTTGAGAACTGAACATTTCCAAATCTTAAGCATATTCTTAATCATTTCTTCTTTCCAACTGCCTTCTCCTTTCTTTCTTTCTTTCTTTCTTGTATTCTCTATTTTCTTTCTTTTTTCTTTTTTTTTGACAAGTAAACAATCCCTCCAACATTTTTTCCACTCATTGATTTCATCAAAGATCAGCAATTTGCCTACTCAAACTCCACCTAATCAACCCCAACTCTTGAGAACTTTATATTTTCAACTCTTGAGATTTGAGCCTTCTTAAATCTTTCTTTCTTTCCATCTTCATTATTTCTTGCTTTCTTTTTTTTCATTCTTTTTTTTTTTTAATTTCAACTCTTGAATTTTAGGGATCTGATACATGGAAGCTCCTTCAATATTTTTGTCCTCCTTGATTTCATAATAAACCAACAACTTCTCTACTCAAACTCCCATCAAATCTCCCACAAACATTAACCCCAATGTGGGATGCGATCATTACGGGGTTTACAATGAAATAAATTATTAACTTTGAAGGGTTAAAGGGGACAACGATTACATAATTTTGGGAGAATTATAGTTTTGGTTCTCAATGTTTGGCTCATGTGCTAAACTAGTCCCTAATGTTTCGGCCAAAACGAATTGAGTCCCCAAACTTTTGGTAAATTTAGGACAACTAACGGAAATGGAATGATGACTAACAGTCAACATCAAATTGCCATTAGTCAATAACTTTGCTTTACACTTTTGGTCCCCAATGTTTTGATGTTGATTTAATATCTCTCCTTAAGTTTTAAATAGTGATATTAAGGGTTTTAGTATGAATTGGGATACAAATTAAAATGAAATAGTATTAAATGGGGTAATAATAATTCTAATTAAATTTCTTTTTGTTCTTTTTTTAATTTTATTTTATTTATTCATGTGAATAATATCATATATTTCTTTTCTTTTACATAGGCTAGTCTCAAATTTGGTATCATATATATATATATATATATATGTGTGTGTGTGTGTGTGTGTGTGTGTGTGTGTGTTATTGTTTCTCACTATTAATAATTAATTGATAATAAGTATTATTATTTTTTAATGATAACTAGAAATCTTAATTAAATATCTTTAAAATATAAGAAAATATACTTTTTGCAAACCAAATTGATATTTTCTTTTTGACATTTTAAAAGGTTATAAATTGAGTTTAAAATAAAGTTAACATTTTATACACACAGTATGAATCACTAAATGATTATCAAGGTACATAGATAATAAAGTAAATACTTTAAAGCTACAATATTGAGTCATTAGATTCTAATTAGTAGGAAAGTTAAATGTTTTATTTGTTATAGCACATATTTCCCTATCTTTCTTAGCAAATATCTTTTTTTATTTTTCAAATTTATATTCTTATGAATTATAATTTTCTAATATGGTGGTACAATTAGAAATTATTTTTTAGGTAACTTATTTTTTTGGGAGTAAACAAAGTGGTTTAAGAGTATTTTTATTTATCAAAATGAGCAAAAGAGTAGTTTAGAATTTTTATAAATTCTGTTTACACAAATAACAAAAGTAAGAGGTAAGTGATATTTTTAAAACTTTAGAGGTGTCAGGTGATATTAAGAGAAATCTTAGGGGAGGTTTTTGATATGATCCCTTATTCATAAGATGCTTAAGTGCAATAATGGATAAGTCAGAGCGCACGGCCCGGGGGGATCGATGATAGCTCAGAGGTGCAAGGTGTAATTAACACATTTTATGATACTAAAAATCCATGGTGGGGATAAAGGATCGCATCAAATCCAACAAGTTGGGGAATCTCAATCTCCAAGTCAAATTTCTGGTGATGAGCCATGAGTGGTTGGATTGAGGCTAATCCAAAGGGATTTGTCCTCAGTTTATTATTATTATTTTTGGATTGTTTTAAGCTTCTATGCAGAGCAACCACTCATTATTTTATGTGATGAAGACATTAATTATTGAATCCTGGTAATGATCAAGATCAGCGACGGGGTACATGGGCAGTTCCTCTAAATTTCCAGCTTCATCTAGTGAATGTGAAAAATAATAGCTAAAAAAAAAAAGAAAGAAAGAAAGAAGAAAAAAATTTCGACATCAAACTATTCAATTCTTCACTTTCTTCTCTCTGTTTTTTTTTTTTTTTTGTCCCCCCCTTCTTTAATGCAACTTGACTTAAATCGAGAGGGGATCAGCCAGATGACCTGTTTGTGTGGTACAAGCATGTGAACGAATCCCTTGTATCCACTATATCTGAGTTTTTAACTCTTTTGACCGAAAAAACAAAAACCAAAAAGAAAAACTCTTTCCTGGGCTTTTAATTTAAGTTTTCAACTACGCAGTTGGCATCAATATAAAAATTGTAATAATTCTAATCTAATATTAACGATTGTGTTTCTGAGAGGAGGAGGAGGGCGAGGAAGGAGGAAAAGAAGAAGAAGAAGAAAACAACCTACCTTGACGATAAATTGTGAAGAAAAAGATCAGATTGTTAATGCCTATAACGATGTCTTAATTTGAAACCTTCACCTAGTATTTTTATTTTTCCCTATCTTTTGTAATCTTTTTTTTCCCCCCTCATCTTTAGCATTCTTAGTTGTAGACGTCCCCGCAATCGAGTCAATTTTTATTTAACCTAAAATATTGCAACTGGTAACTTCTCAAAATTCCAAATGCTTTTTTTTTTTTTTTTGCACCCAACACTTTTGACATGCTATTTGCATCATCCGACGCAGATGCATGCACTCAAAAGACTTTAATTACGAACGGTTACATGCACCTAGCAACGTCACCTTCAGTCCAGTCCCATCAATGCCCCCAACCAACCCGTCCGCGACGCCTTTTCTGCAGCCTCCTGGAAATTACATGACAAGATTCAGTTAATACTTCCCCAGTTTTTATGTCCGCCCTTCTCTTTCTCCCTGATTTATGCCCCACCTTTAGCTCTCACAGTATTATTCCATTTCAGCCATGTGTTAGAAACAAACTAACCGCACCAACCTCAAGAGAAGACTCTGTATTTACTAACATAAATGAAGATTTTTATTTATTGCAACAGATCCATCACAAAAAGTATGAATAGTGAGCTCAAAACATTTCTGTTACAGAAGCATGATGGTCGCAGGGGACAGTTCCTAAACAAGAGAGGCCTGCAAAACTAGGGCTTGGGTGAAAAAAAAAAAACAACTCTGACTACCAAGAGTTGTCGTGGCAGACCGGAAGAGCGTGCTGCCACGGCCAAAACCCATGAAAACGCAAGCCACTGATGCCCAAAAACTGCCAAAAGCAACCACCACCATTACCACAAGGGATCAAAGCTCACCATGAGAAAACAGAGACCCAACCAACGCACGCAGAACGCAGAGGCTGAACGACGTGGAAGACTCGGAAAAACTGAAATAGACAGACCTCAACACTACTGACTATAGACATCGTACCATAACTTAGCCCAAGCACAGCATGCACAGTACCAGTGCTAGGCTCGATATTTAAAACACCACCATAAGGTAACACCTGCCAACAGAAAACTGATCCATCCAACAGAACCTCTAGATCCAGAGCTCAGCATCTGTATTCTCAGCGAAGTATGGTCAACAAAAGTAGAGACTCCCAATACGGGGCCAAAATCCTTGAAACAGCTTCCCTCGTGCAAGGGAAACTGCAAAAAAAAAAGGAGAGTAGCTGACCACGTTCACTGGAAAAAGGAGCTAAGGACAATGGACCATAAAAGACCTACTATAATGGACTCAAACTAATGCAGCTGCAGACAGCAAGTTACTTAACCAGTAAAACTTCCACCATACGTCCACTAGTTCACGTCTACAAACTTGATACTTGACTAGGTTTTTCAATTTTTCCCCCCCGCTTAGAAAAGGATATCACACCTCCAAAGTTGCCCAGCAAGCAAATCAACGGCACTGGACCTGACTCCATAGCAGTGCTGGATGTTCAAACCCACCAGCGTCTGGCCCAATTTCTCCAGAGAAAGCAAGCTTCTGTTCGACACCGAAGTGCAACCTGACAGGGATAGGATTCGCAAAGAGAGCTGATCAGCACCAGCCAGGGCTGCAATGCCAGCGTCTGTGATTCTGCTCTTGGAAACATCAAGTTCACCTAGCAACCAGCAGTGCTCTGCAAGTGCAAACAGGGTTGCATCAGTGATGCACTTGCAACCATCAAGATTCAACTCCTCGAGGGTACAGCCATGGACCTTAGCAATGGATGAAGCAACTTTATCTGTCAAATTAACACATCCGCTCAGGTTCACCTTCACCAAACCAGCTTCAGAGCTCTCAACAAGTGGGAGAAGTCCCTCATCAGTAATCCCACCAAGTGCGCTTAGTTCAAGGTGCACCAGATTTGGGCAGAGTTTTGCCAGGGTGGAGAGACTAGTATTACCAAATCCAGGGCAATTACGCACAGAAAGAGTTCGGATAGAAGAGGGAAGAGCCCCAAAATGAGAGCCAAATACTGGGTCCTTAATTCCAAAGCAGTTCGCCAGTGCAAGAGCCTTCAACTTGCCACAGGAATTGATAAGCATGCCGAAAACCCCAGATTGTGTAATCCTGTGGCATTCATCTAGTTGAAAGATCTCAAGGGAAGCAGCAGCTTTGACAAAGGAAACCAGTCCATTGTCTGACAAAAATGCACACTTCTTCAGGCAAACTCGCTTCAGATTAGGGCTACCTTTACCCACAGCTTCAAGCCCTATATCAGTAACCCCTTGGCAGGCAGTCACCAAAATGGACCTCAAGTTCAACAAACCCTGACAATTACCCATTACCCAAAAGCCCCTCTCATTCACATTTTGGAGGCCAATCAGAGTGAGGTCAGTCAACGCATTCCCATACCTTCCAATAACAGCAAGTGAGATGTCACTTATGTTCAGAGACTCGAGCCTCACCTTTGTCAGCACATTACCAGCTTTGGAAAATAGACGAGCAATCCCATGATCCCCGACAAGGGAGCAGTTTTTGATTGTGATGGACTTCAAGCTGGAGCAGTAATGACCAACAGCCTCCAAGCTTCCATTCCCAATGTTTGGGCATGATTCAATGGTCAGAGATGTCAGATTGGGACAGTTCTTTGCAATAGCCAGCAAAGCCATGTCAGTAATTGCATTGCAATGAGAAAGGTCAAGCTTCTCCAGTCTGTGACATCCATTGGCAATTTCAATCAGCGCCTCATCACTAATGGCATGTGTGTTCCACAAGGACAAAACTCTCAGAGAAGGGCAACCATGAGCAATGGCCTTGATGCCAAAATTGGTCACCCCACGGCTAGAGTTGCTTCCTCGGATGGAAAGCTTGCCCAAACCTCCACGGCTTCCAGTTCCCACAGCAATAGCAGCAAGTCTGACATCTGTAGCTTTCTTCCCTTCCAGACATCTTGAAAGATGTCCATCCTCAACTGTATCCAGACATTCAGCTTGCAAAACAGGCTTGATGCCCTTGGAATTAGCCACCTCGCCCTTCTGGTCGCAATCCATTGATTTCTTGGCCCCAGATTCCTCAGGCTCCAGGGATTTTGGGCCCTCTTTGATGCATACTTCATCAGAGCGAATGCTGCTTAAAAGTGTGAGCCAGCGTTTGGATACACAAGCACAGGCACTTTTCTCTTGACCCCCCTGTAGACGCCTGAAGACCTCAAAGAGGCATTCATCTGGAAGACCTTCAATGGAGGGCTGCTTCTGCTCAAACCTTTCTCCACAAAAAACATATGGGGCATTGACACGAGACCTCTTGCTAGGTGGAAAAAATACATCCACATTAGGTCCAAGGGATAAAAAGAGACTTGACTCCTTGGGATTTGGGTATTTCGACCCCCCAGGAAAAAAGTCCTTGTTACCTGCAAAGAAAAAGCGGGAACAAGATCAGCCATAAGGTGAAAAGAAACAGTCTCGCCGACTAACAATTTCTAGACAACTCTTCAGAGTTACGGATCCAAGCAGCAAAAGGGAGAGAGATGTCACAATGAATAACTGTATGCTCTAAAATCCAAAATCACCAGAGACAACCAAGAAATGACTTGTATATCCCATCCTTTTGCCTTATGAAATACTTTAATTTCCACCATACTCAAGTCCAAAGATTACGAAACAAATGAAAGACGATATATCTATTGAAAGATCCACCCAACTTGAGAATTCAGCTCAGGCATATGTGCGTAAATGCATATTCTCTGTGACTAAACCTCCATTTTCAACTAGTAAAGATGATATATTTGAAACACAAATACTGAAGAAAGTCAATCAACAAATGTAAAATAAGAGCAGATGCTATAAAGCCATAACAAAGATAAGAATAAAAGAGAACAAATCCCCTTAGAAAGCAAAAAATGAAAGAAATTGGGAGAATAAAAGTCCATCACTCCGAGCATCAAATAGAAGCATCAATCCATTTGTAAAATGTTCTCACAGGGTCATGATCTATTGCAACTAAATCGAACAAATCGATTATAACTCGCAAAAAACAACAGACCCATACAAAATCCCATGTATCAAAATCTATTCTTTTTCGCTTTTCCATTTATATTTTTCCCTTAGCATATATTTATAGCAGAAAAAGAGAACAATTCAAGAAATAAAATGACAAAACAGAAATCGATATCTCAAATTGAAGCAACCAAAATGAAACAGCTCAATTATAGGCGCGTGGTTGTGTCTGAACATAGCATAAAAAGCCCCGAATTTTCTCAACTAAAGAATCACATAAAGCTAAAGACGTGAACTTTAACATAAACCCATAACAGATTAGAGGAACTTACCACTGAAATCAAACACTTCAGACATGTTGCCGAGCAAAGATGGTCAAATCCGAACTGTCGTTGAGGCCCAGAGACCCCTCTTCCGAAAGCAAAAAGAGCAAGATCCACCAGAAACAAGACAACCAGTAAAGCCCCAACAAGCAGTGAATGCATCAGCAAACGCAAAAAAAATAAAGAGCAATCAAAGGGAGGAGGAAGAAGGTGCGGTCATGGAAAAACTGAAAGCAAAGCAAAGAAAAGAAACCCTATTGGAATAGGGCAAAAAAAGGGAGAGGAAAAAGGGAAAGAAAAGAGATGAATGAAGAGTGGGTGGAGAAGGTTACAACTTACAATACACAAATACAATGAATGTAATGTGTGAAATTGGGCGTGTGACAATTATCTTTTGTTGTCAAGGTGGGCTCCATTTTCTTTTTCATCATTATTTATTAGATCCCATATCTAATAATAGGTAGTAGTATAATATTGGCAGGAGAGAGACTTGAGGAAAGAGAATTGGTATACATGCAATGAACCCAAGCACAAGTTGGGCATTAATGCTCAATGTTCAATGTTCCTTATTATTTATTTCTGCGGTTTTTCAAACATATGCCAAAAGCAGTGGTCCGAAGATCGCAGGGGCTGTTAGTCGCTCGACTCACAGTTATCGCAGGGTTTGATGTCTCGCCTACTACATTACACACGGAAGACCGGTGGTAAAGAGCACACCCAATCTAATGTAATGTGTGTGCAATTTACTCGCTCTGTGATAGTGTTACTGTTTTTCCAAATTGTAGCGCAAAGGGTTGGATGTAGTTCAAACAGGATTAGTTATAAATCATAAAATGGATGCAGATACCTGTGATTTATACAAAAGAGGAGTCTATGGCTATATGAGTATTCAGAGCACTCCACAAGATTTGTACACATACACCACATCACTATTTTTGAGAATTATTTTTGAGCATATAGATCGCACGCACTACCAGAACTGTCCAATGTACACTGGGAGTTGCTTTTTAATGAAAATAGTTTCATGATGTTGAATAACTTATACCTTAGTTTACTATAACGAGAAATGTATGCAGCTGGAAAAAAAAAATATAGCAATGGATCAATTTGAAATGTATATTTTTTGGGTGTTTTATGTATTTAAGGGTTTGGAAAATATTTAGATAAAACTTTCTTTTTTTTATTTTCTTTTTCTTTTCCTTTTCTTTTTTTTTTCTCCTTCCTTTTCTCTCTTATTTTTCCTCATCACCATCGGCGCCAACCCTAGAATTTTGCTGCCGACTTTTTTTTTTCCCTCTTTCTCTCCTTCCCTCCCTCTCTTCTTTCTTCTCCCCTTCCTCGCCACTCTCTACCCTCTCTTCTTCCCCTCCCTCCCCCTTCTCCTCTCATGACCCCCGCCCTCCTTCCCTGCCAGATTTGGTCCAGATTCGACATAATTTAGTGGACTAGATTTGGCGCAATTTGATCTAAATCGATCTGGATAGACCGAACTAGATAGATCTAACCAGATGCGATTTGTCAGATCTAATCTAGATTTCAGTGGGCAGGGGTCGCGAGGATTGGAGAATGAGAAGGGAAAGAGAGAGGACAATGAGGAAAGAGAGTGTGGTGGGAGCGGAGGGACGGAGATATGGAGGAGAAAAGGATGGAAGGAGGGAGGGAGGAAAAATGAAAAATGAAAAAAGAAAAAAAAGGGAGGAAGTGGGTGACCAGTGCCGGCGCAGTGGTGGTGGGTTGAGACAGGAATGGATGGTGGTGAAAAGGGATTGAATGTGTACTAAATATTTTAAAATGTGTATTTTAAAAGTTTTGTGTTTTATGAGGTTCCTACAAATAAAGCTATTAAAAACTTGAATGAAAAAAATAAGGAAAAAAAAACAGGGAAAACTAGGGGTGCCAAGCACACCGAATGTTGGAGTAGCACGTTAAGTAGAGTACCTGAAAATGCACTGCTTAAGGTTTCTTAGCCTTAGCCTTTTTTGCTTTCGAGATACTCTGTTTGACGATGAGGATTGTATTTTACCATGAGCATGGTATTTAAGGACATCATTTACCATATAGAGAGATTACAATGCTCGAATTAATCTGTAAAAATGTCACTTTTACTTACTACCTAATTGAATAATGATTAACAAATTCATTTGCCAAAGATTATTTACCATATAAACGAGTTTGAAATATTGTTCCGTACAATAAATTTAAATTATTTACCATATAATCGAGTTTGAAATATGGTTGCTTACTATAAATTTAAATTGCAGGTCACATATTAATTTAAAAACAAATTACTTACCATATAATCTAAATTGCATTTGTCCAATGTGATATTGCTTACTGTGTGTTTGATTTACAATTAATGTTTTAACTTGCAAGCTAAACATTATTTGTCATATAGTAGCAGTACAAATGTAAGTTTTCACACTACTTACTGCACTGATGTTGTAGAGATTTTTTTTACATTAATGGATGCTTATTACTCTGATGTTGTGTGTGTGTATTTACACATTAATGGATCTAATTACATGTCAAAAGTGCAAAACATAAATTCAAATATTGGATGGAAATTAATTGTTAGGCGTTAGAACTTGAGAGAATAAGAGTTAATATGAAAATAAAATACAATGTACACTTCTATTTTTATTTTTATCTTTTGTAGTAGGAGAGGGAGGGGCGGGATTTAGACATTATTATAATTGGATCCACTCTTTGCTTGCTATATTATCGAATGATGACTTAGCATTATAAATTGGATAGTACAAATTCTCGAACTGTGGAGCATAGTTGTTACAGTTCAACCGACTCAGTAAATCAGCTCCAAATTGGGTTGGGTTGATAGTTAAACCAGTTGAAAAGTCAATAAGTTATCAATTTAAAATGTGGAAACAAAAACCGGCTGGTTCAATCAAACATTTTCAATAATTTAAATAATTTTTTTATTGTATAATGTACTTACCAATTCAACCGGTTGGTCGCGGTTGAACCACACTCCATTGAGCAATCCACTTGCCCAGTTAATGACCGATTTGGATTTTATAACAATACTCTAGTTCATGTCTTCTACCATTGGGACAAGTCCAACTGGATCATCGAAAAATCAGAGGAGACTATATCATCACCAGACTAGATAGGTGCATATTGCACCTGTTAGATCTTTTAAAAAGAATGTAATTTTTAAGTGGCAATTATGGAAGGCAAGGATCGAATGCCAAATCACCTAAGTGACTTGGTTCTATCCTTGGGATTTCAAATTAGTAATTAAATAAAGGTAGCTGTGTGGGATATCTTTTTGTTCTCTGAGTACAAAATTATCCACCCTATCAAAATTTTTGATAAGCTTGTGACAATTTTCGATATGGTACATTGTGTGTGTGTGTGTTCTAACATTGTGAAAGTTACTCAAAATGTTTATGTACAAACTTTATAGCTTTCAACCTTTTAAGTATATTATTCAACATTTTAAATTCAAAAAGAAGTTTCAAATTGAATATTGTCCAAGCAAATGACTATCATCTTTAAAAAGATGGCTCCTAACCATGCTTTTCAAAAATTTGAACCCTCGTTTGGTATGCAGGAATGTTCAGAATAGAAAAATCTTTCCACCCAAAATACATTTCCATCCAAAATGATGGGAAAAATTTTTATTATTCCAGGGTTTGGTTGACAAGTCAGAATGGAATGTTCACTCAATTTTCAATATTTAATATAATTAATACTTAGATGTCAAAATAGATTATACTGAATACAAATTTAACTTAACTGCCCTGTATTAGTTTATAGGATGTAATATGCATTATTATTTTTTTATTTGTTCTATAACAGTATTTGTCTTTTTAAGTGAAATTTTGATATTTTTACTTCAAAACAAAATGAGTATTGATATCAAAATTTGTCAATTGTAATATTTGATTTTATTTTAATATATAGATTTCTAAGTTAAAATTTTACATTCCTAGAAATTATGACTAGCAACATAAAATATAAATTACGTGAAGTCAAACAGTTATAATTATTTTTAATCTATTTTCAATTTTAATAAGATTCAAGAAAAATTATTGCACAATTGTTAAAAAAAAATTCAAAGAACAAAATATCTTAAAACATTTGTTTCCTAGTATAAAAAAATTATTTTAATTACAAGAAAAATTAATTATTATAAAAAATTGCTTTCAAATATTAATTGAACATAAAAATAGCCCAAGATATAATCATGAAATGTAAAAATTTATGAGGATAAATTTAACATCCTACTATATAGGCATTTTAGGATGAATGTGGAAAGAGATATCCCCAAATTTTCTTAAGGAATGGGATTTTAGAAAAAAGTGGGAATGACCATACTAGGTGAAATGGACTTTCCAACTTAAATGAATCATGCCAAATATTGGAATGAAATGAACTAGTTAAAAAGGCTTTCCTTTTCAGGTTATTCTGACGTACCAAACATGGCGTGAATGTTAAAAACACAAAAGTTAAACTGACAAGATAAAACTAGGGTAGTGATTTGACAAATGTAAGTGCCTAGTGATAAATTCAAAACAAGTTGAAGAAACTGCAATAGCAATACAATTATAAACATAAATAGAGGGCCAAAAGAAAATTTTGATACATAAAATTTCTAAAACTTAAAAGGCAACAAAGATTCAGTGTGTGTTTGATAAAATTGAAATCTGAAAACTAAAATTTGAAATATGAATCTATTAAGTTACGTATACTGAATTGACTGAATTATTAAATATTAAATCTGATACATTTGAATGCATATCATATTAAACGATAGATAAATAGTTTATCACTTATTTTTTAAAACAAGTTCTGTCTAAAAAATTCAATGTCAATTAATTAATTCAATTTAGATGTTTTATTTTGATTATCAAATGCGTCTGAGTATATTAAAATTTGAATCCATTAAATTTAAGTGTCGAACTAAGTCATCGAACAAGGCTTAAACTTAGAAAGGTTCACTACATTCTGGGAAAACGAAGAACCACATCATCATGCAAATTCATGGTGCGCATGAACTTTTCTGGAAGGACTTCAAAAATACAGTAGATCCCTTTGCTAAATATCCAATAACAATTTGCATTACCTTGGGATGGAATGGAAGTACAACCGCTGTATTGATTGCTCCTAAAATGTCAAGCACAGCCTAATTATGTTGGTTCATCTAAATCCGCCTATTAATAACTTACCAAAACCCGTCCATTAATTTTAAATGAGTATAAATGGGTACCCAATTATACCCATTCAACTGATGGGTTGTGGGTTGATTCAACTAACCTATTTAATCCATTTGAAAATACATATACATTTTATTCAAAATTTAGTGAGTGTTAATAAAATAAATTTGAATTTCTTACCAATGTAATAATAATAAAATTACATTGTTTCTTATCAGACACCATGTGAAAATTTTTTTTAAAATAAATAATATTTTAAATGAGTTATAAATGGGTAGTTGGGTATACCCATACCCATTTATTAAAGAGGTATAAATGGGTTGATTTAATTATACCCATTACCCAATTATAACTTATCCAAATCTATCCAAATCACCTATTTTGACACCTATAATTGCTCCTATATCATTTGTTAGTCTCCTACTTTTTTTTTTTTTTTAATTAGGAACATAGATGTTTTTATTAGTTATTTGTTGTTTCTTTATAGTGTTATCATATATAAAGTCCTACTCTCATACTCATCTCTTACTTTCATTTCTTTCATATGTGGTTGTTTGACATAGGAAGTTTCCTATAATCGCTCTCTCATCATCTACGTGCTTTAGAATTTCCTAATTTTCTCTTTGCTATTACCTTTGTCTTTATTCCTTTTTTTTTTTTATCATGATATTATAATGTTGCTATTAATCTCTCCAAGTTTTACTCAACTATTGCTCTCTCTCTCAAGATGAAAGATATTTAAAAAAAAAGACTATTGCAATGGTCAAGAGTTGAAAGCTAACATATTGTTATTCCCAAATTGGTAGCAAAGTTAATCATGCTACCATGAAATTCCTAATGCCTTTCCTTTTTCCCTTCGCGAGGTTTAAAGTTCACTTGAAGCAAGAAAAGAACGCTAAGGACAATGACTATAACTTGTAACCCGTTGGACCAACCTTTGCTCTTCATATGACTCAAGGACAGCATATTAATTTGGCCAATAAACTGTTTCCATGCAAGCTTCATTGTGCATAAAACACGACGATTTTGCCAGTAATTTTAGATAGTCCACTAACCTAATGCAATTGGACGCCAATGACGAAGGAAGTTAGCTTTCCATGGTCCAGAGAATTTCATCAGAAACATAAAAAATATTGTGAATGAGGATGGCATTTTTAGACTTCTATGGCGTAAATTTGTACAATTTTGGTGTAATTATGAATTAGTTATGTAAGTTGATATTGTTGTAATTTTTTTTTATGCACTAAAGTTATAACATTCCACGCTAAATGGTATGTGTATTATACAGTTGGACAGAACTGAACAAAACTTCAATGAAGGAGACTCCGACCCTCTTTGTACCCAGTTCTTTCTCTTCCAATCAAGAAATGACCAAAATACTTCGCACATAGAACTTCAATTATTGTCTGCAGCTATATTTATTGGAGTACAAATTCATGAAGTGTGAGTATTTTCATAGCTGTCTACTTGGGTTGCTTGTCTTGTTCAACTTGACATTTTATAATTTGCTCAGGACAACTCTGGCTTGAAAAGAAAATTATCATTGAATGAGTCTGATCTGATATTACTTCAGCTTCGACTAATAAATTGTGCCACTAATTATGAGAGCCAATCAGAGGAATCTCAACTTGCTAGAATCGAATGCTTAACTCTTAATACATCCATTGTATGTGGCTGCTTGCTCAGTTTCTTATCATTAACCTACCACGTCTGTTGCTGCACAAAGAAAAAGAAAAAGAAGAAAAGATGCACGTCTGGTGTGAAAATGACAGAATACATGAACAATTATGTGATCTGGAGAAAGAAGTGGCCAACTTGAATCATTCTCTATTTGAGGGATTGTTCATGCTAAAAAATCAACTTCCACATTACATAATTGAAACTTGAGTGTAATATTTTGATGTCCGGATTAGATGAAACTTATTGCACGAATTACAATTTTAACCTAACGATGAGAACTAGTCATTCTCAACTATGTTTGCGATGTGAATGGTTATGAAATCTTTAAAAAAGTTTTTTTTTACTACTATAACCGTTAAAGCTCTGTTTGTTGGTGAAGTGGGTACTAGAAATTAAAGGATAAAAAGGACATATAATACTAATTATTCGTTGGTGAAGTGGGTGCTAGAAATTAAAGGAATCGCCAATTTGATAAAAGCAGGTTTTCATTGATTTTTGTGGTCTGTTAAGGAAGAGAAAAATAGATTAATTTGATAGATGCTCACCAAATGGGAAGGGAAAAAAAGGAAAAACATATAATGAGAAGGGAAGTAATTAAATAAAAAAAAAGTTATTCAAATGAGGGAAGAATGTCTAAAGAGCAGAGAGTAGTAGTATAACAATTTTAAGACTAAATTCTTACCATTAAAGTCTTCACAAGTAATATGCGAGTGACTAAAAACAAGGACCATAGACATTTAGACTCAAGATTTTTTTTTTCCCCTTGAAGTACCTTTTTTTAGCTCAAAGTTTGGCACTCACTGTATATCATTGACTAATATTATTCATCTAAATACATTTTCTCTCTGCAAGAGAGGAAGTCTAATGAGTAACATGAAAAGGGCCCTTTCCTTTTGAGTTTCTGCATGCTATGTGAGTAGTAGAAGAACTGAAAATTTTTCGAGTATGAGTAAATTAGTTTATCATAACAATTCTTAGAATCAGAAGTAGCTTCCTTGAGTAAAAGTAGTAATCCAATACTCTTCTTTCTTTCTCCTCTTCATGGAGTCACAGTCACTTAAGACTTTAGAGGTGCAATAACATAACAATCACTGCATTATGGTGGGTTTCATACCAACTCCCTCCCAAATTATTGAATAAATGATCATGTGGAGCAGGAAAAAAAAAAATTCAGAACTGCAGGATATGAAATTCGGGAGTCTTACTAATAGTTGTCTAGTAAATATGCCACCATTATCTCACTGGCTGGGCAAATTATTTGTCAATTAATGCACTTGAGTAGCAGTTATGGAACAAGAAGGATCTAGGAAAATGTAGTCAACCACAAAGCCACAAACCAAAACCTCAAAATCACCGAAAACCATGAAGATGCCAAGATTTTGGGGGCTATTACATTAATTTGTTTTCTTGGAAAGTAAAGGTGAAATTCACTTTGCTTAAGAAGCACACACCCTTATGCAGGTGGAGGAGGGGCAGGAACGCTCACAAGACTTGACAAAAAAAAAAAAAAGAAAAGAAAAAGTGAGGTCAAATTAGATCTTGTATATCATTTTTCATACCATGTGTGAGACTTATAAAATTATAATCTATAGTTGCAAGTTGTTAAAAGTAAATTGCACAGTGTGTATACAGATTTATATCTTGTGTAGTTTGAACAAAACCCTCTTGAATAGTTTTTCTAACAACCGTTCGGCCCCGTGTCCCGTGCAAGTGTACACTGAATACATCTGGATTTGGTCATCCACAGTCCATTTGATCATATATGATCCTTTGGGTCTCACAGCTCCATCATAGGATATGGCACGCTGCTCTCAACTTGCTCATTTTATAATCCAAACCAACTCATCCAATACGGCAAATTCACGTTTTTCTGCCAGAAATTCATTTAACCTAGCCATGGGATTCTCAGATTCTCCCTCTCTCTTCTCATCTCAACCACATGGATCCATTCTCTGATGGGGGAGGAAGGAAGGAAGAGGATCTAATTCCTCTCATGACCACAAGGCAAGTTTTCACCTGGGACATTCTCCATCTCGTGTCTCCATGCAGCTCCAGCTCATCCACTTAGCAACTTGCGTGCCCATATGCCAGATACCATTTGGCAGAAATCAGGATCAGGCCTTTTTCTAACATTTGAGATTTGTGCCTTTTCAGCCCTTTTTTTTTTTTTTTAAAGAAAATTTGTATACAATGTAATGATTTGGTGGTTATTGACTATTTAGCAATTTCGCCTAACCCTGAAAATTAAAACGATCCACGTTTTTGCAATTTTTACATTGCGCCAAAATTTTGCCATAAATAAGTAAGTTGTAGAACTAATAATAATGTTGTCACCAAACTGGAACTCTAGTTTTTATACCTAAAATTCTGCAAATAAAGGGACTACATGATTTTATTGAGAAATTTCGCAGGTCAGTTTATACATTATAGGACAGGATTGAGCTATCTTTCCTTTTTTTTTTTTTTTTATTCGCATTTTAGCCTAGCTTGTTACCCATGTTTTATATCTGTATGCGATCAAATCTAGAGTTGATAAAGAAAATACTGCCTGAAAATCCTCAGATATTATTCGACTAACTAACAATCAGGCTTAGAGTTCACACTTCAAATCAAAAGAAAGTTTTACATTACACGGATATTATCTGGAGATTTATGAAACAGAATGGTTTTTTTTTGGGGTTTGCTGGAAAGTAAAAAGGCAGATTTCAGTTTTTTGGTAAGAACAATTCAACATCACAATTTAACATCACTATAATTAATAAACAGGGTAACCAAATATTAGAGCAAGGATTTCCCCTCAAAATTATACTTACCTGCTAACTGATTGTAATCAATCGTGTAGACTGTGTCTTGGATTAACATGATTGAGTTATAGATTCTTTATCATACTTTTGATGACTGCTATGACCTTTTTTTTTTTTTTTTGCTTTTCTTTTTGCCTAAAAAATAAAGCCAAGTGCATGTACCGTAGCTTGACTTGCAAGGCCGAATTTCCCCCACCCTACATGCAATTGTCACCAATTTCTTATCGGGACATCAAGACTTGGACATCTCTGTTGAAAAGCAGCAATTGCAGATGGATGAGAAACTTGGGGAATACCACTCGATTTGCACTTTTTTTTGTAGTGACATTTCCACATCTCGTTACAATTGACTCCTTGCTAAAACAAACTCACACAAAAAAAAGGGTTCGATAGTAGCTCGGACAGATTAGTCACAGACCGTAAAACGGATGTGACTACCTGTGATTTATACTAAAAAAAAAAAAAAAAAAAACTCGGACCAAAACACACAAAAATTGTTTTATGAAATATGATGGTTTAGGTGCATGTTATTATTGACTCGACAGAGTCCAGCAAATACTACTGTTCCAGAAAAGGATGGGTCAAATTTGGTTACGGTTTTACCAAGCAAAACGCTTTGAATAAAGCAAGGATTGTTCAAAAAAGGCAACTGGATTTACAAAACAATAGAAAAAGGACATGGTTTTTGACGAAATTTCCTTTCTTTAGTGCCGGAAATGTGCCAGCAGGTTGAACACATGGAAAATCATGAGGTTGCTGCCTTTTATGGTTATCTGTGAGAATGGAGAGGGGAACAGGATACATGATAAAAAAAAAAAAAAAAGCCAAAGCCTGAGCCTGTCGCATCCTCTTCATTCTTGGGTACTTATACAACACCTTTTCCTTTAATTATCCAATGAACTTTTTATAAATTAAGGGTGTATTTGGATACCCAATTATTTAGATACATATTTATACTTGCATTAAAAATGTGTTTTTTTTTAATTTACCTTTTTTAATCTTCTCAACTATACTTTTATCCTACATACATCACATCACAGAAAATATTATTATCAAATTAATGAGCAGAATAAAATACATATGATTTTGACGAAAGTTGGTTCAAACTTACATAGCAATTAATAAAGTTAAATGAGCAAACTGTCAAAACTATAAGTTTGGGTTATAAAACTATATATAAGTTACAATTATGAAAGCAATACTGGTTTCATGTATGAGATTTTAAAAAAAAAAAAAGAAAAAGAAAAAAGAAAACACTAGTGGATTCTTATCATCAGACACAGCTTGACAAATTTTAAGCAACATAATGATTAATCATGTATAAAATGGATGAAACACGGTAGCCGTCCAAAGATCATCACCACAAAATGTGAACATTTTTGTTGTGCTTCAGTCAATTGGCTTAGTTGAAGATCAGGCGTGCTTGAAAGACAGGAGATATTGACCAGACATTTTTGGATGTGGGAAGATAATACTTCACCCGCTCAATCGATTAATTTGAGATCTCTCACTTATACTTTGAAAAAAAAAATCTATTGGACTTCCCTTGCAGATTGTAAAACACATTTTTTTTAACTTTTAAATTTTACACCACATCCATCCATCTTCCCATTTTTTTTTTTTTAAATACTGCATACGGTCTTTCCTTTTCTCGGGTGTGAATTAGGCTTTACAAAGTCGGTTCTACATAGAGTTTTCCTCATACAAGGGAGTAAAGATTCGGGCTTTTGGTTTCAGAGTTTTCACTATGGGATTATTGGGGTTTAGAGTTAGGGCCCTTTTAGATTTGGCTCAAACTCATAATTGATGCTTATTTTGTATTTAATATTATATATACAGAGACACCCAAACTTGTCTAATTTTATATGTAGTTATAAAATTGGACATAAATTATGAATTGTAGGCATACGTTATGATTGTCACGCATCTAGACTCAACAAACACAAGGTTAATTTTATTATATATATAATATCTTTACAATAATAAAGCCAGAACACCTGAATTCATATTAACTCCTACTCAATAAAAAAATTTTATTTCTTTTACAAAATTTTCCTTCTAAATTTGTACATACATAGAATGTGCCATTCCTACTAGTACATATTTACCAAATAAAGTACTTATTCGAGTTAAGCTTTAATTGGACTGAACCTAATGAAGGCTGGACTTGCTCATAGATTGTATCCTATATTTTTGCCCACCTAAAAGCACTAAATCTCGATCCCAAATTTTTTGGGTCAAATCTTAGTTGTCAGGATCGCGATCCGGATCGTGGGATCTTACGATCCTACGATCCGAATTATGGCTTTCGATTTCGATCCGATTTTGATACGATCTTACCATTTAAAGATATTATGATAAAAATTTTAATAATTTGATCATAATTTTGTATAGAAAATTATGCTACTTGTTGTATTAGAAATTAGATTCAAAAAACTTTAAAATCACATAATTATGTTATGCTAATTCCTTACCTATAAAAATTGGTATTTAATTTTTTCATTAATAAATACTTAAATGATACACACACACATATACAAAGTCAATTTTTTCAACTACCTTGTCTAGTAATTGCATTTGGACTCAAAATTGAGAAAGAACAATATTTTATATTTAATCAGATGCATTTACAATATGTCACATGTAGTTCCAAAATTTTTATTTAATTTTTAGTTTATCCCAAATATTTTAGATAATACGATTTTAACCTCAATTAATGATACTATTATATTGATTATACATGAGTTGCATTATTTATTGCTGTATATGTGGATTGCAAACATTAAAATTACTGGTAAGATTATTTTTTATAATTTTTGTAGGATCTATCGATCCCACGATCCGATCCTATGATCCGATCCTGCAAAGTAAAAAACGATCCAAGGTAGAATCCCGATTTTAAAAACTTTGGGTCAAATGAACTAAACTCAACTTTCTCTGTTTGGCGGCAGCAGCCTTTCTAACCATCCCACGACCACACATGAGAGCACCCAAGAACCGAAGCGTAAGCCTTCTGCCAAGAGCAGCCAGCTGACTGGGCACTACTTTTGTCGTCTCAAGGCTCAACTGGATGGCTTTGTTCTTCACCTGGGCCTTGAAGCATTGTTAGTCAAATATGAATGAACTTTTTTTTTCTTCTTCTTTTTTTCTTGAATAAATGGGAGTTCATGAACTAGAATTTCCGACTTACCATCTCTTCCATTTTATTACCCAACTTAATCCAACCCAACTCAACCCTCTCATTCATGAGACAAACTTCTACAATAAAAAATTTGACGCAATAATATGTGTTCGACAAAATGACGCATATAATTAAATTTATGAACACTAGCAAGATATTTATATGTTACGAAATTAAAGATACAATTAAAATTATTATACACCTTAAAAATTATGGTATATTTCTATTAATTTTACCTCATATCCTCGTGTATGAGACATTAAATTTGTTAAACTTTTATCACCTCTTTACTTTTATAGCTATAAATCTATAGAATTTTATTATATGGCACTATTATTTTGTATATAATTCAAAAGATAAGTCACTCTTCTTACTCAAGTTTTAAAATTTTCAAGAATTAAAGTCTAATTTGTGAAATATAAT
Organism: Gardenia jasminoides; assembly: GCA_013103745.1. Lineage (NCBI taxonomy): Eukaryota > Viridiplantae > Streptophyta > Magnoliopsida > Gentianales > Rubiaceae > Gardenia > Gardenia jasminoides. Next base: position 27,455,101 of record CM023103.1, read on the forward strand.
ACATGAAAATTTATTATGTGTTTTGTACGATTAATTGAAAAGTACAAGTATTTTTTACACTGTTTTTTTTTTTTCAAAGGTACAAAATGTGGTTCTTTTTTAATTATACATATGAACGTATATTATACAAGATATTAGGAGATTTCAGGCTTAGATTGGATGGCACGATAGGAGAGAGATGCAAGGAGGAGATTTTGAGTTACTTCCCACTTATTAAAAAATAATAATATTATTAAAAAAAATAGTAGGAGACTCCGACACAAAGTTTAGCCAGTGGACACATCCACGATTATAAAATGGAAATTACATCCATTTTGTCCCATGCTTTCCTATTTGCAGGTAACAATAAACTCAAACGTGAAAGGAATGGATAAGAGCATCCACGAGTTCAATTTTTTTTTTTTTCATTTATTCATTTACAAAGAGACTCTACATCTTACAAGGAAAAGAAAAAATATCAAAAACTTGAGAATCAAACCCGAATTCCACAATCAATTGACCAATGTCCCTACTAACTGAATTAGACATGAGAAACAAACCCAATTAGACTATAAGATAATTTCTTTTTCCTTCATGTACCATGATATATGATAACCGGATCCAATTCCATTCGTAGCATAGGAGTAGACTCGAGACACTGATTGTTTTCAACGAATAGGAGGAAAAGAGAAGGAAAAAGAAATAAAAAGATTAAATCTTTAATGTTTGAATTGATTGTTGAGGAAACAAAGAATAGGAGGAAAAGAGAAGGGAAAAGAAATAAAAAGATAAGATTTTTAATATTTGAATTGATTGTTGAGGAGGGAAAACAAAAGACATGGAGGAAAAGGGAGGTGTAAAATCTAGGTTTGTTTTTTTTTTTTTTTTGGTCAACATGCTTTTTGTCCAAAAGTGTGCAAAACCAGAGGGAAAGAAGACCAAGATTAATGAAAATTTTAAAATTTCGACTCTTACGTATTTGCAACAAATGAGACTTGTAAATCATGAATAAAAATGTAACTAACACATAATAGTTTCCTTTCATTTCCTTCACTACAAACACTATTTTCAACGTTTCATTTCTTTTCCTCTCGTATTTAATTCAAACAAGAATGATGAAACATACTCTTCCTTCCTTTCCTTTCCACCAGAGTACACTCCATTCATTCCCTTTCCTTTCGTTCAATCCAAACGGTGTCTTAGTGATTGCTAGAAACTCCTCAAAAGCATTGTCAGTCCATAAGTACCAAGCACAGATTCCATACTTCTTACTTATTATTTGTGTTTGTGCATTGAACTATCCAGCTGTTCTAGTTTCATCAAAAGCTAAATGTTTTTTGCGCGAAGAAAAAGATGTGCAAGCATGCCTGGGAAACTAATTATCAGTAATATTAGGAAAGGTAGTTCAGATCAACCTTTGAGATCTTTATAAGAGCAGGAATCTACTTCAGATATGAAGAAAAAAGATGTGCAGCATTAGGAAAGGTAGTCTATATCAACTTTTGGAATTTGCTTCACGTAAGTTCTCGATGTGAAGTAAATCCCACCCGTCATCCCAATTGGCAACGACAGAGAATACTGACTTGCTTGCTCCATATGTCGATATAAACATTTGGACTTCTTTGGTAAAATTTCATGCAAATTACAATAACAAAGGAAAAATGAGAGTTGAAAAATGTATCTCATCTATGACAACTCAATCGTACAATCCCTCCTCCGCCCAAATATCAACAAGAAAATCTACCATTTCCTGTCATTAATTTAACGCAAGGATAATTAGAGGAGCACTTCCATATCCATAACCAAATTTAAACAATTTTGTAGCAGACTTACTGGTAAAGGGATGGGTTGAGGAAAAGGTTTGTTGGTACCGAGCACACTCTCATAAGTTGCATTCCACCTCCTGGAACCCAAAAAAGGATGCCTTCAGCATTAGAAAATAATACAGGTGTATAAGTATTATATGAAGGGATGCTCTAAAGGTTGGATTCTAATAGTAACAAACGTGTAAAGCCGAAGAAAGTAAATCTTGAAAATGTGAAGTCAATTGGCCCAAAATATAGCTAAATGTTCTTTTCTCCCATCATAGTTTTCCTGATGCCTACACTAATTTGGGATCTTGATACTGCTTGGGTCGTTTGGACTCCTTGTCTCCAATCCACTGGTGCCTTGCTTGAGTCCAAAGAAGAAGTCCTGATCAAAAGCATATGTACGAGCATATGAAGAACAAGAATGACACAAAGGGCAGAATTGAACTATATTTTAAATCAGCTAAACAAGACTTACCATGATTTACAAACTCAGTAGGGTTGCTACTACTGCTACTGGTACCCTGCAAGTCAAGAGTCTGATTCAAAGTGCTAATCGAAGAAATACTTCTTTGGGATGGAAATCCACTATTCTCCATTTCAGACGTGCTGATACTCCAAAAATCCTCTATTTTGCTGGGTCTCTTTACCCGATGACCTTGAATTTTAAGTCTGTTGGACGGCTCATCCACAGATATTATAAGTGGAGGCTTAGTACAACATCCAAGACAACCTCTGCTCTGTTACAATCAGGTTTGCAACCACAGAAAATGATTAGTACTTATGTTTGAGTATACAGCATATACAAAATACAGCCTATCTCAAGCACTATAAAATCCAACAACTGAAGATCAATGCTTTTTCCCAAGACCTAACAATACCACCTTCCAAAAGGTACAAATAACTTTAGCTTAACGAACCACCATAAGTACAACTTCATGTTTGCTTAACGAATCAACATAACTACAACTTCATAGGTTTACACGTAAAGAAATGTAGAAAGAAACATATGTACTTAAAGTTGTAAAATTTTGGGCAGGCTCATAGTTCAAGCAGAATTCTATGTTAATGCGCTATGTAAGCATGTATGCTCATTAAGCTGGAATCTATGCAAATAAACTTTGAAATTATTGCAGTTGCAAATTTCTAGGTTATAACTTAGTTGACTCAAACATGCAATCCTCCTTAAAATAGATATATATGCACAATAAAATATCCTCAACTTCAAATCAAACATTGTAACTAGCTTTTCTAACATCTAAACATGGTCAAGATCCAATCACAACTTCAAATCAAACATTGTAACTAGCTTTTCTAACATCTAAACATGGTCAAGATCCAATCACACTTCGTATAGAAGAAATCAAAAAGATTTTGTAGGAGCATGATTCTTTTGTATAAAAGAAAAGGAAACATATTCCAAGACGAGCAACATCTTCCCAAGACATTTTGCTAAAAGCAGGCAGAAAGTTTAAGCCATTTTCTACTGGGCAACAATCCCGTATTGCTTATGAGAGGAATACCACAGGACATCTCACGGTTCTTTTAAGATATCAAGGCTAAAGAAAGGATTGTATCCTCAATAACACATAACATAACAGGTAAAACAAAAAAAATTACAAGCACCATCTTTAATTCGAGCAAACAAACTCTAGCATATCAACCTAATCCAGAAAACAAAGATACATAGAATACAGTTCATTTTAATCTCTTACTCTGAAGAGGGCTCTGCATTTCTCTTTCAGCTTTCCCATCATAAAACCAATGAGAGCTCGAAAATAACCTCCAATATACAAGAAGAAAGAACAAAGAGGCCTCCTTCCGAGGCAAGCCTCCAGTTGAATCCATAAACAACATCTACTACTCATTTCTATCTATCTTCCACTACTGTTAACCTTTGATCTTAAAGCTAAAACAATAGGAAATACGTATAGGACACAAATATAGTACTGTGAACAGCAAACTCTTGAAACTTCACAATAAACAAGCAGAGCAAGAAAAGCAAAAAGATTCCAATTTTTCTGTTTACTTCGCACACTATTATTGCCTTGCTTAGACTAAAAGCAAACAAAAAGATTCCTACCCACAATAAAAGCAAAGTGAGAGCTACGCAATTAGATTCTTAACTGACATCTTGATTATACCAAGAGAAAAGCTAAGAACAATAGTAATTAAAAAAAAAACAACAATAACAACTTTTATTCCTCAAAATGGCCTTCTTGCTTTTCCCTGTTGAAACGAGACGACTAGGTTCAAAATTCCAGCTTATCGCAACCCTTTACTAAAAAGTTTTGTCAGCTGCAATAGTGAATTTCCACCAAAGACCCAGAATTATAAGAGTATAAATTCAAAGATGAATGGTAGGTAAAGGTAAAATGAAAGAGTTGCACTTTCTGTCCCTCTGATTGTACCGTAAGTTTCAACCCATGATTCCTTTTAATAATGTGCTGTCATCTTACATTCTGAATTTCTAGCACAAACCCAGAATAACCAAGGTGGGCAAATGAAAATCGAATGAAAGAGAAATGGGAAAAGAGTGAGTTATACCCTTTGCTTTGTTTGTTGTACCTTAAGTTGGCTGTGCACTGTTTTTACTAGGCAAACAGAATGAGAGATGGTGCTAAACTCATAAAACACAAAACAAAATAGTCCTACTGTACTGGCAGTTAGAGCAAAGATTGGAAACGAAAATACTGACCCCATGCATGCAAAGATATTATAGATCCAAGAGGGCAAGGGCAATAGTAGTCTCAGCAGATTGAAAGAGGAAAATAGAGTGATCCCAGAGCAACCATCAAAGAGGGAAATAGAATCCCTGCAAAGAAAGATGGATGCTGGGTATTTTGCCACCCTGGAGGATGTCAGTGTTAAAGTGGCTGTTGAAGGAAGAATCAAGAGGAGGCAAGAAAGAGAGAAGCTGGGGGAGGGGACTGGAGTGGAATTGGGGAAGTGTGAAATGGTGGAAAATGTCAAAGGACTGGTGAATGGGTGAGGTGAGGAAGTCGGTTGGGATGGCCGCTTGGTGGAGGATGGAGCCACAGCCACTTGTGTTTGAGTGGAAGGACTGCATTGACCCTCGATTGAGTGCCTCACTGGGCATGGTTTTATTTTATTTTACTGAAAATTTTCTCGGGTTTCATTTTTTGTTTTTGTGTTTTGAATCCCAAAGTTTTCTTGTGCTAGGTAACTTTATAATTATAAGTGGTAAAAAAACAATTGGTTTCTTCTTTTCTTTATTACCATGGTAAATTCAACTTACAAGGGTCCTAAACAAAAAGTAAGTTACCATGGAAAATCTAATAATAATAACTTTTTTCTTTTTCTTTTTTTTAGTAGGAAGGAGCAGAAAGGACAAAAGGGATTTGAATCTTTAACTCTTACAAATAATTCCATTACAACTGAATGGAAAATTAATAAAGGGTTTGACTTATCAGTATTTTTCTGTTTGCAAGAGTGTAATTCAATTACAAAAATGTCTAAATGCAGGAATATAATAAACGTGATAGTAACTTAGTTGTGATGCGGACATCCATTAAAAAAAAAAAAAAATCCTTTAATAGAACCAAAAGATGTTGGTTGAGAATTGATTCGAGTTTTTTTTTTTTTTTTTCATGAAAGAAAACCTAGTGCCCATGATATAAATCTGATAGTGAACGAGTTTGCGGAGGAGTATGCACAGCCTGACAATCAAAAACTCAAAAGGCAGACTTTACAAGTTTAAAAGTTAGTGACCTTAAAGCATTTCCAGTATAGTAAGATCTACCATCAAGAAAAGTTAGATACCTGTGCTTGCCAGACTACAACATCTTTATTATGCATCTTTATTCTTCATTAATTTTTGGGATGAGACAGCTTAATCCCAGTGATCATAGTCTGCACTGTGATTTTAAATATAGCTAGCTCTTCCTAGTTTTCTCAGCAAATTGGGACAAGGTCCCCAGTTTCTTTTGGTGGGGATGTTAGAATATTATCACAACCAGAATCAAAATCATTGATCCCGTCCTTTATCTTTATGCATTTCTGGATTCTGTGTCCTGTGGCTAAACAGCCATGGCAGATTTGGCTAAACAGCCACCCACTTCTGTAACAAAAGCTGTTTGATTTCCATAGCATAATCAGAAGTCGAATATGCCAAGGGACTCATTGAGTGCGTTTGGATAATAGATTATTTGGGATAATTTTGTGAAAAAAAATACTATAGCACTATTGTGATATGATATAGTTAAAAATTATGTCGATGATGCAAGTAGAAATTTTTGGCCATTCAATCTAGACAAACCATGAGAGTCCCTACTATTTGAGTTGGGTTTCAAGACTTTGACGAAAAAGAGACCCATAGGCATATGCAGCTGGACCAAAACAGACTGTTTAAATCTGTTCTGTTGATGTATTCATGTTGGATTCCTGTCTTCTGGATCTTAAGACTAATTACACCACCACAGGTCATTTTGGTGTGTATTGGGCCCAAGAGCAAGCAGATGTAAGTGACCATCCGTTCCAGATGCAGAGCTTTTCTGCCTAATTTGTTTAGATAAATCATGGGCCCTTTACAGTTCGGTCCATTTATCATTAACACATCAACCGCGTTTAAGACGTACGAATATTTACAGCCGAGAGCTGGTAAGAATGTCTAGTAGTAAAGGTTGGAGGAATATATTGGAATTTCTCTCGGTCACCTTTCTATTTTACAGACAATGGATTGTTACACACATCAAGTATATTTTTGAATTAAAGTTTCAAATGATAGCAATCCAAATAAGGCCCGAATCAAGTCCAGGTAGTGCGGTAACGACTCCATCAGTTCTTTGGAAATAATAGACAGTAATGGGTAGGATTTGTTCGAAGACAACTTTCATCCATTAAGACACAATCACAAAAAATTAAAGGTCCTATGTTTCACTATGTAGAGAGCTATTAATCGATTCCAACAGCTCGAAAACTCGAATGAGCTGGAGTGACTCGACAAGACTCGAGCTCGGAAAATATTCGATAAATAAACGAGTGAATTAAGCTCGACTCGTTTATTAGTCGAGCAACTCGATTAGGCTCGCTAGTGAGGGTATATTTGTTATTTTACATTAGATTTATTAATTTTTATCATTTCACAAAATATAAATTTTCAAACTCGTGCGAGCTCAAGCCATTTTTCTCTTTTATCGAATCGAATTCGACCAAATTTCAAATTTCATTAACTTAAACGAGCGAGCTTGAGTTTGGCTTGATAAAGACTCGAGTCGAGTTCGAAAATTCAATACTCGGCTCGACTCGGCTGGATTAACAGCATTAACTATGTATAAGTTATTGTTTGCTTTTTTTTTTCTTTTAATCCTACATTCCCGCTATTCTGAGTTACTTTTAATGATATGTAGGAGTCAAAAAGAGTAGGCTGTAACCTTAGAAAGATCAAATCAGCTTAAAAACAAATGGCGCTGCAGGTGATTTTATCAACGGCTTGCTAACGAAGGGCTAACCTGCCGTGCTTGAAGCCCAACTTCGAGTGCTTCTGAGAGACTACAGAGCCGATGGCCCCAACCTGCCGCCCTTGAATCGTTCAGTTGTTTGCTTCAGGTTCTTGGTCCTTTTTCTTTTTCCAAGACACAGCCTGAACGGTTGTCAATAAAATAGTTCGAGCTAATTTTGTGTAAAATACACAACATACAATTTTATTTACATATAGTATAACTTCCTTTCAATAATATATATTATAGAATAAAATTTTATGTGAAAAACGATGTAAAAAATATAATCTAACCCTTACATTTTTTTTTGGGGGCCAAATCTAGGCCTGCCCCTCCTCCCTTCTTCTAAACCCAAATTTCTATCTCTCTCTTTTATCTCATGCTTCCATCTCTTTTTGCCCTTTTCCGGGGTAAGTTATCTCTTACTCGTTGAGGTATGAACAAGGTGACAAGGAATGGGTTTTCTGTCACGCATTCCAAAATAGAAAAATCTTTTAGGGATAATGTTAGAAACCTCCCTAAGATTGCTCTTAATAACACTTAGCTCCCTAAGATTTTTGAAATAATCACTTGCCTCCCTTGGTTATTCAAAATGACATTATTAACCTTTACTTCATACATAACACACATATTAAATAAATGGAGTTCAAAAAATTAAAGAAAAATAAATAAAAGTCACCTTCTTTCCTTTCCCCCTTTCAACATTCTATTTTGTTCATTTTTTAGATGAATATGCTATTCTGTTTTGTATAAATTATGGCAAACTGAATTTTGTTTTTTCTTTTTTGAGTGATTTTGATAAAGTGTAGTATGATTTCTTTCATTTTTTTGATTTGATTTTTATAGCAATTTAGTACAATTTAAAATTTTAAGTTATGGATTATGAAGAGATTAAAAAAAATACGGTTAATAAAGAATTGATGTTGATCATATAAAGTTGAATTGGTGCTAAAGCATTTCTTTACAAGTATATTTTTTATTTTTTGAAAATTTATATTTTTTGGAACTATGGTTTTGTGACATGGTATAGTACTAAAATCATTTTTTAGGTGGTGATATTTAATAGAGCAAATAAAGTGGGTTAAAGTATATTGCATAGCAAAAGGAGCAAAAGAGTCGTTTAGGGTCTTTAAAAATTTTGGCATATTAATAGTAAAAGTAAGGGAAATAAGTAACATTTTTAAAATTTTAGAGACACTAAATGATATTAAGAGAAACCTCAGGGAGGTTTCTGATATTATCACTTTTTAATCTTGTTTTATTTTGGTGATTGCGGCTCAGTATCAAGAATCCTACCACAGGGTGCCGGGAAGAAGCTCGAAATTAACGATGACCAGAAACTGTACGCGTACGCCCCTTCCCTTACACACACACCACCCCTCCCCCCCGCCGGGGGAATATTCTTTCTTGTTCATTTTTGCTTCTGGGTTTTTCAGATTCTTGTTGATTTCAATTGTGCTGAAATAATTGAGTTGTGCATTTGTTTTTGAGTAATTCAGCTGAATGATGTGTCGATGATGATTTCCATATTGGATTTTACATGTAAATTAATACACATGACACAAGGATTTCTGTGCTCTGTTTTGCTGTTGTTTTTGGTTTTTTCTTGTTGTGAAGAATATCTTTCCGGGGATTGGAGTAATGGTGTCATTACATCTTTGACTGGGTTGCTGTGAAATCTAACAGATGCGAACCTCAACACTTAATTAATTAATTAATGTGAGCTTCAAATTGTTCGGGCAGGGCATTAATGGCTTAGTCGGATTTGCGTATCAGAAAAGTATCTGGCGGAGGAAGTTGTTGACTTGGGGAAGAAGCAGCACAAAAGAGAAGAGGTCGAGAGATGAGTAAACTGAAAGCGTCGAGCTCGGAATTGGATTTGGATCGACCAAATATCGAGGACTATCTGCCCTCCGGATCCATCCAGGAACCTCACGGCAAACTTCGCCTGTACTCTCCTACTTATTTCTTCTCTCTCCCTCGTTTCATTTTTTATTCTACATACAAGTATACTGTAAGTTTGGCTTCAAGATTTCTAAACTGGACTCTGTCTTTTTTCTGTTTTTTTCGCAGGCGTGATTTGCTCGACATATCACCTACCCTCACCGAGGCCGCCGGTGCCATTCTTGATGTAAACTCCTTTCCCATCAATCTTCATTTTTATTCTTCACTTTCATCCCCATTATTTTTTTGCTTGTATTTCTTCACTCACCACTGCCATTCTAAATTTGTAATTCTCTCTCTAAGTAGTACTATATTGTTAAAATAAATAACGGTGTTTGTTGCTGTTCTTTTTGGGTCCTCGTCTTTTTGTTTTGAAACCAGGTCGGCCACATTTTCGCTAGTCACAGTTGTAGGATGCCAATCCTTATCCTGGCAGAAACTCCTCCTCCTCTTCTTCTTCTTCATTTTCTTTGTTTTGTGTTGTTTTATTTTGTTTTGTTTTGAGCACTTGAAAGGTTTTGGTTTCACTTCTGCTGTTTTCAAAACTCAAGTTGGGGGAAAAAATTGTGGTTAATCAGCTAGTCATGCACTTAACAATCTTCTTTTTCAAAATTTAGATCGTCACACTATTTGATGGACTCTTTTGATATTGTATAACGCCAAACTAATATTTTCTGCACAAGATTATCATGAGCAGGCCCACTATCATTACGTGTAAATTGTTCCCTGATATTGCATAAAAATTTGTTTTTTGATGTTCACAAAATGCATGCTTTCATTATTTCTAGTCAATCTTATTCAACATCAATATCATCCATTGGTCAATTCTTGCTTTATTGCAGGACTCCTTCACACGATGTTTCAAGTCTATTCCTCCAGAACCATGGAACTGGAATATATATCTCTTTCCTTTATGGTGCATGGGTGTCCTTGTCAGATACTTAATTCTTTTCCCATTAAGGTTAGTTTTTACATTTCTTTTAAGTCTTCTTTGTCTCTTCCCTATCAAGCCAAAAAGATGGAGCAAATAGATAAACACTAGGACTAGGAACTAATCGAAGTTTCCCAGAAGATCTGGCCCTTGTTTGGCAGTGCTATTATACTAAGTTGGATGGTTTAATCTCGCGTGTTCACTGTGTGGAATTTATTGCTTAAGTATGCGCTGTAATAGTTGGTCAGGTGGAGCCAATCCAACTTGAACAAACAAATAGTTTCACATGTTTGCAGTACTAGATATGTTTTCATCATGTTTTAGCCAATTTTACTTAACGTGCTTAAATTCAAGAGTGCAACATACATGTATGCGGTAAAATTGTTTCATCCTTTGCATTTTTCTACCTGACAAAGTGTTTCTGGTGCAATTGGGGTGATACTTTTGAAGGTTGAGGGTGGTGGTGGTACAAGATGAGGGTTAAGCTACCCGTTACTTCTTTAAAAGTGCCAGCTGTATGCAGAGCTCATTAATCCTCTCATATAGTCAGATGGAGTTCTACTTGGTCGACACCATTTTAATTAACTTCAATATATTATTTAGCTATTGGATGTCATGATTTTCCAGTGCTTAGACTTAGGTATTTAGGGTTTTAAACATTATTGCTGGAGATGTTCCTTGACCTCTTAATGCTTCTTGATTTCATGGCAGGGTTATCGTATTGACAGTAGGATGGATAATATTTCTTTCTTGCTATATTCCAGTGCATTTTCTGTTGAAAGGGCATGACAAGTTGAGGAAAAAACTAGAGGTAGGATTACTTTATACTTTTTCAGATCTTTTCATGCAACCTTTCTTTCTGTTATATATAGTCTAGTAACAGTGAGCATTTTCATTTTGTAGTTGTCTTTTTTTTTTTTTCCTCACTTTTACTATAGACTTTTTAAAATGTGTAAGCATCACTTGAATTGATTAATTTTGTTTAGAGTGCGGAGCAGCTGTAAACTTAGGAAACTTGAATGTAGTAGTATTATTAGCAACACTCTGATGATAGCACACAGGTCTCCACTTTGTTTGCTGTTGTAGTGGAAGATAAATATTTGATGTATGGCTTCTCACTTTTTCTTCTTCTTTTTTTTTTTTTTGGGCCTTCCCCTCTTAAATTTTGCAAGAGGTGTCTTGTGGAGTTGATTTGCAGTTTCTTTGTGGCATCATGGACTGGGGTTGTCAAATATCATGGTCCACGTCCCAGCATGCGGCCTAAGCAAGTATGCTGAGTATTGTGTTGATTCTTTAGATGCATTGGAGCAGTTCCTGCTCTAGTCCAAATGAAACCTATTTTCCCAACAGAATTTGCACTGAAGATCATTTATATGTTTGGAACAGGTATTTGTGGCAAATCATACATCAATGATTGATTTCATTATTCTGGAGCAGATGACTGCATTTGCTGTAATTATGCAGAAGCATCCAGGGTGGGTTGGTAAGTGTATTTAATTGGTTTGCGACAGTCACACTGCTGTTGCAGAGCGTTTACAATATTCTTATCTCTGAGATTTATTTCCTTTACATTGAACTCACCTTTCCATAAAAATTGAGAAGTCTTTATGGTAACTTGTGATAATCCCAAATTTCATGTTCAGGTATACTGAATTTATGGACTTTTTTTTTTTTTTGAATCTTTCTTTATTCGCGGGTAATTATTGAGTTCAAAAGCTTTTACAAATATTGTTCTCTAGTTTTTGAAATGAATGTTGAGCTGGAATTGATGTCTTGAGTAAGAAAGTTATGCGATAGTTCCTTGCACATATTCGAGGTCAAAACAGTTTGTATTTATAAGATAATGATTTTTGGCTTTGGAGTTTTCCTGTTTTTCACCTTTGGTGAGAGAAAAATGTTGTAGCACATGTCAGAACTGAGCAAACAGTAATTTGTTTTTGTATCCCTTGAGCAAAAGAATCGAAATCAAACGATTTGACCAATGTCCTGATTCAGGTCATTTCTAGGCATCATGGGTTGGCTTTTTCTGTGCTCTCCTGCATGACAGTGTGCCTTGCATATATATATATATATATATATTTCCTGCTTTAAACATTTTTAAACTAACAGGCCTGGAAACTGTGGCTGATCTAAAATTACTGAATACAGATATTCCTTCTTTTCTTTAGGAGATGCTTCCTTTAGTTTGAATATGCTTGTAAAATTTAGTGATACAAAGGAAATCTTTTGCACCATCGGAAGAAAATTGAGGGGAAAAAAAATCAGAGAAACTAAATTTATGTTATTCTCCAGTATCTAGGGCTGGGTGGTATCAAGTAATTTTAGAATATATGATATATTTTCAGGGTTATTGCAAAGCACTATTTTGGAAAGTGTTGGATCTATCTGGTTCAATCGTTCAGAGGCTAAGGACCGTGAAATCGTTGCAAGAAGGTATGTATTATTGAAAAGGCTATTCTGCTTCCTCATTTTGGATTAGCTATTGTAGCCTTAATTCTGGATTTTCAGGCTAAGAGAACATGTTGAGGGGGCAGACAACAATCCTCTTCTTATATTTCCTGAAGGAACATGTGTAAATAATCATTACACGGTTATGTTCAAGAAGGTAATTGTTGTCTGCTGAAAATATTTAAACCTGCAAGGTGCTCGAAACATACTTTTTCCTTTCTCTCATTGATCCTCTTGACAGCCGTATTCAAACTGAGATTCTTTTTGGTCAGCAAATGAAGAGTTCTTTTTTTCTTTTTTTTCAGTGTGTTTTTTTTTTGGGGGGGGGGGGTGCTGGTGGGGGCTTTCTGCAAGCAGTTGGGTCCTGCTTCTATGTCAGCTTAGCAATGATCTTTTCAGACTTCAGCTCTGAAAAAGCTTGGAACTTCTTGTATTTTTCTCTTTTTTCCCCCCTGCAGGATATTAAACTCCTGTTGCTGCATTTGCTGTCCTTTTCCTTTTTTTTTTTTTAATTTTAACTCTTGATGACATTTCATCAAGTTCTTGTAGTTAACTAAGTCAATGCTTGTATAATCTCTTTTCTGATGGTTAGGGTGCTTTTGAGCTTGGGTGCACTGTTTGCCCAATTGCAATTAAGTACAACAAAATATTTGTTGACGCCTTTTGGAATAGTAGAAAGTAAGATATTTTTATCCTGTCTCTCAACCTGGGTTTTCCATATCTTTAGATGATTAAGCAGTGATCATGTATTTAAACTGCTTAAACATCTGCCTAGTAGTGAACTGAAAATCACTATGCCTTACTTTAGTACCATGTTTCTTGTTGTCAGGCAATCCTTCACAATGCACCTGTTGCAGCTAATGACATCATGGGCTGTTGTTTGTGATGTATGGTACCTGGAGCCCCAGAATCTCAAACCTGGAGAAACACCTATTGAGTTTGCAGAAAGGTAGGTGGTTTTCTTGAATAGTGATGCTTAAACAATATTGCTGCTTTGGTTTGCCTGTGTTTCACTGGAGGCATATAGTATTTCTATGTTGGAGCTATCCTTTTGATAGAAACAGGCTTCCTTATGAGCCCAATTTCCATTGGTAGGGTGAGGGACATTATTTCTGTTCGAGCAGGCCTTAAAAAGGTCCCATGGGATGGATATTTGAAATATTCTCGTCCTAGCCCTAAGCACCGTGAGCGAAAGTAAGTTTCTTAGTTGTGTTATTGCTTTCTTAAACTACTGTCTCCTTGACTAAGGAGATGGTGCACAAAATTCTTGAGTTGACCTTTGTGAGTCACTTTGTTGTTTATGGGCGTAAGTTTTGTTCTTCTTATCTTGCCATGTATTCTACCAATTGCAGGCAACAAGGCTTTGCAGAATCAGTTTTGCGCCGCCTTGAAGAGAAATAGAAATATGAATCCACATGGTTTTCTTCATCATGTGTAAGAAGCTGGCTTGTAGGAATCAGAGATTCAATGTTGACATGCGGCTCATTTCACTTTTCTAATCAATTGGAATAGATATTTGGACGACATGCACTAACATGCACTATACTACTACCTCAACTTATGTTTCGATTGAGTGCAAACAGTTTTGGTTGGAAGGGAGCAGATGTAATCTTCATTACCTCTTTAATGTTCTCTTGGTTTTTTTTTGGGCTTTGCATAGAGTCCAGTGCACGGCATCCCACGTACCTCAGAATTCTTTGTGCTGGTTGTGGGTTCTCAAGAACTACTAAGAAATTGGCGAGAAAGATTTGCATTCATTTGGTCATTTTTTCCCCTCCCCTACAGGAGGAGGAGGAGGTTTTGGGGGGGGGGGGGGGGGAGAAAAAGATTTTGACTGGTTCATATGGATCGTCCCAAAATGGAGTATTGAGGAACATTTTTCTTCCCCCGCTTTTCCTGGTTCCATTTCTTATGGATCTCATAACTAAATAGTCACAGCTAATTTGGTATGTGTTAGTATTGGCACAAGAGCAAGCAGCTTTAATCATGGGCTATTTACAATTACATTTATCATTAACACATCAAATACGATTAATACGAATATTTACAGCCAAGAGTTAGATGCAAGTTAGGAATAAGAACATCAAGTAGTAAGGATTGGGGGGAGGTAATCAGATTTTGTCCCTAGAACACGAGCTTTAGTGTCAGGAAAGAATTCAAATCCAGGTAGTGCAGTAACGACTCCATCCTTTGAAACATCTACAGGATACCTCAGAAGATGGGCTGGGAGGTACTCATTATCAGGAAATGTGTCACTCGAGTAGGGTTCCCAGCTTTTCTCAGCAATTGAATTCACTTGCTTGACACATTCCAAGGTCCCTGGATGATAAAACACGTAGTCGTGTACACCAAGATGTTCCATCCAGAGGGCCATCCTGAATCGAAATATGCTGCCCTTTGCTGGCTCTGCACTTGAAAGATGATGAGGCTGATACCCTCCCATTGCAATCTCCGTATCTCTTGCTCCGTCCATCGACCTCTGGTTGATGTTTGCAGACCCCACAATTATGTATTCATCATCCACTGTTGGAGGTTTATCCCAAATGAGCATCGAAAGAAATTCAACGAAGCAAGCACTATAATTATTACAGTCAAAAGTCAGAAGCAAGGAAAGGAGGACGTGCGTACCTATCATGGTTTTGGCATGAACATAGATCATGAAGCGCCTAGACTTTTGAGCTCTGGCATAATCAGTGTCAGGATCGGGGGTTTCTGGAGGCACATATTCTCCAGCCTCTCTGGGCTCCCGATTGCCAAGGCAGAAGAATGTTAGGTAGTCTCTAAGGTCTACATCTGTCTCACCCTTAGCTTGGAGCGCTCGAGCAATGTCTTTATACATCATCTCCATCGTCCTCCTTTGCCAATCCAGTATCGCCTGGACAGATGCACTCTCTGGAACCCCTTCTGGCCACATTGGAATGACAACGTAGACTGTGAATCTCTCCCCTGCTTCAATCTTGCTCACGATCTTCAGTGAGAGCTCTTTGGGAATGAGATGCAATGCATTGATGTCCGCGACCTGTATGTCATTTCCTTCCCAACCATACGAGCTTCCCAAGAAGTACTGATTTTCAATGTAGATGAAATTCTTTGCTCGACGAATAGCACAAATGTAAGCATCCTGAATGCTTCTTTCTATAATGTGGTCCTTCCCACTAACAAGTCCTACTTGAGCCGCCTCCGCTGGATCTTCGGGGAAGCCATAAGCAGCACCACCATCAATGGACCGAAAAACTTGAACGTTCCATGTTTCATGATCTTCCGAGTTGGTCACTGGTGATGGGCGAGTGATAAATCTGTTAACCTCATCAAGGAGAACAGATAGTTGTTTCCAACTTGCCTCTGCCATCTCTGCTCGAAATTGTACAGTACATCCCAAGCTGCAGGTCCTTCCAGCTTGCAGTGAACGTCATGCCATGGCTCCCGGGGGCCACCTTTCTTGATATTGGAGCCTGGAAAATTGGGTTGATGAAAATCATCATGATGGACAGTATTTAGAGAGCTGAACAAGGGATGAACTGTCGTATCATATCTCCCATCACAAAGATCAATTCCACCAAGAAAACTCACAATTCTCCTCTTCTGCTCGTCCCCAGATCCTGGAACTTCAGAGTCCACTATTACTGTCTTTTGGTGATGGGTAAACATGGTGGAAACCTCAAATCCCTGGAATATACTATTCCCGTCATCAGGATTTCTAGGACAAAGAACACAATGAACATTCGTGTTGCGAAAGAAATCACCCGTTTCTTGGTCATGTGTTGCCATCAGACCATCCCTCTTAAGAACCTCAACTGAAGTTCTATCATCCCAAACAAGCAACAGGACCCTCACACCTTCATTTGCCTTCTTCTTTAGCAGGTCGCCAAGAGTAACATCTCCCCCTGGCTTAGGCCTCTTTGGATCCCTTATCAAAGTGATCTGAGTATAAACAGACCATCCTGTTATATAAATCAAGTGTTTTGCATTGTTGATGGCATCAAATATATCCTCCCAACACCTCTGAGGCTCATATTTGATTTTGGATTCGAGGAATTGCGCAAATGCATCATCAGGCATGTGTGCATCTTGGTAAAGGGTAACATGGCAGCCTTGTCTTTCCCTGAAGAAAGTATAGGGAACCCCTTTAAATGCTAGACTACTTCCGATTCCCTGAGACCAAGTGGGATTCCGATTTATGCTCAAAAATTGTAGCTCTACGTGAATTTTTGCTCCACCATTTATTGGGATGCCATCTTCATCCAATATCTTGAGCCATCTGTCAACTACAAATCCACTTGTAATCTCCTCGACGGGCAAATAAGCTCTTCCAATTAGTGTTGCTCCAACAGCATTGTCGTCTTTGACAGTGAAGATGATATGAGAGACCATATGGGCACAATAAATCCGAAAGCGTTCGAGCCAACGAGGATTGGAAGGCTCGTTTTCTATCATTCTGGTTCGTCCAGCTCGAGCCCTTTCTAAATCAATGGTAGCATATAGTCTTGAACCAACAACCTGTTAATTCATCCCAATATGCAAGTATGCTACCAAATGCTCACAAAAGAAAGTGGATCAACCACAAAATGTGCTAAAAAGTGGATTACGTCCGATTAATTACCTCTGGCCGGCATAAGACAGCTCTCTTGACTTGGGCAAAGAGTCTTCTTGCCGTTCTCTGAGGGCCGCCAGTCTTCAATGAAATTAGTTTCCAAACACGAAAGGGAAAGAATAAAAAGAGAGCACGAAAGAGAAATTATATAATTGGTAATGCATATATATATTTATATATAGGCCTAAGGCCGCTAACGTTAATAAATTCATGACAGTCAAGTATCAGCTATGTTGCCAGTTGACATGCAAAAGATCTACCTTTGTTGTACAAAGCTTCAAAGATTTTCATCAGATGGCATAGAACGATGATTGAATGCTAAGTTCACAGTTAGGCCATAGTTCCAATTTGGAGAAATTTGGATTTTTGAACGAGATCAAAAATTTATAAGCAAGATTTTCAAAATCGGGATTTTATCTTGGATCGTTTTATACTTTATAGGAGCGGATCGTAGTATCAATCGATCCTACAAAAAATGTAAAAGACAGTCTTACACGTAATTTTGAAGTTTGCAATTTACATACATAGTAATAAATAATGCAACTCATGTACAATTATATAATAGTATTGTTAATTAAGATTAAAATGGCATTATCAAAAGTATTTGGGGTAGTTTAAAAATTAAATAAAAAATTTTGAACTATATGTGACATATTGTAAATGAATTTGATTAAATTAAAAATATTGTTCTTTCGTTTTTTGAATCTAGATGTAACTAGTGCACAAGGTAGTTGGAAAAATAGACTTTAATATATATATATATATATACAGGTAAGGAATTAGTATAAGATAATTATGTGAGTTTAAAGTTCTTTGAATCTAATTCTCTATGCAACAAATAGCATTCAATTCTGAATTTTCCATACAAAGTTATGGTCAAATTATTAAAATTTTTATCGTAATATTTTTAAATAGTAAGATCGTATTAGGATCGGATCGAAATCAAAAACGATGATCCAGATCGTAGGATCATAAGATCACACGATTCGGATCGCGATCCTAACAACTAGGTTCATAAAACTTATTGAATAATTTTACAAAATCAAACTTCGTAGGATGTAGTTGTCTAAAATTACATGCTAGCTCTGAAACTGATTAATCCACAATGCATCCATTTAAGTTTCTAAGCACATGCAAATCTGAATTAACTAAGAATGAATTATTTACCTCGTTAAAGCCAAAGACATGGTGCAGCAAATAGCCCCTTCATCATGCTTAACGAGTTAGTCAACTCGTAAAGTCATATGTTTCGTAGATTCTTTTTCTTTTTAATCTTTTGTGAATGATAATCGGGCTATTCTAGCATCGGAACTGTCCTATCAACCGTTAACATAATGAACAGGATGATATGTTTCTTTCAATTCCTTCATTCTAGATTTTCCTTAGAGATAATGTTTAACTGAGAATAGTCTCAGCGAGAAACAACTTGTTGAATAATGACATGGGGAGATTTTACGGTAGAGGTATCAATCACAACCTAATTATATTAACTCGTCCAAACTCGCTCATTGATTTTAAATTGGTATAAATGGATATCTAATTATACCCATTTAATTGATGGGTAGCGAATTGAATCGACTTACCCATTTAACTCATTTAAAAATAATTATACATTAAAACTCAAGTTTTAGTGAGTGTTAAGGAGATAAATTTAAATTTCCTACCAATCTAAAAATAATAAAATGCCATTATATCTTGTCAAACAACATGCTAAAAAACAAAAGAAAAAATATTTTAAATGAGTCATAAATAGGTAATTGGATATACCCATACCCATTTTTTAAATGGATATAAATGGATACCCATTTTATCAATTTATTTAAATAGGTATAAATGGGTTGACCTAAATATACTCATTAGGCAATTATAACTCATCCAAACCTATCCAAGTCACCCATTTTGACATCTCTACTATTAGATATTATACCTCCAAGTTAAAATCATTGTTAAAAAAAAAGTTAAAATCATTGTTGGATGATGAAAAAGGTATGATTGGCCCTTAGATTATAGTAATTTCAAAAATTTTAAATTCAAATTGTTATCTACATAAAGATATAAGTGAAGAAAATGATACTACAAAGGTGTCTAAGAATTTTCCTAAATAATATTATTATAGTGATCAAGTATGTCAACTGATTACTGAAGTATTTTCCTAAAAAGATAACTTTTTGTTATACCAAGATTAATTTACTTTAGCCTTTTGAAGTTCCTAAAGAAATGACTCCTTAAGGTCTGTTTCAAGAAATAAAAGCAAAACATTTGTGCGTAAAGGATTTGAAAGCAAAAGCTTGCGTGGAATTGCCGCTTCATGGTATTTGAAATACTTAGACATAATCTTTTTAAGTTGAAATTATGCAAAAATTATATCTCAAAATGAATTTCAATTTTAAAGAAATGAATCGGAGTTAATCCGTTTTAAACAGGGGCAAGAAAACCTAAATGAAGGCTTAATTGTAACATGTCCTTCAATATCTCCATCTCATGTTATTCTCACAATATAATATAGTTCTACAAAAAAAAATTAATTCAAAATATAAAGGGAAAGAAAGCCAATTCATCTAAAATGCACATTCCTAACGTTAGGAGTGATTCATAAAAATAGTAGCGACAAAGTCTTCTTAGGCTAGGATTGAATTTCCATTTCATATGTGCAAGCTCATAAGTAAAATTTTTGCCCTATTCCCTCAAAAAATAAAAATTAAGAAACTTTGCTTAAAAGTCAAAAATATAGAAACCGAAACCATATCCAGTAGACGTCTCTTCATAGGCTATTACTAATGAAACCAGAAAACATATATGGCAAGAACGATTTGACAACAGAAAACATGCCTTTGCCTAGAAACAACAATATGCTAATTAATGAAACTTTGCAATTTGCAAATAAGAAAGACGTAAGGGGAAGAAGATCAAAACCACAAGAAACAAATATGAATTTAATTTGTCAAGATAGCATACATACTTTGCCGCAGAAATTAAAACCAAATCCGGGTTGCAGTCTGTCAATCTCAAATATCTTAGCTAGAAGAGTTCCATGAAGCAATTGTGGAGCCATCTTGATTGATTTCTCCTAAACCCCTGAAGGAAAATTCATCAGAAGCGCATAAAAATGTCAAAATTAGCATATTCAAACATGTCATATTATCACAGTAAATTCTTTACCTAATTACTGTAATTTCTAAGTTGGTTATGTATGTATAACATGTGATGGCAACGTAAATGTAGAACTAACCTTGAAAAATAATGTGGCAGAGAAGGACTTCAATTTGTGGGAAGAGAGAGTTCTTTGAGGACTGAAAGGATCAAACTTGAAAAATTCTACGTTGTACTGTCATGATTTCATGTAAAGTTCAAAGAACAGAAATTCACACGCTTAAAGTTGAAGAAAGAAATATCCTTTGCGTTGTGTAATCCTTCAATTTCACAGCATGAAGCCTACAAATGCTTAGAAAACGCATGTATTTGTCTTGTACATGCAAACAATAGATATCGCATATATATATATATATAATGAAATGCAATACCTATTACAGAATCTTAGGTGGCTTTAACTTGTGATAATTGCAAGATATCTAAGGAGGATGAGAATATTGGAAGAAACAGAAGGTTTCTTTCATGTGCAAGAGACGATTCAAGCAAGGAAACAAACTCATGTCTCTCAATAGAAAAGTATTTCTTTTTGTTTGATGTCGTTTGAGAATAGCTAACTACTTTCTATAATATCAATTATACATCCATGGAGTACACTAAAACAACTTGCGAATAAATTCCAAGAAGGAAGGGCAAAGCCATATATTAATTCTTCCTTGTTAATTTGGTCCGTAAAGTTGTTAATTTTCCGTTGCGATTTTTTGGAGATCAAAATTAAAGTATATATTTACTCAAGTATTGATTAGGCAGAGGAGGGAATAAATTTAAAAAAAAAAAAAGCATCGGACATGGCAAGTTAGACCTGGTTCAACCTGGGACCCCAAACCAGTAATCCTTCGAGTGGGCAGAAAACCTAGCATGCATGTCAGCGTATATGAATTTTTCTTTGAAGTATTTTCTTTGCTTTTCTATGGTCCATATAATGTCGACAAAGGATTATAATGACAAGATTGAGTGGCTCTTCTTATTAACATACTAATGAGTATATAATACCAGCCAACGACTTCTGGATGGACATAAAGAAGGAAGGTGGAGAAAAATATATTTGATAACAGATGGCTGGCCATCCTCCTCCTGCAGCAATTGTTGATTTCTCAAGCAAATGAACAGTTGATCAATGGGAATACGAACTCTGTAACTAACTGCCATCATGGCAAGCACAAGAAGAAGCCCATGCCAGAATGATTGATACAAGTTGAATGATCCATCAAAGGTTTTATTAAATAATAGTAAATACTAGCTAGCTTTTCAGTTGTTTTTTCTTTCTTTCTTTCTTTCTACATGTGTAGTACTTTTCTCAAGAAGTGTTGTAGTAATTTGTCAGTCGGAAAGCACGAATGTTCTTGCTGTCCGTAAACGTGCAACCAGATGTCAAATCCTCCTTAACAACTGCAGGATGGATTTCAACTCTCAGATAAAGAAAACTGGATTTTGACAAAATTGTGAGTGACACATAAAATTTGCATTCATTATCTGTCGAATGGCAGAAAACTACTCCTCACCCTTTAAGCATGGCTTTGTAGTCTTGACATTTTCAGGACTTGGTTAGTACTAATATTGAGTACCATTATTTTATAAGTTTCGAAACCTTTAAGCAACAGATAGAAATGGCAAAGCCGATCAAATTTCTTGACCTAATTGGACCGTTCGTCGCCTTTTTTTTCTTTGCCCCCTTTCCTCTGCTAGCTTGGGAAGCACTGATTAATTAGGTCTTTAGAGAATCCCAAAATAAGACTATGTTGAAAATTAAAATTGCTAATGCATTCAATCCAAGTGATCTGTTACTGCCAATATATATATATAAATTTTTTGTGTTGTTTTTTTTTTTGGGGGGAGAAGGGGAAGGGGAAGAAATGTGGGGTGGTTGTTCCTTCTCGGCTAGTGTAGACAGAATAGATGATTTCTTACGACTGTTGTGTGTTGAGTGTTGACTCATGCTTTGCCTGGCGGTAGTCAAAGTTATTTGACATATTTCTCCACTCATCCCAATATACTTTACGTTGGCTATGGTGCATCAGCATACTAGCTAGACGGGGCATGTCATATCAGGGGCTTCCTTCTCCAATTGAATTTCTGTCTAGTTGTGTCTACAATACTACATGTGGTATAAGCTAGTACAATTTTATATAATCCGATACAATTTTGGCGTAATCATGAGTTTTTCATAGCACAAAATTCACATTTATCCAAAAGTTGTACACAATTACACTGAATTTTAGACCCATTACACAATTGGAATCCGGGAGTCCCCATTTCTCGAAATGTTCAGGAATGGATGGATGTTTATTTGGTGGCTGAACTTGATCACTGAACAGGATTCAGAGTGAGGTATGAAATCATCCAACTTACTGCATTTTACGTGTATGACTCTGCTTCCACAGCCAGTAGTAAATTTTCTTGCGGGGATCAGGTACAGGAAAAAGAAGTCTTAGAAGTTACGTTTGAGGTTTGACCATATCCACTTGAGAAAAACTGGACGTGTCATAACTCATCAGGAGGCTAAAACGTACACAAAATAAAGGCATCTGAGTTAGTATGGTGGTAGTAAATGTCATCCTGGTTTTGAGTGTTTTGACCAAAGTAGTTTTCACTCTCATTTTACTTAACAGGTGATGAGAAGAAATGCAGGCCAGGGAATAGAATACAGCTATGCAATCTGCCCTTTACATCATATACTTGGGTGCATTTACTCTCGAGTAGATACGAAGCATTATATAAAGTCTAGTCCTAGTTTGTACCACTACTTCAGTCTCCACAGAGAGGGCTTTAAGAAGCAGAGGGAAGAAGAAGAAAGGAGAGATTGAAATTTGTGGAACTAGGAAAGCAGTAGCAGTAGGGTGTGCAGGTGAAACTTTAAATGCAGTTTCCTAAAGCGATTGGACTTTGGTCTGTCCATCCTTCCATCACCACCGACAACTACATATGATCCAGAGGTACTGCACTAAACCACCCCTCCCCTCTCTTATTAACTCTTTCTCACCATTTCCATCTCTCTCTCTCTCTCATCTTTTCATGACTTGCTCCCTCTGCAACTCTCACATTAGACTTTTCTTACTATGCTATAATCTTCTCTCTCTGTTTTTATCTGTCTAAATAATAGGACAACAACCAACATGGTACCCTCCAGGAAATTCAGAGGTGTCAGGCAACGCCAGTGGGGATCTTGGGTGTCAGAAATCCGCCATCCTTTATTGTAAGCCTTACTATATACATATCAAATTATCATCCCTCCAACCACAAGTACAGCATGTCTCTCACAATATTCCTTCCTTTGATCTCTTACAAGATATTTGGCCCGAAGAAGTATCTGTACTCGCATTCGTCAGCCTTGCATTTTGCAATTTGGAAACCATTAGTAGAAATGTGACCAGAAATGGGATAACACTTATGTGTCAAGATCTTGTTTCATTTATTTTATTTTTTTTTTTTTTTTGGAAAAGGGCGTTCAAGAATTTCACAGTTCTTTTTGTTTCTTAAGAAACTGCTCCATGAATTCTGCTTTTTCTTGTTTTTCCTGGTGGTTTGTGCAGGAAGAAAAGAATATGGCTGGGGACATTTGAGACAGCGGAGGCAGCAGCAAGAGCCTATGATCAAGCAGCCATATTGATGAACGGCCAAAATGCCAAAACCAATTTCCCGGTGGTGAAGGAAAATCTAAACGAACCATCCCAAAAAACCAGTGCTGATCATCAAGATTCCCCTCCCTTAAACTCAACAGCTCCACCTGCAGAGTCCCTCTCCGACATCCTAAGCGCAAAGCTGAAGAAATGTTGCAAGGATCCAGCACCTTCCCTCACCTGTCTAAGGCTTGACAATTCCCAGATTGGGGTGTGGCAGAAGAGGACAGGTCGTCATTCCGGCTCCAATTGGGTTCTGAAAGTTGAACTTGGGAAAAAGAAAGATCACCAGAATTCAACTCAAGAAGCCACATTATGCTCCTCTTCTTCCACCACCACCACCACTTCTTCGTCATCAGGATCATCCACCACTTCTTCTGGTACTACTACTGCTGATCAACATGAAAATGGACTCGGGATGGATGAAGAGAACAGAGTTGCTATGCAGATGGTGGAAGAACTGCTCAACTGGAATTGTCCACCACCATATGTCACCAATCCTTGAAGACTATTACTAGCAGATGATATAATATAAGCTAATATGAGTAATAATTAATACAAATAGTTTTCATATTGTGTTTTGCTGCTTTTGAATTGACTACAAACTTCAGGGATGCTGCCTAAATTTGTTTCTAAAGCCCTTTCTTAAGGTAGCATCTTCTTGAATAGGACATTTCTATAACAAATTAGTGGTTAAATGTTCCTGTTATGTCATAAGTATTTGCTGATGTAAATATCAGTATATATATATATATTTGCAGAGACAATTAATCAGAATATATGCATCTCTAGCTGATGATGAAGTCGACTTCCTGTTAGTTAATACTAGCAATAATAGTATGCATGTTCTGATACAAATGTGGTACGAACGTGTAGACTAAACTTCCTTTACAACTGTCAATTGCCTGCTTAAGTCCATATCACATTCAATGCCAGTTACTGCTTAATCTCAACCTTCATCATCCTGTTAAGAGAAGAATCATGAGAAGAAGCTTTTCCTTTCTTTATCATAGCAGGATTTGTTCTTTTCTTATCTTTTTCTTTCCTTTTACTCGGTCCAATGAAACCGAGTTCTCAATAATATGGTGTTTATTTAGTACCTGTTGTGGTGATTGGTGAAGGAGCCTTTTGCTTTCTCCAGATAGCTACTCCTGCCTCCCTTTACCTGCCTTTTATCCTCTCCTTATAACCTCGTCCTGAGCTTTTCTTTTCTTCTCTCTTCTGTCTGGGGACACTTGGGAACCACTATAGACCATCACCCACAATTTTGGCAAAGAGATGCTACTGATTCCTTTGGAAATTGTTGATCACCTCTTTAATCTTCTTCCTTACTTTTCTTCTTCGTAATTATATTGGCTTCACATTTCTTTTGTAACAATGTCATTGATCATAAGTTTCCAACAATATTAAACAAAAATTTTCAAAGATTTAAGACTAACATCGTTATGACTCGTGCAGACTTCAAACCGGAAAATGATGCATACAAATCACCAATAGATGATGTAATTTCCGTTGCAAATTAACTTTGAATTCGTCGATCGACAAGTGTTCATAACTTTAACAAGATTTCTTTTCTTTATTTTTTCCCCTACAAACACTACTACTATATATGTCACAGAGAAATATCTTTGTGAATTTATTGCCGAAGGAAAGCACTATGCTTCCCCATATAAAAAACCAGGAATCAAGCCCAGAGAGGGTCAAGGGGGGGCAATATTACACATGATTTTGCTCAGCACACTAGAGGATTGATGCACCTAAGATAATGTAGTAGAAAGACCCCCCCAAAAAAAAAACAAAAAAAATGTTTGTTTCGTAGGGATAGTTTGCAATTTTTGACCCAATGACAAAAACTGGTGAAGTTGGCATCATTATTCACTCCAATATAGTCTTTAAAATATGCCTGTGATCATGACCTGAAAGGTTCAAGAAAGGTTAGAATACATGTAAAAGATAAGAGGCCTGGGCGGTTGATGGTCCTGCAGCCTCCAGCAAGATTGAACTCTTCCAACGAAATTAGGTAGCTGTTTTCTTTAAATCTTTAAAGCATGATGATGAATTATGGCCACCCAGCTGATAACCTAAATTGAATGACTGCATATCAATTTCCGCGCGTACAAATCCAGAAACCCCAAAAAAAAAAAAAGAACCATTAAGTTGAGTTTTTTTTTTTTTTAAATAATGCCATTTTTGGCCTGCCACAATCCAATTCTAGTGTTCACCGCTAATTTGGTACGTGTACGTGGGATTTCACAACAATTGACATGTTCCCAATTTATTAGACATTTTTAAAATTATTTGTTGGGAAACTTCAAATTTAGTGTTAGATGATGCAATTCATGGACAGGAATTAGAAAATATATTTTAAAGAGATGAATTGTAGCATGCCTAAAATATATCATGGCAAATCTAAACTTATAAAGAATTTTTTTTTTAAAATTTTCAATTTTTTAAGGGATAATTTTACAAACCTCCCTTGAGGTTAAGATTTTGTAATAAAGTTAGTCCAAATAAAAAAAGTAACATTAAAAAAATATTTTGAGGAGAGAGATGAAACTTTTATTCCATAAATACCCTTTATACTTGTGTAAAATTTATATTGTGACGGAATGAAAAATATATTAATAAAAGTGAGAAAAAATAAGCGCAAATAGTAAAGAACCAAAAAATAAGTAGCAATTGATTTTTTCTATAAAACTAGATCAATAACTAGTATTGAATTATAATAGCTATTTTTTTAAAGATTTTTACCATTGTGCATATAAAGGCAACAAGAAACATTAATTTGTCATTTTCACTTGAAACAATAAAATTTAATGTGGGAAAACAATGGTTAGGGTATTTAAGGGGAGGTTTCTAAAATTATCCCCATTGAAAACTAATATAGGTAATTAAGTAGTTAGGACACTAATTAATTGTTAGTAATTAATTACTGAAACTAGTTGTTGAGGATTTCTTTAATGATGAACAATGATTTGCAATTAGAAAATGGTATTAATTGATATACCAAATATTTGTTCGTTCTTAGAAATCGATACAGCAAATAGCAATTTGTTTCAATTTTTCTCTAAAAATATTACCAAATATTTTCCTTGAGATTACACTTGCAATATTTGTTATTGATGTTAAAGGACATTCGTGAATTTCATGATTTTGCCCAATATCTTGACAAGGCCATAGTTTTTGCACCTATATTTCACATTCAACTTGCAAAAGCAATACAAAATCACTATTTTGCTACCTTAAATTTTATTGTTTCAAGTGAAAATAAGATCCATCTTAATGCTTTTTGTTGTCTTTATATCAAAAATAACAGAGATCTGAAAAAATATCCATTGCTAATTCAATGCATTAGTCATTGATCTAAATTTATAGAAAAGGTCAGTTACCACTTATTTTTGATTCTTTATTATTTGCATTCACCTTTCCTATTTTATTAATTCATTCATTTACAATACAAATTTTACACAAACATAAAGGCCATTTGTGGACGAAAGTTTCATCTCTCTCCTCAAAGTTTTTTTTTAATGTTACTTTTTTGATTTGGACTAACTTTATTACAAAATCTTAACCTTAGGGGAGGTTTGTGTAACTTTGTAAAGCTCAGGGGAGGTGAGTGAAATTGTTAGAAACCTCAAGGGAGGTTTCTGAAATTATCCCATTTTTTAAACCTGGGGCGGTGGCTCCTCCTCAGCCCACTCTAGTTCCATTTCATACAAATTTGTCCTTAAATGTAATTGAGGTGAAAGATGATGCAACAAAAGGTATATACACTCCCTATCTTTTCTATACCTTTATGGTTTTTTTTTTTTGCAATTAAGTTATAATCGAAATCTAGCCTACGTATTTTTCAAGAGTTATATATATTTAAGGGCTTAAATTATCTAAAATACCTGTCCCAAAGAATCGTTTCAATCTATTGAGATCATTTCAATCTGAAACAAGAAAGAATAAAGAAAAGGAAGGTTTTGTGAGGTAAACAAGGTCCCAAATTGTTTTACCAGCAGGTGTGGTAGACAATCAATTAATATGTATATATTAATTAAGATGAAGATGACCATATGCCCATGCATCATTTGTAGCCCAACAAATATAAAATATTATCAGAGCGAAAAACATGCATGCTGCTCCCAAAATACTGACAACTTGAGCATCAAGGAAGATGTGGTCTTTATTTTTGTAGGAGTTACATCTAATTCTGCCGTCAACGTGCTTAGAGACACAAAGGACGTATTAATCAAATCCCCAAAGCACAAATTTCACCAGAAAAAAATTTTTTTTTTTTTTCCTCTTTAACATACTTGGAGGAGCATACGTATTAATTTGGTGGTTAAACATGTGGCGCAATGTGTAGAAAGGATCAATTGATGTATTGCATAATGCATGCATGTCGCTGTTTATCTGCATCAAATTCAAGACATGTTTGTAGGTCTTCGAGAAGAGCAGAGAGGATGAGATGTTGAGTTTTTTGTTTTCATTTTCAGAAATTCTATTCTATTATAAGACGGGTTTTGAGGAAGGGGATAGTTTTAAATTTTTTTTTTTTTTTCGGGAGTGGGGGAGGGTGTGCCTCCTCTTTGTCTATTGCTGCTGCGATTGCTCCTTGTGACTGTTTTTTAACAGGTTTTGTAGGGGTTGAATCCCGACCTCCCATCCCACAAGTCTTTAAGAGGTTTTTGTAGTGGCTAACGACTAAAGACCGTCGGTTAGATGTTGAGGAGGTTAAGTGTTCCCTCCCTCTCCTAGCAACAGTACTTAAGTTCAAGTCAACTCCTGTCTCTGGATGACAATATTCCATGTGGCCAATAAGCATTGGGGGTTTTCTTAAAAACTTCCATGAACATCTTTAAAGACTGAAATTGACGTGAAATGGGTAGATTTATTAATGGTTGGTTGGTTTGGTTGTTCATTAATGTTAACTTGTTAAGAGCTAGCTATTTTCAAAGCAATCACTTTGCCACAGCCAAAAATCTGTGCATACCCCATCCTTTCTTAGTGAAATTGAGTTCAACAATTAGGTACAGAGGAAAGTGGTTATAATGATGTGGTTGATGCTTGACAGTAGTGCTTTATAGCTTAATTAGAAGTAGCAGTACTATGTTATTGTTTTCTAATTAAAGTTAAACCCTGCAGCAGGTGAAGAAACTGATGTGGAGGTACTGGCTACTTGCCCCACAGTTTTGGTCTCAAATTGATGGCTTTGCATAAAATTACACTTTCCTCCTAAGACTATTATTTTGGTGCATGTAATTTCAAATTTGCACTCATAAAACCCCAGACTTGCAAAATATTCCCATTTCATCCTATTTTGCATGTAAAAGGTTTAATATGTCATAATTATTAGGCCATAAACGTACCTTGGCTATTAGCAGATTACTTTTTTTTTTTTGCCCTTTTAACTAAGGCCGCTTTTGGTTTGGATTTTGTTTTCTTATCATGATTATATTCATAATCATGATTTAATTTTTAGTCTAAATAATTAGGAAATATTAACACAATAAATAAGTAAAATTACACCCTATCAAACTCCCCCACACCTAAATGATGATTGTCCTCAAGCATATCCCACTCAGAAGCACAATCAAGACATAGGATAATTGTAGCAATTCCATACCAATCAAGCTTCCCATATATTCCCTAACAATTTCACCAAAATCAGAATATATTAATTTGGCAAACCTCACCAGGAATTTAACAATTGCACTCATGCACTCCAAGCTGTAAAGGATAGGCATATCACTCAATTCAACACCATGGAATGACATTACCATAAGCTTGCTCATATATCACATCTCCACCACTTAATCATGAATCAAATGCAAAAATCAAAGGGACTTTCACAAGGTTGTAATGGGGCTTAGGTAGAGGTAGGATAAAAGGGGTAATGTAGGTGTAAAATATGCTAAAGAAAAATGCCAGAATTCCAATGCACAATTCCTTTACAAATTTTCACCTTCAAGGCAATTAGCACTTCATCAACCCAACAACTGTAGCTTGTATTAGTGCTTAGCACATTTCACAACACAAGAACTTCACACATTCTTCTTTCTCTTTCTATTTTTTCCATTTTTTTCATTTTTTTTTCTTTTTGTTTTTTTTTTCATTGCTTTTTTTTTTCTTTTTCTTTGTTTTTTTTTCTTCTTTTTTTTTTCAAGACAAAGGAAACAAACAATATATAAATCACCTTAACTTGCTACACTTGCTTTTTTTTTTTCATCCATTGCCTTGCAAATAATACACTAGGCCTCATGCAATGATATTCAAGCATTACTTTAACATACGGGTTCAAAAAGAAAGTCTAAAAAGAGGTCTAGGCTAAAAATGCGGTTATCAAACAAAGACGGGGTTAATGGCTCAAATTGGTTCACTAGGGGTAGATAAAATAAAGGAAGGATTTTTTTCTAAAGTCAAAAGTGGTTAATCCTAGGCGCCCTTATCATTTTAATGCACCAAATTCATTTAAATGTGGCCTTGACATGCATAACCGAGCAAATTCTAGAATGACCAAACCATGTGGAATACCACTCAACAAACGAAAAATAGAGCAAATTCAGAAAAATTGCTCACAACTAGGCCCAAGAATCTCACAAGTGGTAAATGATTGATGTCAAATTTAACATATTCATCAATTAAATCCATCATCAAGAAAAGTAGAAAACCTAATTGGCATGAACTTTCTTCTTATACCCACATCTTGATTGCATTCATCATTGTTTTCATTTGTTTTTTTTTTCTTCAAAAAGTAAAATGCTAAACAAATGACTAAAGCATATCTAACCCTCCCCCACACCTAAATCCTACATTGTCCCCAATGTAGCAAATAAAGAACATGTAAAAAAAAAAGCAAAAGGAGACAACGAAACTTCCCTGAATCACGGAGAAGGGTATCAACCAACTATGACTTGGGGGGGAAAAGGTAGGCGGAAACCCACATGGTGGAAGTACTGCGCCAAGTTCTGAGCTATCTTGTTGCGGGGCTTTTGAGAAAAAGAAATAAGGAAGAAAGAAAGAAGAAAGGAGAAGAAAGAAAGAAAGAAAGAAAGGAAAGAGATTAGGGTTTTTTTTTTTTTTTTTTGAAATAAGAACACCACTGAGAATTGGAAAAGGGAAAGGAAAGGGAAAAAAAACAAATTTTTTTTTTTTGGTGATCCACCAAGTTAGGCGTGGGCACGCCTAACTAATACCAACGCTTCTGTCCAGCTTTCGACAATTGAGTTCCGTAGGCGTGACCACAAGGCGTGGGCACGCCTAACTTGTGCCAACGCTTCTGATCATGGACAGAAATTGCAATCCTTGGACGTGCCCAATTGGCGTGGGCACGCCTAACCAGTGGAGACGCTTCTGGCCGCAGCTGAGAATTTTCCTTCCTTAGACGTGCCTAATTTGCGTGGGCACGCCTAACTGGTGGCAACCTAACACATGAAAAATTTATCATTTTAACTGAATCTACTTACTCAATAAGACACAAAAATACTAAAATACTAAAATAAAATAAATTATAAATTCTTGGGTTGCCTCCCAAACAGCGCCTTTCTTTAATGTCTTTGGCTAGACATAAAGCCTTATTTGTTCAAGGAGGATAAAATCTCGTAGCTCGTTTCATTGCTTTCTTCTCTACATATTCTTCATACCCTTCATAAGTAGAGTAATCTTTATGCACACGAGCTCTTTTCTTCCGTTGACTAGTGGATGATGCTAAGCAATCAAATAACAACGTCAGATCTTCACTCACTCCTCCATCGTGACCAATTAACAATTTAGGAGTCATCATAACTCCTAAATTCTTCCTGTTATGAAACTCAAATTCTTCTGGTATAATAAAGTCAATTTCATTAACAGGAGATATAGAATGAGATTCAAGAACACATTGGTTAGAGGATGGAGAAGATATCACCATAATTGGGAGTTGTTCGCTAGACTCTTTTACTGGAGATATTTGAGGTTGAGATCCTTCATTTTCAACTTCCTCTTCAACTGCATCCATAGATCCTTTCTGAGACTCTTGCAGTTCCTTGCCACTTCTTGAGGTAATGGCGCTCCCATTTTCTTCACTGTTAATAATGGCTTGAGAGGGCAATTTTTCAAATATTCGAGATGCCATTTGTACCATCGTATATGCCATTAGAGACACTTGATCCTCCAGGTTTCGAATCCTCTTGCTCGTCTCCTGTTGATATTGATGTATGTTAGTAGCTAGTGATTCAACAATCTCTTCAAGAGATGTACCTGGCATTGATGATGGTTGTTGTCGATGATATTGCTGTCGAAAATGTGGTGGCCTCGCTGCATAGGTATAGTTGGAGTAGTCCCACCGTCCTTGACTATACATATTTGAATAAGGAGTAAACATTGGTGGAGATGGGTTTTGTAATACTTCAACATCACAAACTTGAGCATTCATGTCATCTTGAGTAGCACATGTCGGTTAGATGATTTAACCGACATATTCCACAAGTGTCAACTTGTTGCTTTTGTCTATCATTCAACTTTGTACAATAGAGGCCAAATCATCTAAATGAGGATCACTAATAGAAGAGGTCTCATTAACCCAATTAGGAACAAAGTCCATCTATCATCAAAATAATGAAAATTAGCACCATCAACTAGTAAGAAAAATAGAGGAGAAATAAAAAAAATTGAAGAGAAAAAAAAATAAATAAATCAAAAACACACTAAAGAAACAGAAACAAAGCAAAACTAAATAAAATAAAATAAAATAAATGAACTAAAAAAAAGAAAATAATTCAGGCACCGGGCCAAAAATTGACAGTGTCGAGCATACAATAATAAATACCTACTCTAAATATAAATTTTGAGTATAATGGTGAGTAGGATCGTCTCCCTCGGGACTGGAAAATTAACTCCTTTTCGTTACATGAAATGGGGATTTTAGGAATTAGATGCTAACAAAAGATAAACTAAATAATCAACTATGGAAAATAATTAAAGAGAGAGATTTAATGGGAAAAGCTCTAGCCAAGGATACAGAAATGGTTCAAATAACTGATCATTGATGCAAATATAATTCCAACATTCATTGATAAACAGGTTTTTTACTGCCGATACGATCTGACAGCAGTCTCTCCTTATTGTTTCGATAGCCAAGGTACGACCATTGACTATTTCCCTAATTCAGGAATAACCCTAGGTACCACCATAGGATTTAATTCCTAATTGCATTAAAAATTAGAGAAACCTGCTCTAATTAACAAACACGCTACGAGGGTCCATTTAAATTAGATTGTATATTTCCCTGACACAAAACCAATTATGCCAGTTGCTACCGGGATTAGAGTAATCAAACAATTACGGATTCAATTACCCTAATTAGCAAATAGATCACGTGAATAATTAAATACTGCGCACTTATTTAATCACACACGGTCACTATAGTCAATAAAGGCAGAAAATATACAAATATCAATGAATAGAAGAAATAAATAAATTCGATTAGATCTCACAATAATAGATGAACCAAATCTTCAAGTGCTCCTTGACTAGAAATAAGAAATTAGCCACACATCATGTTTGAGTTTCCACCAAAGTTGTTGAATGAAGATAAAAGAAACATACACTAATATTTAATATAAAAGAAAATAGCAAGGAGAAAGGAAAAAACGGAAGACTATTGCTGGCTTGCTTTTTTTCTTCTTCGTCCGTAGTCTTTCCTCTTTTTCCCAAGCACAGGACGCAGCCAAGAAGATGTCCTACGTTTCTTTTCTCCTTCCTTTTCCGAATTGGTCTTTTATTTCCAACTTCCAATTTGTTGTTTCTTCCGAATAAGACTCCACATGTGGCACCAATCCTTTTCCAAGTCTGAAACGTGACTTTCAGCCACGTTTTTCCCATTGTTTCCTTTTCGTCCTTTAAGAAACAAAACTTACCAACAATACCAAATCCTATTCTAAAAAGATTTCCTAAAACAATTACCAAATTAGTTCCAACTACTAATTAAGAAAACATCAAATTTGACTCCACAATATTTTCAGAATTTGGACTCCACACTTCTTGGAAATTGCCCACGCGCCCTTGGAAATTTTAGAAATTTGAAGCTGGACGTATGACTTAGGCGCGCCCGCGCCTAACTGTCAGGAACGCTTCTGGAATTACACTTTTTCAACATAATTTCACCAAGTCCTGCAATTGACCACCAATTAAATAAACTTAGTAGAATCCACCCAAGAATGCAATTTTTAGTCTAAATAATTAGGAAATATTAACACAATAAATAAGTAAAATTACACCCTATCAATAATCATCTGGAAAAAAATAATACGAATTACCAAATAATCAATTGTAAGAAAACACTAGTTCGGTCAATTCACCATGAAGTGAAATATTTAAATCAAATACACACCTTTTAATATGAAAAAACAAGTTGTAAAGTGATGCAATATTATTTATTATGAGTATAATGCGATCTGGGAGGAACTTTGAAATTCCACCCTTTGTGGGTTTCTTTCCTTGGCTGAAGTATTTAGAATCCTTACTTATTTTCTAAGAAAACGTAATTATTCATATAATCAATTTTTACCTGTACAATCAATTTAAAGCACATGCCTAACCAAACATAATTTGACTTTAGACAATTGATTTAAGCACATTTTCCGATTGAAACACAAAAGACAGAAGAATCAATTGGGGCCAAAGTGAATGGGGTGCTTTACACAAATCGGAGCCATCGTCTTCTGTTTTTGGGTTTGGGCTGAAATTGAATGCATTGAGGCCCAATCAAGGTGCCCAGAAGGCAACAAGTGTATGCTCCTC
Source organism: Gardenia jasminoides (assembly GCA_013103745.1). Classification (NCBI taxonomy): domain Eukaryota; kingdom Viridiplantae; phylum Streptophyta; class Magnoliopsida; order Gentianales; family Rubiaceae; genus Gardenia; species Gardenia jasminoides. The sequence goes on from CM023103.1 coordinate 27,489,792, forward strand.
GTTTGTATACCAATCAAAGAGGCTACTTGGGCTGTGTTCCTCGTTTAGGACAAGGAATTCGATCAAAATTGCATCAGGGAAATGCAAAAAAGGAAAGAAACGAAAAGATGAAGACTTGTTCAATCCAGCTCGCACAAGAATCAAGAACCTCCATTTGGGTTCTCGAAGCTGTTCAATGAAATTCTATCAGAAGTCATACTCTGTAATCCAGTCGTCTCAATTTTAAGAACATCAATTGGCCCAATTACACTGCAGCAACAGGAAAATTAACATTAGCAGGGCCCATCAAAGCAGCATTATAATCTTGATGTGGAAATGCTGCAAATGCTGTGTTGTTTACATGTGCTGTCATGGTTTGGATCATTTCGATTAAATGTGCAGTGTGGTTTTGTAGATAGAATCATTGCTTCGTCAATCATTTCCTCCCCTGGTTCCTGAACATGCTAGCCATGCCAAGAATGCTATCCCTGTGCAAATAATGAACCATATCATACATATCAAAATACCATGTTTCACAAATCTGATCGTGCAATAGTTGGCTAAGAAAATTTTTGAAACAAGATCCTGATTTCATGTGGGATTTCCAGGTAAGGCAACTCATGACCATGCAACCAGGACTGCATATGAGGGTTTGCAATTTGAAGACAGTATATTTTCTCTGGTTACTTAGCAGATGATATGCTGAGCAGACAAGAAGACCCAGACTAAGCAAAAGATGTACCCACTGAGTTGTTAAAGACTGCCACAGAATGGTGATTTTGTCCACCAGGCTTTCAAGGAATGTGACCTGATGCTCATTAGAATCAGCACATGCTCATGGATTCAGAATCAAATTTAGGCAACATCCTCAAAAATAGGTACAATTCATGGATGCCTTCCCTGATCCTCGATGTAAAATCTGCAAATAAATATTGCATCTCAGAAGAAAATGATTGTGAAAGTACTTCCCTGCTGACAAAGAATTGAAGAAGCATCTCAATTTCAGCATTTTGAGCAATTTCCATTATCATAATTTTGTCATCTTAATCTGCAATGTGAGAAATAAGCATGCTAAACTTCCTGTATCAGATGATGATGAAGGCATAAAAAATAGAACAAGAAATAGGAAGATTCTTATTCTTTTTGCTATTTATTAGGCAAAAACTTTCATAACCTCAATTAATCAATCACTTAAACCATGTGGTGAGAGTGGTGACGTACACGCAATCACTAGAATCAAACAAAAAGTCTGTGAAGTTACTCTTTTGCGACCTCTTCTATAACCAGTTCTTATTAGCCCTTTCAATCATAATTATTAGTCAAGAAAACTAGGAAAATTCCATTCCAAAGCAGGAGAGAGAAAACAACAGAAGCGGAGAGTAGAGAAAGCTGATTATGATTATATGGATAATCTATCAAAAAGTTCTATGTGTATAGATAAGACACAATTTCTCAAAAATGTTGGTTTGCAAGGAAACAATCACTAACGCATCAGAAGATCACCATAATCACAAAGCTGGATACCATATCCTGGAATATGCTTGCATATATTGGAGCATTGAGGCCTAAATGAAAATGAGAGGTGTCAATTTCTATCTTTATATACAGGAGGTTTAATAGTCTCCACCACCAAAATGTTTTTGCATCTGCCATTGTGTTCTGGGAAACTAAATGCAAAATTTGGAAAGAAAAAACAAAATAAATAACAGAAGACTGGTAGCTAACTCCAGGAAAAGGACTCAGCTACTAAAAGACCCATCTCTGTTATCAATCCTGTTTATTGTGCTTCTGTAGATTAGTTATTCTTACATTCCAAACAAGTTGAATTTGAACGTTACTGGCAGACAATTGGCTTAGCATTAGCATCATTAGAAGGAAAAAGGGTAAAAAGAGGCAGACATGCAAACGACCATGCTCCTGTCTAGGATGTTGTCTTTATCCAGCCAAAAGCGAAGGTTAACCATCGTGCAGAAGTGACTAGCAGGTATTAATGCTGCTGCAATGGGGAACAATCTTGAGAGAAAACTGAAATAACAGCTTGGGAATAGCCATCTCCAAACATCATTCTTATCTAACCTTTCTGATGCCACGGCCTGCCTGTGCCTTGTACCAGTGAGAAATCCTCTAACTACTTGACAGCCGCTTTCTGAAAGTTTAGAACTATAGAAATGAGAGTCTTCAGTAACATCTGGACAAGCATGTTATAATACATGATAGGGATATAAATCAGCAATGGGGCAAGTAAGCAATATATGAATTGTTGTACCGTTACCTGTCCATGTTTCAACATAGCATACCAGAATATTTCTATAACCAACATCAGAAAGTGAGAACAGTGGAAACAAGATGTCAAAGCAGCTATGAAGATCCTCCATACGTCCAAAAGATCAGCTAAGGGCAATAACAATTCAACCAAATTTTTGTAGGAGTTTCAGTGACTCTAACCCTGGCAGCATGTTAATGGCTTGAGCCACCATGGCACATAACCTCAATTCCAGAACTTTCAATTCTCCAGCCATATCATGGAAACACGGGTTCATGTGAGTACTTGTTAAGGACATAAGACAGAAATTTTATCCTAAAATAAAACAAAGTGTAGTGTTAGCAGTAAACAGCCAAAGAAAAATGTCAGATGATTGGATGAGATTAGGTCATTCCGTCTTCTAATGAAAAAAAAAATTCGCAAGCAGATGGTAAAAAGATGCCATTCAAAACGTTTCATCCCATGATAGAATTTGTTGACACACGTGCTTGTGATAATGAGAAAATGTCATTAAGATGACTTGGCTTCATAGAACTTTTACAACAAGATTCTCTAGCAATATGACACAATTAGTATCTGCTAAAAATCTCCTAAAAACAGGTCCCTGATAAAAGGTTGTTAATCTCTATTTAGCAAGATGCTGCTTATTATGAGATTTTACCTTCCATCTTGCAGTCCAATTAGGCATATTTAGATGCTTTTCCATGGTGCAAATTGTGTCACCAAAGAAAGAGCGAACTATCTAAGACGGACGCAATCAACTGACTGGGAAAGTCAAAGAAATTTTGGTTTAGTTTCTTGAAAGTTGAGATGCATCCTGGTATTTAGTTCTTGTTTTACAATTCACATGTTTTGAAAGTTTTTTTTTTTTTTTTTTGGGGTGTGGGAGGAGAATCTTCAGTAAGAAGTTTGAAAATCTAATTGGTCTGTTTTACCCAAACCACCTCCAAAGAACAATTTAAATAAAATGGTGGCTCACAATTTCTAACCAACAAACCGAGAATGCATTACTTCTATGTACTGACAGGACATAAACAGCTTAACATATACATTTTTTATGAGTTATCTTCTTGAATGTTTAACAGATCTGAAAATTCAAAAATCAAACTTCAGTTTGAAAGGCCTTAAGATGTCAAAGAAAGTTCTCCTTTGCAGCCAGCCCAAGTTATGAACTTTTCTTTCTGAGATTGAAGTACATATTGTGGCAGAAGCTTCCAACATTCGGAGATGCAAAAGTACAAACTTCAAAGAAACACAGACACAGAAACTACTGGAGTAAAGTATATGCAGGAACCTTGAAGAACTTAAAACCTAAGGATGATTGTACCAAAATATACCTTCTTAATTACTAAGACTTTTTGTAGGCAGAACAAGCCAGCCACAGTTATGAACTTGTCTTTCTGAAATTGAAGTACAAATTGTGGCAGAAGCTTTTGCCATTCAGAGATGTGAAAGTGCAAAACTTAAAGAAACACAGACATAGAGACTACTGAAGTAAAGTGTATGCAGAAGCCTTGAAAAATTTAATACCTAAGGATGATTGTACCAAATATATCTTCTTAATCACTAAGAATTTTTGGAGGCAGAACAGCCTATAGTAACATCACAAAACATATTTGGATACAATAAAATCACTTCAATGCCCTCTAATTCCAACTTATTCTAACTGGAGACTTGAAAAATTAGCTTCTTTCCAATTCTTTCATTCACTTTCAAGACATCCCAAGCTACAGGTACCTGCATAGAGCATGAGGTGATTACTGACTATAAATTACATCGTGAAGGAAGGGATTTATGATACTCCCAAAAATCTTCAGATAGAATTCTGCAAATAGCTGTCCAGTGATTATGCAGCAAAGGATTTGAGTTAATTATTGATTGTATAAGACAAGATGTACAAACTTCGAGAAGGGGAACTCATAATTTAGCATATTTCTTGAGATTGTCGCCTGCATTTTTAGCATTTTCTGGAACAGGCAAATTACACAAAAGAGTAACTCTTGATGAAGCAGTCAAAGATCTTTCTCCTGATGAACTAGACAAGGTATTGCTACCAGTACCAATCTTCCAAAGCTTCACTTCCCAGACTTGAACGGTTTTGCCAACACTAACAGGAGTAGCCTCAGCAAAGACAAGGTCTCCCAAACGAGCACTCTTGACATGATTGATACTAAGGTGAATCCCAGCAACCCTTTTGAACCCAGATGCCAGATGAGCTCCCACACTTGCCAATGACTCTGCAATCAGAGCTGAGACTCCTCCATGCAGGACCTTGAATGGCTGACAGCATTTAAGGGACACTTGAATGTGGCCTGAAACTTTGTCAGCTGAAAGCTCTTCAATTACAAATCCAACTGCAGCAAGAGTAGCATCAACTGCCTCTGTCTCTATTGCAGATGATGATGAAGCCATGGATGATGTTTTTCTTCCTCTCGGTCTACTCTGTTTTTCTTTCTTTTTGTTTATGGTGATGATATTGATGATGATGGCCTTGTCTGTCCTTTATGGATAGTGAGCAAAGTCGTGGAGTCATGAGTGGGTACTAGGAAATTAGGGAACTTTCTTTTTCTTTTTCTTTTTCTTTTTCCTTTTCTTGCGGGTGTTAGGTATGGCAATGATAGGCATCTACTATCATCGGTTGGTTTTGGGCGGTTGGAGTTAGAATTTGATGTAAGGGTCTGTTTGTTTCAATATAGAATATTTTCTCCAAAAAAAAAACAATTCAGTAAAAATCCTTTTCGAGAACATGTATATTTCTCTCTTCATTTTCTAGCTCTGTTTGGATTAATTATTTTTTGAAATATTTTTCAAAAATACTATTGTAACATTTGGAATATAAAATATAATTATTATAGGTGTGTTTAGGGTGTTATTGAAAGTGTTTTTGAGATTATATTTTGGGGATATTTTTAAAATTAAAAATTTATTTGAAATATTTTTTTTTAAATTAACCCACCCCACCTCCTCCTCCCCCCTCTTCCCTCTCTCCCTCCCCCCCCCCACCTTCCTCTCTGTCACAGCCTGAGTCCGGGACATGCCATACCACATATTAGGTATTACCCCAATATGTAAGGCTCAAGAGTTTTATTAATTATCCATGATGTCAATTACAAAACTCCAAATGAATTAACTTCAACCACCATTCAAATAAAATTCTAGAGCACCCATAAATGTGCTAGTAAATTTATTGGATAGTAGTCTAACTTTGGCACGCAGGCCAAGAATAGCAATCTATGAAATCGGAAATAAAACCAAAAGAGCATTATATCTACCAACCCCATGGACCTAATTTTGTCTCTTCTTCAGGATTACTAAACTCCTCTACAAAACTAATATTTAACGTGGAATGAGCACCCACAATGTTCAGTAAGTAGTTCGAGTTCTCAACCACCAATCTAAAGTTGGCATGCAATTACATAGTTTAATGCAATTCCGTAAATAGACAACAATTAAAATTACAATTCTTGCAACCACTTTAAGTACCGAAAGAAACTACTTATTAATCAAAGCAATCAATCACATGGCTCTAGAGCGACCAAACTATGTCGACAATTCAGGATATCCAACCTAACATTAACTCTTTAGGAAGGTACAATGGTTCCGGTACTTTCTCCAAAGGGTCCAATATTTCCAGGTACTCCCTCTTGGCGAGTCCAATAGTTCCAGGTACTCCCCTTTGGAGGGTCGAATGTTTCCAGGTACTTCCCCCTAGTAGGTCCAATAATTTCTAGGTACTCTCTCCTGGTGGATGGAAACTAAGCCAAACCAAGAGCCAATTCAATTGACCATTCGAAAACTTCAGAATAAGCATAATATTTGCTATCTAATATTTATACACTTAAGAATACACATATACACATGCTCAAATTGAACTTTTATATCGAAGTACTAATTTAGTAAAAATTACAAGTTGAATATTATACTTTGAAAAAAAATGGAGGAGAACAAGAACCACTTACCTGTCAAGCAATTTGATATACTTGAGACTAGCTTAAATAATCTATAATCTCAGAGTCTTGGCCTATACATAATCAAAACGCCTCAAGTTTTATTATACAATACATACTAATAGAAACTATAAAAACAAATTCTAGAACCTTAGGCTATGCAACCCTGTCAAATAATTTATACTTCTGATTCCACTTAGATTGATTGCATGCATGTCAGACTTGTTAAATGGTAAGGAAACAATCATTCTCTATAATCAGGTTTTCGATTTTTTTTTCCCAATAGCATGACTCGGCAATTCTATTCATTATTGGTCCACTGCAATTTTCTTTTTCATTCCCAAGCATTGCTATACCATTGAAACCTACCCCCCAAAACCAAACAATGGATGATTACAAGTCCCAAGTATCAAAACTCCACATAAAAACGTTTGCATGAGAACTAGTATCCAGCATATTGGCTTACGAATTTGTCATTCTAACGAATAGAATAGTCATGGCACACTAGTTCCAAAAATACATCAGTATGCACATGTGACATCCAAAATCGAAGGTCGCTAACAACGAGACATGCCCAATGAGAATTAATATTCCGTCAAATTTTCCATAGCCATTCAATAACCCGCTTATACTATTGCAATTAATTTTAACAACCCTAACTGCAACAAGTTCTCAAGCCAACATAGTAATAAGGAGAAAGGTCACATAATACCTTGTAAATTTGTCGAACTAGTAAACTCCCCACTGATAGTTCCTTCTTCAGAATTTTGCCCTAATTTTTCTCTCTTGTCAGAAACTAGTTGATCAAACGGATGGAAGTAGAAGAGAAGAAAGCAAAGCTAGTAAGTTTAAATGAAGGTATCGATGTTTAGCAATTTAGGGGTGCAGTTATTACTATTAAACTTTGAATAATTTGCTTCCAAGTCCCTCTAATTAATTACCCAACACCTAACTCATAATAATTATAGTTTAGGCCAAAAAATTTTTTTTGATTGACTATTTAATTAAGTCTTATAATCTATGGCATTCAGAATTGGGTATTTACACACACTCTCTCTCCCTTCCCCTCTCTTTCTCCCCACCCCCTCCCACTTGGTCATGACCGCAAATCTAGAGTGGGAGGGGGAGAAGGGTTGCGGGGAGGAGGGAAGAAAGAGAGAGAGAGAGAGGGAAGGTGGTAGAGGAAGGGAGGGAGAGAGAGGGGGGGAGGAGATGGTGGTGGTGGGGGTGGGGGTGGAAGAAGAAGGGGTAATTTTTTTATTTTTGTATGTATAAATTGTTTTTAAAATATTTGTTTGGATTGGTATTTTTGAAATTATTTTTTATTGGTGTGCTACTGTAGTATTTGGGATGTGAAATACAGTTTTTAAAAAACATATCAAAGAAAAGGAATACAAACGGACCCAAATCATCCCTAGATTTCTATTTAGCTGATTGCTACCACCAATTACCATTACTTCGCCCACTTCATCAATCATCACAAGCGATTTCCAATCGAAATTTTTCCAAGTCTCAAAAAATCAAATTAAACACCAAAACCAGATTTCATGATTTCCCATACCAATTTTATATCATATTAATAAAGAGTGGATAATTTAAATCTTACCATTGATTTAATCATTATGAGAAATTAGCAATTGAAGATTGATGCTTATTAACTCTTCCTTTAATAGTATTCTTTCAGTCTCATTATTTACACTTTTCTCCAAATTTTCTTTATTCAAAGCTTCTCAATGCAAGCTCAATCTAGATTTGAATTTTTTTTTTTTATAATCCATTAATGTATTTACCTATGGTGCAAAAGAATGGAACATGAAAAAGAGGGAAAAGTGACACTTAATGGAATCTAAAGTGGCAAGTGCAGAGATGTTACTCATAATTTGATTTCTATGGATTACTTGATGGTTTTGGTACGATAACCAAGTGGTGAGGAGATTGAAAAGTCGTCCTAGTTATGGAAAATTAACTTCTATACTTTCATTTAGGAGTTCATTTCCCCCTAGTTTACGTAAAATAATTTCTAGATAAGATCTGTTGCAGCCAAACAATGGATTTACAAGAAAATACTTTTTGGAAAAGATTCTCAATCCAAACAAACAGAGCCTATGACTGATAAGTTTTCACGGTCCGAGTTTGACGCTTCACGTGTGCGGTATACCTGTCATTATTGCTCTTCAAACGTTGCCATTCTTGTCGATTCCTTTTATCAAACTGATTTATTTTTTAAAAACAATTATCTTATCTTTCATATTTCATTCCAAGAGTATAGTCAGAAAATTTAGGAGTTTTCACCGGAAACTGAAATATAAAAGACTAACTTCAAATATGTTCAACAATGTAAAAAATTCATATGAACAATAAATTGTAAATTTTGACAAGTATATATTAGTTGGCCAAATGGGAAATGATGATAGTCTATCAAAAGCATGGAGGCCGGCTTTCGTGTGTGTGGGTTTTTGTAGTTTTTTTTTTTTTTTTTTTTTTTGGGGGGGACCGGATTGGTTTGTTGAATAAAGGATTCAAGAGAGTAGAGTGGGACTATATTCATAGCTCGGCGGTTGGCAGAATAGAGTTGGCAAGTCATTTAAAATCATTACTGTCAAACAATTTTGGCATTTTTTAGCATATTTTGACTTATATATGTGGTGTCACCCCTATTTGGATTGCTATTTTCTAAAGTTTTGTAGGAAAATATACGGCAGCGACTGACATAAATGAGATAAAAAAAATTGAAAAATATGTTTATGAAGAACGTAAAAATTTTTAGGAAAAAATACTAATTTTTCATTTATTCCAGGGGGATAAAAAGGGGATCGCTTACCACGCATTCTCAAGAAGTTATGCAGAGTAATTACATTTTATTAAGTGCTGCTGGGCAATCACAGTCTTCTAATTTGCGAATGAGTAAATTGGTGCAGATCAGAAAGAAACCATACTCATTTGTTTTGTGTTATTAATAATATGTACTTCAATGACTCACTAAAAGAATATCGACCACCACTGAGTAATGACATGAGTACCATCCCCAAACTGTCAATACAAATTGGATCAATTGGCAAGTACGGGTCATTTCTTTACAAAAAGTTTTTTGTTTGAATCTCGTTGTCAATGTGATAGTTGTATTGGTGGGTGATCTGTAAATACCTCTACAAGCGACTTATGATTCTTGAAACTTGCCCTGACTCATGGTGGTGATCGAAAACGAACTCATCCTAAATTTTTTATTAACAAAAAGTAATAATAATAACCTTTTGTTTTTCTTTATTTTTTTAACTTTCAGTAAAGGAGATAGTACATAATGGACGGCTTTGGAGTAGATGCTATCAGATGGCAGCCATCATATAGAGTCGAAGAATTTCGCAACTTTGCATGAATAAATGACAGAGTCAGCAACGTGTGCGATACAGCTTTGGAGTAGATGGTGATCAGATGGCAGGTTAGGACTTAGGAGCTTCATCTCATGACAGGAGTGTGTGGCTATTCCAGTATTAGATGCTATAACTAATTGCTAGCTACTTCTTAACCGGCCAAAAAGTCTGGACGGCCATTAAACTATTATTCGGATTAATTTTTGGCTACCAAATAATTTCTCATCACTAATTGACCATTAAACTAACTAATTTGCACGCCCTTGGCCATTTGGTCAATTATTGCTCTTAATTTGAAAAATAATCAAAACACGTGGCAAATTGTTGGGATATTTTTGTGCATTACTAACCAGAGACCTTATAACTCTCATTATCTTCACGCCAAACATATATCAAAACGTGATTATTTGAGGAACAAAATAGGAACTTAGTTTGGAACCCTATTGTAATTTACTCTGTATTCTGATTATTTAATGGAAAAAATGTGACTATTTGGAGGAAAAAATAATGGCGGACAAATATGCCCCCGTAATTTGTTATGTGCTCTAATTATTTCCCAAATTAAGAGCAATAATCAACAAAATGGCCACAGTGTGTTAATTAGTTAGTTTAATGACTAATTAATGATAAAAAATTATTTTATGACCAAAAGTTGATCCGAGTAATAGTTTAATTACTGCCCAAAATTTTCCCCCTTCTTAATATTATCCGAATTTGCCAAACCTTGACCCTGAATTTTTTGGTCTTTTTCTAGAAGGGAATGCCAGCTAATAGACGTGCAACAGCCAACAAGGACCCAGGACTGTGCTGAATCAATTTTCTAGATGACTAATAATACACATTTTTCATTAACTTCCATTTATTGCTGCAACTCTTAACTTCTTTTCCATTTTGAGAAGATCAATCCAAGATTAACAGAATATATCGACAGATTGAAATGAAAAACTTGTACTGAACCCCATTTGTAAACGTGCAAACATGTTGATGCAAGATTAAATACCCTTGCAAGATGAAAAATCAATTAATGAAAGTAGTAAACTTGCACAGTTTATTGCTGCAAATCCTCGGGTTTAAGAACACAACGTTGAACCTTTGCCCTTGCATCTCCATTTAACTTGGCATACGACAATACAAAATATGAAAGAAAGTGCAACCAATTTTCGTGAAAGAAGTTGAAAGAATAAATGAAGGCAAACTTACCATCAAACATCCAATCCATATCCTTTTTCATGGTTTTTTTTTTTTTGGTGGTTGGGGAGGACATGTTGAAAAAGTACCGGACTTGGAAAATGAGATGGATCTTTCATTCTCAATTTAGGAAAATAAGTACAATACAAGGAAAAGGCTACAAGTCACATCATAAACTCTTATCTGTCATGCGCTGCTCCAAAGCTTCAAACTTCACTAATTTGTGCATAAAAGGCCACCTAGCTTTAGCAGCAAAAATGAAACGACACAATCTTTTATCTTGAGCTGGAAAGAGCATACAATCTCAATACTAAGTAATGCAGGTACGTGTTTATTTAGAGTACTAAGAGTACCAACAGATTGACCTCCTCCACTTCTTGCAGTAAACTGCAACAAAAGGCACTTGAGAACAAAGCAGGAATGGAGAAGTTGCCAGTTCTTCCAAGCAAAGAAGAAACAAATGCCTATTGAGATTTTGATGGCATCAGGTACTGTAATGAGCAAGGACCACAGCAAATAAGATATCCCTAACAGAGGAAGCCTGTCGTAGAAACCAACAGTCAAAGTAAACATCATTGTGATGCCAATCTCAATGCCTTTTAAAAAAAAAAAAAAACGACCTCATTGTGATTCACAGAAGCCAGTGTGTCAAGCTCATTCATTTTGTCATCATTCTATCACTCTGTTAAAGCCTAATAATTTAAAGAAATTACTAGTTGCAACATATTTATGTTGAAATAAAGAATTTCTGGCAACAAAAACTATGAGCTCCACTATTTCCCAAAAAAAAAAATCCTTTAATTCCAGTTACATTACAAATAAGCTATCGGCAATAATTCCAGAGAAAAGGAAATTTGATGCATAATGTGGTGTACTCAAAGGATGAAACGTGTTCCCATATGTCAGAGGATTTTGTGGGATCAAAGCAGCAACTTGATTCTAGAAGTGATATAATGACATCAAAACCAACAACTCTGACTACTGAAAAATATAATCCACACAAGCACAACAAAGTCTCCTATCTGCTGTAGGAATCCAGTGATTCTATTCTGTTACTATGGTAAGAAGATGCTAATTCACGATGGAAACTTTATTACCAGCTTGATAAGGAAAGAAATCTACACAAAGCTGGCATGGTCACATGGCTGTATCAACAAATAATTGGCTCATGGGGACATATACAAACTAAAGTAAAGACTAGTTAATGAAAGTGCATCTAACTAGAGATTACTAAAAAAGACTTACTGCATCAAAAAATTTAGCATTTTCTCAAAGATAAGTCAACATCAGAGCTTTTACTTTGTTCAATTGTTTAAGTAGAGTTAACATATCATCTAATGATTCAGTCATTTATTGTTGAAAGATATCGTGTTAATTGGATGGTGCTTCAGTACTTTTTTTTGAGTAACTATTTCTCACCATGCGGCCCATTAATGAAAGCACAAAGTTTATTGGCAGTGGAATCCCCAATCATGGTAGCATAAATCACTTATTCAAATATCAAACTACATCGAAAAAACAAACACCATCAAAGATATAGGGAAAAAAATATAACTTACTGTTTCTTTAACACTCATATCTTATCAGCAAGGTACCTCCCAAGTGAATCAATTGGCTTTGAGGAGTCAAGATTCCACGACCCCCTGCACCTAATTTTGATCTGGGCAAGATAATCAACAGCAATCCAAGCAAAGCTTAACATAACTGTCTCCCCAACACAATCTGGATGATGTAACTCCAGCGATCTTTGCAACCAAGTAGGATGATATGTCACCTGATACCAGGCTGAAGCCTTCTTTTCATATATAGCATTTTTCTCATCATCAGCAAGGAACTCAAAATCAGGTTCTATTTGCTCAAAAACTCTCCTAAACTCCTTTCGTAGGTTATTATAAGCATGCTTAAGCCTCTCTTTCAGATCACCAAGTTTTTTGCTACTGTACTTGGGCATTGACCATATATGACCAGTAACAACCTCTTCTTCCCTGGTCACTCTGTATTGTCCCAACAGACCATTCAGCTGTCCATCATACGAACACTTGGAGTTCCATGCATGTTTGATGAACTGCTCAGAACCAGGTATCTCAAGGTCTGTGTCATAAGGAATTTTATTCAGGGAAAATGTTAAATCAGATGTTGCAGCCTCGCCTTCATCATAGGCATCCTTGACTCGGCGATACAACCTACCCAAAATCTTTTTTGACTTGTATGACTGAAAATCTTCTTTACCCATAAAGTCGGGATACATTTTTGGTTTATATTCAAATGGCATAGTCACAATTTTTCCAGTTTTAGGGAAATCAACTGCTATTGCAGCCATCTCTGCCAATTTAATGCATTTCTCATCCAGTGCTCCATATTCACTAAGGTCAGCATGGACAACATGGGCATTGCAAATTGTACCCAGGCTTTCTGTAACCATATTCTTGGAGAAGAAGTCAATAATATCCTGAACATGTGACATTAAGGTAGAGAAAATTAAACTAATAATGTAAAAGATAATGCTTCATGTCTCAACAACTTCAGATTTTAAACAGGTGCACCAGGTGGATAAAAATAAATAATTTAGATAAGACTCTGACTGATCTAATCCACAAGAATTAAAGAAAAGTACTTTTAAACACAAAATGAACTCTAAATTCATCCACAATAACTTGAAAAGTTTAAGCAGTTTAATTCAAACCTCATAACCCATGAAGTCATGATTGTTCTACCTGTAGCACTCTGTGGATGCATTATATCAATAGTTCCTAGAATCTTCTGATTATTCATGGTATTAACACAAGTTGAAATTCTGATTCTCACATATTTAAGGATAACTTCATTATAGCCATTTTTATGCTTTTCAAAAATAATTTGATATACAAAATGTATTCTCTCTTTGCACACAAAGAACTACTGAATGCACCTTCCATAATATCTGAAACATTTCTGAGAGATTTAGGACAAATCCCATGATCAGAGACTGTAATTGAATAGATAAGCAGGATTTAGAATGATACGATAATCAAAGTAATTGAAAAGGAAACTCAGATGACAGAATCAGGTAAACAATTACCGGATGCTTCACTTCACGAGGCAAAGATTTAGCTTCTACAGGTGCATAATCCATTGGCATCCAGCTTGTTTTACTAGGGGGGATCAGATTACTATCCCAAGTAACAAAGTAAAGATCTCCATCCAGGTCACTTCCTGAAGCTTCATTTGTATGTGGTCTATCTCCCTTCTGGGGAAAGACTAAACAATCGGAAAGATGCCGCAATTCAGGGGCATCAACGGCCTCTAGAATCCGCACATCTCCAGGGTGCAGACAAGGATTTTTTGCTATTGCTACAAGACCCTTGATTACCTGTAGATTTTTCTGTGTCTCTGAAAATTTAGATCCATGGTGGGAGAAGCAATTTTCCAAACAAGGGCCTGACACCTGGATAAAGCATTGGCCTTGTTCAAGCACAGCTAGCTCATCCAGGCATCCCATCAACCACCTTCCAGATGGAACAAAAATCCTAGCCCTTTCCCTAAGGTCTCTAAGTTGAGCAGCCCTTACACTAGTTAACATACCTCGCAAATGAGGTTCAGTTTTAGGATTAAATCCAGCACTTAGCATTATTGCTGCTGTATTTCCTTGCTCAGCACATGAAGCAGTAATGACATCAAAAGCTACATCTGTATCCTCAAGCATCAGATTCAATCTCAACATCATAGATTCCTGCATTTCCCAAAATATATTATCTCGAACATCCAAGGCAGATAAAAGAGTGATTATCTGCCGGTTTAGAAATCCAGGCTGAAATCGAGTCCAGGAACAAATTTCAAGTATTGTGTGGCTAGACTCAAACTTCTGCATGCTTGGTCTGAGGTACAGACGATGCCCATTAGTTTTGGATGGCCAACACGCAATGACACCTTTACAACCTGCATATCTAATCTGATAAGCACATGGTGGATTTTCAGTCAAGCGCAATCTCGCTGCTACTTCAGCTGCTAGGCCAGATGTCATCATTCCAATCCCATCAGAGAAAACAAAATTATTTCTCTTTATATCAGGGAGTTGTAAGTCAACCTGACTTAGTGGAACTTCCACTGTAGCATAAGTGGATGAGAAGCATTGTCCCATCCTAGCAGCACATTTTGCAACGTTCCTGTTAGTAAACCTCCCCATCCAACTTATGATGTTGGCCACTCTAACATTCTTGTGTTCAGCAAAAAACCAGGCAGAACAATCCCTTAACTGATTAGCTGAGAAAGCCAAGAAACAGTACTTCCGCCCACATATATAAAACCCCTTATTTAAGATATTTTTCACCCTTTTAAACATTGTGGTTCTCTGGGGGTTAGAATATGAAGTAACATCCCGCACGATGGAAGCAGCATAAGAATTTAATACATTCTTATTCAACGTCCGCATTCCTTCATCCATGAATGTAACCCTTAAAAATCGATCAGCAACATCCTTATAATGCCTGAGGACCCTGTTTGACAGTTCCACTTCAGGTGGAAGACAGTAAGCTTTGGACGGTGTAATGATCAGCCTTCTAACTTCAACAATATCTTCCAACTGTTTAGGCCTCTCAGTAAGCTTGGGGTTGTTATGCAGCCACTGCTGGACAGATTCCAGCTTCCTGGAAGCATCAAATAATGGCCGCTTGTAAGAATATATGTGCTTTAATGCTGCTAGATTGACTTCTTCTGATTCAAGTCTCAGCAAATCAAAAAACATATCAGACATCTGATGCTGATTAATTATGCCTTTGTGCATGATGGCGTTGACCAAGAATAAAACCCCAAAGGTTATACCTTGCTTGTACTGGATGCAAAAGAAAGGATCTGATAAGGTCATTCCAAAGTCAGGTTCATCTTTTATAAGCAGCTTCTTTGCAGAGGATATGTCTTGTATGTAAACCCTGGACTCTTTAAGATACTCCAAGGCCTTTTTGAGGATTGCACCCTTGCGAGGAGGAATTGAAATTCGGTACATATTACATCTACCAATTGCCCCACTGGGTGTAAAATCTGTGGTGCGTATCCAGGGATCATCATCATCCAATAAATCAAATGGGACTGATACTTCAATATCATCATCTGCAGTTCTATAATGAATAGAAGGAGATGAAGCCAACTGTAACAAGATTACAAAACCTGAAGAATCTTGGTATTGCTTTATTACATTGATTTCTCGCACCAGGAACTCAACTTTGAAATTACATTTTATTACTGCATACTTGGATTCACCTTTAAAAGAGAAAGCAGTATCCCTAGTAAATAATAGTCTGCAATTCCCATCAAAGGGATCCACTAGAAAATCAAACGCTGCAGGAGGTCCCTCCAACCAACAATAAATTCATTGTGACTTGCCAAAACCCCAATCTCAATGCTAACATTAGACAGCCGGAAAGGTATGATGGTTCTCCTCCTCTCATTCATCCGATAGGGGTTCTCAGGGCCCAGGCTAACCTTCAGAGGTTTCATGCCCAATGTTAGTTCACCGCGCCCTGCAGCATCAAGAGCACACTGCACTGCTTCTGAACTAGCAAAATGGACAAAAGCATGGGGCTCCACTCTTTCATAATCACTTTTTCTTTGTACACGACTACTGTCAATATCATAAGTAGGGTATGACTCAAGAGGGGTAGAGGATGTCTTCAATCTGCACCTCCACACAGTTCCAATATTATCCTCAAAATAGTCTAAAAGTATTTTTGCAGTGACATAATCATCAAACCCTCCAACACTAATTTGAGTCACCACCAAATTTTTTTCACTTCCCTCTGATCCCATTATTGATGTTGCAAGATTTCCAAAATCAGATCCAATACTATAAATGTCACTCTAGCATAATCAGCAACAAATCCTGTCAGAAGATCCAACAATTGTAAGAGAAATCTGAAATTTTCACACAGTGACAGCAGAATAACTGCACTAGTAGCAAGGATGTGGGACACAAAGAAAGAGAGAGTTGGGAGGTGAAGCCATTGCCATAACTTCAGCTCTGCAAACTACATGTCCACAAGAGCTAATATACTTTCAGACCAAGAACAAGAAAAAAATAGATTGGTCACCATAGAATTACAAATAGAAAATACTAATCATGCTGAGTTAACGTTTAAATTATAGATTAAGAGCTCACAACATCTCTTTCTCTTATGAGCTGGCTTCTCAAACTTCAACAAAGTTATATTATGTTTACATACTTGAGATCCAAAAGAGCAATTCTTTTTCCCTTCAATATAAGGTGTGCAAGGATTAAAAATAGAAAATCATCGCAGGCTAAGTGCATAAGAGAAAACCACTAGCATACCCATCTCATAGAACCCTGACAGTAACAATAAATAAAACCCTGAAATTCCTTGCTTAACAACCAAGATTAAGATGTGACAGTCAATACTCCTCTGCACAGAAACAACTTTACTTGAAGTGCTGTATAAATTGGAAGCTGACATACATGCGACTCAGGAATTGCAATCTGATATTGATGAGACAATATCGACCTAGATTGACAACGATTCGGACCAATTATACACTACTGAGACATCAACCATTATCTCCAAAAAGCCAGTCATGGTGCAAGGTACATGAGCAAAATAGGGAGGGAAAAAAAGAAACCAATATTGATGAAATCTGAGACCAAAATGTACAACAATGCAAATGTAAGTTCCGACTCAATTCAACATACAATCTAATTTAAAAAAAAAAAAAAAACTTGATTTCAAGAATAACCATAAGCGACATGCGTGCCAATGATGATCTTAATTTCTTTCAATAAATCATCAACAACAAAAAGCGTAAAACTTTGTGCAAGAAACCTACATGCACATTGATAACAAGTCTGATCAAAAGCAATAATATTGATCGCAATGAATTCCTGAGAACCCACAAAACCCAAAAATCAGAATCAGCAATTCAAGAAGTTCCACTAACCTGTTTGGCCGGATGGTGTAAGATATTGAGTCCATTTCACAAACAACAGGCGTGTGTATAGCGAGGAGAGAAGTAGGAACAGAGCAAGAGAGTACTCAGCAAGACAAAGGATTGACTTTAGAGTAGACCCGTGTTTTTTTTTTTTTACTTTAATTGTTTTGGTTAATACTCCTAGTAGGAAGTAGTAGTAGAGGTAGCTGAAGTATACACTACTAGGAGAAGTAGCTATATGATTCCTTTGAATGATGATTGGTTACTTAGGAAGGTCGTGAGAATGATAGTTTTGCTTTCTACTTCACGCGGGAAGGCACATTAGGCTTTTCAGGTGGGTACGGGAAGAAAGGTAGTCCGGTCCCGGCCTTTTTTTTAGCGATTGAGGGCTGCATGTTTCCTGCGTGTTTTTACTGGACAGAGGTTTTTCTCGAGTTATTTTTCAAAAACAAAAAAAAAGAGAGTTCTTTCTCAACCTTATACAAGAACTTGTAAAAAACACCCTTTAAATTTTATAAAAATACAAATTAGAGGTGGGTAGAAGTACCCATTGATTCAAAATTCATGGGATCTGCTTTGAAAAATAAGGCAATCAATCTGCATTATTTGACTGGACTGAAGGATGGTAAAACAGGTTAGAGTAAGAGGATTAAAAACCCACAAAACCCAACCTTCCATGAATATTTTTTTATTTTTATTTTTATATATATATACAAAATATTATTTTTATAGTTAACTATGTAATTTTATTATTGAGCAAATTACACCTCTAATATAAGCGCCAATAATTTATTTACAGGATTCATGTGTACAGATCATGATCATATTTTTTAAGAAAATATTTAATTGATGTATAAAAAATGAGCGATGCTTGTAATAACTTTCACTTGTTTTAGATTCCTTTTCTTTCCTTTTTCTTGTATTCTCTTTGCCTATTTGTTTCTAGGCATGAGATTTTTTTTTTTGTAAAATCTATAATGAATTTTAGATGAATATTTAAATTATAAAAATAAATGAGTATAAATTATTTTATTATAAAATTAAATGATGGGGGTGGCAAGGCAGGTACCTGCTAATTTGACAATCTTCTAAAGGATAGTCGATGATCGAGTACTTGTCGATATGCAGGATATGTAAGGATCAGAAAATGACTGGCTCGCAAAATACAAGTCAGGTTAGCCAATTGCCCTACAAAATAGGCATCCAACTCGTGCCCACTCCTACCTAAAATACCTATAAATACACACTCACTTTCTTCTTTTACTACCTCTCTACTTAATCATTTCCACTTCCACCCACCTTCGTCCTACCTAAGCCTACCACAACACTCACCACCACCTAGTTACCGCTGTTTCATTTTAACTTTCTTTCTCCCTCTTCCTCAATCTCCTCGTCTTTCTTCATATCTTCCTTTCCTCTTCCTCCTTCCCTTCCTTTGCCACCCCTTCTTCTCGCTTTCTCTTAACTCACCCCTCCCTCCTCCCTCCTTACTGCAACCTTTGGTCATGAGAAGGAAAGGGAGGGGAATAGAAGGGAGAGAGAAAAAGAGGAAAGAGGGATGAGAAGAAAGAGGAAAAGAGAAAGAAAAAAAATAGACAAAGAGGTAGCAACGGCACGAGCATCGATGATAGAAGTGACCGCCAAAGGTGGGTTAAGGTGAGCAAGGATGAAGAAGTAGAAAGGAAAGGAAAAACATAAAAAAGAGAAAATAAAAAAAAAAAAGAAAAAGATGAAAGTTTTTCACATATTGTCTAAACACAAATACAGAAAAGAAGTTTTTCAATCTATAGTAAGTTACATTACAAATTTTATACACTCTCAAAGAATACGTAATCAAACATATATGAGATTCACTAGTACTCTCTATTATTTGTGAGCTCAAGAGTGGAAAAAAAAAATTACAACAAGCTCATCAAAAGTTATAGTCTAGAATCAAAATGTCATTTAAAATGCATTCTACAATTTTACTAGTGTGATTGTAGCCTGTAGGGGAAAAAAAACCCTAAATCCTTAATTATAGATACCTCAAATCCTAGTAACCTAATAATTGTTGTATTATCGCTTATTTATTATTATTATTATTTTCATTTTGACGCTTGAACTAATGCGAGAAATAGTTAGAATGGTTGGTATACTGTTCTATTAGTAGAGCATGTGGTATATATAATATAATATAACACAGTTACATGATTGTTTTTCTAGCACTGTGGTTAATATCATCGGATAATTCTTCAATGTACAACATTATTACATCCTTAAATTAGATATCTTCTTTAATGTATAACACGAAGTGCAGTGGAAGTATGCAGATCTACTAAAAGATTAAGATTGCTAGCAACTCATAGCCCTCCAATTAGTCCAATACGAATCCAAGCATGGCTAAACTCAATAACATTTACACATAAAGATAATTAGTAGGGGGTTTTTAATTGGTAAATCTTTGGCATGGTAAATGAAGTCCCATTCAAGCTTAATTTTGGTTATGACTTGCAAGTAATATACACTAGAAAAACTGCAACTTGAGGAACCTCGGCAAAACCTTTTGGATTATTATTGAGGTCTTTGTCCAAGGATAGAAGCTAAATCCGAGGTTGATGCTTTCGAGGAGGAAATATCCAAATGTTCTTGTAACTCTTTATGTGATTCTTTCCTTGCATCCTTAGCATAATATAACTTTGCAGCCTCTCACAACTGTGCCATAGGCAAGGAGAAAAGGTAAAGACACAAGTATGAAATTGATCATTACAAGACACTGCTGGAATTATGGGACAAGCACAACAGGACAAACTTTTCTCCCTTTTTTCTTTAAAAATAAAAAAATAAAAACATGGACAAGCTAAAAAGCTTTCAACATAATTTTTAGGATAATTTCAGAAACCTCTCTTGAGATTTCCAATAATATCACTTAGCTCCTCTAAGATTTTGAAATTTTCATTTACCTCCCTTATCAGTTTGACAAGACTAAATATTCCCTTCCAAAGTCACAAATTGACAGCATTACCCTTGCTCTTAATAGCTACTTAACCAACCAAAGATTCAAACCAAAATAAAAATTTTAAACTAAAAAATATATTAAGAAAAATAAATTACTATCTAATAATAGTTCATATTTCTACATCGAGATCATGTTGAGATAGCAAAAGACATTGATAATTTAAATTTAGCCAAAGTCAATCATTTAGGAGGATTTTGGTGAGTAATTAACATTTTAAAAATTTTCATAAACAGTTATAATTAAGGAACTCAAGAAATTTTTAAAAAAATATGTTTTAATACATGATATAGTTTTTATTGAAAATTGAAATGATCTCTTCATACGTGTAAATTTTTTATGGTATAATTTTTTTAAAGTGTAATTTTTTTTTTTGTTCTAATACAACTAAAATAAATATTTTAAATCAAAAAATTTACACCTTATGAACATTTAACCATAATTTATTTTTCACTATTGTTGTAAAATTTCATAAGTAGGATAATATAAGGGTAGTAATGGAATAAAAATTTTATCTTTCTTGCATTTTCTTGAAAGGGGTTAAAACGTTACAAGAAATATCAATTCCGGTAAGTGAGATTTTCAAAATTTCGGGGGAGTTGAATGATGTTATGAGAAACCTCAGGGGAGGTTTCTGAAATTATCCCTAATTTTTATCCATCAATGGTGGATTCACACATTTAAGGGTCCCTTTGGTCGATTGTAAAATATTTTGCTATCAAGAAGTTTTTTCTTTTGTTTTTGGCAAATCAGAATAAATAAATTTTTACGTTTACATTAGGAGGGCCAAGAAGTTGGTCTTGCCTGGATTGTTATTTTTTAGATTTTTCATAGAAAAATATATGTAGTGAAGGATAACTTTTTATACACTATCAATGTATAAGTTTTTATACACTAACAAGTTTGGATTATGCTACATAATACAAATTTAAATTTAAAATTTAAATCATGCACATGTGGTATGCATCCAAAGCTACTAGTGTAAAAAAAATACTACATTGTCAGTGTCTAAAAAGTTAATCCTAAAAATAAACTACTAATCAAAATGTCCCGGACAAACCAACGAGAATATTCAGCAGGGAATCCATAATGTCAAAGTTGTACTCAAATTAGCAATTAAGGAATAATTTACTGATTTTCCGGCAGTGGTAATATCGCTTAATGCATTTAAGGGCACTATTTGAACGTTGATGGACGGAGGACTCCTTAGAAATTAGAATGTCGCGCATGCCTTGGCTTTCCATCCCATGTCTTGTAATTTGATCAATACCTTTGAAACTCAGCCCTTGATTCTGTCAAACAAATAGTGCGGAAGCTTTCAAACAAGTTTCTTTACAGAATCTTCATTTATTAAAAAAAAAAAAGGAAAAAACGAATTAGTGACTGTGTTAAAGTGATCATATGAGACTAATCCTAGCCAATACTAGATGGATTTAAGAGGGACAATTATTGCTGCTAATCTATGGATTTGTAGACATGATTGGAGTGTCTTTTGGACAATTGACGTCCACTGGATCACTAGTCAAAAGGGTTTACAGGTGTTAACCTACTACCTTGGTGGTGTCTACTCAACATGACATAGGAGTCATTTGGTCTGAATCCCAAAATTATTGTCATTATCGATATCATAAGTGATTAATGATAGTAATAAGTTTAGACAAAAACCTATAGTGTTGAAAACTAGCAAAGAATAGTGCTTTTGATAAGAGTGAGTAATAGAGAATATTTATTATTCATTTGCTAAAACTAGTAGAATATTGGTTGGGATCAGTGGAAATATATGGATATAATTGAATTTCAAACCCATGGTAGGGAATGAACCCATTTACCAAACACCCTCTTAATATTTCATCCTATTTTTGTATGTTAATGCTCCTCAATTTATGGTGCAATATGAACTTATAATTTTCCTCGACAGAAACGGATATATATACATATATGGACTTATATTTTATTTTTTAATCAATTATATTTCTTTTTAAAAAAATATATAAAAATTGGATCCAACGATAATAGTGTATACATTATCAATATGTATAAAATTTACTCTTAAATTATTATTTGTTGACACAAAGGATCACACATGTCAAAAACTACTTTAAACTAATAGAATTTGTATAGTTTCAACTCAAGGTTATTAATTTAAAGAGATTTCAGTGTACCTTTAATGTTTTTGGCATGATTTCCAAGAATAAACCTCGCGTCTCTACGACCTAATCGTGCTAGTTAAGTGTATGCATAACTGGAATTCAATGGAAGGACCTGTAAGCATCACGCTTTTATAAGTTCAACAATCTTTGTGACTCGAGGATAAGTTCCATGATCACATGGTGAAATTTTAGGTTTTGTCCCAGTTGTCATTTTCTAAATTTTTTATGAGTAAATATACTGCAGTGATTTGATGTATGTAAAATAAAAAGATATTTAAAAAATATAATTTAAAATTTTTTCAATGAAAATTGCAATCCGAACAAGGCCTTCTTTTGTTAGGATTTGCTCAAATCCAAAAGTAGCACAAATTAAGGGGTGAAAGATAATAAGAAAAAGCCATATATTAGAAACAACTAAAAAAAAAAAAGGGAAAAAAGATCATATTTATCTCTGTCTTTGTCATCTCCGGATATTCCCCTTCTCTCAAATATTCCCCTGATTAATCGAAGTTCAGATTCTTTAGAATATCCCCTCAACCACAGTTACCACACATCTCCCACCCATGGCCCGCCACCATATATGCCCCCCTGTTTCTCATCCCAGTTTCAACTTCGCTACTTACTGTAAAAATTTGTTCTTCCCAAGGTGGTTTGTGGGCAGTGGTGACCAAGATCAGGGAGAAACATGAAGTTCTGGAAGATCCTCAGTAGTTTAATAGAGGAGATGTTGCCTGATTGGCAAGACAAGTTTTTGTCTTACAAGGCTTTGAAAAAGCAGCTCAAATTGATATATCCCAAACAAGCACTCACTGACGATGATGATAATAATAGCTACAGTGCTTACAGTGATGATTGTGTTAGGCCCAGCAAACGGTTGAGATTGCAAGTTTACGAAGATAAGCGCAGTGATTATGAGGTCTCCAAGGAGGTCACAGATTTTGTGACGCTGTTGGAAGAGGAGATTGACAAGTTTAATGCTTTCTTTGTTGATAAAGAAGAAGAATACATCATCAGATTAAAGGTATTATTTTTCTTTTCCGTTATCTTTTATGTCTTCCAAGTTGATGCACTTTTTCCCCCTGAATTTGGATTTTGATCTTGATATCTATTGATGTATGTATAGATATTTGATTATATGTTGTGATTGGCATGCATGCATTCATGTGTTTGTAGGCATTCTACCTTTTTTTCCCTGCAGTCCTGAGGTGGGATTTTTGTGGTTGGATAATGTGTCTTTCTTGAACACAGGTGTTGCAAGACAGGTTAGAAGAGGCGGATGGTTTGAATGGAGATCTGATAAATGTAGGAAGACAGATAGTTGATTTTCATGGAGAAATGGTCCTATTGGAAAATTACAGTGCTCTTAACTACACTGGTATTTGCCTCTCTCTATTCTTACTCCTTGTTAATGTGTTTTAGAAAGTTGTGAATGATATAGTCCCATTTTGACAATTAAGTCCAGTGAATTATTTGGTTTTGGATGATGATATGATAAACATCGCTACTCAAGGAGGAAACCTTATTTTTGCATTTCAATATTATGATAAGTTGTTAGCCTCCTGTCTGTGTTACACCCTGTCATTCTAAAGTATTTGGGGTCCCTGCAAGGTTCAGCCTTTCTTAATAAATTTTAATTCTAATGCTATTTATATATCTGATACTGAGCACCTTTTTAAACGCCGAACTTTTAGAAGTAGCTTCTGTTAATGACCTGGTCAGACCTTGACCTTTTATGTGACAATGGGATAACAAATAACAGTTTTTTAGCTTCATTGTTTGCTTCAGGTTGGAGTGGCAGATTAGTTTTTCTTTGTTATGACCAGTGAGTATGAGATATCTATCAAATGTAATCAGAACAGTGCTCCTCACTGTTTGGTCTTCATACTAATGGGGATCTGTGTTCCATTTCTGGTAGACTTCATGGAACTGCAGTACATAACTATAGCTGGCCAACCCATTACTACTTGATAAATAGCAAAATTTATTGGTGAGCATGTCCTTTAAATTGATGAATTTGCCGATTGATGTGTCATGCCAGCATCACTAGGTGCTACAAAAGGTAGCATGATGTGGAAGCACTTTTAATGAAAACATTCTCAGTAATAACTTTTCAAAAAATAACAAGAAGTTTTTGGTTAATTATAGAATATGTTAGTTCTAACATGGCCAACAAAGGGGAATTTTGGTGGCTTTTAGGAATATATTATGATATTGCCCATTGCGTAACATTTCCAGAATGTACAATGCTGCATATTGGAAAGATATGTATCAAACATTTCAAACTGGAGTAGCTACCTGTACATCTTATTATGCAAATATACGATTACTGGAGTATATGATGTTGTCCTAGATGGGACACTCCCTCCGTGACTCTACAACCGAAATTATTTACATGCGACTGGAGTTTCAATTAAATTTACTCTACACCATACACTCTGCATTTGAAAACATTCAACATCTCTCCACAACTTTTATTTTTAAGTGTTTGGAAATGAGTTAAATAGTACAATTTCAACTTTATCTGTTCTGTCAGTTAGATTTATATAATCTTGTATTATCAAGTCCAGGATCCAGCACTAGGCTGTGGTGATCCATTATTTTACTGGAGATTTACTCTGAACAAAGATTTTGAAGCTTCTTTGGTGTATAGATTTGCTTGATAAATGACAAGATGTCAATTATCTATTCTCTGGAGGCACAATTGTTTAGGATCTTAGTTTCACAACCATGGTACCATGTGTTATGATCTGAATGGGATGTCAGTGTTTTTTTATGATTGAAATCTAATATCAATTTTGATTAATGCAGGACTAGTGAAGATTTTGAAGAAATATGACAAGCGAAGTGGTGCTCTTATTCGCTTGCCCTTCATCCAAAAGGTTTTGGAACAGCCATTCTTTAGAATTGACGTTCTAAATCAGCTAGTGAAGAAGTGTGAAAGAATGCTTGATTACGTTTTCTCCGTTAGTGAAACTTCTTCCCAATCTGAAGCAATGGAAGGCTGTGAAACCATCACTGAGACTGAAACTGAAGAAAGATCTCTCGAAGTTCCCCAAGAACTTGCAGAAATGAATACATGGAAAACATGTATGTGAAACTTGCTTCCTCGGCATTGCGGGTCTTGAAGGAGATTCGCAGCGGAAGTTCTACTGTAAACATGTTTTCTTTGCCACCTTTGTGAAGTAACGAGTCGGAGTAACTTTGAAAGAAGAGGAAGCAGCAAAGCAATAGTTTATATCTTCTTATATTTCCACTTTGAGCTGTCCTCCGCCCCCTTCTCTGTCTGTGTCTCTGTCTCTCCCTTTGCCTGTATGTGTAGTTTGGAAGCTCTAGTTGGTACGGTGCCAATGAAACTTGCAGTGTTGTACAGATAGTGTAGTTGTTGTAGACAGGACATTGGGTTGGTGCACTGCTAAGCGTCCTGTTACACAATAATACAATGCATTAGTTTTTTTCTCTTCTTGATTCTTGAATGCATGAGCATTATCCAAAAATATGTTACACTTAATTCCGTACTTACTTCAAAGTGGCTAATCAACTTTAAGCAAAATCTGATTACTTACAAAAGAAGTGTTCATTGTACGCTGTCATACAAATAGCTGACTTCTTCATCAACCTGCTGAATCTTTGCCGCCCTTGGTTCTTCTGGATATTCGAGACGTAGAGTCTGATCACTTGGACGTTTTAATCACTCCTTGATTATGCCATTGCATAATTATAAACTCTTTTAGATTGAAATGTAAGAACCCATCAGTGGATGCGCCTGTAGCTCAGTGGATAGAGCGTCTGTTTCCTAAGCAGAAAGTCGTAGGTTCGACCCCTACCTGGCGCGCCTGATTATCTGAACAAAGCTATCTTCTAGTATTATTTTGCTGCACTACTTTTTCATCTGCTACTAACGCTTATCATAAAGTGAACAACGCATTGCTTCATGATCAACCTACCCTGTAACCTCCACGAACAATCAATTTCCATCTTTTTTTTTTCTTTTCACACATCTTAGGCGTTTCATCTTCCTATCTTTGCTATCCCTATTTACTGCCTTATATTTGACATTGTCAAGCACATACCACCCTGCCAAAAAATGTCTATTGTGGACGAGTCACCAGGTTACATCAAAATTCTTTCTGATGGTTCTGTGAAGCGATTTGCACCAGAAACAGCTAGTGCATCAACTGAATCAGCTAATGGATACAAATCCAAGGATGTGGTAATTGACTTTTCAAAACCCATAACAGCAAGAATATTTCTTCCTGATGTTTCTGAATCAGTAGCTGGCCAGCTTCCAGTTCTGGTGTACTTTCATGGTGGTGGATTCTGCATTGGCTCAACTACATGGCTGGGGTACCATCATTTCCTGGGAGATCTATCAGCCTTATCTAAATCAATCGTCCTTTCCGTAGACTATCGTCTTGCTCCAGAAAATAAGCTCCCAATAGCTTATGATGATTGTTATAACTCACTAGAATGGCTAAGCAACAATGCAAGTTCTGAACCATGGCTTGAAAAGGCTGATCTTCTACGTGTTTTTCTCTCTGGTGACAGTGCTGGAGGCAACATAGTCCACCAGGTTGCTGTCAGAGTGATCAAGAACAAACCTTCTGGTGTTAGAATCAGGGGACTGATCCCAATCCATCCTTACTTTGGGAGTGAAAAGAGGACCGAACTAGAAATGGCTGAAGAATCGGCAGGCCATGTGCAATCAAATGACAAGTTCTGGAGACTAAGCTTGCCAGAAGGAGAGAACCGCGACTACCTTGGATGCAACTTTGAGAAAACGGAACTTTCTGGAAGTGAATGGGATCAATTTCCTCGAGTGCTGGTCTTTGTCGCAGGCTTAGACTTCTTGAAAGAAAGGGGAGTCATGTATGCAGACTTTTTGCAGAAGCAAGGTGTTCAAAAAGTGAATCTGATTGAAGCTGAAGGGGAGTCCCACGTCTATCATGTATTTCATCCTAAATCAGATGCCGCTACATTGCTTCAGAAGCAAATGAGTGATTTTATGCATAGCTTTTAGAGTCTCATAAAGCTAGAATAATCATCAAGTCTAAGCCGCATAAAAATGTTATGATGAAGATATTCACACTAGCATCACAGGTTTGAGTGCTGAAATAAATCAGGTCCTCTGATTTTTAGCAGTTAAATAAAGATGGTTTTAGAGTCAATAGAAAACAAAGCTTTCAAGCACAATATGCAATTGATGTCCCTCAGTGAATTAGAATCTTATAAAACTACTTAGATATACATTCTCAAACTCTGGGCAGAACAAGAGAATGACCACCATTTGTACAAGGGTCCCTTTTGGAACGTTCTTCATTTCTCCTTTTCTTGAAAGTGTAAGAAACAGGCATACATGACTATGTAATAAAAAAAAAAAGTAGACGCCTATCACAGGACTAAATGATGCTTCATAATTACATGAGGTGAATTTATCCCTTTAATCTTCTCCTTTGCATTCTAGAACATGTTCAAGCAAACAGACACTATACATCGCTGATCCATGGACTCCAAGGTGCCTAATTGACTATGAGCCTATTTTGCATTGTGCCCTTGTATATTGGATACGAGCTTCCAATTTCAAGTGTCAGACGAGGTCATGAAGCCTCCAATGAAGCCAGCTCCATTGCAATTTCCACATAGCATATTCTTCCTTCCCCTACACTAGAAAGCATCATCAGGTGGCATGCAAACAAAAACTTGTCCCAAACGAGAGGACAGGTGAGAGCAACCTTACAAAAGATGAATTTCGTGCTTTTTTTGACTACAAAAATATGTCTTTGAATTCAGTAGAGACAAAATTATCATATTCAGCTACATATTCTTCATTGATTCCAACAAATTAGAGTTATCGAAGACGGTGTTAATGTGATCTGAGGCACAGATACTGCTGAAAACATAACTCGTTACCCGCAAAGCCAACAAGAATCACCAGCTTTAAACTGCCCGTTAAAATAATCAACAGGGTTCACCCCATTACCCTTGCACTGGGAGCAGGGAACTGCACCTGATAATCAACAGCAAACTAATTGAATGGCAAGAGTTGCTATATTTTTTGAAAATTATGTTCTTTTCTCACAATTAATTTGAAAATTTCACCAATGATCTTTGACAGTTGCACGCTGGAAAAAAAATTCTTCTATTGAAAACTACCGGTTGCCATTCATTCAGATAACATCTAATTTGTCCTTGCTCAATTATTTACATGCAACTGGGCATGTATGAATTGCTAATTCGCTACAGTGTTATGACCGCAGGCATTCCTAAAGCTCAAAAAAAATTGCCCTCATAAAACTCCAAAATGTTCTTATCTGATATAGAAAAGTTCATAGGGCCTCAACAATTAAAACTCACCATTTCCATTACAGTCTGCACATAATATACTATTTGGTTTTGTGCTTGGTTCATCACTTGAAGACTTTGAGGTTGAAGCCTATGCATCCAGATGAAAGAAGTATCTCCTCAGATTAAAGGGCAACATACATCAAGTTCTGAAATCAGGTGATAAAAATATGCAGCAGTACTTGCAACTAGCTACTGCATGGTGTAATTTGCATGATTCTGGCGACAAGGAAAGGAAGTAAAAGAATAGTTTTACAAGCATAGCCAGTGATAGATACAGAGCAAGCACTGAAGCCTAGTTTTGCATGATGCTGACATTATTGAGACAGAGAAAAGCAGTGCTGTGTAAAGAACTAACACTGACCTTAACCTTCAGAGAGCAGAATCTGACTCCTGTGAGAATCTTCTGACTGCAGAAATTGCTGGTACGAGAACCTGAGCCATAAGATAGCATATGTTAAGGATTGGAGAACCAGAGTGCGGAGAAATGAGCTTTTCTACAAACATAGACATCAGGGAGGAAACCAAACTTTGCTTTTGTGTGGATATGAAGTAGCTAATTGGCTGAGAACATGAGGTTGTAGCCATTGATGCGGCTGAAAGAAAGAGAGAGAGAGGGGTTGGTTGATATTTCGTCCCCGGTGATTATGAACCTCCAATGGCAACAGGGATAGTGTGGCATCTGGATACGCACTGCTGTCAGCAGTTGATGTATATGGCAACTATA
The DNA here is from genome assembly GCA_013103745.1 of Gardenia jasminoides. NCBI lineage: Eukaryota > Viridiplantae > Streptophyta > Magnoliopsida > Gentianales > Rubiaceae > Gardenia > Gardenia jasminoides. The sequence goes on from CM023103.1 coordinate 27,519,654, forward strand.
TAAAACTTGAATTTTAAATTTAAGAAATAATTTTTGATGTGATGTGTATTACATAAAAAAGTGACTGAAAAATGTGTTGATACGTAAGCAAGTAAATTTTGGAAGTAAATTTACTTATTATCTGACATACATCCATCCATTATGTATTTTAATTAGGTGATGAGTAGTACGAGCCTATTTATTTTCACATGATTTTTTTCGCTACTATCTTTGATTTCTGTATTGACCAAAGTGATAATTTGGTTAAAATTAACAATTTCAGTTGTTTAAATTTCTCTCTTTTCAGTTCAATTTTTGGTATCTCTTTAATCATTTTTTCAAGTTTTTGTTTCATATTTTTCACTTGACACTCTAGAAAGAAAAAAAAAATCAAGGCAAAGCAAGGTATTAAAGTGAGGAAAAAAAATCCCAATTGGACAAAGAGAGTATTATTCCTGATTATTATAACTAGTTCCCTACTGCTGGTTGAGCAAGTTCTATAACTTTGAATGACTTGGCAACTTCTCTCCTTGTTTGGATATGAAATTTACTTATTTGCATTATCAACACATTTTTCAACAAAGTGCTACATGTGCTACAGTTTTTTTTTAGGAGATTATCTCCTAAAATTTACTTACTTGTATCATCAACATATTTTCCAACCACCTTTTTATCTCACACACATCACATCAAAAAAGTGCTATAATGTTTTATTTCGAAAAATTATTTCAAATACTTTCCATCCAAACAAACCCGAAAATAATCTCCTATCCAAACAAACCCGGCTAGTAACCACAAACATAACTTTCTAATTTCATCTTGGCTTATGTGAAAATCCATTAAAAAAATTTGCAAAATCCATCTCATAGGAAGAAAAAGATTTCTATTAATTACATCAAAATTAGCACCACTTTTTTTTTTTTGGGGCAATGAACCTTTAACAGTTTTGAAATAATATTTTGTTTCCGTTTTTTATTTCTATTTCTTTATTCCCACGAAATTCAGGTAAATATCTTGTAGCAGTCCCCACCAGGTTGTCACAACACAGCGACAGTGTCGTAATTGTAATCAACTGCGGAGGATAAAATCGTCCAGAACGACGACTCTCCGCACTCTCGATCTCCTATTTAAGCACCTTCACGCCTCCGTTAAAAAACCCTACCAGTCTCCCTCGCTCTCACATACTCTTATCTTTCCCTTTTCGTATTTTGTTTTTGCATTTTTTCCCCCTAACAGTTTTCTCTGCAGACGCTCCTAAACCCTAACCCTAATTTCCCCCAAAATCAAGCTCAACTCGCCACAGATTCAACAGAGGTAAACAACGAATCTTCATCTCCTTCAAAAAGCCTATCTCCGAAGGCTTGCGAGTTAATCTCATAAAAGTGCTTGATTATGATTTGCAAGTTGAAACGTTGAGATGCGATCTGAGTTTCTTTTTGCGGATTTTTTTTTTGTTTGTTTTGGTGTATGCAGCAAAAAAGAGCAGCTGCAGAATAATGGGCGAGACAAAGGAGAACGATGCCTACGAGGAGGAGCTTCTCGACTACGAGGAAGATGATGAAAAGGCCCCTGACTCAGTCTCTGCCAAAGTCAACGGCGAGTCCGTTAAAAAGTCAGTTCCTTTACCTCAAATCTCAACCTTCTAGAACTAGATTTGTGTAGTTTTGTCCGCTACAAAATTTAATTTCAGTTTTGGAGCTGTAGATGTCTCGATTTGCCAATTTCAGTTTTGAGTTTTCCATCTTTAATTGCTTGTGTTTAGGTGTTTTGTTTTGGTCATAAATCGATGAAATTTCTTGTGGTTTCTGTATGTTTTTCTAGGTTAGTTTAAAGTTGTCACTTATAACTTGGTAAGCCTTATGGATCCTTGCTGACTATGCCCTCCTTAGGAGAGCAGTAGCTATTCTGCTCATAAGATTTGTTTTCTTTGTTCACATGTTTGGCGGACAAACAACCTATAGCTTTGGATTTTTTGTTGACTTTGCACCTGTCCTGATCTAGTAAAATATTTGTCATCCTCTTGTCAAAGGCTGTCTTTGTTTTTACTTCACTGGTATACGTAGGGAGACACAGAAGAATGGTAATTTTATTGATCCACTCTGTTCATCTTTCTTTTTTCCTTCCTTGTGCAATTGAGCTTACTTGTTGGAGGGTACTGAATTTAAAAGATCTATCTCTTGGTTGTTGCTGCTTTCTTTTGGATGATTGAGCAATCGGTATAGTTGAAGTTACTTGTTTTGACATTTTGTTAAGTATCGAATTTCTCTAGGGTCACAAAATGAAGTGCTATTAAGTTTCAAATTTTTGGTCTCTGTCTTCAAGATTGCCTTATGTTTTGACATATTGTGAAATACTTAATTTGCTTGGACCATGAAATGGAATGTTTTTCTTTGGTTCTTTGTTCTGGATAAACCACAAAGCTCGACCTTCATCACACATTAGTTAGATAGGACTCTTTAGAACCCATTTCATTTGGTGTGTGTTCTGCTGTTTCTGTTGTAATTATAAGGTTTGTGTGTTTACGATCATAATCTAGGGTTGGTGACTGTTGTTTGCTGTCAGCTGCAACAAGTGTTGGATTTGTAGACCATGCTTGGCATTTATATAAGAGTAATATGTTTGTGTAGCTCTCTCTAGGCTTTTGCATGTGTCTTACCAAGTTGTTAAAATTTGTCTCTGCAGGGGCTACGTAGGTATCCACAGTTCTGGATTCCGAGACTTCCTACTGAAGCCAGAGCTTCTGCGTGCTATTGTGGATTCTGGGTTTGAGCATCCTTCCGAAGGCAAGTTACAACCATCTCTTTGGATATTTGGAATCTTCTACATCATCCTAGTGGAGAGAGTCATCATCCACCTGGTTGACTTTCATGCGCTTACTAGTGTCAAGTCTGGTTCTCTCTCAAATAAATAAAGAGAAGTCATATTCTAGGATAGTATGTAAACAGCCAATAAGGAGGCCATATTAAGGTTTGAGACCTTTCATTGCAGTGAACCTTGGTTCTTCTTGTCTGGCCATGAACAAGTATGAAATTACAGCCCAGTGTTGGTGTTATCTAACTGAGGTCTGACGGCTCAAGTCAGTGCTAACTATTTCCCATAAGATTTGCTGAGTAATTTTACTTTGTGAAGATTTTTTTGGAAACATGGAGGATGATGGGGAAAAATTGAAATATTTTTATGTGCTGGCCTTTCCTTTCTGCACTGGGAGTTGTGCAGAATTGAGTAATTAGCGGACATGGAAGAAGTCGCTGCTACGTAGTATTCACAAACTTGCATATCTAATGGGGCGTTTAGGGTAGCAAAATGCATCTTGTTGTGGTAGCTGCAGAAGATTTTCGTTATAGATATCTGTTGATTGGTGGTCTGAAGGCAAATCCCCCTGTCTTTGAAATTTGGATTTTTTCACATCCTCTCGAGTGAGTGGAATATTTATGCTTGTTTCCTTGGTTTACATGTGGTTTCTCTTGTCCACCTGGCATTGGAAGCGCCTGCAAGGTCTACAAGCAAGAGCATATAACTATGGCCTGTTGATTTAAAACATGTTTAATATGATGGGTAGTGTCTCTTTCCTGGCCCGTTGATTCAAGGCTTGATGGTTAACCTTTTTCCGAAGGATCTTTGAGGATTTGTTGCCATTTTTGAGTTTAGCTGGTACCTACTGGCTACGAGTGATAAATCTCCCTTTGTGTGTATATCGGAGGTTATCTTACATGTATACAGTTTTTGCTTTCCAATATTGGCTTATCTGATTTGGCCTCATCCATCCACTTTTAAGCCGTGTCTAACAGATCATTGACTTTGTTTTTTTCAGGTAAATCACTAGTACCACTCCTGTTTTGGAGAAGTAGAATGGTAAACTTTTTAAATTGAAACTGAGGCTTCCTTGGCTCCAATTTCTTTGGTTCTTCATCAGTTCAACATGAGTGTATTCCTCAAGCTACCTTGGGCATGGATGTTATTTGCCAAGCGAAGTCTGGCATGGGAAAAACTGCTGTTTTTGTTCTCTCAACATTGCAACAAATCGAGCCTGTTGCAGGTCAAGTTGCTGCGCTTGTTTTATGCCATACCAGAGAGTTGGCCTATCAGGTTTGTTAGTACATCTTTTGTTATTTAATGAAGAATTTCCTGAATGTCATAATTGTGACAATCGGCATGCTTTTACCTATTTAATGTGGAATAGTATATCCATTAACCCTTTTGATCTTTCAAATGTTGGCAGATCTGCCATGAGTTTGAGCGATTTAGCACTTATCTCCCTGATATAAAGGTTGCTGTTTTCTATGGTGGAGTCAATATCAAAATCCACAAGGATCTTCTAAAGAATGAATGTCCTCATATTGTTGTTGGAACACCTGGAAGGATTTTGGCATTGGCAAGAGAGAGGGATCTCTCTTTGAAGAATGTCCGGCATTTCATATTGGATGAATGTGATAAGATGCTCGAGTCTCTGGGTAAGTTTTGGAGTTTTCATTCTTGCTAAACTTCAGACTCGTGTATGATCCTTCTTCCATAATCATTTTTCTTACTGTGCAAATGTATTTTGTTCTTCAGACATGAGGAGAGATGTGCAGGAAATTTTCAAGATGACTCCTCATGACAAGCAAGTTATGATGTTCTCAGCAACACTCAGCAAGGAGATCCGCCCAGTTTGCAAGAAGTTTATGCAAGATGTAATGTCCTGTGGCCAGTTCTACTTGAATTTTGACGTCTCCTTTTTCATTATTCCAGCTTTCTGCAAGCTAGTCAAGAGTGCAGTATTTGAAGCACTGTATACTTGAGCATGTGTATTGTGTGTGTCAATCCTCTACTGCAGATAGTATCTTGGTATGAGTGTGTGGGTTGCAAATGCCATAGGTTCTTTGAGGTCAAAAGGAGTACAAGTTAGGAGCCATCCTTTTCCACTTGGGTTGTATGCTTTTCCTTCATGTCATTAAATTTATATTTTTCAAATTTGGGCTGGGGAAGCTTTTCTCTAATTCTAGTATAGGAGTAGGGGAGGAGGTTTGGGTGGGAATGTTGCTTCTCTGGAGAGTTTTCTAGTTGCATAGTTGTGTGCAAAGAGACAGTGAATTCTAGATGGTATGATTGATAAAAGTATCTCCAAGGAGGCAATGACGGACAGGAACATCAATTCAGGGGATACTCATCCATCATTCATTAGGTACTGGATTCCATTAGCCTTCAAGAAGGCTCCTAATATGCTTTACTGTGACATTTGTTCCTTTCAGCCGATGGAAATCTATGTGGACGATGAAGCCAAGTTGACCCTTCATGGTCTTGTACAGGTGAGTTTATTGACTTGGTCTTTAGTTTGTGTCTCTTGGCATGAAACTTTTCTTTAATGGAATGATATCTATGGGCAGCATTACATCAAGTTGAGTGAACTCGAGAAAAACCGGAAGTTGAATGACCTGCTTGATGCGTTGGACTTTAACCAAGTTGTCATATTTGTCAAAAGCGTTAACCGAGCTGCTGAGCTGAACAAATTGCTTGTGGAATGTAATTTCCCATCTATCTGCATTCATTCTGGCATGTCCCAGGAAGAAAGGTTGGTGTTACTATTTTTTCTAGCTTGACTTCTATGCCTTTGTTTCGTACTTTTGGATGAGATGCTCTGCATTGCTCCCCAAAAAGAAAATTGTGAGATCAATAGCTGGGGGCATATTTCTATGAAAAGCTGGATTGATTTGCTTTGTAAATTGTTCTGTATAATAGGTTTTGTAGAACATTTATTGCATAGTTGGTAAAAATGGCTTGGCATTGTTAAGAACCAGGAAAATGGAACTGGCCTCCTCTTTGACTCAGAAAAAGGTTGTGGTGTATATTGAACTCATGACACTGTTGTCTCTTGTAGGTTGACACGCTACAAGGGTTTTAAGGAGGGGCATAAGAGGATTCTTGTGGCGACAGATTTGGTTGGTCGGGGAATTGACATTGAGCGGGTTAACATAGTCATCAACTATGACATGCCAGATTCTGCAGACACTTATTTGCACAGGGTGGGTGTAGTTTTATATCACAATTAGTATTGGTCATTTGAAAGCAGGAGGGTTAGAACTTAGAACTGAAGCTCTTTCCACTTCGAATATGTGCAGGTTGGTAGAGCTGGTAGATTTGGCACAAAAGGTCTTGCCATCACGTTTGTTTCATCAGCATCTGATTCTGATGTCCTCAATCAGGTTTAAATTTTTAAGTACATTTATTTTTTTTCCATTGTTTTAATCTCCTTTTTTTTTTTTTTTTGTTTTTGTTTTATCTTATCCTCCGTTTCATGCTCTGTAGGTTCAGGAGAGGTTTGAAGTGGATATAAAGGAGCTTCCTGAGCAGATTGATACTTCTACATATAGTGCGTTCCCTTACTTTTAGCTTCATTTTCCTACCTACTTCAGTTCTTCTAGTTTGGCTGTCGTATAGTTTTCTTTTTTCAAGTACTAGGTTTTAACAATCTTTTAGCATTCCATTTTTGTGGATAAGTGGTTAGTTTTGTTTCTGCGTCATCCTTACATGTCCTTAAAAATCTTGCTATGCAGTGCCGTCGTGATTGCGTGACTGATATCTTCTGGCAAAATTGGAGATGATGTCAAAGTAACTGAACTTCTGTTCGCATCGTTTTGAGAACTCGACTGAGTTTGAGTGCTAGAGAACTGTTCTATTGTGCACACCTTTGCTTCTGAGATTCTTGAATCTTGTTTAGACCATATATGGTCTGTGGCAGCTTAGAGGGGATTTAAATGTGTTACAATGCGACTTGCTAGATATTATTCTCGAATTCTCCCTAGATAATCCTTTAAACTTTGTCTTTTTACATCTTGTTTGGTTAATCTCCGAGAGGTGAATTATTCCAAGGCCTGCTGTTCCCGTTGCCCATGATGATTTTGGGGGCAGTTTGAGCTCAAGTGGGTTGGGCATGACTGCTGAAGCTCGAGTTGGGATTTGGATGAAATGGGCATGGAAAGAATATTGGATTGGGCTTCCGGGGCTTGCGGTCAACAATGATGTGTGTCATTTAATGCTTTTAATCTCATGATGATTTTTCGACAGCTGTGCTCTTGACACTGGGTGGTTGACCATAACTGCCGATATTAGAGTAGTCTATGATCGTGGGAAAGGATGCTTTCCCTGTTAATGCTGTTAATGCGGATTTTTGCTGTGATTGTGGTGAAGGATAACCATAACGACCAAAATCGTTCCTTTTTTATTTTTTATTTTTTTTTTTGGTGGTCTGAAAAAGTTTTCGTTTCGAGTAGTAATTAAAACGCTTTGATATTCTTGCTTGTCCTGGTGATCATTTGTTCCAATACGAATCTCTTCCGATCGGATGCGTCTCTATTTTTGGTTGTTTTGGTTCAGTCTTGTATTTGGTGTTTCTGAATCCGATCAATGATTGCGCGATGTTGCAAAGTTAGTGTATTTGTGTGTCGCTTTTTGGCTTCGTGTTTATTATTCTATGGGATTCTGGAATTGTTATTTTGTCATATAATGGTGTAAAATTACACAATCCTTAAGTTATACACTAGGTGGATAATGTGTACGGAGTGCATTCTAGTGCTTACACTAGGTGGATAATGACATAAGGTGTAATTTTAAACTATGAAATGAATGTTTGGTTTTCTTGGAATTTTCGATAGGCTATTATATAATTTCAAAAAAATTGAGGGAGTGCAATGACTGGCTGCGGCTTCACCCACACCCACGATACACAATTTTTGTATGTCAACGAATATTTTGCATATATTTGGGAGTTGTAAAACAAAAATTACAAGCAATGATTCAAAAAAAAAAAAATGCAATTCCCACCATTTATTACTAGAGGCCCTATTTCCAATATTGTCTAGAGAGCATAATCAACATGATATCTTATGTCACCCGATAAAAGAGTCGTCAGTTATAATGATAGTGAAGTGTCGATTGATAAAATAGAACAAAAGAAAGGATAGGATGAAATTAGAGGGGGCGCAGTAGTTTTCCTTTGAGAGAAGGGACGACCACCCTTTGACTTTCATTTATCTGTATCAAGTGCATTACACCCACGGATCAACAGATTTGTGCAATTCTACTTCTGGGTTTCAGGACTGATCTTGAGCCACGGTACATTTCTCATTGGAAAGGAGGGGATTGATTCAAGAACATGGGACTATGGTAACAAAACATATGGATTCCATCAACTTTTTGGTACAAATAGCGTACCGAAAGATGATTCTCACATTGAGGATTATTTAGTAAGAGCATAATCTTAACATCCTTTGAAAGTCCCGATACTTGTCATTATTAGAAATCAGACTAGAGACAATGCTCAGGGGGTAAAATCTGACATATGTTTTAACGGTTGCCGATATTGCTAAGAATATCAATTTTTTGTGAGAGCAATTTTACTTAAGATGCCGGAATTACTAACATTATGTACGGTTTTTGGAGCTGCAAAATTGAATTGAGTCATCACTTTAGAGCATCCTTTTATAGCTCCGGTTTCGAACCACATCTAAAAATTTTTTGCTCCTGAAATTTTAAGGTTATGATGGCTTGTCTACCACAACTAGCAGAACTCTCCTGCAACTTAATTTTGATGGCTAAGGAAGGAGGAAGATTTTTTTTTTTTTTTTTGAGGCCAAAAGTGTCGGGATTTTCATTTCACTATGTGTAGATATTTACAATAACATTTGAGGTGAAGACCTCTCAAACTTACATATTGTGCAAAAATTCGGTGATGAAATCTATTGCTGGGCCCAAGGAACTAGCTGAACTGTTTAAAAGCGATGCTGTAGTGAAGGGCAGTTTGGTATTTTAATAAAATTGCTCTGCTAGGAAAATTGCTGTATTATACCTCTTAAAGCTTCCTTAATGAGATAATTGAACTTTCTCTGAGCATTCTGGTGATTTCCATGCATGCATGGGATACTTTTTTCTATTAAGAAGACGTTACCATTGTGTCTAATACAAATAAATTCTACCTAATTTACTAAAATAAATATGACCATAATCATTACACTCCTGTAGTTAAACACATTTCCAAATTCATTATTTTTTTTTTCAACCAAAAAACCAACATAGCCCCTCTTAAATGGGCAATTTGACCAAACTGTTGTTTAATATACAAGGGAAATTTCATAACATAAATTTTAGTGTCTTTCCTTTTTCGTCTTAGCAAAAGAAATAGATCTTACAAGTGAATTTCTTGATACAATTGATGTCAAAACTTGGATGCATTGGACAAAGTATTAAAAGACCTGGATTCTTATTTAACTCAAGATTATTTATAACCCAAGGCTATTTTATAAAATTTTTTGATTTATATATGCTATGAGCTTTTCAAGAAATATACATATATCTAAAAGAGATTTTTTTGCAACAAAGTATTTAAAAGAGCTGGATTCCAATTTATCTTTCCTTATTTCTTCATACTAAAAGAATGTTTATACTTAAGTAAATTTTGGAAGACATACAATGCTAAAGATTAACATTATTTGCTATGAAAGCTTAATTGTTTCATAAATACTAATTATCTTATTTTCAGAGCAGTTTCCCTTAAGCCCTACTCACTTCCCCACGTGGAAACATGGCCAAGCAATAACTTTGTGAATATGCAAAGCTTTTTGCAGCATTTTTTTCGATTAGACAAGAAAGATAACTCCCTATTTGACTATTTTGTCGATTAGAAGCCGTTGTTCAAGTTAATTTCTGCTAATGAGTCATGAATATACCATTATTGCCTACTTATGATTAATAAATATTGGAGAGCTGTGTTCTGGTGAAAAGACGGGACCATAATCTGAAACTTCTTCAACTGTTTTACAAGCATGCCATATTTCTTGATTCTTACTACCATACATACATACATATATATATATATATATATATATATATTCTTTGTCTATGCAAGAATGCCCTGCTAAAATATTACAACATAATGCAAGAGATTTCATCATTTAACGAATAATTACTGAGCAAATGAATCCATCAGGCTTTCCTCAAGAATCATGCTAGCTATAAATACAAGCTAGGAGATGGACCGTAATACCACAGAATTTGTCTGTTACTCTCCACCAGCATGCACAGAATGGTAAGAAGACATGGAGTACATTCATTTATCTTCTCATTTGTTAGAAAATATTTACTGAATTTGTTACTTGGGACTTTTTCAGGGTCTACAAATCATATCCTGGATAGTTTGTGTAGCTGCATTGTATCCGGATGGTGGCCTAGCTGCTGTTTTTGATGTTACCAGATTTGGTGCCATTGGAGATGGAGTACATGATGACACTAAAGTAGTGATTAAGACTTCTTTTCTCTTTCCCATTTTTGTTTCTTTGGTGTTCTCAAGAGTTTGCACCACTACTAGTTATATTCATACAACGTTCGTAAAAAGCTATGCCAAATTTTATCAACATTTGCTCATGTGGTATGAATCTAGACTCGTCTTTGTAACTAAGTGTTTACTTAAATTGTTCCATCTGAACATGTCAGGCTTTTTCACAAGCTTGGGAAGCTGCTTGTTCAAATGGTGAAGGTTCAAGTAGCGTCATAGTTCCAACGGGAAGGATATTCCTACTGAGCCCAGTGAGATTTGAAGGCCCCTGCAAATCTTCCAATGTACATTTTCAGGTAAGAGAAAATTGAAGGCCACAAGTATTATGGGAAGTTGTCATGTTTGTTAGTAATCCTTTAACACTTCTTTCGGCCAGTTTTGGGAAAAATTGTGGCACCCAGTGAAATTGATGCATGGAAAGGCTGTGGATCTGATAGTTGGCTTCAGTTTTCAGACATAACTGGTCTGGTCCTAGAAGGCTCAGGGGTGATTGATGGACAGGGTTCACCCTGGTGGGAAAACGTTGACAGCCTTGGATTCCTCAAAAATGTATGTTTCACCAATATAAGAGAAAGAATCAGTATTAGTATTAAGTTCTTTCTAAACAATGTTGACGAGAGATCTCACACTTTTTTTCAGGGGAACGACCAAGGATGCGATCGACCAACGGTGAGATGCCTTGGAACTGAAACTTGTCATTGCATTCCATTTTGTGAGTTGACAACCAGTATTGGCAACCCTTACTTTCACATGCAAATATTGTATTAGTCTCAGATAGCCTTAGAGAACTTGAAAAATTCATGTTCATATCTTGAATTAAAGAATGTTGCTGATGGACCCTTTACAAAACAGAAAAAGGGCATCAAATTTAAGGTAGAAGATCATGGAATAAATTGTAAGGATAGGCTATTGAGTCTTGCAGGCTTTACATATCAGCAAATGTGATGGCCTTCAGTTGAGGGGACTTCATCATGTCAACAGTCCCAAAAACCATATAAGCATCAATCAGTGTAATGGCGTGTCTATATCTGCACTCAGCATACTTGCACCTGAAAATAGTCCAAATACTGATGGAATTAACGTGTCTGAATCCACCCATGTTTTAATTTCCAACTCCATTATTCGAACAGGTAATATAGCTTAAATGTTAGTTTTCATCTTTCCTTTTAATCTCATGAGTCATGAATCCCTCCATTTCCTGACTAATATATTACTTGATGACAAACGCAGGAGATGACTGTGTTGCGATAAATAGTGGCAGTTCTGACATACAAATCACGGGCGTTTCATGTGGACCTGGACATGGAATAAGGTAGAAAATCATCATCTAATGTCCTCAATTTCTGGGGTAACTAGTATTAATGGATTCAGCAACAAGATGATTGTGTCTTTACTGGGGCAAATTCGGTAGTGTTGGGAGTTTGGGGGCAGATGGATCATATGCATCGGTGGAGCAAGTACATGTAAAGAATTGCAACTTCCAGGGAACACAGAATGGTATAAGAATCAAGACATGGCCGGTAATGATCGCTCAGGGTCACCTGGGAACAAATTTCAGCTTCTCTTTAGCATCTCCCACACTATTCATAGAATTCTCTCTCTTTCTATTTTGGTTAAGGGCCTTTTTCCATTTTATAGGGGGGTTCTGGATACGCCAGGAATATAAGCTTTGAGGATATCACAGTTAAAGACGTAAAGAACCCTATAATAATCGACCAATTTTATTGCAAGGGTGAATTTCATTGTGAGGATAAGGTGAAAAAAATATCATTTCTTGAAGTTTTCAAATCTCATCCTTCTCAAAGTAGGAACCTCTATAATCATTTTTGACATGGATCATTCTCTCAATCTCTGTAGCCATCACCATCAGCTGTGCAAGTGAGCCATGTAACCTACCAGGGAGTGAAAGGATCTTCTTTGGGCGAGAAAGCAATTCAACTGGCCTGCAGTGAGAGCAAAGGATGCACTGGCATCAAAATGCAACAAATAAACATAACCTCTGCTATTCCTGGAGCAAAGACATATGCCTCCTGTAAAAATGTCTATGGGGAGTCCTCCTCAACTGCACCTGCTGTCTCCTGTCTAGCGTAGCAGCATGATGATATCTTAGAACTTCTAGTTCATCATATTGACCAGAATCTTTCTCTTCTTTTCTTTTCTTTTTTTTTTTAAATATTTTTTCAGTTTCCTTTTTTTTTTTTTTTTTTTCATTTTTTGGCAATTAGAAAGATAGTCCCCCTTGCTCTGCAATGCCTAACCCCCATTCATAACTAGTGCTGCAAAGTTCTCACTTCACTTTTATTCAGAGAATGTGGCAACTCATTCAATTTCAAGTATATCGAATGAAAATGGATAAGGATAATGAGACTGTCAATTTCTGGGATGTTATTAGTGCTTGAAAGTGATGATTTACAATAGTAATTCATCTCTTTCCTTTCTCTTCTGAAAGCCTAATGAAACGTATGCCGAGGATTGCAATATTGGGTCTCCAAAACTCTTCATCAACCTGTTTGCAAGATAGTTTTTCTGAATTTAACTTCATATTAAACTTCGACATTGAATTAAATAACCTTTTTGACATAAATGTTGATCTGTTTTTCTTCTCCCATTCGGAGATAATAGTTCATCAAATGCATGTCGTTTGACGATATGGCATTATGTGATTGGTCCAAGTGAAACTAAGTTAAAGCCTGAAATCAGCTACAATAACTTGGCAATGGACTCGGTTCCCAAGCGTCTTGTACTTTAATAATAGTATCTTTTCATCATTTTCCAGTCATGGTGGAAAGCCTCTACGAAATTGGTATGCTAATTAATGATCTACTCATTTCAGCCTTGTAGAGGACATCCTTGCTTCGTGCAAATTATCTTGAAACTATCATATCTGAACGAAATTTTTTGTTCAACACTCATATCGACAAAAAAATTCACTATTGAGTTGCAATAACCTGAACAGGTTAAGTAGTCTCACCTATGTTGTTTACATGGATAGCCCAATACAAAGATGGGAGGGCTCTGATTCAGTGTTCTCAGGGAACATGAAATCAAATGCAGAGTTTTTCCAATGAATAATTCATCTTCTGACAGCATTTCAACCTCAGTTTTGGGGAAATGAGACCATCAACAAGTACATAATGGAGACATGCGATGCATTTTCTTCTTTTTGGCCCCCCGACCTTAGGTAATCTTCTTACTGAACCAGAGATTAGTTCTAACTTCAGGCGTCCCATTCTTTCTGACCAAAGCTCTTTCTCTTTTTCGTACGAATTCAGGCCTTTAGGCTTTACTTATAAGATGCAGCAGGATTCTATTATGCCGTGTCTGAGACTATGTCAATCTTCTTTCGATGCGAAAATATATATGTAATACCCGCCAAAGTTTGATAGGGCCTTCAGAAAGAGGGTGTTTTCAGGATTTTTAGGCTGTCATGCAAGTGAAGTCAACGACGAGCACATTATGACCAACGTTCAAGCAGGGTTGTAAACATTACTTTGGGCAGAGTTGAGAGTTCTGAAGTGAGAATATCTGACCAAGATTAAACATTCCTTTATTCTTGACGAATGATATGCTAAACTCTGATTTTTTTTTTTTTTTAATGTAGTCAATTGTCATTCAAGAAAATTCTGCATGATCTCTAACTGATTTTTATAGGTTTCAAAACCTTTTTAAATTAACATCAATGATCCTTCAACATCCCAGCATTCTGCATTCGTCGAACTTATTTTCATGTAATTCTTCTCCATGTAGGATACCGGATTTGCATTAGCAGAGAGACATTGATTCCTATGCAACCTAGAACAGGTTCTTGAATTAGTAGCAAAAAGACACTTATGCGAAGTCAGAAGGGGCATCTATAAAGTCTGCTCTCAGCTAGGGAGAGGATTGTATATGTCCTCTAACCGCATTCTGTTAGATTGTTGATCCAAATGACAAAATCAGGCACTCTGTTAGAAGTCTGCTCTCAATTTTTTGATGGAATTTCAGTCAATTTCTCTGTACTGTGAAGGTCAAAATTTAAAATCACTATTCTAGGACTGTCCTGTTCCCAGATGTTTCTGACTTCTAACCGATGTAATGGTGGATGGTTCTGATTTAAAACGTGTGCTGATTAATAACCTATTGGTTCTTGTCCCATTGATGATATTCTTTCTCTCTACTGCAATATCTTGGTGAAATGTGTTTGAACAATATCTTATGAGCAGAAACAAAACATTTCACTTGTCACCTGTTCCTAGATCCAGTCGTAATTCAAGCGTATTTGAGTTTGAAAATCCTATGCAGGTTACTCTTAGAGATTCAGGACCTTCCCAACTTTGACATTGAGATTAGTTTGAAATTTTTTTTTTTGAAAGGTTCCTTGAAATATTCCCTTATAACTATATAAAAAGGAATTTGGGGTTTAAGTGATGCCTTCATTTTCTTCTGACTTTCTAGGGGTCAAGTAGTCTTTTTGATCATTCATTGTAAGACATTAACTACTAATTGTAATACTAAGTAATGCTTGGTTGGGTAGTAAATTTTCCTTGTTACCCTTTTCTACCTTTTAGATGTTAGGATGAGACACAAAAAAAAAAAAAAAAAATGGAGAAACAACTTTTCATATCAGTCATTATTATTATGAGTTAAACTCTATTGAATATTACTTCCTCTCTCCATGTTTTTTTGATTATTTAATTATGTTTCAACAGCCGACCCTTATCCTTCTTTCGTTTTTATGTTTGTACGTTTGTAAATTAATTTAATGGGAAAAATTGTTTTGGGTATGTGATAAGATAGTCTTAATTAAATTTTTAGTCATGAATAAATTTGTCTCTTCAATGCTCTCATTTATTTAGTTAAATAACTTAACAACTCACCAAATCCTCAATTATTGACAAACAGTATTAAGAAATTTTTCCTTATTTATAGCTATCTTTCTCATTGATTTTGATTTCCTACCTTTTCTCCATCTTTATACACTATTCCATAGTCATCACTTATGTGCATTTCATCATTCTTTACAACATTGGCGATCTAGTGGACTTCTAAGGTTTACAATATGCATCCAAAACAAATTACATGTTTAATCATTTTTAGAATTTCTTCTAATCATGTTGTCCAAATTTTTATTATTCAATTCTTATGTTTTTGTGTTTGGTTTTTCTATTACAATTTTTTTGCCGGCACAAGTACTGTTTTGGGGTAATGTTTTATCTTTTTGCATTGAGAAAGATTTTTTTCATTCCAAGTAGGAATCATATATGATATTTTTCTTTTTTCTTTTTCTATTTAACCTTTTTAAGTGATACGCTACTATATATCTGTGGAAGTTACTAATTTATAGGGAAGGAAGATATTCGATGAAATGTTCAATAAAATGTGAATAGACTTTTGAAATTATTCCATTGGCTAACTTATTTATGCAAGCTCTTTTATAGGTCCAATCATTTATGATTCTACACTTGTATAGGTGAAATACTGATAGATGATGTAGTCAAGTATTGTAAATTATTTTAGGTACTCATACGATTGATTCAATATATACATGAAAGCTCTAACAATTAATTATAGTGGACAAGTACAAACAATTCTATAATGTATTTTTACTATAATTGTTTTATAAAATTAGCATATACATAACATCTAACTATTCTTAATGTAGTTAACAGCTGCAAATGGAATATTATGTGATATTTCAACTAAATCATGAATAATTCAAGCTTTTTGACTTTTTTCATTACTAAAAAAAAGGTAACAATTTTTCTTAATACAAATCCAATAATTGAGCAAACAATATAAGTATATCATAATGTTTATACCGAAATTAAGAATTTATCATCTCAAAATTATTTAAAAAAATAGTAAAACTACAATGTGCCACATACATGCACAAAAAACCCGCACCTTGTGCGGGGTTTCTTGCCTAGTATTATGTTAGAAAGTGCTGATTCATGCTGGCTGTTGCAATAATAGTCCACAAGACCTACCTAGGATCATAGTGGAACTTGAACTATTGAAATTTGTGTAAATATGTAGCTAGATTGTTCTCTATGCCTACAAAAAAAGGGGAAAATATTTGGAGTCCAATCCATATCAGAAGTTACTAAAGGGAGGATAGCTATGATATCTAGGAGTGTGCAAATGCATAAAATTTCGACTGAATTCAATTTCAATTTGAAAATTCAAAATTCAGAAAAGAAATTGAGTTTCCATTTTCAAAAATTGCAAAATTGGTTTGAATTCGGAAGAAGGATTTTTCAAATCGAAACTTCCGATTTCGAATTCATAATTTGAAATTAGAAAATTGGATTCCAATTTCAATTTTAAATTCGTATATAATATATATAATATATATATGTATATGTATAGAATATTTATATTTCTATTGTACAATAATACCTCTAAGTAATAATTATATTATATAATAATAAAATTACGTCTAGTTAAGCCTAATTAGTTGTATGCTAATTAAGTTAATTGTATACTAATTAAGTATAATAGGTTCCCAAATTCGATGAATTCAATGCGAAATCGAAATCAGAATTTATTGAATTCGAAATCAGAATCGATCGAAATTTCCAATAACCAAAATTTTGAAAATTCCAGAGTTATAGTTACGAATTACCAAATTCGAATTCAATGCACACCCCCAGTGATATATGAGGTTTTTGTTATAACAAAGGGCCTGTTTGGTAGGTGAATTTTTTGAGAGTAGGTATAAAACTCTATTGTAGCTTACTGTAGAAGTAGTAGAAGAATTTGTTTTTTTTTTATTTTAACAGACGGTAAAAAGATATATAGATATAAAGACTTGTACACCAAGGTTTAATTACAAAGGAGGGACAACTGCCCTCAAGTCTTGTGCTGCTAATTCCTTCAGCCAAGAAGGGAACTGAGAGTTCCAACTAACATTCTTGACTAGATTGACAGCAAACTTAGCTAAGGAATGGCTGCACTGGTTACCTAATCTAGGCACAAAAAGGAAAGAACACTGGACAAAGCATCGTCTCAAATCCTCGATATCCTCAGAATAAATTTGGGCTATCATCACGAATGCTTCACGAGATGATCTGGTCTATAGCGATTTGCGATGCTGCTTGGACCTCACTTTGGTCCAACCTGCAAATCAGCCATTCTCATTGCTTCAATGGCTAATGCTTCCTCCAAAGCAGCGTTCCTCTTTCTTTCCACCATTCCTTTGAGTAGCTCTCCTTTCCAGGTTCAATGATCCTTCCCGTTCTTCACCATACTTGCGGATATTGCGCGTCAGCATTAGTGGGATGACTCCTTCTAATGGAGGTCCCGAGAATCTTTGAGCTTGAGGTTTGCCTTCAATTCTTGTTGAGGTTTTCACGGGCATTAGCGAGTCATATTCCAACCATTCATTTTGTGCTTTCTGCACGATCCTCAATGTCTCGGCTTGCTTGTGTTCGAACACAGCCTTGTTTCTTGCCTTCCAAAGTTGCCAGAGGATGTTGACAGTGAGATTGATGTGGTCAGTTCCTCTTTCTTTCGTTGCCGTCTGCATCACTTCCATCCACCAGCTCCAGAAGTTGTGTTTGTGATTATTCAGTCCATCCCAATCTATTGGAGCTACCTTCCATACTTTCCATGCAATTGGACAGAAGAAGAACAAGTGTTCAAGAGTTTCCACTGCATCCCCACAACCGCAACATATGTTCTCCCCCTTTCCAATTCTTTTATATACAACCTCCGAAACTGGCAAAAGATTGTTCAGGCATTTCCACATGAAGTGCTTGAGTTTTGTTTTGATGTTTAAGTTCCACAGGCCTTTCCAGATTCTCTCCTTGCATTGTTCCCAACTAGTCTCTGCTCTGGGGTTGTTTGGTCTTTCCTCCCTATTCTCTTCCTGTTTTGCAGTTGTATACCCGGACTTCACTGTGTACTGACCTGATTTCGAGAATTTCCAGTATAGTCTATCCTTTCTTTTGGAGAAACTGAGTGGCATGCTAACTATATGTTCGAAATCCTCATTGTTGAACCATTGTCTGATAAGATCTCTATTCCATTGGCGATCTTCAATCAGGTCCGAGACCATAACCAGCGGACAGTGAATAGGTCTTGGAGTTGTAACTTTTCCCACTGACGAACCAGCTAGCCATTTGTCCTCCCAGATATGAATACTTTCACCATCCCCAACTCTCTTCCAACTTCCTTCTGAGATGAGCCAACTTGCGCTATGTAGACTTTTCCATATCCACGAGACTGATTGGGTTGGGTTCCTTTCCATCCAGTTACCTGCTTTCATGTACCTGGCCTTGAGAACCCTACTGACTAGCAAATTTGGAGACATAATGAATCTCCAGATTTGTTTTGCCAGCAAGGCAGAATTAAAGGCCTGCAAGTCACGAATGCCCATACCTCCTTTGCCTTTAATTTGAGTCAACTTTTTCCAACTTGCCCAATGGATTTTCCTATTCATTTCATCACTACCCCACCAAAAATTTGCAATTTTTCCACAGATCTCTTTACACAATCCTTTTGGCAATCTAAAACAGGACATGGTATAGGTAGGTAAGGCCATAACCACAGCTTTAACCAAAACTTCTTTTCCTCCTTGACTAAGCAGTTTTTCCTTCCACCCACCCAACTTGCTAGTGACCGTACTTTTTAGATATCCAAATACCTGGCTTTTGGATCGGCCAATGTTCAAAGGCAAACCCAGGTACTTACCAGAATAAGCTTCCTTCAAGCAGTTCATCCTATTGCACACTGCCTCTTTGGTGCTGACTGGTGTGTTCTTACTAAAAAATACTGCAGATTTCTCAAAATTTACTGATTGGCCTGAAGCTTTTCCATAGACGTCCAGTAGCTCCATCACTCTGCCTGCTTCCTGAACATCAGCTTTACAACAAAGTAAGGAATCGTCTGCAAAAAACAAGTGCGAGATACTTGGGGCATGTTTGCAAATATTCACAGCAGTCAAGGCTTTGTTATTAACAGCCTCTTTGAGAATACACGAAAGACCTTCGGCACAAATGATGAATAGGTAAGGTGACAGGGGGTCACCTTGTCTAATCCCCCTGGTTGGTTTAACAAAACCAGTGTTCTGACCATTAAGATTAAAGGAGTACGAGACAGAGGAAATGCAGCTCATGATCCATCTCACAAAAATTGGGCTAAACCCCATTTTGACCATGACTCTGCCTACAAACACCTACTCAACTCTATCATAGGCCTTAGACATGTCCAGCTTAATGGCCATAAAGCCATCATTCCCCTTCCTTCTATTTTTAAGCCAGTGAACAACCTCATGAGCTAAAATAACATTATCAAGAATTTGTCTCCCCGGTATGAAAGCTGATTGGGAAGGGCTAATGCAATGTTTAAGCACTGATTTTAGCCTGTTAGCAATGATCTTTGCAATTATCTTGTAGAGCACAGTGCACAAACTGATTGGTCTATACTGATTAAGGGTGATAGGGTTGTCTAGTTTTGGGATTAGGGTGATGACAGTCTCATTTATGGTTCTCAGCATATTACTACTATGAAAGAAACTAGAGACAGCATTGATGATATCTGAACTAATGATGGACCAATAATGTTGGAAGAAGATAGGGGACATACCATCCACACCTGGGGCTTTATTTGGGTGCATGGAGGAGATGGCTGCTCTGATCTCACTTTCCTCCACAGGTTTAATTAACTGGTCGTTCATTTGAGGGGTAATAGTGTGGGGAATTAGATCCAGGATTAGGTTTAATTCCTCTGGATTTGAGCTTTTAAACAAATTGCTGTAGTAGTCACACAGCTCCTCTTGTATTTCCTGCTCAGATTGGCACCAAGATCCATCAGCTTTTTGTATTGAGGTGATTCTGTTCCTTTTCCTCTTATTCATCACACTAATATGAAAAAATGCTGTATTCTTGTCCCCATTAGCAAGCCATCTGTCCTTTGCCTTTTGACTCCAATATAGCTATTCCTCCTTGTAGGCTTTGGTAAGTTGGACTTTCAGATTGGCTATCAGCCTTTTCTTGTTGGGCTCCTGTCCATCTTTCACCTTAACCATTTGACTTTTTAGCTCCTCGATCCTTTCTCTAGTGTTTCCCCTTCTCTTCTTGTTCCATGCGAGTAGGGAGAATCTGCATTCTTTTATCTTTCTCACCACTTTATACATTCTGGAGCCTCTTTGATGTTTTCCCCAAGCCAATTGGATAACCTCCTGAGCTTCTTGATTGTTGGTCCATCTCTGATCAAAGTAAAATCTCCTTTTGTATCTCTTCTTGGTTGGATCTGTATCTATCAGTAGTAGGCTGTGGTCTGAGGCCTCCTTTTCGACATGATAGTACATTGCATTACCAAACAGTCGAAACCAAGTTGCCGTACAGAGGCATCTGTCCAGTCTCTGTTTGATTTCACCCTCTTCTTCCCAACAATTGCTCCACGTCCATGGCCTTCCTTCGAATCTCATCTCCAACAGCTCATTATCACTTATAAAGTCATTAAAACTCCTAAAACTTCTTTCTGGTCTCTCTCTACCCCCCCATTTCTCTTGGTTTGATCTAATGTCGTTGAAGTCACCAGCTATCATCCAATTTTCACCCCATGCATTTCTCCTCTGATTGATATACTTCCACTGATCCTTCCTTGTCTGATCATCCGTGCTGGCATAGATCCCAATAAGCCACAACTGATTGTTTTTTTCCTGATCCTCCACGCATGCTTCCATACAAAAATTTGTGGAATTAAAATCAGTAATCCTAACTTCATCCTTCCACAGCATCATCATTCCTCTTGCCTTGCCTATAGGGTTTACCATGCGGCTGTTACTGTAATTCAACTTCCTCTGTACTTCTTTCATATAACCTTCCTGATTTTTCGTTTCACTTAGAAAGATTATGCTCGGAGAGTGGAGGAGGATTTCCTCCTTTAGTTGGGGAACTGCCAAGGGGCCACCCACACCTCGGCAGTTCCACACCATTAGCTTCATTTGAGACCTGGAGGCCTTCTCAGGGTAGCCTCCCAATCCCCTTGATGAAGTTCTTTTCCTGTTTCCAGCTTTCTGATCTTGGCACTGTGAGTCACCGTAAATAGTTCATCCAGCCTTTCACCTCCATCATGCTCCGCCAGACTTTTTCTTTTCATTCCTGATTGACTTTCCTGTGAATTTATGTTGCTTTCCTTGAATGGTACAGTACCGGGTCTTTGCATTCTTTTAAACGTTCTCTTTCCTGAGCTTTCGTTTCCTTTTGTAGCATTTTCCCACCCTAAATTTTCTTTGTTCCAGTCATGTGGTGTCCTGGCATTTCCTTCTTCCTCTCTATCTTTCCCTTCTGTGTTCCCCACATCTACTTGCATTTCAATCCTAAGCTGATCAGGAGCTTCACTCTCGTCACCCTTGTCAGAATTCCTTTTCTGTGCCCAGTCAGCCACTAGGTTTTCAGTTTCACATTGGGGATCAGTATCATTGTGTATGTGCATAGGCTGTGTAGTCCTTCCCTTTCCTTGGTCATGTTGGCTTGGCTGGGCCTGGGCATTTGTCTGAATCCCACTTCCCTTTTGTACTACTGTCATCTTGTTATCTGCCTGTCTGATATCCACTTCCCCTCTTCCTAGTTCACTGCCATATCCCTCACCTGGGTATACCTCTTCCCTATTTTTCTCCCTCCTTTTGTCCTTAATCCCCACCCTTGTACCTCTATCTATTGTCTGCACCACTCCTCCTTTTTTGATGATCGGAGAATCCATCCAATTACCCGCCCTCATCCAAGCGCCATATTGCGATTCACTCATACCAAATTCATTTCTCACTTCTGTTTTACAAGATTTGTCATTATGCCCAACTAAGCCACATTTGTAGCAGAAGTCTGGACTTCTCTCGTATCTAAACTCTACCCATGTTAGTTCCCCATTTAACTTCACTTTCGTCCCCCTGGGGAGGGGTTGAGTGAGGTCTATTTCCGCCAGAATCTTTATGTGTCTACCACATTTACCTCCACCCGGAGGGATAATAACCTCTCTGACAGAATTAAAGATCTGTCCAATTTTAGTTCCTACTTGTTTACACAACCAGTGGATGGGAATGTTCCAGATCTGCACCCACATAAATGTGTGCCTGAAAAAGTTGGGCTCTCTCTCGCATCCTCTGTCCCAACTCTTCACCACTAAGATCTGATTATCCATAATCTAGGGTCCCCCCTCCAAGATTCTCCTTCTATCTTCCATTTTATCCATCTGAATTGGAAGAGGTTAGGCCCCAACTCCGTCACCTGTAGGTTCTTAGGATAGCCCCAGGCATGATTGGAGAACTTCTTTATTCCAGTAAAGTTGGCAACTTTTTCTCCGATGAGCTTTCCAATGATGCTCCCCCGGCATGTGTTAACACTCTGCACAATGTCCTCACTATTCAGGTCCACTCCCTCATTCTCCACCGAGGACAGCTCAAATTTCTGGAACGCTTCCGTAAGTGCTTCTTCCATATCTGACTTGGATGGTAACACCCCACACTATTACCCAGCTCGAACGCCTGACAGAATTAAACCTGTATCATAAAGTCAGCCAGAGAGCACAGAGTTAGAAAAAGGAAAAAAAACAGAGAAAGAGACAAGGAAGAGAGCTACAAAGAGTAAAGGAACACCAAAGAAGGAAAGACCGAGAAAAAACTGGAAAGAAAACTGAACAAGACTTGGGATAATAAAGGAAGAGACACGAGAACACCGGCTGGGTACTAAAGCTTCTAAGATTATAAGAGGTAAAGAGGTCACGAATATCTGTGAGCTTAGATCTGGTACACTGCTGCTCTGGAAGAGCTTTGGCTATAACTGGATTTGTTTGAGTTACCGGCCGCCTGTTTCAGATCAGTAGCTTTTTAGAAAGATCTAGCATGTCATATTGGGTGTTTGAAAGTTTGAGAGTTTGGAGTTTTTGAAAAGGTTTGAAAGCTCCTACACCGAAGAGGGAAATCTCTAAAAGTTAGAGAGAGAGAGACTCTCATTAGGAGAGAGAATTCTATTTTCTTCTTAGCTTGCCTCCACTCGACTTACTGGTTCTTCCAGTAGAAGAATTTGTTGGATGTGTAAAAACTTTTTGATAAATTTTGTTTTTCTCTTTTTCTTTTCCTTTTCCTTTTCTTTTTTCTTTTCCTTTTCCCTTTCCCTTTTCTTTCTTTCTTTCTTCTTCCCTCCCATTTCTTAGGTGTATGCCAGGTCACTTCTTTTTTTTTTTCCTTTCTTCCTTCTCCTCTCTCTCTCTCCTCCCATCCTGACCTCTTCTTCTTCTTCTCCCTCTCCTGACCATCTGGACGGATCTGGTCAGCGTTGGGAGGGGGAGGAGAGAGGAGGAGGGAGGAGGAGAGGGAGGGAGGAGGGAGGGAAAGAAGAAAGAAGAAGAAAGAAAAAAAAAGGGTGCAGGCCGTGATGGCGGTCGGAGGTGATGGCAAGTGAGTGTTTTTGTGTATTTTTGAAAGGAATTAAGGAGTTTTTGTGTAGTTTTTGGGTGTGTATATTAAAATATTGGAAGTTTTTTGAGGTTCCTGTAGCTAAAGTAGGGAAAAAACTAGTATTATACAAACTGGGAAAAAACTTGGGGTGCCAAACAACCCCAAATACTACTTCACATCAAATGACTAATAATCTTGACAAGGAAAGTAACTCCTTTTTTTTTAATATATAAATGGGAGGTCTTAAATTCTGCACCTACTATTTACAATCCCTCCCACTTTACCACTTAAGCCAACCTTTCCCCTGACAAGGAAAGTAACCCATTTTAAAATCAATTTTTTGCATTCTTTCCTTAGTGAGGCCTTCTCCTTGTGTGAAAGGCCTTGATTTTTAGTCCATCAGTTACTTGTCTTCACATGGTAAGTCCAAGAGAATAACTCATAGGCCTCTAGTTCATTTTGCACTAGAGGCATCACTTTACTTTGTGAGGTCTTGATATAGGGATGACCACGATTCAAATTTGAATCAAAACCGGATTAGAATTGGACCATTAGAACTAGAATCGAATTTGAGAAATTAAAACTGGAACCATAATTGTGATTAAAGGTTCAGATTTAGATTCACAAAAAATTTGAATCTGAACTGAAACCAGTGGTTCAAAACATGTTCAAATAGTTTTAAAATGCACTTGTATCTTGAGTGGTTAGGTATTTTTGACTCAATTTAAAGTTCAATTTTAGTAGTCAGCACTCAACACCGATAGTTTTAGTTTTAGTTTTAGTCCACCAACCTATTATCCAAATTCATTAATAACTATAGTGATAATTGATTTACATCCAAATCCAATGTAATCAAAGTGTTAAAGTCAAATTATTCAAAATATTAAATTAGTACGGATGACACTTTGAGTTTGACTAAGTATTATGACAATTTCACAAAACAAAAAGTTATTTTTTTGAAGGATCAAGAAAGTAGCCATTGCTAAATCAAAAATAAACATTTGCTAAATCAAGAATATATGTATTTTTTTATTTTTCCTTACCAAATGTTAATACAAGAAAATTCATATTTATTCTACATTCGTTGTTGTATTTACTTAAAATCAATTTTGTAATAACAAGTATTTTAACATAACTAGAAGAACCAGAACCGGAATGGAAAAAATTGAAACCGCAATCGAATTGGAATTGGAGGTTTAAGAACCATAACCGTATTCATCATTATAAGAGCCGGTTCAAGTTCCACCTTTCAGAAAAATTAGAACTACCAGTTTTTAAACCAAAACCGATGGTTCTGAAACTGTGGTCATGTCTAACCCAATGGACTGATTGTATCGCTTAAAAGCAATGCTGAACTGTATTTACGTTTAACTGTAACGGCACATTTATAACATCACGCCAAAATAATTTGTTTTAAGTCCAAAATTTCCTTATATGTTCTAATTAATGCTCTGGTGTCGGATTGATATTCAATTAATTTCTACCCATATTTGTCCTGCTGATGTCACCGATACTATCCCTTGTATATACATATCAACTCGGTTCGGTGGTACCATATGAAATATTGTTATTAAACCGCATATATAAGTAAGCATCCAAAAAATTGATCATCAAATTTACTTGTTAGTGTTAAACAGGAGCAAGAGATAAGCAGCATGGTAAATCTTCAGCTACTATGGCTTGGAATTGCATTGCATGTAACACTGACAACATTCTAAATAGACTTGCTAACAATCTTCATATTTAGCCCTGCCCCCATTTTTTTTTTTTAACCCTGAATAGGAGTTCCTATCATTTTTTATGAAAAGAGCACCACCTAAGCAATCCAATTAGTGGAAAGACAAAATGCTGCAAGATTTAAGCATATTCTCTGTATGGTAGGTTATTAAGAAAATTAATAAAGTTGGTCCATAAGATTTGCTTGGACCTTGTAAAATAGAGGAAAGGATTCACATTGGTGGGGATTGCATTAAAAAACAGTGCGGATTGTGAATTGAATACAGACAGGAGTGACATTATTACAAGTGAATATCATTAACTCCGGACACCATCTGCTCATAGTATAAAATGTGTGCTTCTCAGTGCTATAGAGCCACAACCACAGAGACATTAGCACAAAACAATGGCAAAGACTGCACTCACTGTTGAGGATCTGTATACCTTTTACTCCATTGACCGAAAAATTTTCACCCGGCTGGTGATGTATCTCATCAGGGATCCAGCACAATCCCTCTTGGTCCTGGCCTTTTGGCTGTGTCTTCAGGAGATGAATTTCGCTTCCTGCATCATGAGGAACCTTACCAAAATATCCAACCTCACTCTGAATGATATAGCCGAGGAAGCCGTCCAATGCTTGAACTGTCTCGAGTTGAGGACACCCCCTCCGCTTCGCAGCGGAGAACTTCCTCTCACATCTGTGCTTGTGGGACAAAGGCTCTCCCTGAGAACGTTTTATGAAAATAAGTTCACCATGATATGTGGGATGAAGGCGTTTCTGAACAATGTCTGTGCAAACGCTTTCACAGACATCTTAGTGCACATCTACCCTTTACAAGCAACCTTTGATTACCCTCTGATCATCCCTGGATTTCCTCATCCCACCTTTGGATCAATAACCATCATTCCTAGGGTCCCCGGATATGTTTTCCCGGATGAAGGCATCTGGGGCTGGGGCTTGAACATCGAGGCGCCAGTAGAAGACAGGACCATCTTCCTGACATTTTCGCGGGGCTTCCCGGTCACAGAAGGTGAAGTTAGAGAGCTCTTCGCGTCCTGGTATGGAGATAACTGCGTGGAGAGCGTCAGCATGGAGCTGTCCCCGGATTCACCTGACCATTCCTTGTATGCTCGCCTGGTGGTTCGTGACATTCAGACCATTGATCGTGTTCTCGGCAAGGGACCGCTTGCCAAGTTTAAGATCAACGGGAAACATGTCTGGGCACGAAAATTCGAACGCCGCGAGCCAGCTTAGATGATGCTTTATTAACGCTATAGTGTTTATCCCTGTTGTACTATTACACCCCTATAGAAAATTATCATAATAAAACACAATGGGGAGATGAATTATTAAACATAAATGCCCTTAACAGTGTCTCATATCATCTACTGCTTCATTGATCTTTCACGATTTGCAAGTTTATCAATCTCCAATTAAACTAGTACCATAGGAACACAATAACAAAACATGACTTGCAAGTTTATCAATCTTTTATGAATCAAATCCACTTCCAAAACGAAAGGGTTTTCTTCTCTGACTGACTCTAAAACAAAATGATATACAAGGTGAAAAGATTTGATCTATTTCTTTTTGCATAGATTTTTTCTCCCCGATCCAACACGTAACTTTGTCTCCCCACTCCTCTTCTGATTATGCTATTACCGATCGCAGGTATAACCTCCAACTCGGCTGCAGTAAGAAAAAGCTTCCTGTATTCAGCAGCAAAAACCCAGCATCGCACCATGCCCTAGTTTGTTGAGGAAAGTGCTTAAACAACTCTTATCTTTTCTTATTGAATTTCTCCTTGAATTCCATCTGCAGTTCAGGACCATAGTCAGAATTGATGCTTTTTAAAAAGACAATAAGACTTCCAGCCAAATCCATGTAGCAGGATAATTACTTTAGGCATGAAAAATGTTTTTTTTTTTTTTTTTTGGTTACAAGTCAATACTATACGGCTCTGCATATTCGATTCAAGCATAAAATGACTTGCCGATCAGCTTGAGATTAATTTTTCTACTTTGAAGAATTGTTCAAGTTGTGAACCTGAATTGTGGGTGTAATTGATAGAGAAAATTAACGCAATTTTCTTGCATGGTAACGGAACCCTTTTAGGTCTTGCATGGGACGCAATTTAATTATGCATAGATGGATTAGTATGATACTCGTTACCTGGTAAATCAATTAACTCGTGATCTTGGAGTTGGAAGCCAGGTCCACTCATTAAGAAGCCTAATTTTTAGGGGTTGATGAGTCGTTAAACACCTAAATATTTACGTAATTTCCAGCATTAGGGTATCGAGCAACATAAATATTCCCGATAACGTTATTCAACGACACAAAGCCTTTTCAAAAAATTTTGATAAGAATAATTCATAAAGAGCAAATTAATAGAAGATAATATTGAATTTAGCCCTTCCACAATCAGGCTGTTGATGTAGAAGCCTTGACATCTTATTTGCTGTCGAGGAAAGCAGTCATAGAATTCTTGTTGTAGCTAGCTATCAACTCAGCCATCCAGTAAAATACAAAACATAAATTAGCTTGCTTAGCAAAAAATCCATTTGGAATTAGTCCATCACCTAATAAAACAGTATCTTGTGTTCAGCAATTATTTAAACTCGCTTGATAAGCATAAGCATTAGACTTGAATTCTACACATGATTAATGCAGCTCATTCGAGCTTGATTCTAGCTTAAGTGCCAAAAATTTTGATTGTGCAAGTCAGACTGAAACAAATTTTTGATCACCTTAAACAACTCAAAAAATATCTTAGGCTTTAGAGAGAGAGAGAGAGAGAGAGAGCAACAGCACACTTAAAAATGTTGAAACCAACAGAAAAGAAGAAAAGCGAAGCTGGAAATTTCCGATTCTTATACTGTATATGACCATGTATGCTTGTCTTATGTTAATACAAAGTCAAGACAAAAAACAAGAAGTGGAATCCCATGTTATTCTCATAATTCTGTTGATATTCAACAGGCCTAGATTATCTATTTAGAGCAAAAACAAATCCAAGAATTTATAGTTAAAACAAGCATTGTATCAAAATTTGTCTTCACTAACACTTACCTGTTTGAATAGTAGTAAAACTTTGTAAACATCACATCTACCGGGATTATTACAAGTTCAATACACATTCACCATAGGATTAGAAAGCCAGGAAAAATACCATTATCTATGCATTAATAAAAAGGACAGGCTTCGTCAGTAATGTCGAAGTTCCAATCCTTGACAAGCATGTTAAATCTACTAATTCTTGCAATAATCTTCCTTCATCAACAATCTTTCTTCCTTGTACAATCGTTTAATTTCTCTTTCCAGTCGTTTAATCAGGGAATCTGTGACGACAGTGAGAGCAGATTAATCTGCTTGGGATCAGTAACTGCAGCAAATGGGACATTGAACCTCACCCCAGATGAGTCACAGCAGAATCCGCAGCAGAAGAACCAGATTGCACGAGTCCTGTTTAGATATCCAGTGACTGCATGGCCGGCCTCATTTTCCACCACCTTTGTTGTAAGACTCCTCACAAATTTAACCGTTTCTGGTGACGGGATCGCATTTGTTATGGCAGAGGATGATAAGCCTTCGCCGCCTGAGAGCTTTGGTTCGTATATTGGAATTCTTGATCCTTCCACTGAAGGTAAACTCGTGAATATCACTCATCTGTGCTCCAAACTGTTATTTTCTTCTTCCTGTGGATCATACAAAGTACATCTCGGGTTTGCTCTGTATGGCTTCATGTTTTTGTCTGTATTTGCAAGTATTGGATATGACCTCCAGCTTCCATATTACTTTTCACTAGAGTTTCCTGGCAAATATGGATGCATGATGCATCTCTTGTGTCTATTTTTATCGAATATTTTGCTTGTCCAACTGTCAGCAAACAATGGTAAAATTCAACTGTACTAATAAAAAATAGTATTACTTGTATAAAGAGAGAGAGATATTTTCATTTACTTCTTCTCTTATATTAATGATCGAGTTTGTCCAAAATATATTCATTTAGCACTCTTTGTTGAAGAAAACATGAATTTTGGGATGCTGAACATTTTCTTTTTCAGTTTTATTGCCGGTTTTTACATAAAAAGTTTTTCTTATATTTGTTTCCATGGGAGTGAATAAAGATTGAAGTAGTTTCTGATCGATGTAGATTGCTTTTAAATTTGATTACAGATGGAATATTCCACACATGCATGCCTAGGTTTTTCTCCGCAGCTTCCAGAATTCATATCCTAGACAAAATTAATCACCTAGTGAATGATGATTTCTTGATTACCAAATATACAGGTGGAATTCTTCGTCAACTCGCGGTCGAGCTAGACACATACAAGAACGAGCACGAACCCGACAATAACCATGTAGCAATTGTTACAACCAGCGTTCAATATCCTATAGCCTGTAAAAGTTTGAACAGCACAGGGGTTTATCTAAGGGGTGGAAAAGATATTACAGTTGAAATCGATTATGACGGATGGAAAAAAGATCTCCAAGTTTCTGTTGCATATTCAGGCAATCCTTTAGTAAATGTTCTGAGCCAAAAGATAGTATTGGAAGACACAGTTCCACAGTCAACTTATGTTGGCTTTACAGCTTCAACGGCTTACTTCTTCGAAACTCATCAGATTTTAAGTTGGAACTTCACTTATTATAACTTGCCAGAGAAATCGTTGAAACATGGTGTTAATAGAAACAAACCTAGGATAGCATTGTCGATTGTTGTTCCAACTTTGGTAGTTTCTACGTTGGTTTTCTTGTATATAGCTCGTAAGAGGAGAAACGAAAGGCTTCAGGGCAAGAAAAGCGACATGGAAATGCTGACTAGAAATGCAGCCAGTGCTCCGAGATTGTTTACCTACAAGCAGCTCTCGAAGGCTACTCGTCATTTCAACAAAGAGAATTTGCTCGGTGCTGGTGGCTTTGGATGTGTGTATAAAGGGGTTTTGTTATCAGATCCTCCTGCGATCATTGCTGTCAAGAAAATTAATGCAACATCAGGACAAGGTTCTTCTCTTTACTTCTCTTGCATTTTTGAAGAACTTTATTTATTTATTTACTTTTTTTTCTGGAGTATATGAACGTTCCTAGCTAGAGAAGGCAATAATGGGAAGGACATTCGCCCCCGAGATTCAAAACATTCAAACTTTTATCTGTGAAAGTTAATTCTTTTTTTTTTTTTTGTGTGCTGTGGTTTTTTGGTTTTTTTTTTTTTTGGGGTTGTGGGTGTGTTTAAAAACAAGCCCCTTTTCAAACAAATGATTGATTTTCCAATGTTCTCAAATCATGATCTGCATTGGAAAATTTCAATAATTTAGTATAAAATCTCGGTAGGTAATTACACTTGCATGCCAGATAGAATTTCGTATAAAACAAGAATTTGAATTTTCAATTTTTCTTTTGAAAATGGGAAAAAAAAAGTCCCTTTTGAAATTATCTTGTTTCTTTAATATTTTCAGAAAATTTTACATTGATGCATTACAAGTCACTACAAACTCTGCCCATGAAACTAACCAATTTCAAGTCCTGCATAATTTCTGCCTGTGCTTGATTGGATATAATACATAGTAGTCCAAATTTGTATGCGTGATAGATAAGTTCATGTGCAGCAAAACTAGCTAGAACCGAAATGATTTGGATGAATTGACACATTTATTCATTCTAAAGCAAACTTTTGAGCAGTTTCAGATGAGTATAATGTTGAACAAGTCTTTTAAATTATTGGTTCCAGGTGAAAGGGAATACTTGGCAGAGATATGTACAATTGGCCGCCTAAGGCACAAAAATCTAGTCCAACTTCAAGGTTGGTGTCATGACAAAGAGCAGCTCTTCCTAGTCTACGAATACATGCCCAATGGTAGCCTTGACCGCTACATTGGAAAGATCTCTCTTGATTGGAAAACTAGGTGCAAAATCCTATCAGGATTGGCATCTGCATTGCTTTACCTCCATGAAGAATGTGGCAATCCTGTTGTTCATCGCGATGTGAAACCAAACAATGTGATGCTGGATTCAGAATTCAATGCTCATCTAGGCGATTTTGGCCTCGCGAGACTACTTCAAAATGATAACTTCGTGAACACAATGGTTGCAGGAACTCCAGGATACTTGGCTCCAGAAGTAAGCTACACCGGAAGAGCTACACTAGAGTCTGATGTCTACAGCTTTGGCATGGTGGCCTTGAAGTTGTTTGTGGACGACGATCAAGAGGTATGATGGAAGAAAACAGTCTTGTGGATCACGTCTGGACTACACACGAGAAGAACGAATTATTCACGTGTGTGGATCCAAATCTTGAAGGCAAATTTGACGAAGAAGAAGTAAGGAGGACCATACTAGTTGGGCTGGCATGTTTGCATCCAGACAGGTTGCATAGGCCTAGAATGAGGAAAGTGGTTCAAATCTTCATGAACCCAGATGAGCCATTGATGAAAATCGCAGATTCTAGGCCTACTGCTGTAAGCTTGCCATTGCATTCCTCTCATTCTGATTCAACTGCAAGTGAATTTAGCTGCAACAAAGCTCCTGACGGAGGAAGAGGTTCCATGGACTCCCTTCCGGATGAGATGACAGTTGTATTTGAGGATTGATGATATGGTGTGCATTTATAAGGAGAATCAATTGCAAGACTATTACTTAAAATTTTTGCTTTTGTCTACTTGTTTATTATTGTCATCGTTTTGTGATCAGGTAGTATTGTACATTTGATCAAGAGTTGCCACTTCTTCTTCTTCTTCCTTTTTCGCCCCAGTTGTCTGGACAGAAAATCAAGAGTTCTCTTTTGAGCTTGTATAAATTTTTACACGTTCTTTTTAACCATAATACATCTACTGAAGAAATCAGTTGAATAGAAAATCAACCGTCATTGAATTGACCTCAATCAGGATTTATTTCTCGAAAAAAGACAAAATGCAGAATCAGAGCAGAAAATTCTTGGTTACTTTCGAGTAAGAGAACAATAAAAAGTAGCCAGAATTAGAAGCCTATGCAACAAGAGGCCGCACCTATTTAGGTGGCTGTAGGCTGTAGCATATGCTACCCAACCTTGCCTCGAAAGGTGGCTGTCAATTTCCCAGCGCGGGCCAAAAGGCCCAAACCATTCCAATTTTCAGCAAAATGGTCCATGGAGGCTGCCATTCTTGGAAGGACTAGCACTTGCATGTTCAATATTAGCTTCCAAAATTTCTTGTCTTCAGAATCTTCTTGGAATGATGGTCCCGAATTCGCACAGTAGAGTATGCGAAGCTTGAAAACTTTGGCTCCACTTGAATGCAGCTTCTTTTAAATTTTAATTATTAATGGAGGCAGAGAAGAATTAAACTACTGTTATGTCTCTACTATCTTAATTCTTACTTGGATTGGATCAAGGATTTTCCTTTTTTCCACTTCGGGTTAGTGCTTGGAAAATAGGGCACGTGATTATGTGAACCACGAAGCCAAGTGGGCAAAAGTAATTCAGCACTTAAACTCAATAGATTCAGATTTTAATACGTTCAGACCGTTTGATAACTGAACATCTGAATAAATTAAGTGGCACTGAATTTTCTAAACAAAACTTGCTCCCAAAAATAAATGATAAGACACTTATCACTGAATATAATATACATTCAAATGTATTAGATTTAGCACTTAATAATTCAATCACTTAATGTATTCAGACTTCAGATTTCATATTTCAGTTTTCAGACTTATCAATTTTATCAAACGCACCCTAAGTAAAAGAAGCTCAACATAGGCTTAAGTTGAAATCAAACTTGAGGGAGAAAGATATTTAGCCACGGCAGAAATATTATACTCCGACTTGCACTAAAACCAACATTTATGTCTTGCATACTACTACAATATATTTATGGCAGAGGCTTGCCAGATTAGTTCAAAGGCACTACATTTCAGAAATGCCAATTCTGAATACTCTAACCAATTCTAGATACATATAGACATACATATACATACATGTGTGTGTATGTGTGTAGAGGTAGTTTTATCTACAGAGAAATGGCCTCATCCACCAAGTAAATGAGTTACAGATTCCGGTGATTTATGAGTAAAGAATACAAGGCAGAGAAGCAAAAGATCATCGAACTAAATTCTTGTGCACGAATGAATTTGCATTTGCTTCTTTGCTCTTGGTTTGAGGAGCAGGCAAATGAGTTTGGCCTGCTTTTCCGCCATAAAAAATGATCCAGCACGCAGATGCTGACGGACTTTTCAGGAAAATAAATATTATTGTCCTTGAAGTTTCGATTACGCTGCTTTTGCGAAGAACAAATAGATCCTAAAAATATATCCAAAAAAAAAAAACTCTCCATTTAGCAGATTAACACTATGCATGGTTCTAAACTACCCAACCACCCAAAGTTACTGCTGTTAGCTAGGTAAGGCAAACAAATTAGCAATACTAACACAATAGACACATATGCACGTGAATTTTTTTTTCTTTTCCTTTTTACGTGTTTTCTTGAAAGTGGGCACTAAGCAAACTGAAAAAAGGAAGGTAAGTTCTTTATTAATAGATTAATATCTAAAATTATCATCTGACTCCTAAATTGTAATTGTTTTACAGAAACAAAAAACTTATCTTTTCATGAGAAAAAAAAATATCGACCCTATTCATTATTAATTTAATTGTGTGTCCTTAAAGTGCCAAAGAGACAAAGTAGAGGTGTCAATCACAACCCATTTATATTGGCTCACCCAAACCCAACCCATTAATAATTTATCCAAATCAACCCATTAATTTTAAATGGCCCATTTATACACCCATTTAATTGATGGGTAATGGGTTCACTTGGCTCACCCATTTAATCCATTTAAAAATAAATACACATTTTATTCAAAATTTTAGTGAGTGATAAGGAGATAAATTTGATTTTTTTACCAATGTAATAACAATAAAATGCCATTATTTATTGTCAAATACCATGCGAAAAATCTTTAAAAAATAAATAATATTTCAAACAAGTCATAAATGGGTAGTTGGGTTATTTGGGTATACCCATACCCATTTATTAAATGGGTGTAAATGGGTACCCATTTATACCCATCTATTTTAAATGGGTATAAATGGGTTGATTCAATTATACCCATTACCCAATTATGACTTACTCAAATATATCCAAATCACCCATTTTGACACCTATAACACAAAGGTATGCACACATGATGAGTGCAGGGGCACACGAAATATTTCATTCTTCTTCTTCTTCTTGAGGTAGGAAATTGCGCCAAACCCGTTACATACGTTACAGCAAATGATCTCCAATTCCCAAGATGTTAAAATATGAGGGTTTTGCAACGAAGGAAGGAATAAAATATTATTGACTAGCAGTAGTGCTATAAGATTGGTATTAATTTTACTCGTAAAATAAGCAAAGACAGAGAGAAAGGGGGGAAAGGTCTGAGAGCAACCGGAACACGCACCCGTCACGGCCGCATTGGTTGGTCAACCTCCGCACAAAGCTCCATGTGAGTGTGAGTGAGGACTGAGGCGGTGCCGCGTTCGGGCTGTGGTCTTCTTCTTCTTCTTCTTCTGCGTCTGATTCTTTCACACGCACAGAATGGACAAGAGTACAAAACCCTCCTCAGAATATCCGAATCTAAGGCCGGATTTGAAATTGTCAATTTTCATCTTTACATCATCAGCATTACTATGATACACGACACTTTAGTTATTACTAGATCGGAACCACTAATTTAGTCCCATAAATCTTTTTTATCAGCCAGTTTAGTTCCTCAACTATTTTTACAAAACTGAAATAGTTTTTGAACTTTATAACGAACCAATTCAGTCCGTCAACTATTTTACTCAATCCAAAATTGTCTCTCAGCTGTATTTACATAGGTAGTTTCATCCTTATTTAGCTCGTCGTCTATCCAATTTATCAACTCTTGCATCGATGATCAGGGGTAGAATAGGAAATCTAGTCACTACCCTTTAATAAAAAAATGGAAAAATAGAAATTTGTAGGGAAATCAACAATGAAATTTAGAAATATAGAGAATAAAAATAAAAACATCTTTTTATGGAGAAAAGAAAAGAAAAAAAAAAGGAGGCCATGCCCAAACAATAAAATTTCACATAGACCCAACTCATTAAATCGAGGAAGGGAAAATAATGTATATAACAGGAGTATGAAAAAAGTTAGCAAAAATTATGGTAGCGTTTTGATTATCCTTTAAGAATTGAAGTTGAAAAAACCTCAACCTTTCTTTTTTTTTTTTTGCTTTTCCCTATGATTTAATTTCTTGAAAAATATTTATTTTTTTCCTATGTGTTAATAAGGGTTATGGTTGATTTTTCCATTTTACTCTTAGTTGTCAGTGAAAAAAGTTGAAAAATTGGGTGGATGAGCCCGACACGGACTAAATATAAGTGAGGGACTATTTTGGCTTGAGTAAAATAATTGAGAGACAAAATTAGCTCATAATAAAGTTAACGAACTATTTTAGCTTTACTAAAATAGTTGAATCACTAAATTAACTCATAATAAAATTTGAAGACTACCAAATAGTTTATGAACTAAATTGGTGCTTTGCTCTTATTACTATTTGGATTAGTATATTTCCTACATTCATAGTACATATACATTAGCGGACATAAATAAATATAAAATTTGAATTTGAATTTTAAATTGTGCATATATATATTATGCATCAAGTCCTGCTAGTGTATATATATTATTAGTGTAAGCAACTAGACATTTTAAGTAGGAAAAAGTGAGATAAAATGAAGGTTTACTTCACTTCATAATCAGGATATGTCGCACGCGTGCTAAATGACTTATAGAGATTTTTATAGATTATTAATTCATAACACTTTAATTGGTAACGAGATTCTAATTCAAGTGCTTCCAATAGGAGGGTCAGTTTCTTAAAAGCCATTGAGTCACAACGTGCGAGTACTTACATTTGTTCAATCACTTGCAAGGTTTTACATTGGTTGTGGTTGCTTTTGTGGAGGGCAACACGTCTTTGTACCAACACTAAAATTAACATATAATAATATTGATCCACACAATTTCACTTGGGCCACCCCAACAACTACTACGAATTGACAATTATCTTCTTTTATTATTTTCTGTTTGTCTGTAAGCATGTATTTAAGGGCAAGACACAAGGGGCAAACATTACACACATTAATCACAGAGGAAGGTGCAAGATTTTACGTGGCTTTCCTCTCACATTTCAACTCCATCATCTTAGTGAACCATTGACGAAATTTAGTGGTAAAAGAAGTTTGACGAGTTCTTATCGATTGGATAACTGGAATTCTCGTTTATTCATGGATTTCCAACAACCAATCAATTTCTATCTTCAAAAGTTGAACACATGTTGGAAAGTAGTGAAGGAAAAAATTATTCAAATGCGAGCAAGCATTTGAATTTGTAGAGATCTATATGCTTTTTTGCCATGCTCGTTTGATGTTTTTTTTCTGCAATTAGTACAGATTTATTGAATGAAATGATCTTTAATTTTCTATCCCAAAAAATTTAAAAATTAAATGCTTTATTAGATACATTCACTTTTTCTTTTAGAACTTCTCTCAAATGATAAAAGTTAATGAATTATTTGATAAGTGTTTTGTACCAATCAAATTTTGGACTGAGTATGGGATAAGATTAGCTGAAGGGTAGCCTGAATTTCTTTTTCTTGATGGCTAGAAAATTACAACCAAAAGGACTAGTACAGTACTATTTTTTTTAGACTTCAAGCCATGTGGTATACCTAATCCGGTTTTGCGTTGAGTTGTCAACAAGGGTTGCTAGGATAAACAAACCATACTTACAAGACAACTGGTCCCTTGCTTTGAATTTGTAATGAGCCAATTCGTCTTGACCTTACAAATTGGGTAGAATTTGGTGGTCGATTTAGAATACTACTACTACTATTTGCATAAAATTCGTCACTTGAATATATAGTGTGACTTTGTCAACTGTTCTAGCACTCTTTTTCCTGCTGAAGTAAAGAATTTTTTTTTTTTTAAAAGTAACGATTGAATGAAGTCAAAGCATTTTACTATAACATATGGCATCTTTGTTAAGAAACAAAATATCATATTGTTTGATCTACCAATCCAAGGTGTCTTTTTCAGCTATTTTGCCTGTGAGTTGTGAACCATTTAGGCATTTATCAAGTCCAACTTAATATGTCTGGAAGGCAGAGAAAATTAATGC
Organism: Gardenia jasminoides; assembly: GCA_013103745.1. Classification (NCBI taxonomy): domain Eukaryota; kingdom Viridiplantae; phylum Streptophyta; class Magnoliopsida; order Gentianales; family Rubiaceae; genus Gardenia; species Gardenia jasminoides. The sequence goes on from CM023103.1 coordinate 27,557,204, forward strand.
ACAGAAATTTTAGCATGAAAATACTACTACTGATATTAAAAAAATTAAACTGTCCTCCGCACTTTAGTTTTGCCCAAGATTCATATTCTGTGAAATTTCTTTCTTGCTCATGATCTCCACATTTTCAATATTATAAATTGTAACATCCATTTTTTACTCAATAAGATCCATCCCCAAAAGCTTTCCTCTGTACTCGGAAGTATTTATGGCTCCGTTGCTATCAATTTAGGATGAAAGATCAAAATTTGGGTCCACTGATGCTGGTACATGGGTTAATTGCAAGATGCACCCCTGAATTAGTACTTATTTACATTTTTTCCATAATACTATTAAATTTTCAATCTAGTACCCTATGCTATCAACTTTTGCGGAATATTGTTCAAAGTATTTGAAAATTAATAGAATCTTTTCATTTTACATGAAAAATTTTATCAGGTTTTATATATCTTATTAATGTGCTAAAAATTGATAGCATAAAGTATTTACATTATACAATTGATTGTTAGGGTTAATTGTTGATCAATTATTGTTTTGGGTGTACAAATTGAAACGGTTAAATATTGAAGAATAATTTATATTCCAAACACACAACATTTTTTCCATCTGTAGTCTTTGAAAGCACAATCTATAATTTTTGATGAGTTTTTCTAACAGGTGCCTATAGGGCATTCGTTAAGACGCCTAAAATTCACATAACCTATCATATATATGTATACACGTATTAACAATTATTAGCCTCCATTGCATTTGTATACTTTTCCTGTTTAATCTTACTTACCTTCCTTTGTTTTTATTTACTTTTCCTAATTAATCTTACATTTTCAAAAATATGACATCTGAAATATATGTTAACGAGTGCCCTATTAGACAGATTAATTTTTTATTCATGTACTATGTAGTTATGTTCCTTATAATCATTTTGATTTTAGATTTTATTATTGGTCAATCAATAGTTTGATACAATTACATTTTAAAAACAGTAAGAGATGTAACATATAGTATAGAAATCCTCAATCACGGAATAAACTTCATTTTTGCTTATATTCTGGCCTTTATTCCGGTTAACTCAAAGTAGAAAAGAATGGTCAAAATCCATGTGTCAAAGTTGCATAAATTATTTATAAACAAGATTAGTTTTTGGAAATTTTAAAATTGTTTGGTAAGTTCTTAAATGAATTCCTCTCAACCAAAATTCTTTAAATTCAAAATAGGTAACAAAAAATTTCAAAACTTTGTGCTAGCATACCTACATTCTATCACCAAAATTTGCCCAAAAAAATTCGTAAAAATGAAGAAAAAAATTTTATTTTCCATGGATTAAAAAAAAAAATTTCTAGTGGTAGATGGGTGGAAAAGGATCTCATCAATTGATAAACTCCCCCAATTCCACATTTCCTCAATAGCCCACCCCCTAGATTGTCTACTCCCACAGGACCACAGCTCCCCCCTTTCTTCTCCCCATTTCTTGAAATATATATACACCCAATCCCTCTCTTTCCGTCTCCACCCTGTATCTCTCTTCAAAACACAGCCAAAAACCCCAGCAACCCTTTGCCCCCCTCCTCCCTCCACCACCTCCTCCTTCACCACCGCCACAGCCACAATGGGGAAAGGCTCCGCCTTGTCCGATGGGGTGGTGAAGAAAATCATCCTCTCCTACACTTATGTGGCCGTCTGGATCTTCCTTTCCTTCACTGTAATCGTCTACAACAAATATATCCTTGACAGAAAGCTCTACAATTGGCCCTTTCCCATCTCCCTAACCATGATCCACATGGCCTTCTGTTCATCTTTAGCATTTTTCCTCGTCCGAGTCGTCAAACTAGTCGAGCCCGTGGCCTTGTCTCGCCAGCTTTACCTCAGTTCAGTGGTCCCAATTGGAGCCCTTTATGCCCTTTCCCTCTGGCTCTCAAACTCAGCTTATATTTACTTATCGGTTTCCTTCATTCAGATGTTGAAAGCCTTAATGCCTGTGGCTGTCTACTCTATTGGGATTCTGTTCAAGAAAGATTCTTATAAGGGTAATACTATGCTTAACATGGTTGCTATTTCAGTTGGGGTTGCTATTGCTGCTTATGGTGAAGCAAAGTACGATTCTTGGGGGGTTTTGCTTCAGTTGGGTGCTGTTGCTTTTGAGGCTACTAGGTTGGTCTTGATCCAGATCTTGTTGACTTCTAAGGGAATCAATTTGAATCCCATTACTTCTCTGTATTATGTGGCTCCAAGTTGCCTCTTTTTCTTGTTCATTCCTTGGATTTTTGTGGAATACCCTGTTTTGAGGGAGAATTCGAGTTTCCATTTTGATTTCGTGGTGTTTGGGACTAATTCGCTCTGTGCATTTGCTCTGAACTTGGCTGTTTTCTTGCTTGTGGGGAAGACCTCTGCTTTGACCATGAATGTGGCTGGAGTGGTAAAAGATTGGCTTTTGATCGCGTTTTCCTGGTCGGTGATTAAGGACACTGTGACCCCTGTGAACTTGATAGGGTACGGATTGGCATTTTTGGGTGTTGCATATTATAATCATTCGAAATTGCAGGCGCTGAAGGCAAAAGAGGCGCAGAAGAAGTCACAGCAGGCTGATGAGGAGGGTGGAAAGCTATTGGGAGAGACAGAAGGGAAAGATGGGGTTGAGGGAATTGGCAAGAAGGGTGACACTCAGGCCTGATCTGTCGGTGGAAGATTGATTGTCTGTAGAAGAAAGATGAGGCCATTGATTAATAATGTTTGAAGAAGAGGAAGAAAAACCAGGATCTCTCTCTCTGAGGGTGCTTTCTTCTTGCTCATTTGATGCATCTGCACTTGGTAGGGAACTTGGACAGGATGATTTGTTAGTTGTTACTTATGCTTTATTTAGTGCTTGTTTCTTTCGGTAATGGGATTTGAGATTGGTCATTTCTCAGTTATACGGCCAGTTAATGTATCCTAGTGGAGTAAGATTCCATAAAACCTCAAGATATGTTCTTCATTCATTCTGATACGTGTTCTTCATTTTTTTTCGTCCTCTCTTCTGCATGTAGTTCTAAACTTAAACTTAATAGTGTACGAAATCAGGATGCAATGGAATGGCCAATGCACATCTGGTCATTGTGATTTGAGACTGCTGTTTATATGTGTGCTTGTCTGATGAACCGAATGTTTGAATTTGTGGATCTCGTCGCACTCATCAGGAACCGGATGCTATAAATATTGGAACCATTGCGCCCAAAGAATTTGAACATTCGAGTTTTGGAATAGGAAGCTATAATAATCATTACTGAGTTAGGCATTGGGTGTTTTTGCTGTATGGATGGGACTTGGTTGAAATTTGCAGCGTATAATAGTTGCGTCATTTGAGTAGATGTCTTTAATTGTAGAATTGTTCTTTAGAATGGATGATGTCTTGTATTCTGATGCTTGAATCAGGTCAAGCAGATCCATTTGTTGAGAGTTCATTGCATCAAACTGGCAACTTGATTGATCGAATCAAGAGAATTTTCATTTAAGATGCGTCAGGAGTAGGTTTAATAACAGGAGAAGAAAGAAAACTGGAAGGGGGAATCACACTATCAAGCATTAAAGCAGTAGCATCAATATCACTGGAAACATAGTCGTTGAGAATTGATGACTGCTATTTTTGGATGCCAAAAGTTAGGAGAAGAAAATTGGCAAGTGAAAAATGCATTCCACGGGAAATTCGCAATTTGGCAGAAAATTTTTGGGCTCTCTATGGGTCATTAGTGAGGACAGTGTGTTACTAATCATTCTGCCCTACTATTTGCCTCTCAACCCTGCATAACGGGGGTTGAACAGTGTAGGTGTTATACCGGAGAATTTCGATGATAAAGCTTGACTTCTGCTGTAGTTGATTCTCTTGGAACCTAATCTAACTCGGAGCCTGTGGTGGTGGCATTTGGTCCAATGTACCAAGAAAATTGTGATCAAGGCAACTCAATGCAGAAAGTCGTATTGTTGGAACTCTTGATTGAATCTGGTATTCCAGTACTTTAAATGTGATAAAAGATGTAAAAGTTACCAGTGTTTAGGGGAAAGGAGAAGGCAGGGCATGTGAAGAACTGCAGCTAATGCATGGGATCACAAGAAATCAGTGGTATAATGAATTAAGACGAAACATCTCCTTTTTTCCCTCTGTTGCTAAGTGAGGGATGGTGATTGCCATACTGATCTAATTTCAGTAGTATGGACCTCATTTAAGTCATTGCTTCTTATTGCTGAAAAAAGAAAACTTGAAGATTTTCATCATTTTTTGCCGCATTTGACTCGTACGTTTAGTGGGTTGAACACCCCAAAATGCTGTGCTGCATCTGTATCGAAGAAAGAGCTCTAGGGCCAAGACATGCAATCAAGTGCATAAAGAAATTATGCCCATTCACGCACTTGCTGTCATATAGGCCCCTCGTAATCTAAGCAAAGAAATGCTGACTCTAGGAGCTTACGGAAAACTTCAAACCCCCACCCCTCCTTGCGTATCAATTGAATCCTGGTGCAATACATCGAGATCTCACTGGAAATTTGTAGCTATACATTCGAAGAACTCTCACCCATGGGAGCGCCTCCGTGCTAAATTCATATCCCGTACAAGTGTTAATGTTGATGGATTGATTCATTAGTGTGCTAAATTCATATCCCGTACAAGTGTTAATGTTGATGGATTGATTCATTAGTGTATCACGGCTCCGATTACAACCACGGATTAGCGCAAGTTTTTAGGACCATAGGTTAGTACTTGTAGATCACTCACTAGCACAACTTTCACATCGATAACGGGATTTGAACACACGACCTTTTATGAAGAAGTGATCCGTCTTGTTTATTGCCAACTTGTGTTGATTTTTTTTTTTTTTTTTGCCGAAACGATAAGCTCAACTTGTGTTGACAAATGGATAGATCGTTATGGTGCCAATTTTGCCAAACATTTCGGACTTCGTCGGTAGAATTTATGTCCCTATGGTTATGATGTCAATTCCAGTCAGTTTAAGCTCTCTATGACTTATGTACCATGGCTAAATAGGGCCTTGTGACTGGAACTGGGTGCTGTAACATGTAGGCGGACAGAGATGGCCCCTTTATCATTATTGGGCCCCTCTGTTTGATTGCCAAAAATGCAGCTAATCTAAGAGCGTCTGGATTGTTATCTTTAGGGAGTTTTAGTAGAAAAATTAGCCTAACAATTTGATATATATGAAATATAAAAACGATTGAAAAATACGTTTACGGAAAAGGATAAAATTTTTCTGTGATGCTTGTCCCGACCTTCTGCAATGTAATGCAGCTATAAATTGGGACAAATTTAGGCGAGATGTAATGATGTATGATGCTAGGAGTGGGGAGAGGAGGTTGGTAGATGTTTTTTTTGATGCTTTAAAGAAAAGTGGGGCTCTGAAGTTGTCCTTTTGGTCTTAAATTTGAGTAGTAATTTCTAACCCCTATGGGTAAATGTCCCTCTAAAATACCTCCAAGTACTAGGGTTTATGGAACTATAAGTTGCCAGTGCAATCGTTCCTAAATGGTGTAACACTTTTTTAACGAATTGCAACTCATTATAAATGAAATGTATACTTTTACAATAAGGATGTTATATTTGAGTACTGTTTATATAGATCGTTACTTTCTATTGTGTTAATGTTACACGACATTATCTCAACCGTACATTTTAAATTTTTACATTGTTGACTCATTTGAAGCTGTGAATATTGTTTCTGACAACCGTCCCAAACTCCCGTCCCAATCTTAGACCTTCTTATTTCCTATTGCCACAGGGGATTTCGGACAAATCCTAAATGCTCGGAGGCTTGACCGTAGGATCCGGTGGATCTCTACTTCTAATGTTCATCTTCTCTGCCTGCTTAGCAAGGAGGAGGAAATGTTGGACATGTCCCTATCTACCAAAGAAAAAGAGATGAATGGTGACCATCATTTAATGTTAATTTTTGAGCTATTGTCAAAATTATCTTTTTAGATAACCATCCTGCTCCAAATTGACCTAGGAGAATAATATTGACATGCCGGAAAAACTTACTCTGACATTAAAATTGTGGCCATAGCAATATCTCCAACAAAGAAAAATGTATATGGGCCATTCCTTAAATTTTGTTTTAAATAGCTTTGTACAGATATATGGCTCTTTTCCATCTTCATCTTCTTCTTCTTGTTGCTATTAATATCATTGTGAAACGTTCCTTGTTTATTCTTTTAATTTAGTTTTTCAGTGATGTAGGGGAATATTCAAAAGAAACTGAGGTGAGCTTTATGGTTCGTTCCTCTACCTTTTTTCGATTGAGACAACTAAAATTTTTGCCCTACTCCTTGCAATTTTCTACGAAAATTTTTATATTTTCCGTGATCACATTTTCCAAATATCTTTTTACCTCACATACATCATATGTTACAATATATTTTTTCATGAAAAATACAAAAAAATAGCAATCCAAACAAGGCCGGCATGTTGATCTTTTCCTTGGTTGGCTTCCCATTTTCTTTGTGGCAGGCTTTACGCTTCCAATGGTGTGGCCTGGAAGGCGTGGAGCTTATGGCAGTTAAATACCACGCCGTTACGAGATGGGAATGCAGGCTCCCTATCTTTTTACTATTAAATGCCACGCCTTGGATTACTGCCACTGGAGTTGATTTCTACTTGTTTGTGTTTGTGCTTTGTACCATGTGGATGCCACACAAAGTCACAAGCTAGACACATGCAAAATTCTAATGAAGGTAAATATGGCTGTAGCGCAGAGTGCAGGCAACTAGGACTCTAGTCAGGAATAGACCAGTGATCGTAGTTTCCGTTCCTTTTGGTGACTGCGTCATGAAGAAATGTAGCTCTCATCTGTACATAATCTCCAGAACCAATGAAGAGGAAATGTGAGATCAAGATAAACACACTTGAGCGCAGAAGGGAGGTAGTTTATCATGCTGCTCTTGCTTATGACAGGCGTTTCACCTCAGCTAGTGCTGCTCCAACCTGCAGCCGTGCCTAATTAGTAAGAGACGTAAATCTATCCTCTGGAAACTGGTTAACCATGGTAAACAAAATCAAGCAGTATTTCGTATCAGTTTACTCAGCGGTTGACAACGAATAGCTCATCTAGGTATGCATTTACGTGATTAATCATCACAAAGATCAAACAATCATATGCGTTTAAAGTAATGATTATTGGTAATAGTAAGTCCTGAGTACTTGCGAATGACTAAGAAGTCAGAATCAGAGAGGGTGGCTACCCAACAGCAGCACTGCTCGCTCTATGCCGTATGATTTCATCACACATTGTATTACCTCGACTGTCTCATCCTGGCTTGGAATGCCCTCGAGGATCAACATTAGAAGCATTATTCTCACCTGAATTGCCTTCCCTTTTTTCCATAAAGAAACTATTAGACGGTCATAAAGTGCCAACCAATCAATATTGCAATTACAAAAATGACAGCAGAAGATCCAGAAGGAATTTCAAGTTCCTCATGTACCTTTCCATTGTGATAGCTTCTACTGAAAAGGTCATCACCTGACTATCTTCCCAAGATAGGTAGCAGTCTTGATCATCATTTTTACTTCCTCCACTTTTGTCAAAGAGGAAAGTTCCCAAGGATTTGGAGTCAAGGATGTGGACATTTCCTTTTTCTTCTTATAACTGCAGCCTTGTCTGAGAAATTACAAGCTAAAAAAAAGGTTATCTTAGAATCGATGGGCACAAATTGTTATTATGGAAACACATGAAAACATTATTTTGTCATTGAAGCATAACATGGAGTTAATGGAAATTTTTTTTCATATGAATAATGTCTTGCAGACGAACAAATAAGCACGAAAGTTCTATTGAATGGCAAACTAAATACTGGAATTTATCTGAGTCAGGGATTTAGAAATTTCTTGAGAATCTTAGTACATTCTCTCACTATTTGCAGGTATTTGAAAGCCTCTTGTCTTTGTAGCTGCCAGGATGACGTGAAGAAAGTGGACTATGAAAATTTCTGAGCATTTCTTAAATTTGTACCTTTAAGTTTCAAACCGAAATGTTACATGGCAATAAGCACAGACACAGAACATATTCCATAAGCCCAGGTTTGACCTACATTAGAACCAAAACTGCCATTAGGGTCCCCAGACTAATGCAGACTACCAAAACCAGAAATATTCAACCAGTCCCTAGTGCTATTAGATTTGTACGTGTGGTGCTTCCATTTGCCAGCTGCTTGCTTGTGATGTAACCTGGTTGAATGAGCACCACTGGACAAAGTGTAAATAGCCAAAAAATGCAAAACAAAATTCTCTTCACTGTTTCACCAAAAGTCTTTACATGAGCACAGCCCATCTTTGAAGTGGTGGAAACGGTTTCTGTCTCTGACCACTATTTCCCTATTGTAAATCTTGGAGATAAACTTAGTAGCAGTATGACAATCCTCACAAACACGCAAGTTTTTCACAATGCGAATAGAAGTTCCAGGAGGCGTCTTCAGAAGGGCAAATGCAATAGCCAACTTTTCACTGTGCCTGTTTAAGGCATCTTCCTTGTCTTCCTCATCAATATCAAGTAGAACTTCAGAAGTGGTAGCAACATATCCAGCCCTTCTCATCTCCTTCCCCATTTCATCCAACATTTCATATATCTCTTTGTATTCATTATGAGTTCTATCTCCAGCAACAAATTCATAAATTTCATTATCCAGCTCAAACATAGTGCTACCTGGAGTTTTTCTAATTCCTTTTTTCCCCATAACCTCCCTAATTGTTGTTTTTTTCTCCCAGTTTAACGATTTTGCATAGATATTAGACAGCAAGACATAATTGGACTCGAGCATGGGCTCCTGTTTTATGAGCTTTCTAGTCATGTTTTCACTGAGTTTGAGCTCACCATGAGCACGGCAGGCTGTGACTAGTGCTCGTAAAATGACTGGATTTGGCTCAATGGGCATACTCTCAACAAACTCCAACGCATCTTTAACTAGTCCAGCCCTGCTTAACAGATCAACCATGCACCCATAATGTTCTATCTTGGGCACAATTTGGAATTCCTTCAACATCAAATCAAAGTACTGCCTGCCTTTCTCAACTAAACCAGAATGGCTACAAGCACTGAGCAATCCTATAAAAGCAACATCGTCAGGCACTATCCCAGAACTCCTCATCTCCTCAAACAATGAAACGGCCTCCAAACCACGGCCATGCATTGCCATGCCAACAATCAAAGAAGTCCACGAAACAATGTCCTTCTCAGCCATGTTCCTAAACAACCTCAAAGCCTTGTCAACATCTCCACACTTGACAAACATGTCAATCAATGCATTGCATAGCTCCACACTCTTCTGAACCTTCTCCTTCTCAATATAGGAGGACACCCACTTCCCAAGCTCAAGTGCACCCAAATCAGTACAAGCAGACAACACTGACACCATAGTGACCTCATCAGGTCTCACTCCAGCAATCTGCATTTTCCTAAACAACCCCACTGCCTCACTTGACATACCCAACTTGGCATACCCGCCAATCATCGCACTCCACGACACTGAATCACATTTAGGCATTTCATCAAATACTTTCCGACCGAAGTCAATCCCTCCGCCACAAGAACAATACATATGAACCATGGTGTTCAAAACATGAATATCATCGCTAAAACCATATTTCACCACAGACCCATGAACACTTTGGCCTAAACTCAACTCTCCAATGCCAGCACAGGCCTTAAGAACAAACGGGTACGTAAATTTGTTAGGAAAAATGCACTCTTTGAGCATAATTTTGTAGTAAAACAGCGCATTCTGCTTTGAGTCCTTTGTTTGAGCATAAGCCCTGACAACAGTGTTGAAAAGGAAGGCATCATAGAGATGGGTTTTGGCATCAGGGCCAAAAATGAAGGAGGAAGCATAATCAATGGCATTGAGGTCAGAAGATGTGGAGGCCAACTTGGTGAGGACTAGTGGGTTCGTTTGAAGGCCTAATTTCAGAATGTAAGTGTGGATTTGGGAGAGTTTTGGGAAGTTGTTGCAGAGTTCCAAGAGGGCTAAGCAGTTCTGCTCTGCCGCTCTTTTCTTGCTAGCGGTTTTGGGTGGCGATGGCAATGTATGAAGGGAGCGGAACAGCTTGGTTTTGGAGGCAAAAGACAGCATTTAGATTTGGCTGATGTCCACGTCCTCTCGACCAAACCATTTGGAATCAGTACCAAACAAGAAACCTCCTGTTCTAACAAGTGGCTGGTCCCAGCAATATCCACGTCACCTCAACTCTGTCTGCACTATTTTACAGTTAGTTTCAGACTCAGAATTGGCGCTTCTTCTTTCTTCTTTCTTTAGATCCCTTCCTCTCTCTTCCTATTCATCTTTCTCCTCAATCTCCAATTCCCCATTCCAAATCAACATCTTTAATTAGCAAGAGAGATTTGAAGTTAAATGAGAAAGCTATCATCTTTAATCTCTCTAGGGGTCGCTCATCAGACCTCAAAATACAACCCCTGCAGTTGTAGTGCTGCTCGATTTTACTGCATCACCAGTGATTCTCCCCATTCTTCCGTCTCCAATCGCCCTGGTCAGTTTATCATCTCCCTTTATGTATGTTTGTTACGTTGAGCAGTTGGTTATTGAGCTTGATCATTCTCGTCTTGCAACTTTATGGAATCAGATTAATTTACGGTCTTTACCTAGTTGCCTTGTCCATCTCGTAGAATGTGCCTTTCTGTGTAAGACAATTGACTAACGTGGAACGAAAACTTTGAATACAACTTTAAGGACCTGGGATTTCTTGATTTTTTTTTTTTTTGCTCCTGGAAGATTTAGCATAATCTCACCAGCTCTAACCTGGATGAGTCAAATTACTTCTCTTTTTTAGCTCGTTTTGGGAAGATATTGCGTTTTGTCAAAGAAAGTAAGAAAGTTGTAAAATTCTTTACCAAACGTGAAACAAGCTAAGGAGTGAATGCTTTTTAACGCAGTCATCTTCTTTTTTTCAGTCTGATCAGTGGTAATTTGCTGCTAGGTGTAGTAAAATTGGGAACCAATTGTAAGGATTTGTTGGGACTACTTTAGCATTGAAAATAGTGACAAAGCCAAAGTTTTGAACTTGTTCTCGAAAGATAAAGACGATTTGGAATCTCAGGTTTTTTACAAGTTTGTATAAAATTTGTTTGTTTTCTACTTTAGCTGCAGGAACCATTAAAAACTTCCAAAGTTTTAATACAAATTTTTAGCAAATTTGTATAAAACTTGTTTGTTTACTACATTATCTGAGAGAATCCTCAAAAAACTCTCAAAGTTTTTAATATAACACCCCTAAAACACATAAAAAACTTCACTTTCAAAAAGTTTTTCTACAACTTCTACAGTAAGTTACAGTAGAATTTTATACAGACACTCAAAACACTTCACTCCCAAACAGGGCTTCTTGTTTTATGTTCAACTTATTGATTTGTCTTTTTCACTAAAGAAATCTCCAAACTTATTGACTGACTAACTTAAGCCACTGGTCAGTTCTCTTCATATTTCGTATGTCAAATTTTGATTAAAGTTTGCAACTTCTAACAAGTCTGAATAATGAGTTGCAAATTCATGAGCACTAAACCATTATACAGAAAGCATAACCTGAGAGCTTCATTGATTAAATCATTTGTTTTCTTCTCAATCTTTCTTCCTTCATGAGTAAAAGCCAATGTCAGACTGTGTGAGTGAGAAACAGAAGAGCAACTGAAAACTAGATGAAATGCAGGTCATGTTGGGCTTTTCTCTCGTGGATATGGCAGCTCAAAGGATGGCTAGCTGGAGATCTACCATGTGGTCTTACTAGTTAAACCATTCTGCCCACTAATATGCTTGACACCCTGGACAAAGAAATGCTTCAACCTTAACTTCTTAATCTGTGTCATGGAGAATGCTTCTATGAAGCTTTTGTATTATACTTTCTGATGCTTGACAAACAGTTTAATACTCTGAATGGAGACCGTTTAGCTTTGGCTGATTATTGAGTGAAGACTGCTTTAGTTAATTAGTGATTCTTGAGGGAATTCAAGCTCTCTATGTCAAAATGTATCTTGTTTTGCTAGGGAGTACGTTTTACATGTATTATGGTGTATGATGCATTAAAATATGGATATTGAACTTCATAATGGAAAATTACGTCAACCTATGGAGGGCTTTATTTGTATGTCCTATTAATTGTTTGGCCCACGTGTTTGGCCTATTACAATGATATACCTTCCACGCATGAGGGGGGAGTGTATTACTTAATTCTTCTACTCTCACATGTTCAGCTTTTGCTGGTGGTTCTCCAATTGGTTGTTGGTCATGAAGATCTAGAAGTGTTACAACTTGATCCTGCAATAGAGAACACTAATATCACTGGACAAATTGCTTCCCATTTTTGGCAGCATTCAGGTTCCTTCCTAGATTTTCTAAACTGTAAAAGTAGCTGTTTCTTAGGTGATTTACATAATATATCATAAAAGGAGAAAGTAAAAGAGAGGTCATGGTTAAATATTAGCTACTCAAAGTTGGTAGCCAGAAAGCTACGGGATCAATTGTTTTTTCCCCTACCTCTTGCTCTAATTATTGGCTGAGAGATTGTGCATTATCTTGTTGTGTACTTGTGTCTCTGCACAATGAAGCTCAAAACTTCAGAATATATTTACTGACAGGAAAAGTATATATTTAGTGTTACTTCCATCTTTTCTTACTGCTTGAAGCTACTGACCGGTAAAGTATATTTTTGGTCCCTTTGGAGCATAATTTTGTTAAGTGCAAGACATTGGTTATACTAGCTTGTCTGTGCCCTTGCATTTATTTTCCAAGTTGTTTAGCTATGGACTCAAATTATCTTTTCAATGGTTCTCCTGCAGGACCACTTGCACAGTATAGGAGTCTTGTCAAGCAAGGGACGCTGCAACATGATCCTTACCAGGAAGAGGTTGCTTTTAAACTGGAAAATCTGCTTGGGAGAATGGAGCAATATGAGAAAGATATGGAGGAGTACCATGTAGGTCATGACAGTTTATAGTGGTAAAATAATACTGAAATGCTGTTCCTAGGCTTATGTTATTGCTTGTATTCATAGGAAAAGATTACCAAATGGGAGGAGGACAGAGAAAATGAGCGGCGCAGGCTTTTGATGCAGGAAGCTGAGTCCAAACAAGAGGGGGGTGGTATGACATCAATAAGCAAGCAGCGAAGTCTTTTCCAAAGATGGATGTCCCGGTAAAGCTATCAATTCTCCCTTGATTTTGTAGCAATAGTTTCAAAATTTTATACATTGGTTCACAAAAAACTGAATAGGATTTCCTGTCATTGAAGCAGTTGCGAATTCTCTAAAGTAGAGCATGAGGTCCAATCCCTGTATTTTGTTTGCTTAACCAGTCACAAAAAAAAAAAAGAAGAAGAGTTTCTCTGCTAATGATATTTGTCTTCACTCAGGAGGAAACATGAAATTGTGGAGCCAGGAGTTGGGAAATGGGTCTCATATCTTAATCGAGAGAAGAAACTAGATTCACTGGTTGGTCGTCGTCCCACTGCTCCTCCAGCCCCCAAAGGATTGTATATTTATGGGAATGTTGGAAGTGGTTCGTTCCTGCATCTTATTTATCTGCACTTCCTTGCCAATGCACTTTTCTGCACTTAAGATTTCTAATATTTTACTACATTTAGGCACTAAAAGGATTCAATGGTTTCACTTATCTTTTATAAAGTAGAACATGCAATCTTTTTAGTATATCATGTTAATACACAACCTCTCTCTCTATTAATATTATACTGGTTGTGTTTTTACTTTTTTTTTCACATACCAATTTGAAGAAAATTTTGCATCGTTTAGGTAAGACAATGCTTATGGATATGTTTTATGGTGCCACTGAAGGAATTGTAAAACATCGAAGAAGATTTCACTTTCATGAGGTGACTGCATGCTGGTACAGAGTGTGGTGTAATTTCACTATGCCACTTTTGAATTTTATTATGTGAATGATTTTTCTAAGCAGCTGTTATGCAATTCTAGTTGTAGAAACTTAAGTTACAAATTCTTTTTACTTTCTGTTCATTTGCCAGTTTTCACTTTGCTAGCTTTTATTTGCCTCATCATGTCTTGTTTATTCTTGGTTTCTCCTTGTCAATGTTGGATGGGCATATGTAAACCCTGCTATATCTTCTTTGACTTTTGGCATGTCTTTCTGCCATATCTTCTTTGACTATAAGGCATTTGGTCAGAGAACCCTAGGCACTTCATAAGATGATAACTCACAAACAAAAGACTTGTAGAGTTTAAGGCAAATGAGATTAAAATGAAGCATATATTGCATTTATTCTAATTATATCTTCTTTTTGCCTGATGCTTCGCATCAAAGGTATCACAAACTCTCATGGATTCTATATTCTTAGTAGGTCTAGTTGTTGCTCTATCCTTGTTTTTCTTGGCAAGAAGCTTAAAACTAATTGATGGTGGTAACCAAGACTTTCTGGGTTGGTAGTGCAAGAAGGCAGCAGTTAAATAGTTGATAACTATTTCTGTAAATGCAAAAGAAAATTAAATCAAAGTTTCGGAACTAGCTCATCATGAAGTTGGTACAAGAGGATAGAATCACAGAACTAATAGGGAAATATTTAATGCGCCACAGCAGTCGGAGACACCACACTTGCTTTACCTATAATGTTTCTCTACAAACCCATCATGTATAGATAACATTAACAGATGAAGGAGTAGCTTTTAGATTAAGACCACTCTGTACCAACTAATACTTTTGGCAAATCAAAAGTACTCACTCATCTGGCTTGAGGAATGTTGTCCAACAAGAAGCATGCAGAGAACAAATAAAGGCACACACACACATACACAATCTAATTGGTTCGGACTTAACTTGCTTCAAACCTTATTTTTTTTCAGATTTTCATTTTTGTTTCTATAATTTTTGTATTGCTCTTTAAAAATGTCTTTTCTTGACAGGCTATGCTGTTAATAAATGAGCATATGCATAAGATATGGAAGGATCAAGTTGAGAATAACATTTTGCAGTCAAGTATTTCTAGTTGGATTACTAATCTTCCCTTTGATACAAAAATTAAAGAATGGTTAGCTGCAGAAGAAAGATATAAGCAAGAGTTGCAGATGAAAAACATCCTTCCCGCTGTGGCTGATAAGTTTCTCACTGAACCCCATGGAAATCATGCAGGAGCTAGCCTTCTGTGCTTTGATGAAATACAGGTCTGATGGTGTAATGTTTCATAGAGTTATTTTAATGGTTCTTAAAGCATTATCTACATCCTTACCTACAGATATCTGTTACTGTCTTCTTTACGCATCTTTTTTTCATTAGTTGTATGAACAAGAATATTAGGTTCAGTTGATGTTTGTTGCTATAAGTGAGAAAAGAGAATAGTCAAGTTAGTCATCTACCATAATAAAATGTTTGAGTTCTATCGTTGTAGAATTGCTAAGTACAAACATGAATAACAGACCCTGTTAAAGAAATTTAATTTTGCAACATGACTAACCAAGTGTTATGTTATTCTACTACTACATCTAGCTTGATTCATTTTGTAGATCAGTTTACTGCTACTTGAAACAGATATTGAAATTATATTATGAAGGGTTTTGTTTTACCTTATATTTATTTTCTGCAAACGAGTGGCACATAATTTTTCTTTGCATGATTAAGTTATATTCTATAATATCTTGCTTGCTGTTGCAGACAGTTGATGTTTTTGCAGTTGTGGCATTATCTGGAATACTAAGCAGATTGTTAAGCAATGGAACAATTCTTGTTGCCACCAGTAACCGTGCACCGAGAGACCTGAATCAGGTGTTTTTATACTGATTCTTCCCAACAATAAATCTATCTTTTTATGCTCCCTTTGGTGTTCTATCCTCAGCTCTGTGACATGCTATGCACGGGACTTTGAACAAATATTTCACCCCATATAAACATTCCTGTAATTTCTCTCCTCCCTTTCAGGACAGGTATGCAAAAGGAAATCTTCCAAAAACTTGTGGCAAAATTGGATGAACAATGTGATAACTGTCTAATAGGAAGTGAAATTGACTATCGCCACCTGATAGCAAAAAGATCTATAGATCAGATGAGCGTGAAGGCAAGTCAATTATCTTTCTTTTCTGGACATAGAGATTTCTTTTTCCTGGCAAAATTGCTTCTTTTTAACCTTTTTTTCCATGTGTTTCTGTTTTTATGAGTTGTGAAAGATGTGATAGCCACATCCTTTATGATAGTACAGAACCTTAATGATTGACAAAAAAGAGCAATAAACAGAACAAGGTTGAAAACTTAAGCAAGTTTGAAGGTGTATACTGGAGATAGCTCTGAATAATGAATGGTTTGCTAAACAAAAAGTTGGTATTACATTGCAATAAGTTTCAGTCTTTTTTTTGTCTAAATTCTTTGATTGGTCCATTCAGCTGTAGGAATATGCACTCTCATAACATTTCTAAAGATTCTCAAGGCAAAAAGCTGAACTTGAGTTTTGGTGTGGTTGAGATGTATATTTTTGTTTCTTTCTGAACTCGTTTGAACTTTCTATATTCTACTTCAGTCTCATTGCCCTCGTTGCCCCAGTATATTGGTTATCCATTATCTATGCTAATTCATCTTTAGCATACAGAAACACAATAAAGTCTTCAAGACCGGGTAATTTGTCATGGATTACGTCAACCTGTAATTAGATGTTTTTGGGGTTAAGTGCATCTCCATTTTCCTATGTCTATTCAGGTTCATTATTTTTGGCCGCTGGATAGTATCAAAACAAAGGAATTTGAGATTATGTGGGACAAGCTTACAAGACTATCTGGGGGGATAATCACTTCAAAGGCAATTCGAGTGATGTTTGGGAGGTACTTCCCATTCTATCTGCATCCATTTTACTGATATATCTCATTCAGCTTTTGATATTACCTTTTTTTTTTTTTTTCTTGGCAATCAGAACATTGGAAGTTCCCCTAAGCTGTAACGGGTTGGCACGTTTCACATTTGAGTACCTATGCGGTCGACCGGTAATTTGCTTCATTTTGGGTTAAAGTGTCTTTTATCTGGTTGTGCTATTTAGATTAGTGCCATCTAAATCCTTCTTTCTTCGAAATAATTTATGAGCTGAAACCTGCCTATAATGATTTAGGATTGTTTATGCAATTTGATTTCATAATATCAAATGTAGTAGTTGGACATGGTAGATTGAATCCTTCAAGTACAAATTTACAAATTGTGCATATGAAGGTCCTAAACCATCTAAATGACGGTACTGTAAATAGAAAGGCTTGAAATATTTAGATTGTGGTTTAGTGTTTTGTATGGTATCACCAATTCAAAATCTAGTCTATCTTTTTCTCTCTCCCTCCATTTTTTTTGGAGGTTTCACATTGGCACTCTGGTCATGCTGGAACAATTTCTATTGTGTGCATGCTGATGCATATTCAGTATCATTCATTAGTTGAAACATTCGGAAACAAAAATAATTTCTGGTAGATTTTATGACTAAAGATTGTTAAACTTGCTTTGACTCTTTCTAAGGTTTGTGTCTCATATAGCTTTGCACATCTTTAAATGGAAATCCTTCCTTCCATCTTGTAATGTAATTCTGCAAACAAAAGGAAGGAAACTTGATGAAACAAATAAAAATAGCTAGATCCATGTCTAGGTCAACATTCAAAGGGTTCATACCTTCATATTATTGGATTTAACTACAAAGAAAAGCACTTTGGTGGAAAAATATGAGTATTCCTTCCTGAAAAATATCTTCCAAGTCTCAGATGATTCAGCAAAACTGTTTGTGAGTGTATAATAAAGCTATCAATTCCCGTCCCATGATAGATGAACCAACCACCAGGTGACATCTGCACTGCAGTTTAATTTAATTTTTTGGTGCTTGACCTTGTTGTGCGTGTCCCCATTTACCTTCTTTTTCCTGTTTGATCCCATTAGCAATTGATGTAGGTTGGAGCTGCAGATTATATTGCTGTAGCTAAAAATTACCACACAATCTTTATCTCGGACATCCCTACTATGAGCATGCGAATTCGTGATAAGGTACCAAGGCTGCTGAAGTGAATGCTATTTCCTTTCAGTACATCAGTATCAATTCCTACAGCTTTTTTGTGCATGAAAGACTTTGTGATTTACATCAGGCTTTAAATGAATAGATATGCTTCTTATCTCCCATGCTGTTCACTTGACATTCTTCTTTTTCCTACTTTCAGTTTAATGTAAGGAGGAATTGCCTATTTTTGACCTTTGACTTTTCATTTCTTATTTCACCCATTACATCAAGGTGGAAGGGAGCTTTTGAAGGTCAAACAGGTTCCCTTACAATGTCATCTTAAGGGAAAACCATACTTGTCTCAAGGTTTATGATAAACTGACTGTGAAACTTACTGGCCACCATTGGTAGTATACAGTAAAATAAAGCTTCTATATTCCTGCTTGCTATGCAGTGCTTGGCTTGAGTTTGAACATGTGCCATGGATCATGGTGGCTTATTCAGTCTCATGTATGGGTTTCTGAATTATAGTGTCCCTCAGTATATTTAGGGATCTTATTTTTCAGCATATACTAAACTATGGTGCCATTTTAGTGAAACAATTGAAGGCAACTTTTAAGGACAATAGTTTATAACCTACCTAATAGATTGTTCTATATGCTTTCAAGGTGCTTATGTGGTTTATCAGGTTATCCCATTTTCCTTGGATGAGACTGACCAATGTGTCATCAGCATTCTAAAGCTTTCAATGATTATCTTATCTTTGGGAAGCTGAGACAAACTGACATAGAGGCAGACTAATAGACAGATTGATATTGCTTCTGTATGGTTTCTAGCTACAATTGCCGATAATGGGTTTCTGGCTTCCAGGCTCGGAGATTTATAACTCTCATTGATGAACTTTACAATCACCATTGCTGCCTATATTGTTCTGCAGTTTCTTCAATAGATGACCTATTTCAAGGAACTGAAGAGGGCACACTTTTTGACTTGGAGAGGTGAGAAATTCATTTGATCATTTTTCTTTGTCAGTTTCTTGACACATTGGTCCATGGATGACGCCGACACGCTTTGGCTTTGCTTAGTTAGCTGCTTCATCTATTTACACGCATGAGTTTTATCATAAATTATTTTACACTGCCTATCATACTCGTAACATGTCATCAGTTCATTTTGGATCAATGTTATATAACAAAGTATTCCCTGCAGTATCAAAATTCTATTATGAGAAGTTTCCTAGAACCATAAATTTTTTTTAATTGAATCTGTCTTCTGCTTCTTTTCTCTTGAGCAGAGCCAAGTTAGCTAGAATTTTATTGTATCATTTTGGCATTGTTGCTCTTGATGGAAGTTTGGCGTGTCGATATTCAGTTAAAAAGAAAGAAAGAAAGAAAGAAAAAATGAATGTGTACCGTGTTTTCATTTTTGTTTGTCCTTATTCTGACAGTTCAGTTTTATTTTACTCTGCATGTCTTTGTTTGTTTTCTTTACAACTTAGTGTGCTGTTGGCACTCATATCCTGTAATGTACATTAACTATGATTCATCAAGGAAAATCCAAAAGCACTAATATATATTTTTTAAAGAAGGAGACTTGGAGAAATAATAGATTTGCTTACTGCTATTTCAATGAGTAGGTGATTTTAGTAAGACAGATTGTTATGTTAGTAATACTTATGAAAGGATGCAAACACTGAAACACCAAATATGTAGTCCTTGTATGCAAACATCATATTTGTCTCCAGAAAATGAAATCATAATTATTTGATTGACAGAATGATGTGATAAATCGATCAAATCAAATTTAGGCACAAACAATTGCTTCTTTTTAATGCAAAAGACATAGTTTTATACTATACATTTCTTCCCAAATGACAATGTCATCTGAACTTTCTATTAAGAAATCTAGGGCTATGCACTTGGTTGGTTGCACGATATCAGGGTTGGCAGTGAAATGGATATGGTGAATTTACTGTTTTAAAAGAGTATGGAAGTGACTTTTGGCATAGACATTTCTTCTCCATGTCTCATGACTGATGGTCAAGTACATTTTCAGTGAGAAAAACAGATCAAATATGAATGGATAGCATTCGTAAGGCTAGTCTTTGATGCGTCAAAAGTTGCTGGAAAACTTTAACGTTTAAGCAATGCACCATCTACACCACCTGTTTTTTAGCTATGAAGACTACATTGGATGTTTTCTACTCTCCTTTTCCAGCTTCCAATTTGAAACAGAGACTGAAGGTGCCAAGCTTCGCCGAGATGTCCTAGCAGAGGGCACAGTTAGTTCTGGAGGTACACCGACTGGAATTATTTCCATGCTATCTGGTCAAGAGGAGATGTTTGCATTTCGCCGAGCTGTAAGTCATTTTTTGTGTGATTGTTATATTAAAATAAGATATTCAGCAGAAGAGATCGCTGCGGTCTTTTATTATGAATGTATCTAACTTTTCTGCCTAGTCATAGGAACTGCTGTTTTCAAGTCAGGAGTTTAGCATATTAAACCTTCTTATAAAAGGTTTTTGCTATTTCCCTAAGGGTTAATTGCAGTAAAACACCAACAAGTCTAGCATGCTTTGCGTTTAGTCCTAAGGTTAATTTTATCCCACTTTACCCCTTTTCTTAGTACCATCATCAGTTTGACTGTTCATAAAGGACATTGTTACCCTTGGCTTGAATAGGTTACTTATACTAAACTCCCTTAACGTTTATTGTAGTGTTCGCTTAAGTCCTTGAGTTAGTTCTGTATTACTTAACCCACTACTGCCATTAATCAGAACAAATTTGTTGTCAAAATTACTGAGAGTTGTACCCCTAGCAACATTTAGAATTTATATTTAAAAAAAAAAAGTCCCCCACTGCCCATTTTATACCTGTTTCATCAGACTTGGAGAAGTAACTGTCACCCTTCCATAATGAGAGGAATCTAGCGGATCATTTACTCAGGTTTGTGATTGATGTATTTGCCATGGCCTAAGATTTGCTATCGGCAATAATCTGTTAATATTTTTTGTTCTTTGTTATCTGGTAAGTTGTGGTTGTGATTGTGGCCCCTAAACTTGACCATCAAATGTATACTGTACATTAGGGCATGAACTAAAAAGCTGGTATATGCAGGTTTCCCGCTTGATTGAGATGCAAACGCCTTTATACCTGGAAGGTGTCCGCCATCTCCATCCTTATTTCCAGAATCAAGAGGGCCTTGGTACTTTTAATGAAAAAGTAACTCAATTTCCGGAACCATCTCTTGAAATCATTTGAGTTGGTAATATATATATACATATATATATATATATATATATATATATACACTCTTGAAATCATTTGATGTATTTATCATATCAGAACTTTTAGTACATTTTTGTGCTCATTTGTCATCATTTAATAGGATAATACAAATAACAAGGGGAAATAAAATTTTGACCAACACTTTGCTAGCTAGTCCTTTTCCTATTTCCAGGATATCTTTTTCCTCTCTGATCTTCAACGCTTAAGTCCCTCTTCATATCCTGCAAAAGGTGTAAAGTAAAATGTTAAAAGAAGAAGCAACCGAAGAAAGATGACATGAAGAGAATAGTGAAGATAATAAGGTGGAGACGAGGAAGAAGCATGCTCAGAAATGGAGAGAAGTGTTAAAAGTACTGGATGTATTCAATGTTGATTTTGGTATCAGAGTAGCGGGAGATGGCTGCAAAAGCATCACTTGACAAGACAATGGTAGAAGGGCATGGGCGCCTTGGGCAGAAATCCACCACCCTAACGTCGATGGTGGTGCCAACATCTTTGCATGGCTTGTTGTTGCCGCTCAAGCATCTTATCCTGTAGCGTCTGCCGCATGCAGCCCCGTTATCCCACAGCCCTTCACTCACCGCAACGAACAGATTTCCTGCTGGAAACTGATCATTTCTATTTCCCCCGCACTTGGTGGCTGCACCAGTTGAATTTAACCAAATTTTGATCAAACTTCATTTCTTTCCTAATCAATAGATCTCTTGTCTAACAGTTCAGGTATGACTTGCTAAACAAGAAAGTTAACGACAAGAAATTACTTAATCCGATGCTCAAACAACTAAAAGGAAGCTATAAAAAATTTGACTTGACAAAAAAAAAAAAAAGGGCTAAATAATGATATAGAAATTTCGAGTAGAATTAAATATTGCTCACGTGTATATGGAGGATTGTAAGATGTGGCGGTGCCAATGTCTCCAAGGACTAGGTTTACTTTAGCTAGACTGAATACGCTGATTAAGACTATGAGACAATAGAGATCCATGATTATGACAATGGACTTTGCTTCTGCCTAGGTAGCTTGATTCTCGACTTGGGATGTGGGGGAACTGTGCCCAATTTACCTCTAATTTATACTAGTTATAGGTAAAATCAGCACGAGGTTTCAAACTGATCTCTGAACTGTTCCCGTACGTTATTCTTATTAAAGTATTTGAATGTGTGGATGGATACTAAGAAAAGTTGCCAATGTCTAAGCAGTAAGCAGTACCAAGTATTCTGGTTGGGAGTCAATTGCAATTGCAATCCACGTTGACAATGGAGGGTTAAATGAACATCATTGGTCAAGGGGGCTTTGATGGTTTGATCAGCTTGTTGACTACGAGAGGGGTTGAGCATAGTACCTGTGTGGTTTCCTGCGTCATGCACGACCTTTCCACTTTCCCATATAAATGTCTTGCTTTCTTAAACATGGAACGCTATCACACCACCATACTGTTAATAATCAAATAGGGTCTGGAAATTTTGCACGTGTCACTAACAAAATATATAGGTTTCGAGAAACTTTATATTATGTTATAAATCCTCTACCCACTCTAAAACATTTCATCAAAGGAATCATATATAGTTTTGGTAAACTAACTAACTAAGGTCATTGTCAGGATTAGTAAACCATGTTCATATCTGCTCCGATTAATTACAACATGAAAAGTAACTCAAATATTGCCAATAATGACTCTAAGTGCAGTGCAGTGAAGACTTTTCGCTGCAGATTAGATTCAATTAACATATAAGATGGCCAAAGTACAAAGCTCACGGACCACCACTGACGGACTAGCCTGCCCTGGAAATCAAAAGACAAATTCCCTTTCAGTTCTTGCACGAGTGCTCAGTGTTGTTTATAGGTTGAAAGTTGATGGTCATCACAGCAGCACTGATATATATATATATGAATGATGAAGCACTTCCCATTGCGGGGCGGAAAGTGGGAACTTATCCTTAATCATGCACATGCAGATGGGCGGCGATGGTGCTGATATGCTCCATTAATGGACGGCCGGACATTCAGCATTGGGCTCAACTGCATTTCATGATCATATCGTTGATCGAACTTGATCAGGATTAGCCGCCACCTCTACTTTTCTTTCCTTTCCCTTTTTTGGGTGTAAATATTTACCAGAGGCTATCCAGAACTTATCTCAATGGATGCAGCGCATGCATGCACTAGTAATTGTGCCACAGAATCGTGTTTTCTTTGTTGATAAATAACCTGAGTTTCTATCTCACACGGCATTAACCAGAGCTCGAAATGAAAAATTTTAATAAAACCCTCAAAGTCAGAAAGAAAGGACTGGTTGAAATTGTAAGAAGATTTTAATCTCGTTTAGAGTTGTAGTGCATTCACCTAAGAAAAATAAAAATGCTTTTAATCACTAAAAGTACTTCTAGAGTGCTCAACTTTAAATACTCTGATTTAATACTATAATAGATAACCTATGGAGTATCCAAACTAAATTAATTAGGAGTGCAGTGACCCACGATATTATTACTAACTGAAATTCCTTAGAGAATCAAGATGCTAAAACATGAAAATACTAAAATATTTTATCCGAAGGCCATTAAGAGTGGGAGGAGGGTGTATAAGTGAGAGGTTTGGAGTTCTAAAACTCCCACTTACACTATTAAAAAAAAATGGTCATGGGAGTGACTTGGCAATATGTGGCTCAAAACGTGATATATATATATGAGGATCCCTCAAGAGGTAGCCATATTTTTTTATTGGCTTGGCATCTTTTTGCATTGTACTTGCGTGTTAGTAAAGCGTTGAGGCATGTTTTTGAGCCTCTGAGGAGATGAGATCACATAAATGACTTAAGCCTATTTATTAGTTAATTACTTAAATAGCTGAATGTGATCTGATAATATTGTCCACTTCAAAGCCAGAGTTTTAGAAGATCACGTCAGTACGTTGTGTAACTATTCCCTCTTACCTTTAGTTAGTTTCATCTTGCAGCTATAGGCTATAGCTCTTATATATATGGCCAATAATATATTTGTTGGGGCCAGTTTGGTCAGCACATTGTCAAACGGGAAAAGGTTAAGAATTAGCTGCTGGGCGATTATGGTAAACAGGTAAACTTAGGAGATTTATTTGGACTGCAAAAGCTCTCCAAATTATATGCCAGAAGGATTGATTAAACTTGGTTATCAAAACCAGTTCCTACACTTCCTGTTTTCTTGAAAGTGCGTAATCCTTAATTTTGTGGTGTCATTTGACTTAGCAATTCTAATTTCTGTATAGTACTGATCAGGCATCAGTGACCCCAAACCATTCTAATCTTGAATGATGAGTAAAATGCGTGAACTGATAATACAAGTCAAAGTATTCAAAGGCAACTATATATTTGGAAATCGTTGACGAAAAATTCTTCAGACCAGAATCACGTATCAGCTCCATTAATTGTTGCAAAAATAACTATTTGAAATGGTTGAAATTTACTGTTGCATTTTCACCAACCAATTAACAGTAATTAAGGTCATGAATCTGGACCTCACCACCATGAATGAAAGTGGGAATTGAGAACTGAACAAGTGATTCACGTAATATCTATATAGATAAGGACATATATACATATATTATAGAGGCACTTATATTCTATATATCAAGTACACGACTGGAATCTAGTAGGATAAGGCTGCTTTTTAAGTGAAAATCTAAAACTCGAGATAACTCCCATCACTATGAAGAAGTTTACTACTGATAATTACCATGAAATGACAATTACATTAATTGACATGGCGGCAGTGCCCTGATTAATGATTCATGATTTATGGCTGCTAATCAATCATATAAGCCAAGCCCTCTAATTTCTAATGTAGAAATGACTTGGAAGCATGCGAGGAATCTTGGTGCACTACTTGAATATTTGTACGAAAGTGACTTCTTTAGGACACGTTGAATATTTAATTTGGTCAGTTTTCTCGTTTCTGTTTAAGCTTTCCACCATGGATCAAAATCATCAAAACAAATGGTTCAAAGCTATAATGGGAAGTCTGAGTAGACATAAGAATGGAGAGCAGAAAGAATTGTCAAAGCAGGACAATGATGAGGCGCAGAGTTGACATCAATCAATGAAAGCTTCAGCTTAATGAGTTGCATGCGTGCGGGTTGCATAGTTCAATGATTTTTCTGTTGCACTTTTCCAGTGGAAAGGGTCTCGTGAGATGGGAAAAAAGCTTTTTTTTATTCTTTGAGTACTATACATCGTCCTCTTTGTCAAATACCAAAATGTTTCTTTTTTCCTAATGTTTCAAAATCATGCAAGGCCATGTCAAATTCAATGATAGTACCAAAACTTGATACTGCTATTTGTAAAATTTCACTAAGATAATTATATGTGATTGTGTGTTGTATTTGGTACTTAAAGATGGTCTAAACTAAACATGCAACTGAAGAATTACCACATCACGGAAGCTTTTAACTTATTACCCATTTGTACCTTGAATAAAGTATTAAAATTCTTTTTGAATTGCTTGCTATTCATTGGAGTTTATTTAAAAAAATATGCTGTAATAATCTAATATATATGAAATAAAAAATATTTAAAAAATATGTTCAATGAAAATGCTGCCATTTTTTTTTTTTTTTTGGCCATAGGTTGCAAATTTTTCATTTGCATATGAAGATCTCTGAACTTCTTAGCAAACTTGTAAATTCTAATAGCATGCACACTGTTAATATACTTGGTTTTTAAACCTCATTTTCTTAATAGTCCATCAATTAGAAGGCATCGAACTCGAACTATCATACACGAAGAAAGTATTTGGAGAATCCCTAAAAAAAGCAAGGTTCAGTTTATTTAAAATCTACACTAAAACTCCCTTAAAAGTTGATTAACAATCTATTAGTAAATTAATGGAAGCAATCTGCATACAGATGAGTAATACTAGTAATTAATAAGACAGTTCGACCCTCCTACAATCTTTGAGAACATTGGGATCAAGACTAATGGTAGGACAGCATTCTAAGATTACAAAGGTTCATGCAACATTCCTAGGTTTCAGATTAGTAGAAATCCCCAAATCAGTAGCCTTTTTTGCGTTAAGCACGTGCAATTCATAGTAAAGCACTATTATCCATACAAAAACTACCTGTCAAAATTATGCCAAAATCCATGATTATAAGAGGTTTTGACCATATTTGTTCTTCATGTTTTGGTTCACACGAATATGATACCTAAAGCTCAACAGTGAACCAAGCCAAATGTTGAAAAACAACCAAGCTGTAACGTTTTCACACTTCAAAAAAGGCCCACGCGGGTTCTCCTGCGCGCATCTTGCAAGACAAAATTTTCAATCTGTTCTGTTACTTCTTTTGTACTATGTATTAGCAAAATCTTGTGTTCACAACGCAATAAGTGGAGGGTAGTTAACATTGACCAGATCATGAAGCATAATGGATCTCTACATGCGTGTTCAAGAAAAAAATTCAAAAAGAAAAGTGGAGAAGAGCAAATTAATCTTCCATAAAATTGAAATTAGGTATATATATTACATCTTGTTACATTACAAGGTAAGAAAGTGTTTCATCCTTTAGTACTGAATAAGACTAGAATTTATTTTATTTCATTTTATTTTTGGTGTAAGCACTACATGATAACTAGTGAAATCCTCATGACTGAATGCTTTTCTTTGGCAAGCTTCATCACCGAATTCTATAACTCGTCCATCATTCATCTCTCGAATATACTGCAGAATCACATTGTCAAGGAAGAAGTACCCAAAACCCCAGCTGCCTGATGGTACATGTCATCAAATCCTGCAAATATATCGATATGTAATGAGCAAAGATTAATAATAATAATGGATAAAGGTCAGGGACTCAGGACTCAAGAAGAACAGGAGTGAGAGGACCGAGGAAGCCTTGGGTAGTTAATTAACATTGAGGTTTTAGGATTTAGAGGTCATGAATTTCCATCCCCGTTCTTAAATCCCGCCATTCTCCTGCTTAAAAAAAGTTAAAAAGAAATGAAAGAAAAAGAACAAGAGTGAGGAGAAATGTATATGTTTACGTAACTGGATGTATTCAATGTTGATTTTTGCATGAGGAGAATGTGCGATGGCTGCAAAAGCATCAGTGGACAAGAGGATAGTGGAGGGACATGGCCTTCTGGGACAAAAGTCCACCACCCTAACGTCGATGGTGGTTCCGACATCCTTGCATGGCTTGTTATGGCCGCTCAGGCATCTCAGCCTGTAGCGTCTTCCGCATGCAGCCCCGTTATCCCACAGCCCTTCGCTAACAGCAACGAACAGATTTCCTGCTGGAAATTGATCCGGTCTGTTGCCATTGCATCTAGTAGCTGCAACAAAATTCACAAGTCAGCTATTTTACTATACTCTGTGTGTGTGTGTGTGTATATACACACACATATATATATATGCAAGAAGATTGAAATTTGACATGAACAATTATTAATGGTCAGTCTCTAACATACTTTAAAAGGCAAAAAAAAAAAAAAGAAGAAGAAAAAGAAATCAATTTCAGTCTAATTAATGGGCTTAGTGGTAGACATCTGCTTATAGATTACTTACGAGTATATGGGGGACTATAAGATGTTGCAGTGCCAATGTCTCCGAGGACTAGGCTTATTTCATTGCAAAATAAGCTGATGAGAAGTGTCGCCACAACTAAGATGGCCATTTTGATTGGAAAGGAAACTTGACTTGGTACAACTGATTTATTGTTGTTGTTGTGTGGAACTATTATGTATCGCCCCCCCAATTTATAGACGGAAGGAGCAAATTCCCTCCTCAGTCCTTCCCGCAATATATGCTCCAAAAATAGGACAAAAATGACATTACATATGGGTCGTCATAAAGTGGAAGAATATGGTGGGAACAAGAATCATTTACACCGGTTGACAATTGGTTTTTCCAAGTCTTCAGCGTGAGAATCTAGTTAAGGAATTCTTTTGTCCTGTCACTCAAAGTATCAAAAGGGATAAACACGATTGTAAGAAGTTTCTGAACGATGTAACACTATTTAAATAAATTGTAATTTTTTTGAAAAGAACTTATTTATATAATTTTACAATAACAGTATATACAACATCATTCAGTTCATGTAAATCTTATACATAAAAATTGTGACGAAATTATGTAAATAATGAACCATAAATTACTATTTATTCACAAGATATCGTGTTGTTTCGAGCATCTACGTGATCTAGAATACTACTAAAAAGGTGTGGCTGCCAAATGTGATTAGTGATGATTGATCCTTGCACGACATGTGTAGATTTAAACACGCCCTCCCCCCCCGGGGGGTTAGCACTAGTTCAATTATGCATCACACATCTTCACTAGAACTAGTTTGACAGAGTAGCAAATAGATGGACAAAAAGAACTGAAAATGCAACCATGCTTTCCTTGTTAATTAGGAAGGCGGGCAATTAGACTGACTACATGCATGTAACACTGGTAATGTGGCACCTAGTTTAATTGCGTGAAGTTTCCCCCTCCACATGATGTTGCAGTTGCTAAATTCATTGTTTCATTCTGATTCTTGATCTGATTGATGATCAAAACTTGTGGTCAAATACGAAGCTCACCTGATATTAGAAGTCTAAACACCATTCTCAACTTGAAATCAAATAGATGGGAGTGGCACTCCAAAAAAAAAAAAAGGTCATAATGGGAATGGTTGTTGGGCATTCGAAGAGGAAAAAAATGTGGTTTTGACCACAGCATATTCACAGCCCCATAATACCTACAAAAGGGATGCCCACCATTTTTCCCCCTACTCCACTCAAATTAATGTCCTTGTTTGCTCACTTCCACAACTTAAAATGGACCAATGTGCTTACTACTACTAGCTAGTGCTACTGTTATAGATGTCAACTGTCCAGAGTTGTAGAAAGGAGGGTTGAGAATTGAATTCCATTAACTTTTGTTTTTGTTTAATTCTATTTCATTTTGTTCTCATCTTTTGATATAGAAATTAAAAGAAACAATTGGTCTTCCATCCCTAAAGAAAATGTCAAGATCTAGGTAGGGTAGTTTAACTGTCATCAATGATAAGGATAAAACCCTAAATTGAAGTAGGAGTCAGTTACGGCAAAATTGGTGCACTATTTTCCAGCTGCCAGCTGTTAGGATTTTGCACTTTATTGATTGTCTCACACAATTAATCCTGAAATTATGGTTAAAAAAAACACACACACACATATAAGGAAATACGTTTTTGAATATTACTCAGCAGGAATCAAGTGGAGGGCACCTATTGAAATCACGAAGTCTAGAAAATTGATAGGACACAAACTTTTGACCATTCACCAAAATTCAGGAATAAAGTGGTGCCCAAAAAAACTATTGAAGCGCTAGTTTTTCTAGAAACTCCAATTTAGTGGGGGTGCAATAGATCACAGTCACATCAGATGAGCGTGTCCCAGGACTGGACTCCCAATTCCCTTGGAGTATTATGCCTAAAAAACTTTATGGATAGTGTAATAATTTGATATATGTGAGATAAAAAGGTAATTGAAAAATGTGTTTACGAAAAACGTAAAAATTTTTTTAAGAAAAAGATCAATCCAAACAAAACTACGTAGCTATATTTAATTTTTTTTATTTATATTTAAAACAAGAACAGGTTTCAACTAGTAGCTTAAGGATAAATCATACTATGGTGGCAATTTGATAATATTAAAATCAACGGCAACTCATGCTTGCGCACTCATTATCATGGAATATCAAAATAGTAGTATCATTTGCAGAGTATGAATATAGTGATGATTTCTGAGCTTTTGGTATTACTCATAATACCAAAAAATACCCAATTTCACAATTTGATTAAAAAAAATGCCAAAAACACGAAAAGTATGTATAGCACAATAGCATATCTGGTATCTACTGCTATTTATCTATGTATTTACTTGTACAAAATTTGACTTCTTAAGCGTATTCCCATGGCAGTATCAACCAACGTGTGTACCGAAAGGTTCTCCCTGCAGATGCGATCCCTAAGTCTAGAAGGATGCTTTTGGAACTTCAGAGCCCCGTCATGGCCCAGGCTGTCCCCAGGATGACTTGCTCTTCTCTGCTCCAGCCCATGTCTATGTATTCCCATCCTCACAGGACAAAATCCATTCGCTGGCCCATAAACAAATGCTCATCCACCCAAATGCAGCGCCGCAGGAGAGAAATCACAACCCACCACATTTCTTGTGCACTGCAAAATCCGCATTGTCCTGGCAAATTGGAATTCGAATGCAGATTGAGTGACTCCGTGGTGATGTGTTTGCCTACTGCACACAAGTTGAGTCCAATTCAAATTGTGAGCCACTTGAGTTCAACTTAAGCTAAGACACTTGAGCTTAAGTGTTTAAAAATCAATTCTAGCTCGATTTTGTTTTAAGCATTCTGAGTTAGAGTTCAAACTCAAGGTTAATGAACTCGTGAATAACTTGTTTAAACTCAACTCATTAGCCCACCTAACCAGACTAGATTGAGTCTCCAATACCTCATGATCTTTCCTCTTCTTGTTTCTTAAATCTCACCTTTTCCTTATTGAAAAATTTTGACAAAAAAAAAGGTGTGTTACATCAGGATGTAGGATCAGGATCCTCCTACATGGTACATTACATTCATTATTTAGAGCTAAGTTGATGGGAAAATGCATCAAGAAGTTGTAGCAATGTGGCAAGACATTTACCCAACTGAGAAAAAAAAAAAAAGCACATTAGGAAAGAGACACATGCTCTCCATGGCCTGTGGGTTAAGGGTACACACTTACTTTGCAGGCTAAAGTCAAAAGAGGAGTTTGAGGAAGGACTTAATAATCTTATGGTTACCGTCAAGCTAATTAACATGTCTCACAAGCAGAGTCCAGTACCTAGGACAAGACACAAATTGTCAGCAGGCTGTGTCAGTGTCTTGCTGATATTGGATCCATTTTGTAGTATCAAAACCAGAGAACATAGGATCCGTTTGGATGCTAGATGTAGAAGAACTGATCCAAGAATCCATTCGGCCCATAGTGGCACCAAAGATGAGAACAATCGACGTAGAGCCCATAAGGTAACTAGTTACAGTTCAACGTGAGCTATACAATTTCTTCCCCACCAGCCTACTTACTTTTGTAGCCACAATCAGAGGCAAATATAAAGCTCGATTTTGTATGAATTGTGCTTTCCTTTTCGAATATTTGGTTTTCATACATGGCAAAGATATTCCATGAATACAATCTCCACCCTGTTATATAAGCGCACCAAAAAAACATCCAAATTCTCTCCTTCATTTCAGTTTCCTTTTTCTATTGGGGTTGAAAAGGAGACAGAGTCCTACCTGTTCTCATTTTTTTCTTCCTCAATAGAGCCCCCCCCTCCCCCTTCCCTCACCTCTCCTCCTGCGTAAGAATAATCCATCCCAAGATTCTTCAATCTTCAGTAGTGAATAATAATAAAAATCCAATTTGGGAAACCAGTCTCAAAAACTGCTTCCTGCTTTATTCTCTTCCCAAAACGAATCTAATCATTCATTTCTACCCAGTAGTCAAGAATGCATTTTTTGATACCCTTTTCCACAACATCGAATCTTTTGCTCCGTCACTGTACCCAAATTGCTTAGAAACTTGAAAGCTTGGCAACTTGGGTGTGTATTGAATTCATCCAATTGAAAGGAAAGACCAGAGAAGGGTTGTATTCTTTTTTTGGAGGTTTTGGAGAAATGGGGGGACCAAAAATGCAATCTTTGCAGTGTAAGAGTGACTGGACTTCCTCGAATTCTCAGTTCAGGTTTCAATGGAGTCTCCACCCCGATGATAATTTATACCCTGTTGGTGGCCTCTTTGCCTCAGTAGGCCAAGTGGGGAATATGGGTTTCGGTGTTTCTCCAAATTCACCGAATCCTCGAGGAGAAAAAGATGGTTTCAAGCTGCCTTACACTGATTTATATGTGAAATATGTGTCATCTCCTGAGGGCTTTAAAATCGTGGGCATTTCAGATGAGGAAGGGGCGGTTAAGAAGAAGACGACTGGGCTTAAACTTAAAGTTAAGGTTGCAAATCCTTCATTGAGGAGGTTAATAAGCGGAGCAATTGCTGGTGCAGTGTCCAGGACTGCTGTAGCTCCATTGGAGACAATAAGGACTCATTTGATGGTTGGGAGTAGTGGGCATTCTGTTAGTGAGGTGTTCCATAATATAATGGAGCATGATGGATGGAAAGGATTGTTTAGGGGCAATTTGGTTAATGTGATTCGAGTTGCGCCTAGCAAAGCCATTGAGGTAAAAAAAAGATCTTGTCTTCCATTAAATTCAGTTTCTATTGGGTCATAGTGTTTGCTTCATTTTGTGCTTCTGATACTGAGGCTGTAATTAATTGTCTGCTTTTCGGTTTTAAGTTGGTCTGTAGTGTCTGATGCATCATATAGTTGGTTTATTTTCTGGTGTTATAGGGCATTTATCTGGTCGTGATATGTCCTAAAGCATAGTTTACGTTAGTCGATGATTCGCAAGCCCATGTCTGGGAAGGGCACAAGTAGGCTACTGGTAGCTCATGGCAGATGTGACTTGTATTTACTTCTAACCACCAGATGCATTGAGTCAGTGCATTGATAAGCTTGCGGGTTTCTGGCTTACCGGAAGAAAGGATACCTAAATGCAGCTTTCCGAATTTCACTAACCTGTGGTAGACTTTTTGGGCTTTCCCTTTGTCCTCGTGCATTTATCAGAGTCAATTTTGAGGTCCTGAAACTATAGCTTTTGGGTAATGGCCAAACCATTTCAATGTTGTAAGCCAAGGTCATGAGCTTCAGAATAGTTGTTTGTGCTAGTGTGAATGACTCAAAAGCAAGTGGTCAGGTGATGAAACTTAAACACGTGACGAATTCAATACTGGAAGAATTCTGTCAAAAGGGAAATTTTGTAGCTGACTATGTAAATGTTTCTTTGGTATGACTAAGCATGGGTGGATATGATTGATACATTGACTGAAGCATTTCCAGATTTTTGTTGGGATGTTGCTGCAAGATCCTGTTCCGCACTCTTCCTGGCCATGTTCTCTATGAAGCTTGAAGTTATGTATGCTTTTCAGTAAAATAGCCTTTTCTCCATCTGCATTTTGAGATTGACGTGTTAACAGCCTCTGTTTCTTTTCTGTTACTTTCTGATTGGCTGGAAATTTTAACATAATTCCAATCCAATTTCAAATGCATGTCCCCTTTTTTTTTGGATTATATATTGATTCTGTCATCTCTTGCCTCACTCCAGAGCTAAATGGCATCTGTCTTTTTACAGCTATTTGCTTACGATACTGTCAATAAGAATCTGTCACCCAAACCAGGGGAGCAGCCCAAGCTTCCTGTACCCGCTTCATTAGTTGCAGGAGCCTGTGCTGGGGTCAGTTCAACATTGGTGACCTATCCACTTGAGTTAGTGAAGACTCGATTAACCATCCAGGTAAACTCAAGCATGGTTTCCTGTTGCTGTTAACTTTTTTTATTGCATTATTCTGATTAGCTTTCTTCCAACAATGTGCAGCGAGGAGCTTATGATGGTTTATTTGATGCATTTATCAAAATATTGCGAGAGGGTGGACCAGGAGAGCTCTACAGAGGGTCTTACTCCGAGTCTCATTGGAGTGATTCCGTATGCGGCAACCAATTACTGTGCATACGATAAATTACGAAAGGTATACAGAAAAGTTTTCAAACAGGAGAAAATCGGGAACATAGAAACCCTTTTAATTGGTTCTGCAGCTGGTGCTATATCAAGTAGTGCTACCTTCCCTCTTGAGGTGGCCCGAAAGCAAATGCAGGTTGGAGCTGTCAGTGGGAAACAAGCCTACAAGAATGTGCTTCACGCTATTGCTAGCATATTTGAACAGGAAGGAATCCAAGGTTTATATAAAGGGCTTGGACCAAGTTGTATAAAGTTGGTGCCTGCGGCAGGAATTTCTTTCATGTGTTACGAAGCATGCAAGAGAATATTGGTTGAGGAAGAAGACGAGCAAAAATGCTCAGTTTAGAGGAAGGAATAAAGAACGTGCTCTCCACACATCCCAATAAATACATATAAAAGATAGGATACAGGTTTTCTGCATACTAAATTAACTTGTGTTCAGCATTTGTCCTCCATCCGTGATCTTTATCTTGGAGGATTCGCTTATTCGTTTAGTTTAGTTTGTAGGATGAGAGGAGTGATGCTCTCAACGACATTTTCAATGTTTTGATTCTTGTTTTCCTGGTTGAAAGAATCAAATTTTGAACGTTAAATTGAGGAAGATCAAGTGCACTAGCCTCGTCACATTTCCGAGTTTGGTAAACAAGTTCTTATGGCTTTCGAGTTCTCGACACGCCATGTTCTAAACAATCTGGTACATAGTCTTGGCTGGTTGCTTTCATCTCAATCTTCACCTCTTGAGGAATGACATTTTAACTCCTGAGGCAGTGGATGTCTGAACGTCTCAAAAGGGAATTCCTCCTCTCCCAATGTCAACTTCATTGCTTGAAACCTTGTTAGTGATGTAATTTTTACCATCACATTTCAATAGGTTACCTTAGTTAAAAAAAAAAAAAACAGTTTAGTATAAAAACCAAAATGATTTGGATAGGGAAATTGATTATCTCTAGCATTTGTGTTCTGTGCGCGGATTCACAAGTCAGTTCTATGTGTAACATATTTTGCTGCCAAATTTGAGGATCATTTGAAGTTATTTCCCTTATCCAGATGTTGAAAGGCCTGGCATTTTCAGTATTCTGGCATTTTCAGTATTCTGGCATTTTCAGTATTAATGCAATCAGCAAAAGCAACACCATAAGCCAGCTTCAGAGGATGGATTTGTGTTTTAGTAAGTGGAATCCTGAAAGCCATGTAGAGGTTTAGTACTCGGAAACAAGAGACTGGAGTACACTAAACGGCTGACAAAAGGACCCCGCGTATTCCATGCACCCGCATAGATTTATTCAGTTTCCTGTAACTCTCACCTCCGGCTTGAACTCACCCTGTCCTGCCTGCAACCTCCTCTTACCGCAACATACTTCAATAGCGTTTTGGTATTTTGATGCATTCAACTTCACTCAACACTGGTGTTTTTTACTCTATCCTCTCTTAAGTCCGCCAGTCGCTATTTCGCTAGCTAAAGTGAAGTGTCCCCACTCCCCTCACACTTTCCAGGCTCGGGGGCACTGGAAGGAGCACACTTCTTCTAACCTCCCCTAACTGCAAGAACTCATTCTGGCGTCATTTTGTAGCTTCACTTCTTTTCTTTTCAGGGTTGTAAGAGCCCTGGTGATGAATTTGGCATGCTCTTTGATCACCATTTCAAATGCCAGCACTAAAACGGACTTATATTTGCCATGCCACTTCGATCGCGCATTCCGAGCGCCAGCACCAAAACGAACCTGTTCAACAATTTGATGCAATCAAACACCCTCCACCCAACAGTTATACAAGGTATGATCCATTTTATTTCCTCTGCAGCTACGGGTTCTATCCCTTGGTCATAAAATGATTCATTAGGTCATCGAAAAAAAAAAACCAAAAAAAAAAGGACGACAAACTAGAAAAAAGGCAAGCAAGAAACAAGGAACTAGAGTTTCTAACGCCTAAATCAATTTACTACACTAAGAGAATGCAGTCAGCTGTATACCCAAAACCACAGTGATTCTCCACAGAGCCGCAAAGTCAAAATCTACAATCAGCATCAAAGAATATCTGGCAAGCCAAGAAACCCAAATTGATTGCCACAAAATTGAGTCCCTACAATTACCAATAAGAATAATGGATGCCACGGATTCAGCAAATTCCCAAATACTCTGAACTACAGAATCTTTTAAAAAGAACCCTATGATGAAATTCTAAGAGTACAATACAGAGGGATATGTTTTAGTTAAATCCAAACTAATATCATTGCAGATCCCCATATTTTGTTCTTTCTATTTTAGGCATTTGCAGAGATCACCGAACTTCAGAAAGGAGTAGACACGACAGCTAGAAGACTCCAGAAATCATCTTTCAGCTCTGTTCCTCATTCTCCGCATAATCTCTTTGCTCTGCTTCAGCAGCCATCAATTCATCAAAGTTATCCGTCTTGCCCAGCACAATCTCGATCTGAAACCGAAAAATGGAACATACAACAACTTTAATTAACAGAATGAAATCCTTGGCTCCCCAAAAGCACATTGAGAACTTGCACTAAAAGGGAGACAAGAGTAATCATGAATGGAGAATAGGTGGTTTCGTAAACTTCAAAAAGTTAGCAAACATATGTAGGCGACAATACTAATCACTTGCTTTCAACATTACTACATGAACCTGTAGAAACAATGAAACTTGGGCCCCAACTCTAAATACAGATCTCCTAGTTGTTTATTAAATGAAAAAAAAAAAACTCAAACAAATTAACTTGTTTAGAAATCCTATCCTAGTCCCAGGTCTTGTGACATTTGATATCAGCAAACCCAACTAAAGCAAATATTACGACCACAAACCAGATTACATCAAATAATTGATTCATACCCAGAACTTCTACAAGATAACTTGTGCAGTCCTAATCAGAATTACCTAGACCAACAGATCAAAGCATTTTCTATGCACACTGCAAGCAACCTTGTAAAATTTTTCCTATTGAGACCCCATCAAATAGTTCTCCCCCAATTTGGCCCCAAAAAAAAAAAAAGGTGCTCCTCCAGTTTGATACCACAAAATAAACTAAAAGAAGTTTTGTCTATGTGAAGTTGCATAGGTAGGAAGCAGTCCATGTACTAACACCCTACACTGATGAATACATGTTCCAGGTTACCTTTGCTTTAGGTACTGGTGGTGCTCCTGGCTCATCCCTCATATCCACAGTCAAGGTCCTTATCTCTGCACATAAAGAAAATTGGAAAACATAATTACTGGATGCTAATCATGAATAGGAAATAAGATAAAGGAGAAGAGAGAGCAGGGAATTAACAAGTCTCACTCTTTTCAACAGCAAATCCATTGTTCTTTAAAATTTCAGCAATGGTAACCACAGTAGCAATTGCTGCAGGCAGCATGAAAATTCATAGTTCAGATGCTATGAATCCAAAGCTTAACATGGTAAACAGAAGTAAATTCAGAAGAATGCACTCCAACACAATGCGAATTGACATTTAAACAGCAGACATTTCTATAGAGAGTATGAAAACATCATTTACTGGCCATTAAATCTGCATTTCATCTAGAAGACAACAAAAGTCAGGTTAGCTTAAAAAGAAGGGAACAAAGTTTCAATTCCACTAAAGACTTTCTATTGCGAAAGTTCAAATTACATAATTTGGGGAAAAATAATAAAATCAAATGAAAAATAGATATATTATCAACTGAGACAAATGGCTAGTGATGATTGTGTGGTCACTAGCAGTGCTAAGAGACTTCTTTGTGAGTTGTGATGGTGGAACAAGATTGAGAACCTAAACTGCAAAGGAGTTCAATGAGAATGGTTGATGGAAACAAACTTCTTTCAAATAGTCGAACAACGCTCACAAACTTCGTTGTGATATGAGTGACATTTAAGAGAAAGATATATAACCACATTATTTGTTCATCGGATTAAGCCTATGTAATGCACTCCAAGTAATAGGTAAAGTTGCTTTAGTTGGTAATAACATCAATGATTAATTTTTGCACTTTGGTGGGCTAATAGAAGGAGATGAAGACTTGACCAGCCAATCATGTTAACTAGTTCTGAGGCCAACAAAACAAGGTGACATCACATGGTAAGAAACTTAATGAGCATACAGAGAACTAATAAAGGGGCTGAAGAATGAAGGGAAGAAAGTATTCTGAGAATATATATCCACAGAACCCACAAGAAGGATGAAGACTTAACGAACTTTGCTCCAGTGTTTAGTAATATCTGAAGTAAAAAGATACCTAAGACACTTTAGAAATATAAAAATTCATAAGTGGAGAATCTGCAACTCCTTGAGTTACTCTAAAACTTAAATAGAATGGATAAGTGGATGCAAATAGACAACTAGATACACAAGAAGGTTCAATTTTTTCTCTAGCCAAAGCTGTAATGAATATTACTTTGTTCTTATTTTTTTCATGAAGACTTTTTCCTTGGATAAGAAATTTACCAACAGCCCTTAATCAGGTGCAGAGGAAAGAGAAAAATACAAAGTATTAAGTTTCTTTATTGCAATAGATCTACTTTTACTTTAAAGGCCAGTGTCACATACATATCTCGTATCATAAACAAAATGCCCACAATTTAGTTCCTACTAGGGCCAAAACTTTAAAATATAATTGCATAGGTTAATTGTGCAATAAATATCCAAAAGATAGCAATTAAAGAACATGTTATGTAATAACAAAGATAAGAGATTATTACCCATTCCAAGAGCGGAAAGTTCCACCTCATTGAACTGCTGCAAGTACCTCTGCAGAAAAATTACACACAATGTGCATGAGCAAACAAAATAGTGTCTTATCTAATCATGATTCCTAGCCTGACCATAAAGACACACACTCAGACACACAAAATATATCATCTCATGGTTTTGCTCCTCCTAAGAGCAACAAAATTCAACAACTACTCCCACATTTTGAGCAGCAAGCACCACAGCTAATCAGGAAGCAATCAAAAACTACAGACAAATGGTACTTCAAAGAAGTAACAAGGGTGCACTGTGCCAATTTTCCTCAGCCAAATTCTAAGCCAACTCCTCGGAAATTAATATCACATGGCAGCAGGGATGTTCAGTACTTAACCTCCTTCACATATACCAAATATCTTAGAGGGCGGAAAAAAAGCAGAGGAAAGAAAAGAAAAGAAAAAGAAGGGGTGCAGAAAAAATGAAATCGAGCTGTTGATTTCCAATTCTACATCCCTTCAAGCATAGACTGGAAAACAGATGCTCCTATCACAACTAACTCCAGTTACCCACAATTTCTTTCTATTACAACAAACCCAATTGCTTTTTCTCAGAGGTCTAATATTATCCACAAAGAATCGTCCACCATCCCATAATCTCAAACGATAGTTCATATTCCTCAATTTAACCCCATAATCTCAAAAGAAGAGCGGGATACAACCCAGTAGAAAACCCATGAGAAGAAACTCTTTTCTGAGAAAAAAGGTATCATGAGAGTGAGAAGAGTGTACCTTGGCAAGGTTAACATAGAAGAAGAGGGATTTTTTGGTATTGGAGACTTGGATACGGTTCCTCTTCTGGGTGGTTTCATTCAAGTTCACCTTCTTCACTCCCTCCGTTATCCCTTCCATCCCTTTTGAGTTTTCTCCCCACCTTCAAACTAAAAATTGGACGAAAATTGTGAAAAGGAACCCTCAAGAGGAAAAGCAAATACCCTAAAACCCTAAAAACCCTTGCTTCCCCTCTCCCCCCTCTTTTTATTCTCTCTTCTTGCTGCGATAAAAATCTCTTGTCTGCGCTGAAGCTTTTTCGGAGGATGATAATAATAGAAGGTTCTACACCCAAAAATAATTAAACTATAAGGATTCGACTTTTGCTGCCATAGAGCGACGCCGTATTTTCCTCCTACGTTACGTAGAAGGGCTAATTACGCTTTTTAAGTTTTACCACCCTTGACTTTGAAAAATTATTTTTAAAAGAAAATCTCTTTTTTTTTTTACTTTTTGTAGGTGGACTCTAATCCCTATAAGATTATTTTCACCTTCTTCCAATAGTGTGGTGTTTTTTTATAAAAAAAGATTTGGATGGGTTCGACTCCAATCACTACCACGAATGAATGATTTCAGCAGTGTATTTGTTCACCTTCTTCCAATAGTGTAAACAAATACGATCTCATTTTTTCTTGAAACAATTGGACAGATTTCCCCTCCATGATGACATTACACATGGCTTGCCTCTTTCATAAAAATGTTTCAATTGTATCTCATTTTAACGTAATTTAGCTATTCTGAATCATGGGTGCATCCCAAGGGTTTTTTTTTTTTTTTTTTTGACGTTAGTTTACGCAAGATAAGATGCATTTTTGAGTTTAGTTCAACCATCACACCATTCTTGTAGCACGACTACAATTTATCACCAGAAACAGAAAATACAGCTTGTCAAAGCAAAAAAATTAATTAATTAATTAATTCTCTCAAGGAATTACAACATGAATGGTTCACATAGGTTCTCCACACATAAAAACCATCACAACACTGCACAAAAAAACAAGATAGATAAACTGCTGTCTGTCTGTAACACACCTAGGCCCCCATTGAGGACTGGTGCAAACACATTTGGTCCAGGCACAAAGTATACAAAATGGAATGACAATTGATAGGCAAAAAATACAGAAGGTGATGCCATTGTTCAGCACACTTCCTTGGGCCAGATTATGATCCTGATGCAACATTGTTTAGGCCCCCTGCCTCTTGTCTTTCTGATCCTTTCGTTCTATGGTATGTACATGAAGGCTGGCGTTAAGTAAGAAGCTTGATCTTAACTCTGACAGAATGATTTCTAGCAGTTGATGCCACATTGACCATTTGAAGCTGCTTTTGTGGAGCTAGATGTGAACGGATCAATTCGCACCCAGAGCAAGGAGAAGATGGATGCAAGGAGTATGGACCAGACAATGACAATGGTAGGGGTACGATTTTGCCGGCCCAGTAAACCTTTGAGGAATGGGTACAAGTGGACAATCACCCAGAGGGCGAAGAACAATTTCCCAAACAGTGGACCCCATGACTGGTAGCCACTGTTTATGGCATAAGAAACACCAGCCACTACACCTATCAAGTTCAGGACAAGGACAGTGGTGGGAGGAATGAGGAGGGATGTCCATTTGAACACATAGAGCTCGGCGAAGTCCCCATCATCATCAGATGCCTTTGAAGTGACAGTGAAATTGGTATCAATCCCAGCAAGTACTTTCAGGAGACCCTGGAAAACAGCGAATAGATGGGCTGATGTACCACCAATGACCCAGAACTGTTCATTCCTCCACCAGTCCTCGATGCTCACACCACTCCACCTCAGCTCCAGGATACCAGTAGCAAAAATGGAGATAAAGAGAAGAATGAACCACATGCTAGCATAGTTGCTTATCTGCAGGACAGTTGAAATCACAACAGTCATAATCTGCACTCAAGTGAAAAGCCCTAATCTAACATTCTAAAGCTACAAACAGAAACCAGGAGACAAAAATAAGCTACAGAATCTCGTTGACCAAGAAAGATTAATCCAACAGAACTGAGCATTATTTACCTCAGGAATGATAAATTTATTGGTGAGAAGACAAATAGCAGGAAGAATGCAATAAGCCAGCAAAGGAATCGAGGTTAGAGGATAAACAATGGTGTTGATATACGCCAGTCTCTCCAAGAGCTTCAGTCTTCCAGTGTAGCCATACCATATGGGACAATGCCTGCTAAGAAGAATTTCAATGGATCCTAAAGCCCACCGAAGGACCTGATTCAGACGATCGGAAAGATTGATGGGAGCAGAACCCTTGAATGCTGGGCGTGGAGGCATACAGTAGACAGAAATCCATCCACGTGCATGCATCTTAAAACCAGTCAAAATATCTTCTGTGACTGAACCATAGATCCATCCAATCTACTTGCAGAAAGAGAGATATATGCCTTAGAAATGCACAAAGTCATCTAAGAAGTAAAATCAGAATTCATATCCCATGAAATTTTGGAGTATTACCTCTTTACCCCATTCTGTTTTGTCCTCGTATCCACAGCTAATAACATGGATAGCTTCTTTCAAAAGAGTAGCTGGATTAGTAGTTGGAGGAATGCCTCCCATCTCCATAAAGGTGGCAGCAATAAAAACTGCAGATGAACCAAACCGCTTCTCCAAGCTCTTTTGAGACATAAGAAGTGATTTTTCATCATCATACCCTGTACAACAGATATGAATTCATTCAATCAAGCAAAACTTACTGCAAGCATACATCCCAATCAGGTTTACTTTCAACATCGGTCAAAAGTTCAAAGAAAGAGAGTAAGACTTTGAAGTATTGAACAATCTCCATTGTGACATTTCTGGTAAAGTAAACACTGAAACTACTTCACCAGCGTAACAACTTCACCAAAAATAGCAAAATTTAAATATTTTCCTCACTGAAACTACTTGCACCAGCTTAACAACTTGACGGAAAAAAGCAAGATTTAAATGCTCTTGTCAACTACTTGTTTAGAAACCTAATTAGATAACCTCAAAAGAGGAAAAGACATAAAACCCAATTGAACAGCAAAAGCTAGTTATAAAATCATTTGCTGATCCCTTCTGTCAATAGTCCAGGCAGATCGATTTCCCATACAGCGTAAACAAAACTTCACAAGGATTTTAACCATTCAAGCCATGAAAGAACCTACCTTCTACACCCTCTTCTATATCCTCCATGTTGAATATGGGAATAGTAGACTCGGTCCTTTTCACTGCTCTCTTCTTATCAATGTAGCTCTTCTTGCTACTCTTTCCTTTCTTTCTTGAACCAAAACAACTCTTCACAATAATATTTGGTTCTAAATCTTCCTCAGTCAAGACTGGATCATACCCATATAAAGCTTGCCTGTTGAAACAACAACCAGTTCCCACATAGACAGGACCTTGAATACCATCTAGCCCTTTCAAGTTAATCTGCACAAAAGATACAAGATTATATGACTTGAACAATAAGAATATGTCCGAGGAGCTCCAAATTATTTCTGTTGTTAATATTCGAGTAACACTTACATCAAAGAAGACAATATTGCGGTTAGCATATCGATCATGCAAGTCAATGCCATCAAAACGTTGTGGAAACTGAACATAGCAAACCTTCTTTCCAAGAACAGGATCCATGAGAAAGCACATTGCTTCCTTAAGAGCTTTGCTATTGTTAAAGTAGTGATCACAATCAACATTCAAAAGATATGCTCCATTTGTAAGGACAGCAGACACTCGAATCTGTAAAATAGCCAGAAATAGAAAATTAAAAAAAGAAATTCTTCACTCTTTATTTAGCAAGGGAAGAGGTGATGAAAAAGAATGAGGAACCAAAAATGGAATTACTTCACTTTCTTAGCTCAAAAAGTTGTCTCATTCTACATCGGTTATTCTAAAAAATTTTGGCTTCTACAGAAGCTGAAATCATTTCATTGCAAATTAAATTTCCTACAAGCTACATGCCAGAGTAAAATGTATACTTAGAAGCCAGAATAACGACTTCTGTATCATGTGAATACTTGTTGCCCACATACTTACCCCAGCAGCTCCTGCTAACTATTTTGTGTGACTACTGTGAACTCAAATTCAAGACTAATCAATAATCCCTATCTTGGTGCATGTCAAAATCGAATTCATTCCTTTGATTCTCAATTCTCTAGGAGTTTACAAGCAATAAGCTCCACATGCATTGTTGATGAAACTTCAGGGTCCAAATTTCATCCTGATCCCACTTTTGAAGTTTTCACCAATTTCGTCTTTTTGCTTTCAAAGCCCTTCACTGCACTCGTTAGGAGAAAAGGATTCCAACATGGTCATTTCACGAAGTCCCTTGTATGCCTTTTTTTTTTGTGGAAAAATGAAGATTCAATTCCTGACTAAATCAAAGAAAACATGGACAGTTTCAAGCTGGTTGGGTAAATTATTACAACCAATTTTCCTATTGTGGAAAAGGTGTTTTAGGGTATGAAAGGCTACAGAAACCAGACAGGTTATAGTTCTAACAACCAATTCGTCTTGAAAGTCACAACCACATGAACTTTTAGGCATCCCCTAACTACAAAATATTGATTAATACTAACTGACAGTCTCACTTCAGCATTAAGCAATTCATATCAACCACAAATAACTTACCAAAGCATTCATAGCTCCTGCTTTCTTGTGGTGTTGGAATCCAGGGCGTTTCTCACGAGAA
Source organism: Gardenia jasminoides (assembly GCA_013103745.1). Lineage (NCBI taxonomy): Eukaryota > Viridiplantae > Streptophyta > Magnoliopsida > Gentianales > Rubiaceae > Gardenia > Gardenia jasminoides. The sequence goes on from CM023103.1 coordinate 27,601,231, forward strand.
ACATAAACCAGCCGTGGAAGCTCATTCCCATCAGTATCCAGGCCTCCACTGTGCCCCAAAAACACCTATTTGGTCATTACAATTGGAGACAAAGAAGATAGATGCATTACTAAAGTGTACATATGCTGCATAATCTTTACCAGAATATATAATGTGATCATAATCTGAATACCATAGATACCTGGATCATTCCTGGATGATCTCTAGGGTTATTTCCAGGCCAAGGAGTTCCATCTTGCATTGTCCAACCTTCTTCAGGCATCTTTTGTGCCTTTGCTACAAGTGCATTTATGCGCACCTTAAATTCTTCATACTCTCTCTGCAAAATTATATGTTTGAGTCATACAATCATATCTAGTTCGGTTCTTTTTCCTATATATAGAACAATTTCATAGAGAGGGTAAGGTTCTTGAATAAACAAAGAATTCATTTCCTAAAGAGATTGTTGATGCCTTCCTGTGATTCAAACAACCTGTTACACTTAATGCAGCTAACTAACCTAGTCTTCACTTTCTACCTTTTGTGTACTTTTTCCTTTTGTTACCTTGAAGAACAAGTGTGCTTGTCAGGAAAAAATAATGATATAAACTCAGATATAAGACCCAAGTACAGGTATTTGTAAAGTGACACTAATGTTGGACGTATATGCACCATTCTAATCCACAGTTTCATCATCTAAACATTACCTTCATTGCTCGACGCTCTTTCACAAATGAAGGCTGAATCTTGTCCTTTAGGTAATCTATTTTCTGAGCAAAGTAAAATTCAGGAGCTCTAGGCTCAATGCTATGCTTCTTGCAGAAGGGTACCCACTTCCTTGCAAATTCAGCCGTCTCCGAGAGGGCTTCAAATGTTAACATTGCTGAACCATCATCTGAAACATAACACGATACCTTGTCGACAGGGTAATCAACAGCAAGAATTGATAAGACAGTATTGGCAGTGATTAGAGGAGGCTCTTTCATGGGATCCACAGTACTGACAAACACATCAACAGGGGCTAACTGTGAAGGCTCCCCTTCCCTGTCATATCTGAAAAGGAAGACTTTGAATGAGGTCCTCAGAATTGTAATATGTATAGTTAATAAATTTTGACTCAAAGGCATTTTAAGATTAAAGTTTCCACTAACCTCACAGCAAGCCTGTCAAGGAAGGTTTCCCTATTGACAGGATACCATTTTGGAAATTGATCCAAAAGCCAGGATAATGCAAACCAAACCTCACAGATGACTGACGTGAGCCACAAAGGATATGCATCCTTCACTGGGTGAGTACACCGATATTGCAAGAAAAAGCCCAAGATAATCAATCGAAGTATGATAACAACACGATACGGGGTGAGATGAGATGAAGGAATAGACACTACGCGGCTCATTGGTTGCCGAGCATCATCAGCCCTGTCATAAAGAGAAAGAATTAAAAGATGGAAAATAAATGTAAACTATACTTTTGCAAAAATCAATGCCTTTGGACATTGTCATTTTTCAGAAATATTCTAAAAAAAAGTGATATTACATGACCATCAATATGGTGCTTTCCAATAATGAGCATCTGAACATGGCATCTCTTACAATTCCCATCCAAGTTGTTTATAAGGAAAAAAAATAGAAATAGAACCTTCATAGACACACAGACAACCATGCAGACCATATTTCTTTTTCCTATCAAAACGAAGATAGCTACCCCCAGTAAATATCAAAGAAAACCGACTGCAAATTACTAATACCGAGCAACCTGTATTATTGTATTCTGAATAGTTTCCAATTGGACATGCAAATACAACACTATGAACCTGCCTTGAAAAGACTCTCCCTCCCTCCCTCCCTCCCTCCCTCCTATCACTCATTCACAGAAGCATAGAGTAGTTAGGATTTCAGAGGGCTCTCATAATCTACCCAACCCAGAAACTTCAGAGAGATGCTATCCCTTTAATCCCTAGATGTAATACACATTTGGGCTATGAAGCTTACATTTGTAATTCTTCTCCATTTGATCCTGTTCCTTCAATGTCTCCTCCCTTCCCTTCAGGGTATCTGTTGGCCATCTGCACCATATTCTTTTCCTGCTTAAGCTTCCAGCCTTCCACCCTCTCCTTCCAGTCAACACTACCAAGACCATAAGAATTTAAGTCCTTCGAAGGATCCACAATTCTTACAGGGACTGCAGAATATAGCATCATTGATCAGTTGTATCTCCTCGTAGAGAAACGGGTTTTTATCCTACATTGGCCCAAGAACAAGAAAACAATGTAGCTGACCTGGCTGCCTTGGATCTAGATAGGGAAGGGCCTTATCTCCAGGGCCTAAAGGGCCTGATGTACTTCTTACTGAACGGGTTTCTGGTGTTGCAAGGGGGATTTCACCAGATACCTAAAACATAGACACACAACTCATTCATTCAAAATTTGAAGAAAGAAGCTTGAAACACCACAAGTATCCAAATCAAACCAATTACAAATATAATCTCAGAATTTGACTTCTTCTTTTTTTTTTTTGGGCCAAGAAGTGGGTAATTATCCACACCCATTCTGATTTATGTACTTACTGGCTGCCCATTTGTGAGAAGGGGGATAGATCGATCATGCCTAGAGGAAGAAGACAACTCAGCATCTTCTCCCTGCCATTGGCGTCTAGCCTTGCTAGTCCCTTGGGCATAATTGAACTCATTATCCAAGTCATCAACATCATCTTCATCATCATCACCGTCAACCCGGGGACTCCCTAACACATGCACAAGGATTGTTCAGTCAGAGCAGAAATCAAAGGCAAAAAATTTTAAACAACATCTCAAGAGCAGGCCAAAACCTACATAATGCACACATAAAGATGAAACTGAATCTTAAACAACTTTGTCATACAAAACAACCTTTGTGTCGCTTGTATCTTGTCTTGCATTGGGGGCAGGACTGGTTTCCATCTTTTCTTTCATACTCATAACAAGGACGGCAAACTGGAAATGCACATTCATTACAGGCAACAAAAATGTCACCATCAGCCGTGAGTCCAACACCATCTCCACAAATCTGACATATCTGACCATTCAAATTCTTCAGGGGCTTTGGCTGCATTGTGCACAAGGGATTCACCAATTTCAGAGAATTAAAGTGAATATCATAAACCTCCAGGTACTTGGATCAATGCACTTAATCATATTAACAGTTAGACTATAAAAATATCTGATTTGTTCATTACATATTTGGAACAAATACTACTGTTATGAAAATTCGAATGCATGCTATCCAGATATCTCTGGACTGCCATGTAAAGCAAAAAGGGATCTTGGAGGAAACATGAAAACCCAAAGATATAAACTAAAGACAAAGCTAGTATAATCAACCTTAAAAACTCAAACCCGAGCAGAAGAAATGAAATTAGCAGATACTAGAACCTATAAAAATCCCTCATCTCAAATGCGGTTAATATAAAAGTTCAGAACGAACTCAAGAAGAGCGGAGAGCTAGAATTGGAGAAGCCAGAAAAGCTTCAGTCTTGTAGAATGTAGAACTAGATCCACGTGCAATAAAAATTGTTCGCCTGCTAATTGCCAAATTCGACTGTTAAAATCCAAGTTCTCATGAAATGGATATCAGTCCAAGAAAGTCAATTAGAAACAAGACAAAATCTCTAAATCCAACAATCAAACAAGCAACTCCTAACTCTGACCACAAGCAAAACCAGAACCACTGAAAGATTGCACACTTTGGAAGCAACCCCCAACCTCAATAAGGTCCCAAAACACAAAAATAGATAGAAGTACGACTATTAAAGCATTTAAAACAGCAAATCGAGGATACAAACACAGAATCCGCAAAAGCTCAATTGAAGATTTTATGAAAAATCCAAGATCTCACACTGCTCTGGACAAAATATGGATCACAATGACAGCTTAACCAAGCCAAAAAGCGTCTAAAAAACTGATCTTTAAAGTTAAAAACTAAAAGTAACAGCTCATTATCTCCTAATCTCAATGAAAAAGGTGCCAAACTTCAGCTCCGACTTCACTCCAATACGATCACTACTCAGATCCAAGTATCGTACTCCAATCCCGAATCAACCCAAAACAGAAAAAAGAAAGGGGGAAGAAAACAAAATTCTCAAACAGAAAATGCAGATATTAGAAATAAAAAAAGGAAAAAAACAAGTTATTATACCCCACTATCAGTAGAATCATGTCGAATGCGAACCAATTCATTCCTCTTGTGTGATCCAGCAACCATTCCTCCTTTTGCTTCCATCTTTGTACAATACTAGTATTAGAGAACCAATTGCTTATCAAAAATCTTGAAAATTTTTAAGGGAAACTAAAATATGGGTTTCGGAGAGGATTATGAATAGGATGGAAACGTGAAGAAGCAGTGGAGGAGGAGACGGGGCATTCTCTCTGATTCTTCGCCCAAAAATCAAGCGGCCATCTCTTTCTTTCTCACTCTTCAGCAGTGGTAGTTCTCTACTTTTCCTTCACATCATTTATGTCTTTGTCTTGTTTTATATTTTAATGTCTTCTTGCCTGAATTATATTATTTTATGTTTTTCTAATTTTAACAACGTAAGCATTTTTCACTGGTTGAACCGGTAGCCGATTGTCAGTTTCTGCTTGAGTTTTAGCTAGAAGAGAGGAGCTGGAGAGCCTTGACTAGGCTGACTTGTCGGCTCATTAGCTTTTGGCCCTCGCCTTTTTTTTTTTTTTTTTCAAAATCCTTGTGTTATGTTTATTTAATTATTTACCTAATTTGTAATCTTTCACAGAAAGTAATTATTTACCTAATTTAATAGGTTCATGTTTGACAAAGTTGCATCGGTTGTTGTCATGGTAACATATAATGTTTTGGGAAAAATTTAAAGATATGCATAATTTTGTATAGAAAATTCTAATTACTTTAAAACCACATAGTTATGAATTCCTTAAAAAATTGATGAATGGTATTTAATTGTCTCATTAATAAATACTTAAATGATCAACAATTTTTTCAAATTGTATTTGGACAAAATTGAGAAAGAACCATTCATTTACAATATGTCACATGTAAGTTCCATTTTTATTTAATTTTTAGATTATTCCAAATATTTTAGATAATACAATTTTAACCTCAATTAATAATACTATTATATTGATTATACCACCATCAAAATTACAAGTAAGATCAGTATGTCTTGGGAAAAAAAAGCGCTATTTAACTACATTTCTCATTTTAAAGGAAAGTAATGTCAAACATTATTTTAATTACATTACAAATATATCACATCACTAAGAAAAAAATGCTACATTAATTTTTTAAAATAATCTCCCCCCCCAATCCAAACACACTCATTTTGCACCGTCATCTCACTAACTTTAAAATGAAATATTTAAAAATTAATCCTCATATTCATTTGAATTTGGAAAATGCATTCGGAAATAATCTTTTCATGGTACATTTTATATTAACTATAAGAAGAGCAATAAAACAAATGAAAGTATAACATTAAGCCTAAGCGTACATTTGATTACTCTGAGAAATTCTTACGTTCCACAAATAGAGGAAAAGAAAACCTTCGTGCACAGAAAAAAAAAAAAAAGTAAGAAACACCTATTTCCTACTCCAAATCCAATCCATAAATAATTTCACCCTTAATACTAAGCCAAGCTCTAGAGACTAGACTGTAGCCGCATCCAAAGTCATCATGGCTGGGTTGGTGTCCTTTTCACCCAACCGAACTATATGATTAAAAAAAGTGTACACAAATGGCTAAGGAGTAAAGGCTAAGGTTTGTTGATTATCCATATATATTTTGAGGCACCTTTGACTTTTTTGGGCTGGTGTTATCCAATCAGTTTTCCCGCGTAGCCATCTCTCTGTACGGAGCGGTTGTGGGTAGTAAGTAGCTGGTTTTAGCTAACTCGCACAGTTGTAACACATGTTCAAGCTGGGAACAGGCTGGACATGATTGGTTACCGGCTGTTGCCAGTAGACCTTGCCCGACAATCCCAGTGGGTGTCGGTGGCCTCCATTTTTACGCCACTGCCACCTTTTTCTTGCGTCGGTTGTGCTTATTACTGCCATTCGGGTTTTCTATGTATCTCCTTTTTCTTTTTTAGCTTTAGAAGAATATAAAATATTTTGGATTCAATATATTGATTTTTGCCCCCCACCCCCCAAAAAAAAAAATTAAAAAAAAGGAAGGCAAAAAGAAGTTAATATTCCCATTTTAACTTGGCTGGCAGTCTAGGCATTCTATCGTTTTTGTAATGATTTTTATAAATAAATATTTGTCTCTACCGATCCCTTTTCTTGGTATTTGTTCAATTTCCCTAATTCCTATCTAAATTGACTTTTTCCATAATTTGAATGACATAGAGGCAAAGGAATGAAGGATAGTATTTAAATCGAACAAAAAGAAGATTATTCAATTCCAAAAAGGAATGCATTAATATATATATATATATATTTTTTAAAAGGCCGAAGCATTCAAAATTGACCTCAACCTGGTAAAACTTCATTGCCATGCTATATGGCTCTGAAAGGCCTTTGCATTCTTGCAACCTCTAGAATTCCATCCAACATGATGGTTAAAATGTTGTCAACCAAGAAGGGGAAAGGAAGTGTTAAATAATTTATTTTTTGCCTTACTTCTTCTTTAGTTGATGGAAACAGTAATAGACTAACAATCGAGATATCCTGGTGTATTTGGATAGTAGATTATTTGGGATTATTTGGTGAAAAAAATACTACTGTATCACTTTTTTGATATGATGTATGTGAAATAAAAAGATGGTTGGAAAATGTGTTAATGATGTAAGTAAATAAAAATTTGGCAACTAAAGAATAGGTAGCTCGCAAGACCATATTGACATTCAAAAGGGCTGAACATCATGAATCCAACTCGTTTAGTTATTTGATGTATATGAGGTAAAAATGTGATTAGAAAATATGTTTATGAAAAATGTAAAAATCATTTGGAGAAAAATAACAATCCAAACAATTGTGAAATCGGTTGCATCTGGATTGTATATACTCCTATCAAAGTACCTAAGCTCAGGTGTTTGGCAAAAGCATAGCATGTATGAAATTAACTTTTCATTGCTATACTTGCCCAGGATTTTGTAGCCTTCAAGGAAATTTTAGAGCAGGGAGATTAAATTATACTCTATGTTAAGTCAGTCAAGATAGACGAATTATCATATGATTTTCATGATCAGCTCTTGCAATTGCTTATACTTTCTCTTCTTAAATAAAAGGACAGATCAGTATCAGAACACTTTTGTGGATTAAAACGTTAATGTTATATTACTTGATGTCTGCTTTTTTTTTTTTTTTTGGATTACTCAGGGGATTTTTCTTTGGGAAAAACTTTAGAGTTTTCCAGAATTTGTTGAAGGGTTTTTGTACATATAGTAATAGTTAATTAGTTGAATTGTTGTGAACTAGTATAAAACTAGTCATTAATCAGACCACTGTCAACAAATGAATAAGTCTGTTATATATAACCAAACAATATTGCAACAAAGTATAAAATATAATCAAATTAAAGAATAACATACCTGCTTAATTTTAGAGATTTATTTTCATATTTATATCTATCATTTAATAATATCATATCATAACATACAAATTTGCATATGGAACAAATGATTACCTAACCGACACGTTAATGATATAGGAAGCATTAGTTAAGAATTTCGCAATCAACCAATGATGGCAGTAGCAGGTAGAGAGTGAGGCAGCAGCCACCGTTGAAGATTTCAATGATAACTGCCCCGAAATTGAAATGCTATCGACCCACCCTAATACTAAATACTTATTAGACAGCAAATATTATATGGTCGATGGATTGGTGAGGCTATCACATCCTCCAAATCTTTAATAAGTTCAGAACGATTCTAGTGATATAGACTCATGCATCATTCTTCCTATTTTTTGCCCATTAACCTTTGACTTAACAATTCATTATACCTCTCTATGGTGCTCATGCATGAAATTTGATTAAAATTAAATAGCATTTCTTTGTCCTAAGGAGAGAGAATAAGATTTCAAGATGGTATGCATGATTTTTCTTTTCTTTCAAAATTAATGTCATACAGCAGCCAGTTGTTTTTCTTTGTTTTTTTTTTAATTACAATCAATAACAATTTACTTTTCTCTTAGACTATAGGGGAGGGAGAATTGGATTTGTAAAGGGTTTGGGGCTGAACGACGGGGAGGAGTAGCCGAATTGGGTTTATAACAAGTACACTACTCCACCTTCTGAATTTTTTGAGAGAAGGAAGCCGCTACTTCCTTTAATGCATTAGGGGGATTTGATCCCCCGACTTTGAGGTCTAAGAGACTTTTGACTATTGAATCAAAGCCCAATGATTTTAAACAGCAGCCCGTTGTTGCTTTCACCCTTCATGGCCCTACATCTGCTGTACCAGTCCCAGATTCTGATGCCTCAATTCTCTCTTGTACTATCAAGGTTAATCATGGCAAAAGCAACTGTGATAATTTTCTCTCTCAGTGGTAAAAACTATAAAGCATTGAAGTCCTAGGAGGGTTTATACATTCATTATACATTCCTTCAGTCAGCAAATATATCATTCTCACTCTTGAAGGAAACAAATTTCATCCTTCCAAAAATTAAACTAAGATGTCTTAAAATAACAGGCACTTCGTCCCCAATACATTTCATTAGCTTCAACTACCATATCCAATCCTTGGAGGCTATTTACTTAAAGTTCTTTTTTTTCCCCACTTGCTATAAACAAAACAAAACACTTGCTCTGTTTTTTCCCCCCTGAAAAAATATAAACGTGACAAATTATGACACCGTTTAATAGCTAATAAAGAAGATAAGAGCCTTTAGTTCAACAAGAGTGTCACAAAAATATAACATGAAAATTCACATAACAGAAATTGGCTAGACAACACCATTTGATATGTGAGAAAGAGTGATCAATTCTAATGGGACGTAGTATGCTGCATCAAGTTTGATTGGAGGGTAGGGGTCGGGCCAGATTACACTTAAAATTATTTTTATTAGTGCATTAAATATTGGCCAGATTACATTATTTAAATTACAAGCAGTAGTACATGTCTTGAGGATATTGACAGCACACAACAGAAGACCTCCATAGCAACCATTTAACTTTAAATAATTGACTCGACTTCATCTCCGTGGATACCATGGAAAAATGGTATCAACAGAACCAACCTCAGCTTTCCACTGTACTAGTGCTAGGTTGTCTCATGCCATGCACCATTGCAATCAACAACCAAGGCCAAGTACCTTCATAGCTCAGCTACTACAACATACACTCCAACTAAAGGTTAACAATAATAAGAAAATAAATTAAATTCTCTAACCCACAGCTACTCTTGTTCTACTACTCTTTTTAGTGTAATATTAATAATTAGAGGTGAAAGAAGCCAGCTTTCATTTCTCTTTTCTTTTTACTTTCTCCCATCCTGTGGACCTGCTGTCGTATTCTTCAATATCTGCAAATTGAAGACAGTCCAACTTTTAGCTTGCTTTAGAACAAGTAATGACAATACACATAGCATTGCACATTGACAAGCATTGGGCACACAAAGTAATAGGTTCCCGAATGTCAATGTTGACACAGAGCTTAATGATACAAACGCTCAAATAGCACAGCAAGACAAAAATTTTGTTGAAGATGCAAATGAGAAGTAAAAGCAGTATGGATATAATTGGGTCACCAATTCAGTATTTTTGTCTTTGCCCTATTTTGCACAGTCGGAGCCTTTCTAAGTTACTCGAGTAATCTCTTTACTGTAAATCTTATACTGTAACTTTGCTCAATGTATGGTGCACCCTTCGATGAATGAAAGAGGAGAAGAATCTCATATCTAGTTGTATTAGGCTGCAAATATGGTTTTGATTCTTACTTTAGGTTCAGACTTACAAGTTGTCCTGTATCTTTTTCAGGGCCAGTTTTAGCCATTCAGCCCAAATAAATGAACAGCTAAATATGTTTCAAACTATTCACCAGAACAAACATAGTTTAAGCCAATGTCAAAGAGCAATTCACCTTGGTATTTTATCCTGTAAAATGCATGTTGTAGAAGAAGTTCAACAAACTATCCAGCAACATACTGATAAAGAAGTGCAACAAACTAATGACTCAGACAACAGCTGCTTTTATCCAGCCAACATGTTATAACTTCAGAAAGCAAGATGCTGATGCTTATTCTAGTAGAACTCAATGCACATCATGTACCTGTATACTGGACCAACCAACCAAACCAAACCCCACCCCAAATTATTAAAAAAAAAAAAAAAAACCCACAACCAAAAGGGAAAAATATAGGTTTGGTAAATATAGGTATGGTCAGACATCAACCGACTAAATTAACCAGTCAGCATTGCCAAAGCAACTTGTCTAGGTACCCTCAAATTTATCCTCCAAAGGCCCTCCTAGTTTCTGAGGCCGACTGTTCATGAGTTCATTCAAAGTTTACAATATGCAAAATATTCAAAGGAGAATAGACATTGCATGCAGGACCGCATTTCACTCTAAACTCATCTACGGCCCAAATTGCACGGTCCAATACTATTTTCCGTACAGCAACAAACATCAGTCTATAAATTTTGATAGCTGAGGCCATAGAAGTATGCATGAATCCGGATAGGCATGATAGTGACGGGCATAAATAATTGAGTACCAAATTGTCTAACGCACCCAAAATGGAAGTCAGACTCAAAAAATGAAGATTATACATGCGTGTGGAACTTAAACAGAAAATGAATGCTAAGTATCAGAAGAGTGTGAAACTGTCAAAATTGGACGAAATGCAGAACAATAATATATGAAGTCAAGAAACAAAAATGAAGATAAAGAGGGTAGTAAATTGACATACATGTCTGAGCATTTGGTTCTCATTTTGCAACGTGGAAAGCCGCTCTTCAAGCTCTGCATTCTTTGTTTCCAATTCTTTAACCCTGGCCTCCAAGTCAATCAAGTATGCCTTCTTCCTTTCCCTCGCTTGCTGTGCTGATACTCTATTCCTCAACAACCTAAATTTCAAGATTCCAAATCACCGAAATGCCACTAACCAAAACCGCATGCAGGTTTGCAACTCCGACTCAGTCAGCACTCAAATGACTCCCAACTCCACAGCCCCATGGCCTTAACCCCCAGTCCCCCACTTCCCCCAATCCCCGTGCATTTGAGCATTGCCAGCTGGCCCCACACCAGCCTATATTCCATCTTAAAAATGGGGCCCAACAGATGAAGTGACAGAACTTGATTGGGAACTAATAATCTAGTCCTAATGGCCACTCACGACTTGTGATTATAAGATGACTTACCTCTTTAACCTCTTGTTTTCTTTATCAGCTGGGCTTCTACCTCTCTTCCTTGAACCAGCCGCAGATGGCTGAACTGGTCCGGCGACTGAACCGCCGTCCCGCCCGGAAGCTGAAGCACCGGCGGCTTCCCCTCCAATCTCAGGAACTCTTCGAATCTCATCATCACTCTCCATGCCTAAATGGAACAAGATAGAATAATAAGTAAAATGTTTGGAAAGGGGGTATTAAAAAAAGAAAATTTCTCAATTTTCCCGAGAAACTGGGAAAGCCCGGATGGAGAAAATCTCACATTCTCCAAGACCCACTTGAGAAATCATCAAACTCACCGAAAACCCCACGTTATCCAGAAATTCATGCTCAAACATTAAGAAAAGATTAAATTTTTAGTACAACATTACCCACAATTCTCTCTCTCCCTCCCCTCACCCATTTCCCCCCAAAAAATGCAAAGTCTTTTCCCCCTACTCAATTAATGGGAGCTCAAACTTAACTAAATGAAAAAAGAAAACAAAAACTCCTTCAAGAAAAGATTAAATTTTTGGTACAGCATTACCCACAATTCTCCCTCCCCCCCCAAAAAAAAATGCAGTATTTTTCCCACACTCAATTAATGGGAACTCAAACTTAACTAAATCAAAAAAGAAAACAAAAACTCCTGAAAAAATTTGCGTGACTAAATTTGTAAAAGTGCTCTCTTGAAAAAATAAAACCAAGAAATGGCAGAGCAAAAATACTGGGCCGGAGGGGGGAGGGATTAAAAACCTTCTTTGACTTCAAGGTGAAGAGCAGAGCTGGAAGATCTTTCACTGCTAGAGGGCCTGGAGCTGGCCGCTAGAGAACTTGTAGCTTGCTCCTGCATTTCCCCCACTTGACAAAGAAAAAAAAGAGAAAGGACTAGAAACTGCAGGGAGTTGAAAAGAAGATAAAAACAGGAGAAAAAGGTTGTCAAGGGGCTGAAAGATAATAGGGGGATATTTGTTTGTCAGAGAGAGAGGAGAAAAAGAGCGGGATGTTGTTAATGCTTTTGAGTGGGGTGATCAGGAGAGAGAGAGATGGAGGAGGACGGGCAGAGAGAGGTGGTAAGGTTTGGCCGTTGGATGAGCTGGAATCTGATGGCTTCGAAGTGGTGAGCGTGGAAGCTTTTGGAGCCATATAGCGTGGAACTAATCAAAGGCTAGTAGGAGAGGAGCGTGGAGGAATGGGAATAGTTAGATTGGGTTTGGACGGATGGCTGGATGTGTGTGGTTTGCGAGAGGTACATTGAATTGGGACCAAAAGCATGGGCATATGCACCCTGCCCTGAGGAGTTATATTTTGATAGAGAAAAAGTGTCAGGGGCTTCTTCTTCTGGTCTTTGATGAAATGAAAATATCATCGTATGCTCACCTACTTCTGTGTTAAACCCTTCTTTTTTGGCTAGCTTGTAGTGGAAAACGAAAAGGACACTCAAGCTTTGTAGTGGAAAATAAAAAGGAAAATTCGATACTAAGTCACGGTACAACTAAACGACAGAAATAAATTGAACTATAATTCACCTGCTCCATTTTAGAATTTTTATATTTGCGTCTATCGTTCTCCTACAAAAAGCATATGTAAATCAAGCATCTGTACATCTGTAAAAAGTATCTGTAAATCACCGCGACAAAATGTATAGATATAAATATATGTATCTCTAAAATCAAGAACGTAGGTTATCATTCGATTGTTTTTGTAGGTTATCCAGTTGTTTGCGTCATTTAGGGTACGTTTGATAAAACTGAAATTTGAATTCATTAAGTGATTGAATTGTTAAGTATTAGATCTAATACATTTAAATATATATCACATTCGGTGATAAGTAAAAAATTTATCACTTATTTGTGGGAGGAAGTTTTGCCTCAAAGATTCAGTGCCATCTAATTAATTCAGATGTTTTATTTTTGGTTATCAAACGCATCTAAATGGTCAAGATCTGAACCCATTAAATTTAAATGCTGAATTGAGTTATCAAACAAAACATTAGTCGTAATGTAATGTCGCTTCTGTTGTTTAGTTGTAATATCACTTAGTATAGGATTTTCCTTAGCCAATACGTGACATTTGCTTCTTAATAATTGGCACAGCTTTTGTTTGTCTCGTGTCTTGCACAATGTTGTAAACCCTAGTGGCCTCTTAAACAATTTAGTCAAATCACACTACTAGGATTTTGCAATCGGGTTATGCTATAACAAAACAACTAAAAATCATAACATGCCTATGTTGTATGTCATAGGCATAGCAATGGGAGCAGTTCAAATCTAAGAAATGGATCATCTCTTTGTTTGGTTTTTTGATATTGCAGAGAGTTATGTGTTGCACAGCATAATATCATTTTCCTTGCCAACCTAGCAGTAGAAAGTATTACCAACTTGCAATCGGTCGGGCATTCCAAGACGTGAGAGGCTATGCAGCAATATAATGCGCCTTTAGCCAACTTATCAAAGGCGTAACCTACAGTTCCGGCAGGCTTAACGCTTTTGTACTGTCAAAATGGCCCCAGATGAGTGCTTGAAGAAATGAAAGCGGAGGACTGCTAGTGCTCAGAAATCAGAGAACCATGAGGTTGTCTTTACGTTTTAGGAATGAATGATCTACTTATTTTACGGCCAAATCTTTGCAGGTCGTTAAATTTCTTGATGGATAAGTATCTAGGAAGCCGAACAAGTTCCTTTCCAAAACAAAGAATTTACATAGCGATGGAACTCGAATTTCTATTCTTGCTGAATCAGTAGAAATTAACTGATTGCTATGATCATAGGATTAGTCCAGCCAGGGAAGATACGAGTCTAGGTAGTAAAAGCTGCATACTACGTTTGCTAGAATTGCTCACATATACAAGTAAATTAATCAGCATCGTAAAGAAGCTCAAGTACGTTGCATGAACATGAAGAGAGACAGGTACTGGCTGCATCAGAGAACATAAAAAGATGCAGGAAACGAAGTTGGAATGGAGGTTTCAGCCCCGCCTTTCAGGCTGAGTTTCAGAAAGCTTGGACTTAGGTTTGCCAAGAACTCCCTTAAACTTCTGCCCAACTGATTTAGGTATCAGCATCTTCGTCACAGCAGATACGGAGCGGCTGCGAATGTAAACTGGATCAGCATCTACTGAGCCTGGCGAGGAAGCCATTATGAAATGACCTCCAACGCTGTGGCTATGCCTTAGCCCGTTATGATCCCTCTTCCCTTGTTCGTCCATTTCTGCTATGAGCTTTCTGTCGTCCCAGACAGCACCCGAAGACCCTTCTCTCCTGAATGATATTGTAGACCTCTGCAGGGCAGCCATGGTTCCAATGCTGATGATGTTCTTTGCGAGGTTAATTGCTTGTCTCAGTCGACTGAACCAATATATAGAGCGAATGGCAAGGAAAGAGTAGCAAGTCAATAGACTCAATACTACACGAAAAAGACAAGCGCTATTGAAGCGGTCAGACAAGGAATTCTGATCCATTCTTGTTTACTCCTACAGTATTTTCCACGTCTTTGAGGTCCTACCCATGACCAGACTACACATTTACTACGCACGACAAAATTGTTTGAATTATTATTTCTGGGAAATTTTCAGCAAATACTAAAATGTTTTCCTCAAATTTACATAGTGTATTTCCAAGAAGTCGTTTACTTCCACCTCCGGAAATCCTACTTCCCGTGGATTTGACGTCTTTTATGAAGATATTTTCACACGTTTCAGTTGAAGTTTATCTTAATATCACTTAAATAATTTACTTCTATTTGTATCCTTTTGTTGTCCTTATTATATAAATATTAGAGCAACAGTTAAGACCTAAATAAACCTCATGGGCAAAAGGATAAATTGATGAGATTTAAATTCAATAAATAGAAGTTGCAACAGATAAGTAGTTTTATAAATGTGCAATGACTAACACTCCAATTCTAAGATTATAAAAATAGCAAGACAATAGATTAAGAAATACGAATTTAGCAAATCACAACAAGTTCTGACACTAGAAGACACTCTTATAATTCATAAACGTCATTTAATATAAAGAATCGATATTATGGTTATGATGGGAAGGTGACAATCAAGATTTCAAAGAGCCAAAGGAATCCAGATAAACTGTATTTGCTTCTAATGTCTGTTTAATATGCTTCTATCGTGTTAAGTAATAATAGTGTGACAAGTTTCGGAACTTTTATTGTCACAAAAAAGAAAATTCATTATAAATGGCGATTTTGTTAATTGTTATTTTGATTTCTTCACTTTCCAAATTCATTTTTTTGTGCACATTTTAATTAATTAATAATTAGTAGTTCTCAGTAAGGTAATATTTTGTTAGTTTACCATCCATGTCTTGTTAATCTAGCTGGGGAGATGAGAGATATTTTCAAAACTATGGACGTTTTTAGTGATATCAAAGCAAAACTCAGAGGAGGCTTGGGAAATTATCCCCCATCTTTTATTTGGGTTCAAGTAGACCAAGACCGAGCTTTTCCATTTGAATATTTCTTCCTGGTCGACGTCAATTCTCCTTTGAGCACAACTCACACGGCACAACTCATTGAAGACATGTTCTTGTTTGGGCAGCAGACTTCAGTAGGCCAAGACTGAACCTATTCTTTTGAACTTTTCTTCTTGACGGATGTCATTTCCCCTCGATCATAAATTCCCCAGTTATATGCTGCACGAACGCATTAATATATAAAATCACCAGTACTTAGCAAGAAGAAAACATCCCAAATGACTGCACTTTCATCTATTCATATGCTCCTCCATGTGGTTAAAACAAGGTCGTAAATTCTTTTAAAAAGAAAGAAAGAAAAACTTCTTCTCCCAAGTTTGACTAGCTCTATAGCAGCAACATACTACATGCCACCTAACAACCGAGTAAACTGAGGACCATGCAGATTTTTCTCACAAAAAAGAGTGAGCTACCATGAGAATTACGCCTTTCATACCACGTTTGGAGCTTTCCAACAGGTGTATACATGGAAAAGTGAAACAAGCATCCGTTATGTGAAAGTAGAAGCAGAACGTTCGTAAGGAAGGCGACGTTCAGGAACCCCATCTTCAGCTCGTTTGTCCTCGAACCATTTCACTACCCTCTTCTTAGGCAGGTTTGTCAGATGCACAATGTTGCTGATCATGGTATTCTAAACATGTTTTAGAATGGTTAGATTCCAGATTATGATAAGATAGCATCACAAGAAAGTGTTTTCTGAAGAATTTTCATGTAAATTGCATAAATATTGGAGGAATTGTATCTGAAGCCATAAAACTTAGATAGGATTATTATTACTAGTTAGCAGTTCACAAGGAACTACAAGGACAAAGTGAAGGTGTCAAAAAAGCAGGCAGGTAACACCTTAAATCAACAAGTGAAAAGCCAAGCAAAAAATCTACCAATGGACAGAGTGAAGGTGTCAAAAAAGCAGGCAGGTAACACCTTAAATCAACAAGCGAAAAGCCAAGCAAAAAACCTACCATTTTTTTTTTCTTTTCTGGGTGGAACCAATCTACAATAATGTGACAGCAGTAATAAATCAAATTTTTTAATCAGAACACACCCCATATATTATTTGAAATGTCAAATTATTTTTCAGAATTACCTAATTACAAGATATAAACTGCACTTACCAGATAATGTGGGCATGCAGGAAAATTCAACAAAATCCAGATTTCACAAAGAAACAGAGATTGTGTCATGGTGGAGTCAAGACACTCTACTAGTTTACTCCTAGAACGTCACAAAGTATTAGGTGACTTGTTGAACCTACACCGCAAGTTTCTCTTCTTGAGCTTGCTATTAGCTACTTACAGGCATTATTTCAAGATTGTTAAATACAAAATGATACTCCTTTATCATTCTCTCGTCTTTTGCTTTTCATAAATTTCAGCACCCAAATAGCTGCATTGAAGTTTTAGAATCCTAAGGTGGCAATATCACGCCTAATGCAAGTCAAATTCTATGAATTATAAACCATCAAACCTGACCTTCCATATGTACCATTTTATTCTCAACATACCCAGATTATCCCCTGTGGTCTAATATCTTCCAGAAACCAGAAGCAATGAACCTTTATACTCTATCTTAAAATTTCAGCATCATATCAGCACATAGAAATTGCATATTTAACCACTGCTATAAATCCCATCAACCATCAAGTTTTTCATTTTTCTTAGCCAGAATTGCATCTATTACACAAATAAGCCAATTCCAACAATTTTACGTCCCCAAAGTTTAGGATTTTCTTTGGACTTTGAAAAGGCCTTAACTTGACAATTCTAAAGCCTGAATGTTTTATTCATCATATTTGCTAGTTTACCTGACCAACATTTCCTTCTTCAGATTATTTCTGCCAAAAAATATTCCCACATTTTCACAAAAAGAAGTCTGATTCTAATGCGAAAGCATGCAGTGGACTTAATTTATTAGATATCATATAAGCACTTATCCTAGTATTCTCACAGTGGGGCGCTTTGTTCGGTTATACACACGTTCAAGAGTATCAAGCTGAGCTTTTTTAATTCTCTTTTTAGCAGACCAATTGCTTTGCATCAAATGAACTGGCACTTTCATCTCAGACTCAGCCTTCGAGGTTACTGGTGTCATCTCCAAAGGACTTGCTTCCGCTAGCTTGTCAACAGGCTCTACTACTGTTGAAACAGGTTTATCAGGAAAAGCAGCACTCAACATGAGAAGATCTGGAGGAGGATCACGAAGCAGTTCAAGGACAACAGCTCTATCAAGACATAAATCAGCTGCGAGATTTTTAATCTGCCAGCAAAGAATAGACAAGTATTAGACTTTAGAAATGGGCCAGACATGATGACTGACTGCTCCATTCCACTTTATTATTGTCTTCCATGGACATCTTACACTCGCACCATTATGTTACTTTGCTTCAAGATCAAAATAATCATGCTTTCTTTTGAAAAGGAAAGAAAAAGTCCATGGCATTACCTTTAAACATGATAAAAATTATTTTTGCTATACCAGAAGTGGTTGGCAGAAATGGCAGAGGATTCTAACAGATCAAGATCCAGATAGAAGTCAACGGGTTGAAAAATGGTGAACTACAACATAAATTCATGGATTTTAACTTAACCCAACCAAAAATTGCTCAATTAGCGGTTAAAAGCTGCAATTGCAAACATTCTGCTGTACAACTTACACTGGTCTTACGCCGACCGTTTTTTAAAGCATAAGCTAGTCTCTTAAGCTGCCAGTTTTTTAATTTCACTGGCATTTCTTCATCGTTATCATCATCTTCAAGATCCTGGACATGATGGTTAGCAGTATTATCATCCTCATTTTCTTCTTCTTTCTCGTCTTCTTCACATTCATCCTCTTTCTTCCCATCTCCAGCCAAGTCCAGAGCCCCAAAAAGTTCATCATCCTTCAGTGCCTCTTCTAATTCACGTTCAAGCTTTGCAAGGTCCTCTTCACTTATATCATCATCATCATCACCATTTTCTGAAGATAGATCATCATTTTTCAAGTCTTCTTCCAGCTGGCGAAAGAGGGCCTCAAAGGCATCATCATCTGCATCTTCTTGAGTACCTTTACCATGAAAATTTTGCTCCTGGAAACAAATAGCAGAAGAAAATTTGTAACTTTTTCCATTCATCACTCCTAAATGTTGATTATGATTTGTACAGCTAAATTAATTTAGGGAATGAATAATACTTTTGAAAATGCTCACAAGGAATGGAAAAGCAATTGTCAGGTGATGAAGCTAGTATCCTCACATGTACAGTTAACAATTCGGAAGAGCAAAGCCTTCCAAAGAAATAAACTTGCCATGTTCACGCATTCATATCAGCATCACAGATGAAAGATGAACTAAGTTACTTGATACACTAATCTAAGTAAAAGCCCGTTCAAATTGGTTATCAACTAAATAAACCAAATCCCTAATCTTGGTTCTTTAAGCTTAGCCCACTAAACAAAATACTTGAAATTACATACAAATAAAGCAAACCTCAACAAGCTTGGCCTATTATTAAAGCTCGTTTTTCTGGGCTCACATAATAACGAAGGCAAGCTTAAACAAAGATCTATGCTCATCAAACACATCAAATCAAACATGGACACCATGCCTTTTGGAGAAGCCAGGCTCCTTGACATCCCTAATCAGCATTCCACAATACCATATCAGTTTAAGCATCTAGATTGCTGAAGTTGGCTTCCTTCTGCTTCCACGCTCGTCGATAAATATTCAGGGTAAGGTTGTTATCAAAAAGTCTCTATGCCATTAACAATTCTTCTTCTTCTTCTTCTTCTTCTTGACACTGCCATTTTTAGTGCAAAAACTTTTCTTGGTAAAGCAAATGCTGCTACGAATATGCCACTGGGCATTAAAAAAAAATATTCCTCCTTCAAAATTACCAGTATTCTTAAGCATCAGAGCGACAGTATAATTGAAGGAAATTTCATTCAGACACACACGCAGTATCACAGATACACGGATAATCAACATCAGTGCTTCCAAAGTCCAGGCACAATCCACTAAATTCAAATAAGACCCATGAATTTGTCAACAAAATTCAGAGTCATAAACAAGAAAAAAGTGAAGGAGAACATTAAAAATTAGACCTTTTTCTTTTGCTTCTTAGACTTGATAGGGGAGCTGGAGGCCTGGTGGCCTCGGCGGCGAGCGAAGGTGAGGATTGAGGAGGAAGAGAAGGGTTGGCGTGGCAGGATGAAACTGGTTCTAATGCTTCTTGTGTCGCCCACAAAAAAGGGTTTTTCGTTGAGACAGCAATGAGGCAGAAGAGCATCACTGGACATGCGAAGAAGCCATGGTGCAGTGGAAGCACCCATTTTCTTCTGCCAATATTCTTTCTTCTTCTAACTGTCTCAGCGTTCCAGCTACTACAGAGAAATAAGCAACGTGCTTCTGGTAGGATAAGCAAATGCTCAGAAAGAACCCCTCATATTCCCAAAGAATTCCTTTTTGGTCATTAAAATATGGCAACAAAATAATTAATTTGATTGGAGAACTTATTTTTAAACAAACTTCTGGCGAAAGGAAAATGCAAACTCAAGTTTCATGCTCAAACTTTCAAGAGTAAAATAAGAGTAAAAATACCTTTCTCAATACAAATCCTCTTGCTACCTCTTCTCCACTCCTCCAAGAAAGTGGTGGTGGGAAAGTTTTTCTGGGAGAGCTCCAAATCGGTATAAGCAAGCATGCGTTCTTTGATTGGAAATTTGGTCAGAAATAAGTATTTAAGGACCAAATCGATATATTTGTTGCTGTATATAAGAGACTATTTTGCATCGTTTATTAGTTGATACATAATGGACCCTTACTATAGGTTTTTTTACAAGAAGTAGCCATAATTGTCTACAGACGGAGGCTTTTCATTTTGCACCTACTGAACCACGCCTTCTCTGAATTCTATTTGAAAACGTGCTAGTCATAATAATGGGAGTAATAATAAGTATGTCAAGAATCCTCTCTTGTTCCTGTCCCTCTCTCTCTCCCCGCAGCCCAGGAGAGCCAAGCTGCTACCTTGATCCACTCCTTCCTCCTCTTCTCATCCCTTCAAATCCATAGCACCAACACTCACTATTAGTAGGCCAAGGACTGTAAAATACAGCAGGCGGGTTGGGTTGTAATTTTGTAAAAGGAGAAAAGAAAATCCGTAACCAAAATCAACAAATTCAACTGCAGAAAGAAGGTAAAAAAATATACGTATACATATTAAAAGAAAATCCAGTGGGCGGTGGAGTAAGTGTAATGGCAGGAGGGTCGAGCTCAACGTCTACTTCCCCATCATCATCGTCGGCATCTTATTCTTCATCTTCATCTTCAAAGAGAAGAAGATGGAGCCATCTCTCAACCTATGCTACTCGTGTCTATTTCCTCCTCATCTTTCTGCAAATCCCTCTTTTCAGGTAATTATAAAGAAAAACAAGTACTGGACGTGTTTGATTTTCCTGCAATCATTTCCGGCGCCCTTTCCCACGGAAAATAATCTTGAGTGGTGGCCCATCTTCAAAAAATTGGATAATAATTGAAATTCTGTAGCTCTAGGTTTCTTTTGGCATCTGGGTTGGAGTTTTCTTTGGCTGGAGATGCATACTTGATTGGATTTTTAAAGTTTTGACCGGCTCTTTCTTTTGGGAAGTGTTTCTAGTTGGTTAAATCATTTTCCTTTGGTGCAATTATATCTCAGATTTTTTGTCGTCCGGTCTTATGATCTGGACTTGAAAATGGAACTTTATTTGATTGTATGCTGATTGTAGTCAGCTCATGACGATTAAATCTAGCAGCATTGACATTTAAAAAAAAAAAGGCATCTGAAAATTTTAGTTCTTGAACTCTCTGTAACTGTTGGCTGTTTCTTTAATCTTGGTTGGTGGTTTTTGATCGCTGAGGTTTGGTTATGTTTTCACATCACTCTTTAAATGGTGAACTTTTTTCATTTTCTTTTCCCTATTTTTAAATGTTTGATGTGTATATTACCATGAAGAAAGAGAGTTGAAAGTTGTTCACTAACCAAAGCAAATAGGAGGTGGTGGCTTTGCTGTAGTTTGTGATACACGGTACATGATAGACGAATTATACACTGGCCTCTTGATCGGTTGTTTCCGACTGAATTTGCTGTGAGAACGTGGCCTATTTGGCTCCTTTCAATTTTTGTTCATTTTACATTCTATTTCTTTCAGCACAATTTTTAATTTCTGACTGTTTATTGCGTATTTCATTTATTATTATGAAAAGTGAAAGCTACCAAGTTTTCTTAGCTAATAGTATCAAAGTAATAACCAGTACTTGGGGATTATTTTGCGGCAAAAACAAAACTCTAAATGTAGCCAAGTTGTTGCTTGTGCAAATTAATCATTTGCTTTTTCTCCCTTTCCCTCTGCTGTTTTTTGGTCAGGGTTCCATGTAGATCTGGGCTGTGTACAACACCACTACAGATCACATCCTGCCAGTTGATATCTAGTGAAATCTTTCCCCTTCCTGTAGTGAAGGCCCTACTGTACCCTGGTGCTGTTTTGGATGGTGTGATCAGTAACCAGACTGTTCCAAGCTGGGACAATATTCTGAACATTTATAACCTGACTGGAGTGAAGGAGGCTTCTGCTGCACCTGACTTGCAACGATTGGAGGTTTTGCTCGACAACTTCTTCTATCTGTATTAGTTATATGTCTAAGTAATGTTTAGCAAGTCATATCACTCTGTTTAGTAATATTGTGGTGTTGATGTTCAGTCCTTTTTGCCCAAGGTTTTTTATTGGGGTAGAGTCCTTTGCCGAAGAACTGACTTCATAGTTATTTACAAGTGTAATGATGAATAAAAAATGAAGCTTTCTTAAATTCTGATTTCAACCTAAGTTAACTAATTTCTGTGAGTTTTTGATTCTCTGAGTTTCGGGGGTTGTTTTTGGCCATAAAGTCCTTGTTGATTTGCTGGCAGTGTTGAATGTTCAGAGAGCTGAATTTTGGTGGTGTGTTGTTCAACTATTACAGTTTTAACTTGAAAAGAAAACTATCGCCATATTCAGATGTTCTACTTTCATCTTGATCAACTTGCCAATAAATAGAGCGGGGAAGGAAGGAAAGAAAACATGACATCTTTTCACCGGAATGTTCTGAATAGTTTGTTTAACACAGTTTCACTCTTTTAATAGTAGAGATACTTTTGCAATAACTGAACAGTTTGATACTCCGTAGCAGGGCAGAATAGATTGATTTAAATTAATTGTCAAAGTTTTGAGCAAGGTCTGCTGTGCTACTAGTTATTAGTTTTTACCAAAATCTTATCTTATAGTGAATAGTCTGCAACTGGCCAAGCAAATGAAAGAAAGAATTGAGCTGTTTTCCTGTCCTAAATCCCTTACAAGCACTTGGAATTCAGGTATAGTGGCATGAACAACTTTTGAAGCCTTGATTTTCCTCGTAAGAGAATTCCTGCACAGCGTGCAAGTTGGTGTTTTTGCACTGATTCGTATGTAGTGCAAATTATTCCGAGTTGAGTTCTCTGAAGATTTCATTTAATGAGCGTTTCCCCTCCTGTTGTTAATCTTATATATTTATTTTGCACCAGGTTCTTGCTGGAAGCTACTTCTCTGTGGCTGGAGGACTTATTGGCATCATTAGACCTGGGAGAATGAGCATGTTTGGGACCCTTCTTGTTATCTGGGGCCTAGTCAAAGAAGGGATTCTTAAGAAGCCAGTGGGCACTGACCCTACAAGTGCAAATCAAGTGTTTGTCTACCCAACGATGTTGATAGCCCTGATTTGTGCCTTCCTGTCTGTTAAGTATGATGTAAAGAAGGTTATGCGAAGCACTCCAAGTCGACCAGTTGCAAAGCCTCTGCAGAGCTCTGTCAAGTCAAAGTTGAAATGAGTTGCATTGTCGTACTGCTGACAAAAAATGAATTTTGCCATTTCCTTTTCCTTGACTAGCTCTCAGACAAATTCTGCTACCACTGGGGTTAAGCTGTTTAATTACCTTTTGGAGGAATTTAAATCACCACAAACTCATCGAAGCTGCAAATTCTTTACTTCACAAGCAATGTTTGTTGGTGAATGAACTGAGCTGTTTCTTTTTTTGCATTGGGAGAATGAGTGTGAATGTTTTGAAGCTTCATATTTTTATAAACGTCATCTCCAAACGGCTTGCGCATCGATTTCATTTTTCTCTGTTGCTGGTACAGATAGTAACAAGTGCTACGTAGCAAATGGTTTCTCTGCGATTTACCCTTCTGGACGGAAGAAAGATGGGCTCTGTAGGAACAAATGCTTGCTGGTGGCACCAACTGGGGTTTCCCCATTGCTGGAGGTCACCATCGAGGATGGTAATCAAGAAATGACAGAAAACAAGCACATACAGTAGAAAAGCCTAGGTAGCTAGATTAACATTGTAAGTAAAACAACTCTTAAATCCTTTTGGGACAGAAAATGGAGAAGAACAATAACAAATGTGATGTCAATTTAGGAATGAGCCCATTTAATTACGCCAACATAGAATCTAACGTGGAATCACATAGGATATTCGCTATTTGTAACGTACACCAGTTAATATCCCATTATATTTCCATATGCAAGTCTAGTAGCATTGCTATTCTGGTTTATATCAAAACAGTCTCACTCATCAAACATATCCTTTGACCAAAACTTGCGAGAAGAAACCAAGCCAAATTTCCACAAATTGATGAAAAAGGATAATGAGCTATTGATGCAGTTCAGTCTAATTACAATAATCTGTTTACTTTTATACTGGAATCTACATAAACTAGTTTTGAATGTTGACTTTGACACAAACAAGTTTATACTCGCAGATAGAGGATAAACTGATAGAGTCAAGCCCAAGACTAAAGTATTTTAAGACAAAGTAGCACGTTTGGATTGGAACTTACTTGAATTTTTTTTTTTTTTTTTTTGCATTATGTACTGTAGCATTTTTCTAATGTGAAATATGTGAGGTAAAAAGTTGATGAAACATAAAAATGTAGGTTGAAATACGTGTTAAGGAAAAATAGAGAAATTTTCCCAAACAATATGCTTTCAGATTGAAAATTAATGAGCTGGGAAATTCCCTGACTCATGGTTCAATGGTGAATACTTTGCTATATAATCCACTTCCAAGTAACTCTTATTCATTTGCAGGTTACATTTAAAGCATCAAAGGCTATCCCGTATCACCGGTTTGCATTAGTTGCTGCCCTTAGTTCCAACAGAACATTATGACTGTTCTCATTCCCAGAATCAGCTCCTGCAGCAACAAAAGCTCCTTTCCAGTTCTTCAATCATCTTTTCCTGCGAGGCTGCTTCATTAACTGCATCTCCTAATCAAGTGCATTAGGAAGGTAATTAATGCCATGAAGTAAGAATGTATTCCCTTTGTATGTGACTGTCCTGTTCTCAGCTCCAACACACCATAAATGGCCTTGCAGCTTCAAATCTCCTTTCACCCCTGCTGTCTCCCACACAAACTTAAACAGCCCAAGAGCCCTGTCAAGCTGCTTCACTCCACGCCAAACCATATTTTCCTCATCGGAAGTCAAAATTTTCCCCATGAACAAGCAAAACTGGTTTTGACCTTCAATAGGGTAACACCCTCCTCTGACTTCTACTTCAATATCTAGCACGCTTCCGTAGAGATAATACAATAGAAGTGTAAATAGACATCGAGATGGATGACCCAATGTCTTGGTTAGTTTCTTCTGCACTAGGCTTTCTTGATGCCGACTTTCTCTGTACCCAATACTCTTATCTATCAAAACATCCCTAATTTGATAAAGACCTTCCTTCATCGACTCCAGCTTTTTCACATGTAAAACAAATTCCTCCTGATCACTCAAGCAATTAACAAGATCAATGACCATCTCCAGGACATCTTCCCATTTGTGGTGATCATTCGACTTTGCAACTTTTGTGGGAGCAACACGCATCCATGAAGTGGAGTCAGGATCATAAGATATGGCAGTGGTTAAAAACTTCAGGCAACTGGCAACTATTTGCTGCGCCATTTTAATTTCTTTTCTTGGGCACTCCTGAACTTGATAATCAATCTCAGATCTCAACTCATTCAGTATCTCCTCCAATGCACCTGCCCATATCTGATGTTGAGTTACTCGTGGGCATATGGTAAGCCTCACCAGCTTCCTCTGCTGAGCCGAAACATTCAAAATGTCTGAAACTTTCGTTAGCGAATTCAGAGTGAGTGGCACTCTTTCTCTTGCTTTACCAAAGTACATAGGCACTGCACGTTGTGCGTCTCCAAATGTATTCATCATATTCTTCCTCATTATCTCCTGCATGGCTGGACAACCAATATAATCTCTTGCTAGCGACTTGAAAGCAAGCATCTTTTCTTCGAGTTTCCTATCAAACACTCTTGTAACCTCATTAACTTTGACCAGCCTGCCATCGATCAAGTCCACATGTTTTAATGACTGGGCTGATTCCTTTAGCCTCAGAAAGGCATTTTCATACCATTCAGTAGGAAAAACTCTGGTTCATGGGATTCTTCTGAGCAGCTATAGGACAAGAATCTCAGCTGCGTTATTCTGCTTTGCTTGGTTCTGAAAAACTTCGATGACTTGCATAGAAGGTCTTCTACTTGCTTATAGGCCATCATAAAACCCATGCAAAAGTAATTCTCAAGTTCAAGATTCTTGTGGGCATTCTATCAAACAAGACATGCGCACTTCCTGGACCAACAACAACCGCAATGAGGACTACGAGCTATTGAATTGGGGCAGTAGTGAGCAAGTGTTTTCTGCAGTCAACAAACAGATATTTGAAAGATTCATCAAACAGAACAAAACGGTGGATTTTGTACGCATTTGGTATTTTTGGAACAACCAAGAGACGGTTCTGCAGGGGGATGAATGAAAGTTTATCTTTTTTCTGTTTATATATGACAACATTTGAACAGCAAAGAAATGAGATGAAATGAAGGAATGCGTTAATTGGCATAATTACGCGTCGTTTTGAGCCGGATTTTATCAGTCCTGATATACGATTTCTTAGTAATAAATGGGTCTGAAATACATAAAACATAGATCACATGATAAAATTTTTCTCCTGCTCATATCGCACGGAGTGAAGGGTTATTTTTCTTAAGCAAACAACATACACGCCAATACAAAGTTATCTCAATTAGTGAGAATGGGTCACATTCTTATAAAATGGTCATGTTTTCGTATATTTGAATCTCACTGCCAATGTTAGAACTATATTGATGAATAATTTGTAAGAACTCCTAATTATAAGTTGTTTATGGTTACAAAGATATGCCCTCAATTATGGCCACAACTATGGTCGTAGGATCTTTTTTTATCCATTGAAAATTAATCTTCCAAATTAACATTGATTATTAGGGTGCCAAATTTAGATGACCCACTTAGTACGTTAGTCAGGCCTTTTGTATTCAATTCGCTATTCTATAATTATACAAAGTTATACAAAGACTTGCACAAGTCCTTCAGTATATATTCACACAGTCACACATCATACATGGCCAAGTGCGAATGGGACAGCTTGCCTTGCTACATATAAAGTCGTTGTATGATAAATTCATACATGATACAAGGTGAAAAGCATATGGAACTTTATAGTGAACCCAAGTGAAATTAACCTCCCCATATTAAAACCCTATAAGCTACTGGAAAAGGAAAAACAGTGAAATTAGATTTCTTCCTCTTTAACCGAAACTACTAAGTTTGGCGCAATCATTCCTAGATTATGTATTCTGGGCCTTCTAGCACCAAGAATGGGATCTCCACAGAACTGTAAACGAGTCGAACCGACTCGAGTTTTTATTGTTTGAGTTTTGTTCATTTGTCGTTCGAACTTGGCTCGTGTTCATTCGTTAAGAATTACGAGTTGAAAAAACTGTTCAACCTCGGTTCGTTAATTAAATTTTGAACTCGAGTTCGGCTCGTTTAAACTAAACGAGCCGAACAAACGAGCCAATTTTATGTTTGAACATTAATGAACGTTCACGAACAAAATTCTAAATAAAAAACTATTTTTCCCCTATTCGCAAACACTAACGAACGTTCGCAAACAAAGTTCGAACTCGTTTGTTAAGCTATCGAGCCATATTTTTTGTTTGAACTCGGCTCGTTTAACTTCTCAAACGAGCTCTTATCGAACTCAAATGAACTTAAACGAGCCAAACTCGTGAACAGTTCGTTCGTTTTACAGCTCTAGATCTCCCAATCCTTTGAAACAACAACATTTGGTGGATTTTGAGGCCCTATTAATGTACTATAACCATGATTTGTTTGTTATGCTATAGATTTGCTCCGTGGACAAATGAATCAATATGCGCTAAAAGAAAGAGAATTTGCAATAACCTGCTCTAGTTTCTTTTTTTTTTTTTTTTTTTTTAGGCAGTGTCGTTTAGACAGAAGAACACAAAGTACTGCCAGGCTGCCAATAGCATAGCAGAATTTGGAGATATTCGTCCCATCAGCAAAAGAATGGGAACCTTGAAGAGGATAACTTTGCGCGATTTTGTGAATTTGAGCTATCATATGAATGAATACTATCAGTTACAGGAATGGAACAGGGAACCAAAAATACAGGTACAAGTTACAAAAAGTGGGGGGAAGACTAACAGAAGATCCTGTGGCAACTACAAAAATGTAAATCTAAAGCTGGCCAACTAAAGCTTAATGATACACATTCCTGCCTTTTCTCCTTCCATTTACCATTTTTTTCCCTGAGATGTTTTTCCCCTTTCCTATTGGGCATAACTGATCTACTTTTTCCATTTCTTCCCATTTACAAATGCAGTAATTTTTTTTCATTTTTACTTTTTTTTTCCCTTTTTGATTGATGGATACCATGGGTTATGCTACGTGTCAAAACTCCTATACCTTCCTGACTTAGTATATCACAACCCTAAGGAGCCCAGGCTGTGGCTCAGAGTAATCAAGGCCCTCCTCCTCCAACAGGTACCGCTGAACAGCAATCGGAAGTCTAGCAGGCGTACGTGAACCCCTGGTGTGGTGGCCGGTTCCCACACATATGTATACCTGCAGTCGTTGGTCAGCTGACCGGGCTGCATTTCTCAAGACAGACAGCTCGCGTTTAAGGATGTGAAGAGCCTCAGTCACATGGAGCCCGTGGAGGTCTATTATCCTCTCTTGTCCCCTCCCATCTGGATTACCTGGGTTTCTGCACATTAAGGTAGACCAAAAACAAATATCAAATCCTCGTCCTGTATCAGAATATATAAATAGAGAACTTAAACTCCCAGCAGAAAGCACCATGACCTTCATGGCCAGTCAGGAACCCATCCAACCTCTGGCCCTACCTATAACGGTAAGTAACCAGCAAAGGGAACTTTCAAAGAGAGTTGGAAAAAGACGGTAAAACAGCACCTCAGTTACAGCTGTTTAATTAATGATTCGTTCATGCATCCTTTTTTCCTTACATACGTGGTAGCGTCGCCCCACTAAACCAGCAACCTATGTTACCTGGACTCGGCTACCAAGTCCTACAGACACGGCTATTCTAGTGCAAAATGAAGAGTCGGACATGGGTACAGTAGGGCAAAGTGAAGAGTCCGAGTAACATAGCCAGCAACTACCGCTGCCTCATGGTTACTAAGAATGAAAAGCTTGTGCACTCAACAGATGGACAAATCCTTGGCCAAGATGGTGCTTAAGGTTTTTGGTATCATGAGTTTCCATTTTACCCCTCTTTTACATTCTCTAAACTCAAAATTATAGAAAGCTTCAAGACACAAGAAACATGCTAAAATAGGTGCTCTTGGGCTCTTCATGGTTCGCTAGCTGTCACTAGGGGAAACCTTGTTAATTATATTCCATTCAGAGAGTTTAACTCAGCCACTAATCCCGCCTGACCCCGTGTTGGTCAAGGCTAGCAAAAGTTACAAAACATGATAAACAGACGCTAAACATCTGCTCAAATTTGAGATCAGCATACAGAGCAGCAAGGTCAGCTAACAAACCTCTGACGGTAGATAGAATCTTGAGCTTTTCCATGAGCTGACTTCATCTGCATGTTGTGGAGCTGCCCCTTCAAACTCAATTCTTTAGCTAAAGCCTTGTTACCAATGAGGTATGCCTGTCTTGCCTATTCATGCATTCAGAAATTATAAAGGAAATCAATTAACTCCAAAGAAAACTTAACTGTTAACCAGCAGTGACGATACCGTACACATTCCAAAAGATACCATTGAGCATGTCAACCCTCATTCTATCATTTAGCCATCAAAAGGTGAGGTTTGCAAGCAAGGATCGAATGAAGCTTCAACACTACAACCCATCATACATTTATAGTTCACATTGACTTCAGCATGTTACACTTCAAATATGTAGAAGAGTTTCACTATTCACCTTTTAGCCACTGCAGCATCACCAACAGTAAAGATTAGGTGATGAATCAACCTTTACCTAGCGACTATGTACAGCATAGACACGTTTTGGTTCCTCTCAAAATGGGTTTCATGCATTTCTTTTTTGCCCCTTGCGATGTAGAATGAAGACACAACCTTACAGAAAGAGTCACTACCACCTTTTGTTAGTTTACAAGATTACAACAAGAGCACGATATCAACCTCCTAGAATATGTAAAGACCAATGAGTCAGGTTTCATGGAAAAAGGCAAATTCATGGAAAATATTTAGTATGTCCCCCTTGTCAAAAGACAGAAACTTGATAGGAAAAGTTAATACATGCCAGCACCTAGCAGATTACTCAACTAGAAGGTGACAAAACATCCTTCTGACCAGGTGTATTGAGAAACCAAGCAGACAAAAGTATTCAAATTCAAAACAGTAAAGTAATGTTTATAGAGTTACATAATTCATCTTAAAAGTAAAGAAGCATCCCTTGAGTACTGCCAATTTTGAAAGCAGCTGGTTGTTCTTCCAGCCAGGGATGGGAAAAAGTTGAAGGAGAAGATTGATATGGTAGATGCAATTACAGTTTCCCAATAGAAGCGATAAATTCTTGAGAGGGAGGGTCTAGAAGGGTCTTGTACTTGAATCTGAGCTTGCAATGTTGTTTGTGTTTGTTTATAAGTATGTCAGCAAACAAATATATAAGATGAGTATCACACTGTTATTTCAGAGTATATTTGTTTAAATTGTCCTTCTTCTTCTTTCCAGTAATTCTTACCTGTTCAAAGTATGCATTGCGGACACGTGCATGGTCACGAGCTTCCTCCCGCATATCAGAATACATATTTGCTGCCATCTCAGCAAAGTTAAAGCCATATACAGGTGCGAAAGCTTTTCTCAGACAACTTAAAATTTAAATTAAAATCGTTCCACAAAATTAAATTAAAAGAATTATTACCAACTGCTTCTCCAGTTTCAAGCCAGATAGGTGCTGCACGAGCTGATCCCCGACTCTGTAACCTATCGTTGTAAATTCCCCTTACCTGGCCAGTGTTATATGAGCTTGCTAAGACATGGGAACCTCTACTTGATCCAGCATTCGCATCCGCAGAACCATTTCTGTCATACTTCCATATGCCAGAATCTTGAGGTGTCATTTTCCTAACTGCCGCAGCAAAATCTATAGCTCCTCTAGAGGGAATGGAAGATCCAGACTTGAACAAAAGTAAATTGTCTTTCTCAGGAGACCTATAAGAACTCAGGCTGTGTTGGAGATCATCACCAGCAAACTTTGTCATGCCATTTTGACCTTCTATTGTGGAAAGTGCAGGGAAATCCATTGCACTAAGATTTGGAGTCGACAAAGCTTTTGAATTTATATTTTGATTCAAACCACCATCCACTTGAAGCTACAAATAAGATAAATGGTACTGTAAAAACCTCACCATGAAATACTATCAGGAGATGTCAATTGTAACATAAATACATACGAAAAATTCCAGACATGAGGAAGCTAGATCATTTTTGAATATATTACCAAACCTAGTGAAATATATCTTACAATCACATGTGAGCAGCATTCACCTTTCCAACCCAAAAAATGAGTGATCCCATATCATCAATCTTGAAGTAATAACACACTAACAAAAATATGAACCAGAGCACCACTTAGTAAATAAACATCCTATATATCATCGGAACTATGACTTGTCCTCAAATAAGATCGCATCCACTGCTTATGCCTTATAGAAGCTGTCATTCAACTATCAAACAAAAGAAGCACCTGGAATTCTAGATCAAAACTTCAATGATGAACAATCAGACATTATCTCCAATTCATGAGATCTTTAATTTTACTGTGCATTACAAGTCAAAAGACTAAAAGAAGCATATCAGTGCAACCATACATGCAAGAGATACATGACCACAACAAATATTCTCACAAAGTAAGTAAAAATTTATCAGACAAAAGCATGACAGAAAAGAGAAGATTGAGATGCCAAGCAGTAATAAATAGGGTATAAGCAACACATGCAATGGGGATCTGAAACAGGGTTGCCATGTTGATGAAAATCAGATAGGGCTCTGAAAAAAGTGCATTTAAAGTCTAGACATTAACTACTGAAGGGAAGTAAATTGGTGATTAGAAGCACAGGAGACAAGCCAGCCCCAAAATTAGCTCTTTTTTCTTTTTAATGGTTGCCTAATTGCTGAAATACAACAAAGTAGACGAAGAATGCCTACTTATCGTCCTGGTAGCTAAAGGAGAATAAATAAATAAATAATGACACAGAGAAGTTCAGAAATTGTTCTTAGTTGAGACGCAAAAGTATACCTCAAGCTGAGTGAGCATTTCAATTGTCAGGTTCAAGTCACCCCCATTGGCAAAGTAAACCTCTGCAACACTTTCGGCAGCAAAACCAGGGAATTGTGAAGCCAGAAAGTCAAGAGGATCTACATTGTCCACATACTGCTGCTCATTCATCAAGTCAGACAGCAAACTGTGTCTTGAATTCCCATTGTATGGAGCTCCCTCCCTAACATTTGAAAGAAGTTGGTCATTGTTGAAAATATGTTTGTCCCAAGGTTTAGCTGGCATACTACTGAAACTGCCTGAGGACAGATCTTCCCCATAGGATGAAACAGGAAATCTCATCTTCTCATTAAAGCTATTTCCATTGATGCGATGAGGAGATAATTCATTCTGATCTTTCAGCATAAACCCACTGCCTACTGAAGCAGGAAACCTAGATGCTTCATTGACTTCAGCTAGTGACAAACTTGATAATGAAAGGCTATTGAATCCTTGAGGATCATCCTCTCCCATGACCTTAAAGTCAGGAGTGATGTCATCAGGTAGCTGATGACGCCAATACTGGTGGGCCTCCTCATCTGAGTTATTCGAGACAGAAGACTCGGACCTATCAAGTACAGATTTTCCTAATGTTGCAGTGGCAGAGGTAGCGAACTTTGAAGATGCTTCTGCAGTACTAGTGCTTCCAGTCACTGGTCTAAGAGAAGAAGGAACAAATTCTGCAGCATTTGGGTTCAAAGTTGTTATCTTCGTGGAGGATAGTTTTTTGTCACTAATAAGAGCCCCTTTTCCTGAAAAGTTCATTCTTCAAGTTTCTAGATTTTTTCAAATTAAACAAAGAAAAAAAGGGTCTCTACATGCATGAAAAGAAATTTGAAAGGAGAAAGCTTCAAATATCGTCACCAATCAGCCAAAACCTGCAAAACAAACTTTGCAGCATCAGAAAAGTTAGAATGATAAGTCAACATGCCAGTTACTCGAGAATTTCAGCACTATGGCTTTTCTGAAAAATGAAAATCAAGATTCTTCAAGTAATAAATCGCTAATCAGAAAGTTATCAAATTCACAAGATTGAAAACCCCCATGTAAGGGTGACAGTAGCACAGAATTATGCACCACGTGCTCGTAAAGATATGGGCAGAAGGCTTTCGTAACAATAGCATACAAATAGCTAACAATCTAGTATGTACAATCACTAGAAAGCTTCCGTACTTCTAAACATAAAGTCACCATTGGAAACAAAGGCCGTTACTGCTATTGATCAGTGAAAGAAACAACTAAGTACATTTCTGCATGTCAATTGTAGATAAAAGGAAAACATATCCAAAGCTCAGAAAATATCCGCTTCAATTCCACATTATGTTGAGACAATCAGTTCTAAAACCCAAAAGCACGCTCCTTAACGTCCTTGATTTAACACAAATCCATTATTAACAAACCCAAACAGAATCTGGGATGAACAAAGCAATGAAGTTTATCATCAAAATCCACATCGTGGAAAAAAATGAAAAAACTAGCAAACAGTAGCTCGATGTCAATCACCCCTAAGTACTAAGTTAAACCTTTTATCACTAGAAACTTCAAGAAAAAAATAAAAAGTAAAAAAAAAAATCGAGGGGTCTAAAAGTTGACTCTCGAACTTTCTCAAGAAACCCACCTGCGTAGATCTCCACAAATCTAAACCCAACTGAATTAGAAAAAATGCACAAAAACGAAAAACATAAGATCTGAAAGATGGGATTTTAGGATATACCTTCGCGGAGGACTGAGATTGAAGAGACCAAATCAAAGGGATCCATAAGCAGCAGATATAACAGGATAAAAAGATTTTCTTGTCAAAAATCAAACCAAGATATTATATATACTCCAGGAAAGAGAGGGAGAGCATAAAATTTCGTAATTTTTACACGCAAAAAGAGACCACTTTTATTTATTTTTCCCACAGTTGTCTTCTTCTTTCTTGGGTCTTCGACGTCTGAGCTTCGGAGGGGTGAAGGGGGGTTGGGGTTCAAGGGGCCTGTGGTTTTCTTTTTTTTCCCTTTCTTTTTTCCCCTTTGTCTATCTATCCGTTCTTCTACTCTACACTATCCCAGCTTCAGCCTCTTCGTTTTGTCTGACAATTTGCCTTTTTCTTTTACTAAAAATTTTTTGGGTTCTGTGGCTTTTACTTTTGGAACCCACTTTGAGAATTTAGACCACAAAATATAAAAAGGCTTCAGACCTTTAGGCCTTTACCATCGCCACAAATATCTGTATAGAGTCCAACTAGAGTCTTATATATTTCTCTTTTCTTTTATTTCTCTAATACAATATTTTTTCTTTATTGCTGGTGGATTTTTTTTTTTCTAATTTTCTAAAGAGGGAGAGATTCTAATACCCTTTATTTGATTAAATTGCAGGGCTAACCTTTAATATCTTTTCATGTTAACTTTTCCTGTATTCTTTGATTATCATATTTACCCTCAAAATCAAGAATAGAAAGACACCATTTTATAACCCAAAAAAAGATCCCTTAGGCTCTTATATCACTTCCATGGTTTAGATTTTTCAAAGCCATAGCTTTTGTTATTTTTAATCAATTTTTTATTTTAATTGCACACACACACACACACAATGTTTGTGTTTCCCACTAATAATTTGCTTCTAGGGGTTTTCACCGTAAAGGTTGGCACTATAAATTCAATATATTTTTTAAAATCTAAATAAAAACTTAGAATTTGGAGAGAGACAAATCAACACCAAATCAATTGGAGGGAGGGGGGATGGCAAGCAAGCACAGTACAAGAACAGCAAGAGGCGCCCTCGTCCTCCTCGCCTTCCAACAGGTCCCTGAGTTTAGTTATCGCCTTTCTCAAAACCTCTCTTTATAATAGAGTAGAATTTCAAAAAAAAAAAAAAAAGAAATTTGGGGGAGGATGGATAGGTTGAGTGGTACGAGAAGAACAAGTGTAAATAAAAAATTATGAATTCAAGATTTCTCACTTACGCTAAAATTAAAATAAAAAATCAATTAACTCCTTTTTTGGACATTCTATTGATTTAATAGTTTGGTATTGAATGTTTTGTATAGTCACTGTCCAAATTTAAAAAAGTGTTTTTTGCCATACACATGCCCAGTGTTTTAAATTTATAGTATGCCATTAGAAATTAGAATGAGTATTTATTGGAATGTACTTGTTCATGATAGTACCGACTACTAAGTGAATAAATCATCTTGAACTATTTGTTTCAATCATTGGGTATTTCAATATAATATGTTGTCATTATCTACATGTCTCTAAGTCATACTTTTAGGGATTATTCCATTTCTTTTTGTATTTTATCGTACATATTCCTTCTTAAAAAAATTTGTGACTTGAACGCAAACATTCCTTCATAAAAAAGGTTGTGATGTAACTAATTTTTTAAGGTTCAAATAATGGATTCCTAATAAAATACTTGTTGAGATAGGTTTCATGTGTTAATTCTTAATAAAAGAGCGGTTGATTCGTAAAAGTTTCTACATGGTATTAACATGTAAGTTAAGTTTAATTTAGATACGTTAATGAGTACTCAATAAATTCATCTTTTTATAGTAATCAAACTTTGTATGATAAGATTTGTATTTTATTAGAAGCTTAGATGATCATCTCTATAAAGTAGTTGATCATTAATATGCTGACTACGGACAAAAATATCATATTGCACTAAAGTTTTTCGAGTTGTGATTCTTTGCGAATAAGAATTTGTTACTTGAGATTTCATAATTTAGAAACCAAAGTCAAACCATTTATTGGCTGTTATATTTTTCATAATTCTTAGGCTAAGTTTGGGAGTTGAAATTTTGAGAGAAAAATAAGGGAAATTTAAAATTTTTCCTTGTTTGGGAGTTTTAAATGGGAAGAAAGGAAATGAATGTGGAAAGAAGGAGAGATAAATTTGTTAAAAAACTTTTCCTCCAAAAATGGGAAGAAATGGAAGGAGAAGATTCATTTAACCTTTGTAAATTTTTTCAAAATGCCAACTTTATCCATAAAATATCAAACAATAAAATTATAATACCAAATCTGTCAAAAACCATTTCTCTTCTTTTCTTTTCTTTCATAACATATCCTTTATTTTTTGTTCTCTCCTAAACTCCGAAACTAAGCCTAAAGTTTTCAAACAAGTTGAAGGATTTTATTTTGTTAAATAGTTTGAATCCCAAATTATAAGTAGAGACCTATGGGAAAGCTTAACTGTGTGTATCATTAACTTTGATAACCATCCATGCCTTCCACACCCATTTACCAAACACTTTAGGGCTTTTTTTTTTTGGCCCCTTTTTTTGGATTTGAAATTACACTTCGACTTTTGTCTAACTCAGTGGGTACACTAAATATAAGGAAAAACAAAAAATAACTACAAATTCTAGCAAATTTGCAAGGAAAGCCTCTAGAAGTTCTTAATTGGTGAATAGTGTATAACTAACCTTATATCCCATGTAACATGAAGAATTACAAATCTTCAGAATCAATTTAAAACTTTAGAATAAAATATTTAACTTATATAAACAAAATCATCTAAGATCCTTGTAAGAAAATATAATTTTAAGAGGTGCAATATGTAAAGACTAATGTTTAAAATGTGAAAGCATCTTTCACACTAATCTAAAAAAATATATAATAATTTTCCATAAAAAAATGATATATACACAATATATTTGTAGTAGTGAAATTAAGTATATTTGTAAAATATAAAAGCATATCCTTGCTTAAAATGACAAGACAATTGGTAAAATTCTTTGTCTGTGTATTACTTTGATCTATACAAAGTAGTTTATATATTGAGACTTTTTAGATTACTAAACCATTTATTTAAATTTATAATATCCTATGTACTAAAACATTTTGCACAATGACAATATTCGCCATGTGTCATTTGCAACTAAAGAAAACTTGAAAGTATAAATTTTTATTTAAACAAACTTATTGATAAGTTGGTTTAACTGAAGTTTTTACTAATTATTTAAACATTTTACAAATGACAATAGTTGCCGTGTGTCATTTTGATAAGTTAGTTTCACCAAACTTTTTTTCTGCTGGATTCAAATATTTGAACTAAACTTAAAGATAAATATTAGATAATACAAACTTATTAAAGAATAAAATAATTCAAAAAACCTTACCAAGCAACACATATATGTAAGGACAACTTATGCCCTATAGGGATTTAAAATTTTGAATTTAACTAATAGACAACCACTATATAAACATAAATCAAATTTATTAAAGAATAAAATAATTCAATAATATTAGAAAACATGTGTTGAGTATTAAAATCTTCTTAAAACATCTCAATTAGTGAATAGGTACATAGGTAAACAGAGGGTATAGATTCAAAACGTCACATTAACACACTGTTCTAGTTGACCCTTTAACATGCTGTCCTACGACACCCTCAATTTAAAAAATTGGTGCACTTAAGGCACGTCAGATGCAGGTGGGGAGATTTGATCTCCCAAACAGAGAGACTTAACTTTTCCTCTGGTGGCCTTTTAACATAGTCATCCAAGTACATTGGGCATATCTAGCAACCGTTTGCAAATAAGAGTGGGCATATAGGTAAATAGATGACCTTTAGCATATTCATCCAAGTATAAGCATATCAAGGTATGGGGACTGTTTGCAAATAAGTCAGGTCAAATATCACCCTTTACCATACTCATCCGAAGGACCGAAGTTCAACTGGTATATATACAGCCAGGCTTATCTTTGAAAGTTGAAACCACACATGCGTAATATATTTGGTACTTGGTTTTGAATCCTGAAACTGCAACGCCTAAGGTAATGCTGTAGGAGGATATTCTTGTAATTGAATAAAATGGATAATTGTTGTGTAGGCTCTAAGAGACAGATGATCATCTAGTCTTGATTGACGGCTATTATAAATTCTTAAATATTGGTAGAATGCAAGAATGTTGCAGGTCTTGTACGGTGGCTATCTTTTGCAATTCAAAGTCAAATTCATGAGAATAAGAACGAAAATTGGTAAATGTTCTAACTTGTAATCCTCTGCTGATTGGGATGGTTACGGGGTCATGTAATTTATATTATTAATACTGAGAAATAAAATTACAACATGGTACCAAATTCTTGTGTAACTCAGACCCATAATGAGTTGCATAAGTATAGCATTCGAAAGCTCGGTCAGGAAGTCGTAAGAAAATTGAGTATATACATGAATATCACTTCAAAGTTCAAATTTTTTTTTGGCAAGTCTAGTAGTTTATTTTTTTATCAATGAAAATACTTTATTACAAATAAGATTGTGAAACTCAATGAGAGTGTTTGGATAGTAGATTATTTGGGAAAATTTTGGGTCCGTTTGGATTAGTTGTTTTTGGAATTGTTTTTCAAGAATACTACTGTAACATTTGGAATGTGAAAAACTACTGTAACTGTCTTTCAAAAACTTTTTGAGGGTGTTTTTGGGATAATTTTTTGTAGTATTTTTAAAAGTAAAAATTTATTTGGGACATATTTAAAATTAAAAATTTATTTGGGATAATTTTTTTTGGGCATTTTTAAAATTAAAAATTAATTTTAGATATTTTTGGGAAATTTTTAAAATTAAAATTTTTTTGAGATACTTTTGGGGGTATTATTAAAATTTATTTGAGGTATTTTTATAATTAAAAATTTATTTGTGGCAATTTTAGAATAATTTATTTGGTGGGTTTTTTTTTTAAATTCACCCATCCCCACTCCCTCCTCCTTCTCTCCTCCTCCTCTCTCCCTCCCTCTCTCTCCTCCCTCTCTCCCTCCCCCCCTCCCCTGATTCAGGACTAGATCCCATGGGGACTGGGAGGAAGAGAGAAGGGGAGAAAGAGAGAGAGGGAAGGTGGAGAGAGGAGAGGGAAGAAGGGAGGAGGGGAGGGAAGAAAGAAAGGAAAAAAAAAAAGAAAAGAAGAAGGAGAAGAATAGGAAATAAAGAAAAAGGAAAGGGAAAAAATAAATAGAAAAAAATAAAAAATTTGTTTGTGTATGTGTTAGTTGTTTTTGAAATATTGTATATGTGTAATTGTTTTTGGGGTTATTTTTGGTTGGTGAATTACTATAGCATTTGGGGTGTGAAAAATAATTTTTCAAAAACAAGTGGAAAAACAACAAATCCAAACAAAGCCTTTATTATTCAAATACCATAGCACTTTTTTGATACAATGTATGTGAGATAAAAAGGAGATTGAAAAATGTGATGATGATGTAAGCAAATAAATAAGGTAAATAATTGTCCATCCAATTATAATTCTAGTGATAATAATATTGTGATTTGGCACATGGGTCTCTTGTTTTGTCAAATTGATGGTATGGGATTGGTCAAAAACTAACTAGGGGACTCTTTTTTTGTTTTTTTGTTTTTTTCCCCTAACAAGGAAAGTGTGAGATTTAATAAGCAAGAGACGAAAGGTGTGAGATTTAATAGCGGACTCGTTTGGACCAATTATTAGACTTACCCTACGGTTATTAAAATTTCGTAGTCAACTGAACTGTAGGATTTCAATTCTGGTGGACAAGCTATGTTCAAAGTAAAGACCCTAAGATTTTTGCTAAGTTATATAATGTCACCTTCAATACTACACAATCCACCTCAAGAATTCTATGCTTGTTATCTAATTCTCATTTGGTACTGATTTAAATAGATGTAATGCGGATGTATATTATGGCTGTGACACTGGGGGATGGTTAGTTCCAAAATAACCACTCTAAACTCGGTGCGAATCATTATTTAACAGACAATTTTAGAAACATTTCTTGAGATTTCCAACACTTTCACTAACCTATCCGAAATTTCAAAAATCACACTAACCTTGAAGACCACGCAATCCATCTCAAGAATTCTATGTTTGTTGTCTAGTTTTGGTTTGGTAGTGATTTAGATGTAGTGAAGATGAATGATATGGTTGTAAGTTGTAACTGAAGAACGATGATGGTTTGAAAGTTGGCCACTAAACTTGTTGCGTATCATTTATCTAAGGGATAATTTGAGAACCATCCCCTGAGGTTTATAACGCCTTCACTGATCTCTCTTCAAGTTTCATAAATTACATTAACCTCCCTTGAACTTAAGATTTTGATAACAGAATTAGTTCAAATCAAAAAAGTACTATTTAAAAGTATTTTAAGGAGTGAGGTGATAATTTTGTTCTATATATGCCATTTTCTAATTGTTTTCAAGTTGTATTAGTAAAGAATTAAACAATTAATAAAGTTAGGGGGTGTAACTAAAATTCGAAAAGATGCAATAACAACAACAACATAAGCAAGCAACAGTGATCTTTGCAACAGCTAGTGCAAACTGCAACATCATATTTTCTGTCCTTTACAACGACATGTAAAGGACACAACTAACTCTATAAAGCTATTCAATTATTAGTATAAGCATCTAAATTTGGGACAAAAAATTAATCTTTTTATCTGTAGTTGACAAGGCGAAAGTGAAGTATCGATACAGAAAATATACGGATCTTTATCAATGGCTCAGCAATAAATACGTAAATTTGTTTTGTCTAAACACGAGATTCAATAAAATAAGCTAATCAGAAAATCCTTCTATTTTCTCTTGCTCATAAAATCCTTCTATGCAGATAGTCAATCACAAAATGGTGCCATCTCAGAGGTCACGATAGACACAAGTTTTTAATTATAATCATAGTTGCTAATTTGAGTTGAAACAACCTTTATTCTAATTTAATTAGTTTTTTTTGGGTCAAATATCCATTTGTAATAAAGCATAATGTCTTAGGGCAAAATAGTACTTTCACTACATCATTTTTTTGTTTCTTTTGGGGGATAAATCCTTCACCACATGTTGTGTAGGTAATAAAGCCCAAATTTTTGATAGGGGAGATCCGTGTAATTTTTGAAACATCGAGGAAGGTTAGTAAAAGTACTAGAAACCTCAAGGGAGGTTTCTGAAATCATCCCTTTATCTAAACCTTAGTTAAAAACTAACGAGAAACATTTGGAAAAGTTTACAAGAAAAAGAGAACTACTCAAATTAACCCCTTAATGTCTATAATTATATTTTTGTAGTCCTTGTATTCAAGAAGAAAGATCAGTGCAGAATTAGTATCGTGCACGCAGGATATACGTATATGCAAAGTGATAAGGAACACGGATTATCAAGGTCACTTCACACTACATTCCATTATCTATAGCCTCATTTTCTTGTGTGGTACTGGTAGTAGTAGTCATTTTGTTAGTTTCCTTCTTATCCTGACTCCTGTCCCTTTCTTTCTACGTGCAACTTGTTCTTTCCTGAATCAACTCACAGTTCTAGTTCTGATACATTGACCCGCAAGTTCATTGGCGTGGTATTAAATAGCACTACGTATGTACTGCTGCAAATCAATTCTTTAAATGGAACAAATTAAATAAATTCTGCAAACTTGTAACAATCAGAGTTGCATTTTGACAATTCCATGTTCATGATCTTCTTTTTTTGGGCATACTTGCAAGTAATTGGTCTAATAAAGGAGACAAGCATGAATCCTGAATTAAGTTCTCTCTAGATGAATAGTATCCATAATTTGAGCTGCCATTACCTGCATATATATAGCTATCAGACAGTGATACAGGAAGTCTTGAATTTAAAATCTCTTATTTAAAATCCCTTCATTCTTACCGTCCAACTCAACCCTCAGGCCGGGCTGACACAAGGTGCAACCAACTATAAATCACTCGTAACATCTTGGGACCCTGAAAGATTTTTGGTCATCTGGCTGAGGGTCCAACGCGTGGGAATTGTGCATGTCCTCTTGGAATGGAAGAACATGGTCTAATTTTTCTAGCCTGGAAAAATCTAGACGTACCTTGTCCTCCTGAAACAGATGGGCTGTCAACTCAACCTCAGTAATCTTTTCAGAATGAGGAAGGTGGCTGCTGTCTTTCCTTAAAAAAAAAAAAAAATACTAAATGATTACTGCCTATCTGAGCTAATCACCACACATGCTTGAAAACAACTCTGATCCTAGTTGTGCAGTCCTAATCCTAACTTGGGGGCCTTCAATTTCAGTCTTGGCCAATTGAGCTACTTAAGCTTAATCTACTCTCCCAGTTTGATAAGAAAGGCAACTTGGATACTTGCCGAGTTAAAAGATGAAGCTTATTTGTTGATCACAAAATGTAGTCACTTTTACGTGCAAGACTGAACATTCAAAAATACAGATCTTAAGGAATTATAGCAATAGAATCCTCCACTGTCTCACTGAAACCCCACAAAAAAACTTGATTAAAGGCATGCAAGGTTAAGGAAGACACGCTATCGAAAATTTTTATA
The DNA here is from genome assembly GCA_013103745.1 of Gardenia jasminoides. Classification (NCBI taxonomy): domain Eukaryota; kingdom Viridiplantae; phylum Streptophyta; class Magnoliopsida; order Gentianales; family Rubiaceae; genus Gardenia; species Gardenia jasminoides. The sequence continues at coordinate 27,643,955 of CM023103.1, forward strand.
TTTTTTGTGATCACATTTTCCAAACGTATAATAGAAAACTTTAGCCCCTGATTCATTGAAACCAATAAAGACGTTTTAATTCTTCTCACATTGATAAAGAGTCCAGGGATGCTAGGGAAAAAAAGCAGCAATATCAATGGTGGGGGCAGGGTACTGGGCATATTTGTCATCAAGGACTACTATTATGAGTAGCGGAGCATAAATGTGGTTTGAGGGCTTTGAGCAAATGGCAATGGTGACCGGAGAGCCCAGCTAGAGGAAGAAAGGGACAATGGGGGATTGGCCGTATTCGCCGTGGTGGTGACCCACGCGTTCCAACTAGCACGTGGGAGCCCTTTATGCTTCTGTTAGCATGTTGGCTCGGCGACTGGCTAAGCTTGTCGCTTACCCTGACAGCTGGCCAGGCCAGCGACACGATTCTATCGCCTGTGCTGCCCACCACGCTATCAACTTTACACCTCCCCCCGGGGCGCCGTAGGGAATTCCACTTGTACACGACTCCATGAGAAAAAGCCCTTTGGACATCATTTTAGGGGAGTAGGCTCCTCTCCGATTATTGGAGAGGAATTTCTCCCTATTACAGCTACATAATTATTAATTATACTGTTATTGTTGAAAATCAAAATCATCCATAACATATCTCTCCACGTGTTTAACGTGTATAGTAAATTAAAATTAAATTGATTAAAGTTTATTGTAAGATTAATAAACTTTAAAACCTGAATCGTAATTTTGACCCATTTTGTATTGTCCAAATGCTTTGTACAAATTTAATAACAAATCATATGCCATCTTTGAGTTAAATTAAGCAAACTCTCCGTCTCATGTTTCTAAATCACTTCTAAATGATTATAAATATCATGAAAAATGTAAGACTCGTTTATTATGTGTCGTTGTGTATACTAGATAAGTTTGTATATTCTTGTTTGAGAAAAAAAATAAAATTTATGATGCAAAAATAAATGTAATTCAAATCCGGATAAGATCAAAATTTTATTATGTGTCGTTGTGTATACTCAATACTTTTATTTAGATAAGAATTTAAATTCACAATGCAACAGTAAATGCAATTCAAATCAAGATAAGACCAAATTTTTATGGTGGATCTTACTCCTCCCCTTTTTTCTGGTTTACTCATGTTAAAAAAATAAAATTAATATGCGGTAAGAGGGTTGTTTTCCCTTAACAACTACAAATTGTAAAAATCGTTTTGATTGCAGTTCTTTTGCATACATGATGTGCGTCAATAAAAAAAATAATTGAAAAATGTGTCAAAAAAATATTTAAAAGATTTTTCTTAAACATCCAAACTTTTCATCGATTCATTCGTTTGGATAGTTAAGCCAAATATTCATTCCAGAGCTAACCATAGCATTGCAAAGAATTTATTAATAACCCCAAGAAAAGACAAAATGAAACTTCCTTGATCCTTCCATCACAGGACAGAGAATTTTTACAGAGAGAGAGATGACGACGATAGGCGGGCTTGATTATCCGAGAGCAGCTAGGCAGCCATGTTCCACAGAACACTGAGTACTGGCCCTCCCGTACAGGCAGTGAAAATCTGACGTGTACAAATTACTGTGGGGCTCAGTACCGCCAATGATTGGGGTCGCAACTTTTTGTCTATACACTGCCTACGTCTGATAAAAAGAACAAATCACCACCCCCGTAGCCCCCCCACCCCAGCACAATAACTCAGCCCCAGAAAAGAGAACCCATCCCCTGCTCTCTCTGGCTCATCTGGAAGAAGAAATCAGGTTCTTGAACCTTCTCTTCGTCTCTTCCCAAGCAATCCTTTAGCGACGAGAATTGACCAAAACCCACCCACTATCAAGCGTGAAAAATCCAATCCTAGAGAGCCAAACCAGGCTGTGAAATGTATATGGTATTCAAGCCCCTGATCATCGGTGGTGAGATTGTTGAAGAAGAAGCAGAGTGGGAGAAGGAAAGATAGGATCTTCCTTTCAGAGGTTCAATTTGGGAAACCAGAAAAACAAACCAAAAAAAAAAAGGATCCCTCAGATAGATTTGACAGCTAAAAAAGAGCCTGCCAAATTCACAATATCTCCACAGTTTCCCTCATTTATTTGTCCGCGGGGTTCAAGCCTTGAGGTAAGCTCCTTGTTGTAATACTTTGATTGTCATTATTTAATGCTTTACAATTCGTTAGAAAGTTTTGAATTTTGAAATGGGATTACTTCCTCTTTTTTTTTCTTTTTTTGAATCTTGCTATAAATTTTGGATGCAAGACTGGGAAAAGTATCCCGAAAATCGAGCAATGACTGCAATTGAAACTCAAACATCCCCTGAAGCCGGCAGCTTGAGCATGGCGAAGATGTCCTCATCAGGCAGCGGTACTAATAGTGATTTGGAGTTTGCCAAGTGCGAGTGCTGTGGATTGACGGAGGAATGCACCGAGGCTTACATCAAAAGGGTCCGTGAGAGGTTTCAGGGCCGCTGGATTTGTGGGCTGTGTGCTGAGGCAGTCAAGGACGAGGTGGTCAGATCGCAGAGGAGAACTGGCGATGAAGAAGAAGCCCTGAAGTCCCACATGAATTTCTGCAAGAAGTTTAGATCTTTGCGGCCACCTCCTAATCCAACTCATGATCAACTCATCTCTGCTGTCAAGCAGCTTCTGTTGAGGAGCTTGGATTCTCCTTCCCCCAAGAAGGAACCTTTGGTTCGATCCAGAAGCTGTTTTTCAGCTCTGGATCGTTGAGAAACTCCAGTACTAGTTTATATAAGTCAATTAGTCTTGGTTGTTGATCGTGGAATCACTGAGAGAAGATTGCTCCAATAATTATTGATGATGCAGAATAAGTTAGCGGAGGTTCAGGAACTAGACTATCCGCGATTCTTGGTAGTTTTCCGTTGTCTGATATTAGTGAATGATTGATGGTATGCTTAGTAATATGTTAGTATCATTAGGCGACTGCAGTTCAGCTGTCAAAAACTGTTGCATTGCCTACGTAGTTGTTAAAGATCTGTCCAAACCTTTATGGAAATTTCAGTCAAGATTCATAGTTTGCGTAGTATTTAGTAATCCTCATCTTCCTGAACATCTCCAATCTGTGTATCCTATTATTCAGGATTTCTTTTGCAGTTGTTTTTGGATAAGGACTAGATGGTGGTTTTGCAACTTTTGCTTTTGTCACACGTAATAATATTTGCTTTTCATAATCATGGACAAATGTTGACAGATTCAGAAGTAATATTCTTGTTGGCTTCCTTTGGAGAGTGTCTCCTGTGGCAATGCTTGAAAGCTGATTTTGGGGGCCCGGCGGTGCATAGAAGAGTATGATTAAAACGTGATTTTGGGGGCCAGAGGTGGTGCAGGGATGAAATATGCGTGGAATTAAACAGCCATTTACTGGGGCTGAGATGACAATTCAGTGGATTTGCAGTAGGGTTTTCTAAAGTCTATATGTTTTTTGCTTAGCACCTCCAGAATCTTGTGCTCTAGGAGAAGACACACATATGAACCATACTATTAAATGCAATTGCCATTGATTTGCTTGAACAAAGTAGTGAAAATGGCCTGAACTAATGAATCTTATTCTTAGGGGAGAAATATCTTCCTGATGGTTGTGGGATGGGACTGAAGGAAGATTAATGAGCGTCTGGTACTCCCCATTGGTGGTCCTCTTCCTAGAAAACATTCAACTATTTTCTAGTTGTAAATCTGCTGTTGCTCTCAAAAGCAAGATTCTATGCTAATTTCTGAACTGGCAGGAGTATAGTTTGTTTCATCTTTGTTTTTCACCTTTTTCTTTTCAAATATGAAGCTTAAAACAGGAATTTCCGTCAAACCTCTGATATGCTCTTAAAGATCATGACCAGTTTACGTAATTTTTGAAATATCAAGCCAACCATTAACATAATCTGAGCATATGATTGGCCAACCAACTCTCAACAAAACCAGTAGAATATACAGTTCAGTTGAACTGGCATTTCTCTGCTGTTGCACTAAAATGCTACTGATTTGGTGGAAATAGTATTCTTTTTCCCCTTTTTGGTGCGATGGCATATTCAATGAAAGTACTAAAAAGATCCATATTCAGTTAAACGGCTTTAATAAAATATGTCCACCATACTAAGGCGAAGGGACACAATTAATACTTAATTCAATTATTGCAATCTCTTCAGCCCTTCTTCTTCCTCTTCTTCTTCTTCTTCTTCTCTCTTCCTCTAGCCTCCGTAGTCCACTTTGATCTTGATTACGTATGGAGAATCAGTTGATGGTCCACCTACTAAATAATTTGCCAAAGCTAACAATTATGTCAATCAAACCTAACAAAAGAGCAAAAAGAACACTACACAAATCAGATGTATACAACTGATAATACCTACCCTCAGAAGGTTTATCCTAGAAAAGTTAAGCAGGTCACAATCCACATTAAGACTAGAAGAAATTTACTACCACATAGGCAGGAAAAAAAAACATTTGATGGTGAGAGGACAGACGACAAAAAACAAGAAGTGCATAAACAATTGCATGGAAACTGAAGAGAAGTAAGTGCTCAGCTGGTAATTGAGTACCACTATTCTACTATTCAACAGAGGGAGTAAGTGTCAGCCTAAGTTGGATAAGTCAAGTGCATGGCTTTCTGAGAGATAATTATTAAGGTTTCCAATCCATTTCACTTGGCTAGTGGCTGCGAAAAAGAAACATACTGCCATGTCTACTTGGCATAGCAATCCACACTACAGGCAGAGAAGAAAACGACAGAAACCTCATTTCTTGTTGGCCTTTCGGACGAGGGAGACAAGATAGAGAGAGAGGAATCCAGAAGCTTGTATACCGTCTCTAGGTATGTTTTAACATCCACAGAATATGTCTGCTGCTTTTATGTGAATCCAATCTCTTTAGGATCAAGAGAAAGTTGCACACTAAAGTATAAATAATGTCAGTAAGAGGCTTTTTTTTTTCATAAGATGATACCATATTGTTTTCACTTCTCTTTGGAAAAGTTTTTTTTTTTTTTGGTTTAATTTCTCACGTACCCATTTTGTAATTTTACCTATTACCAAAAAAGAAATAAGAAATGAATGCTTGATTGTAGACAATACTTCTGTCCAGATAAAGTTAATAACTTGACAATTTTGAGATACTTAAAATGTACAATATTGTCAATCCTGTGGATGGACACAAGTGATAAGCTATTTATTAATGTTGTACAAAATCCAATGTTTGACTCTCATTGTGAGCCCTAAGATTAAACAGCGAAGGGTTAGATTTTACCTCTGACTTGACTCTCCGAGTAAGGATTGGACTTTGCGGGCGCAATTCGGGCTGAATCCGGATCTTTCGAGCAGTGGCTCCGGATTAAAGCATTAATATTGTCCGACAAACTAGAAATAACAAATAACTTTTGCTTACCCCAAATCTAGGATCAAAGCTGGAATTCATGAGTCATGTTTCTGATGATTACGAGAAACTGAGCTCTAGGAGGATTGGGCCAATTTCGGACTGGGTAGGAGAGTGGATAGGGAGGCCGAATAAGCACGTCACTATTTGTATTTTGGACTTTGATCCATTTTTCCTTTCCACAAATTTGTCTGCTTATGTGACGAGGAGAAGTGTAGTACAATGTTGTTGTACATCCATTTCCTTGCTGTTTGATTTTGAGCCTTTGTTGTTCCGAGGGCATCTAGAAATAGTCAAAAAAAAAAAAAAAATGGACAACATTGAATTAGTTTGGTGCTAATTAATTAGAAATCTTTACACCAAATGCACCCACAAAAAATACTAATAAGAAAACTCTACAAGTAGTCTTTCCATCCACTCTTTCTTACTACTTTTAGGTCACTAAAAAGCAAGGTTTTATTTTGCCTTTTTTGGCCTAAAAACCTTGATTTCTGTCCATTTTTCACCTGAAAAACTCGTGCCCAAGTTACATGTCAGTGAATTAGGTGGTGACGGAAAATGAAAATGAAAGAGCACTACCAATACCAACTTTCTTGCAAGAAGAAAGCCATTTATTTATCACATGATCCTGTCCCCTTCTAAACATGTCAAACAAAATCGCGGAATGAGACACGTCTCTTAGTGGCAGGGAGTGGTCCTAAGGAATTAGAAAGGAATAGGAAATAAGAAAAGCGTGGCAATTATATGAAAGTAAAACGTTTTTTTTTTTCTTATGGGCTGTGTGAAAGTAAAACTTGGTAAACTATGCATGGTCGGTAAGCAAAACTAATTTCTTGTTTGATTGTCATTTTCTGAATTTTTTATGGAAAAATATACTAGAATGATGTGATATATGTGAGATAAAAAGGTATTTAGAAAATGTAGTCACGAAAAATATAAAATTTTTTGATAAAAAACTCTTAATCCAAACAAAGCCATGGTACATGCACGGAGAATTAGTAATGATTTCAAAGTATGTCATAAAATGTCTAACAATACAATAAGTAATTATATAGCACAAATAGGTTTGTTTGGACGTCCAACTTCCTAAAAAATTTATTTAGCTCAGAGAATAAATTCGTTTCTTAGCCATCTTTTTATATTTTTTTATCTCAAATATATGGCATCATATGACCAAAAAATAACCCTCTATACAAACACAATTTTTTTTCCATGCTACAAAAAAAAAAAAAAAATAGTTCAAACGAGAATGAACTTCTTTTATGAAATGATTATTAAGTACTCATTCCTTGCCCTCAAGAAAGGGGAAAGAAAAGGGAAAAAGAAAATGTACCTGGACAATTGAAGGCTCAAGGTGTGTAGTACAAGTCAAATTCTCATTAAGAGCAAGCGTAGTAGTACAACAAGGCACCCTTACCCCTCTTTGGCATCTACGATTCAAGTACTCAACTCCATACTCCATCAGCAACACTACTGACTTTGTTGCCTTCTTGCAAGTTGCAACGAATCCAATTTTCTCTGCCAAGACACCAGACCGAAGGCCTAGCAACCGACCAAACCCATCCTCCCACCAACCAATCAACCAATCAACAAATCCAAACAAAAACGGATGTACCAAAGCACTTAAACCGCATCAATCCTCCTCGGATCCTGATCAGTCATCAGATCAGATTATCTGGTGCCAAACTCTTCTGTCTATAATCGTTCAGAGTCTTCAAATCAAGAAAGCTTCTTCAGAAGAAACAAGAAGAACAGCGAGCAAGATGATGCACATGACCTTTTACTGGGGTAAAACGGTGACCCTTTTGTTCGATTTCTGGAAAACCGATTCTTGGACCAGCTATGCATTCACCTTGCTGGCCTGCCTCATATTCTCCGTCTTCTACCAATATTTGGAAGACCGTCGCCTTCGGTTCAGGCTTCTCTCTTCCAACAAAACCACCCTCGCCCCTCCTCCTCAAGATGCCAATTCAGCCAACACCCCTCTTCTCTACTCCAAGTTCCTGACCCCTAAAGCTGGGAAGCTGAGCGTTGCAAGATTTGCTGGGGCTGTTTTGTTTGGAGTCAACTCTGCGATCGGTTATCTCTTGATGCTGGCCATCATGTCCTTTAACGGAGGGGTGTTTGTCGCTGTTGTTTTAGGTCTGGCTTTGGGCTATTTGCTTTTCAGGACTGCTGATGAGGATGTGGTCGTTATTGATAATCCTTGCGCTTGTGCTTGAGCTTGAGCTTGACTCTTGCAATTCCAATTGAATCTCTGCTGATCCTATCTTGTGTTTGTGTCCTGTAAATCTGGAATCAAGAAAAGGTCAATCTTTTACGGTTGTTTCAACCACTTCTTATGTACAGTTTTCTTTCAATTTACATGGATTGTTAAGCTTATTTTCTGATTGGATGTGTTTTTTTTTTTTTTTCCTTTTAAATTTTTTTTTCCTATTATTTTCTGACCTGATTTGTGTTTGTGATTGCCTGCGGAGATGCAGATTGGTAGCAGTTTAATTTTGTTTCGTCTTCTGTTATAAACCATTTTTACTGTTCTTGATTCCTTGGGTAAGGAATAGAAGGTTGATCTTCTTTGTTATAATTGGCGAAATCTGAATTGCTGGCTCATTCAGAGCCAAAAATTGACGTCCTACTCCCACCCAGTTTTTGATAGGTTTGGTGAAATCATAAATGCACAATAGTGATGGCTTATCGTGAATTGGATCAGTTATTGGGTACCATACGTGGAAGGATATTTCTGTTTAAGTTTTTGCATTGCAAAATCCAAATATTTTCTTCCATCCTCATCTCGCTTGAATCGAAGAAAGAGCTAGCAACTAATAAACTAAACAAGTACTTCCGAGCTCTGACATGCCTTGATTTTTTTACAGAAGCATCACAAGCAGAATTGGTTTCTCAAACAATGTGGTAACAAAAAGGACCACAAATCTTTAGCACTTATCATTTGACTTCATTCTCATTCTGGTGGGGAGAGGAGAATTTATAGATAGTTAGCTTGACAACTCATTTTAACAAATCAGGTAACAGGTATATCAAATGGAATACCGATTTGGGACGGTCCAGAAGCTGCAATAGCTTAAATCAACAATCCAGACACAAAAAAAAAAAACAAAAAACAAAAAACAAAAAACAAAACAAAACAAAACAAAAAGAGCCTTCACGTCAGTCTCTAAAGACCCATCCTTCAAGGACCAGGCCAGGCTAGCTAACAAAGAGGGAACAGGGTGATTCCTCGAAGCATAAGGTAAGGGAACAGGATGATGCCTTCAAGCATAAAATATTTGTACAGTAGAAGATACGTGCATGTGCAGGAGCTCTGACCTAGAATAAATTTACACCAGAAAAGAACGGCAGAAGCTTCACTGCTCAGTCAGTCGTTGCACCAACTAAAAATTATCCGGGTTGTTCTTGGAGGGCAGGATACAGTACACAGTCCACACACGGAAAATAACATGGGAGAAAGCTAAAAGGACATATGATGGTGTAAACAAACCCAATCAATTAATTAGGAGTTTGAAAATCCCATAATCACCAGTTTCTGCACGCAAGAAAGAATGATCAATTTAATCTTCTCAGCACAAAGTTTAAGAGTTTAAAAAATGTAAAACCCAATCTTAACAACTATCACAGTAGTGCATTCGCAAGTTCCCCAAATCCAAAGTGATGCAACGTTTGTCTATATTTCCGAGTCCACTGGTATCTTCTAGCTGGTATCCTCCATGCAGGCCAGATTGAGCATGAGCATCGGCAGTGGAAATTTACAGCAAAATAAACTAGAAGAGGGCCAACAGAGAAAAAAGAACTGCCCTCCTTGCAGTGTTGTGGACCCCATGACGAGAGTGAACCAGAATGCTTCAGATAATCTGTACGCTGTATAGCTGCTGTGAAATACAACCAACCCCAGTCGAATTCGCAGGTGTTTCACTTAGTAGAGACAACCTCATCCAGCTAAATGTACAAGAAAATGATGTAATTGCTATTGCTGGTCCTGAATTTTTAAGGAGACTAATTCACTTTCCTGCTGTTGACCTCTTGACCTCAAATTTTTTGGAAACCATCTTCTCAACCGTTCTGGCAACCTGGAAGAAACTAACCAATCACAATGCTATACAGAGACGTATTTCTTAGGTAATAACATGCGACAGCTGAATGGTAATAAAGCTGTCTTCACTAAACATCATGAAAAGGAAGGAAATACGTCAATGCAGAACTAGGAATGAGACGGCCAATAGTAGAAATTGTCTATCAGTGACTCCACTTTCAAGAAATGCTTTTCGAATTGGATTAAAACAAACAACTTTTCCCTCCTCTATTCTAGTTACTTCACAGCACCAGTGAGGAGTGCCTTTTCTTCATCTTCTCCTTTTGTTTGGAAAGATGGAATGGAAAGAGGAGGACAATACTTGTTCTTACGAACTCCAGCAGTAAAAGAGAATCAGAATGTACAGGTGAAATCAGCACTTACAGATCCATTCTTTCATATATTGCTCTGCGTACTGAAGAGTTAAGGCCATATGCAATTGAGTTGAATAGCCCCTGCAAAATGGTTTAACAAATAATTGAATCCAAAATATCAAAATAAACCTATGTACGGCATGATGATATGATAGTTGGACTGATAAATAGTGGTGAAGCTGTACTAGGCAAGGTTCCCATCTTCTAGAACTACACATCATGAATGTCTACCAAAACAGAGTCTTTCATGGCAAATTTCAATAAGCTTATCAAATACCTGCTGCTGCAAAACAGCAAAAGAGTCTACTCAAAATTATGTTGCACAAGATGTCTTCTCATGGGAAACCTGACCCATGCAACATGAGCACATTATATATATGATGCATGACTATCCCAACACAAACAATTATCATGAAAGCAAATAACACATTCTTTTAAAATAAAAGATCGACAGAGTAAAAAGTGAAAGGAACATCAAATGAAAAGCTATTGAGGGAGAAATTTACCATGAGTGCAGCCATTCCTACATCAAGAACAGAGAGCCAAAATATCTTGTGTCCTGGTTCAATAAAATCATGGATACGGTTGATTGTGCCAAAGAACCATGATCCTATTAGAATAAGAGGATAATAGCCCCAGCGGTTTAGAACCTGCACAGCAGAAGGAAAGGAGCAGAAATAAATGAGACACAAAAAGCAGTGACCAGTCCTGAACTTCTCTGCATCCGTGCAACATGTTGCTTCACAGAGTCAACTTAACAATTATCTCCAAGCTTACAATTTGCATTCACACAGGGTGAGGAAATGCTATGTAGTTTTTAATGCTCAGGATGATTCAGGATTCCACAAATTTGCAACTTGTTATGACCAATCAACTATCACCATCGCACTAATTACATTCACCTCCCCTGAGGTTGGGCCAAATTAAAAGTTAGATACTTAGCTTCAGCCAAACTATACAAAGATCCTCAGACTCATGACTTCATATCGAACACCCCCATGTTTGGCAACACATATTGACCTCCTAAAAGTGATGACGCCAACAAAACATCTTAGAATGCAAGCCCCATATACATGATACCCATCATATCCCTAACCTCCTTGTCTTCTTGCAAAACCCAAAAAAACACAAGCCTTGTCCTCCACTAAAATCCAAAATAGATTTAGCTTGATCCTTAAATGAAAGGGAAGTATATATAATTAACTCAAGTTGAATTAAATCTCTCAGAGCCATTATGCTTGACAAAGGGTTTCTATCTCCAGTGACACAGTCAACCAGCTTAGGAGAGGGAGAGACAGTCAGCAAGCTTGGTTTATATGTGTGGTTGGGTGAAGAGAGGGGGATTGTTCTTCAACTGGACAGTATACAAGTCAAACACCATTTGAGTTTATAAAAGACAGGAGAAAGAGGAACAAGCTGGAGGAAGTTTAAGTAGCTTCACTGCAAGAGAATTAGAAAAGGAGTGAAGAAAACATGAAATGGAAATAATTCCTTTATAAATAGGCAAAAGAAGACTGAACCAAGGGCATCTGCGCCCGTATGGGGTTGCAATGATTGACTCACTTGAAACAATAACCTCTGTGCACAAGTATCATTGACATAAAGGAAGACACGAGTTTTAGTTTACTCATGGGCAATAATGACAACAACCAGATATTTCTGCTTTTATGATATCATTAAGAACAAAGAAAAATAGTGTGTATTCTTCAAAGAATCATCAAAGAAAATGCAGGCTACCTTTACATCTGGCCGTGAATCAAACTGGAACGTCCTCTCCAACATGCCAGCTGCCATCTGAAACATCAAAGAAAATGTCACTTTTTGATATCCAATGCATAAATCCCCAAAGAAAAACAAATTCTGAGCCAAAGAAAAGATCTGAACTAGTCACTTACACGGGTTGCATTGTTTAACATGCGTATTACTTGGAAATAGGTGATGGCATTAAAAAGAATTGCACCCCAAAGAGGAGCATAAAATGTTATAAAGTGAACTGCCTGCAGATTGAAGAAAAAATTTGAGAATAAGTACTCAAATGAAGCAACATCCAGAGCATTGAAATTGCAGACAAACTTGATACCGCAAAAATTATACTTGCCTTCCCTGTACGTCCTGTTTGGGCCCAGCACCATGCTCCTAAACGAGTTATATGCCCATGGTCATTGCTGATGGACCGTATTACCGTCACAACTCCTGAAGTTCCTGTTAAAGTCATCTACGTTAACCACCACATAGACCAGAAGTGTGAAAATCTCATGCAGTAAGCTCTAAGGTTGGCATCACAGAGGCTAAACATTAGCAGAAAGAAACTTCTGCATTACAGAAGAACTATTCTCATGAATGCTTTGAAAGAATTGAACTCATTCTTAAATTTAACATCATACCCCAAACATACAAATGAAACATGGGCTCTAAATCTTCCACATCTGTTTTATGTCTAACAACGGTCCGATGAAGCGTAAAAGCAATTGTTGTTGTCCACAAAAAAGAAGCCACACAAAAGAAATGTGTGGTATAGCCTTGAGCATAACAGAAAAATCCCTTTGATGGATCCCTGAAGAACCAGAGAAATCGATTATCATATATATAAAACTTATAAGAAAGAAATGACATCAGGAGCTGATTAAACTTGACTCCCACGTGGCATCTTCCTTACCCAATTATGCTGAAGAAACTACACAGCATGTCCTGCAACCAAAAAAGAATGCAAAAAAATGGTCATACTCTTCCTATTATGGGCTTAAAATTGACGGAGCCTAGTATAGGAATAATTGAACAAACTACAAATCATTTGAATTGGAGGAATAAAAAGGAAAATCAATAGAACAGCCGAAGGTTAACATAATTATTACATTCTCACCAAAGAATTATTACCGCTCATACAATCATCAACACACAACAACAGCCCTCACTCCAGACACCAAATTGAAAATATGGACTCACTGTTTTAGCAAGTTTAACAACATATATGGCAACAGCAACGGCTTCATCATGGAGCTTAATAAGCAGAAAAGGAAATCACCATATGCACACGAAAAACAACATCAAAGAAGAGAGCTTCAAATGACTAACTTAAGGCTGAGTTTGATTCTCTATATCAGAACCGAACAGCTTGATTCCAAGAGTATACAATTACTGTATCTTAAACGGAGCTGGACGTTACGATTCCAAAAGTCACAATTTTCAGCATCAACAATTCCAATTCAGGTCTAATTTTACAGTTAATATTACTAAACAAATTTCCATCTTTCTAACGGAATAAATGAGATTGAGGAAAGTGGTTGAACTAAGTATAAACCCTAACATTGGAGACCTTTCGAGGAATAAACACAGAGGAAGCTCAAGCATTCAGGAATTTCGACAGAAAATGTGACAGATGCTGAGTACTACCATTCGTTGAGGTAATTAGTTACTGGTATTAGGAAGTGCAAGAATGCTTACGGAGAAGGCGAGGAAGAAGACGAGCTTGAAGGAGAACTTGCGGAGCTCTCTGAAGAGCAAATAGCAGAGCACTATGAATCCGGAACCGATGAATGAGAAGGTGGAGGCTCCGGTGTTGACCGCCGTCAGTATTCGCCGATCACTCGCCGACAGATTCCCCATTACTGCTTGCACCGTCGCCATTCCCCCAATCCCCGCCTTTTTTAACAACTGTCAATACTCTTCCGACTGGTTTTTCACTTGATTCGATTCCCCAAATGCCGATTTCTACTACAAAAAAACAATTTTTACATATTTGACTAATTACAGCTAATAGAGGCAATTCGATTAATTTGTTTAGTTAAATCCTTTCTGTTTTTTTACCAGCAAAATCTACCTTGTTGTCTTGCCTTCCGGTACATCAAGAATGTCGCTTTGGCCGAGTGGTTAAGGCGTGTGCCTGCTAAGTACATGGGGTTTCCCCGCGAGAGTTCGAATCTCTCAGGCGACGGTTTCCTTTTTATTTTTAAAATGTACAAAGCAGATTTTTTGTTTTGCAAGGTACAGTAGGATCCCAAGGGTTTTAACAGTGGGCCATCTTCTCAGATAAGCTTAGAGGTACAATCTGATTGGATTGAGCCGAGTTGTGCTATACTCAAAGATATTTTAGACTAGGTTTGTTTGTATAACAGAAATTTGCAAAATTTATTTGCAAAATTTACTTTGCTTACATCATAATCACACTTTCCAATTACCTTTTTATCTTCCCAACAACATTTGTATTTCACATACATCACATCACAAAAAGCTTAGTATTTTCTTGAATTCAAACTCGATCCAGCAGAACTTATATATCTCATACTTGATTCGTTAGTTGATTAGGCCTCATTGAGCTCAAATTTGTTTTGCAACGTATTTTGGGAAATTTTTAATGTTGGACAATCGGCCTCAATTGAGTTTAGAGGTATGATTATGTCAAGTTGATCTCATGTAACTACATATTATAAATAAGATATCTTAATGCTACTCGATCTCGAGATCAAGTTTGATCAAGCAGAACTTTCAAAGCTTGAGCTCAATTTGCATGCAAAGTGGAGCATTTTCATGATTGAACTCAATTAAAGAAAAGTTTTTGGTAAGTTTTAATAACTCTTCTACCCATAAAAGTAATTTTACAAAATAAAAAAAAATTAAAGCAAAATATAAATACATTTATCAAGGTAGTTGTTCTTATATTATACTAGGCTTGAATTTTTTTATTCAACATTCAAGCTTTGACTCAAACTCATTCAACATCCACTTTATCTCCAACGGTTGACTTCTATGATGACTTCCTAGCTGATCTTACTCCCAAGCACAGGAAACATTTCAATGCATGTAAAACAATTCAGGATCGTCTTGCGTTTGTGAAGTGTATATAAGATCCAGCAAAAAGCTGGATGTGCCCAAGCACTTATCTATTGGTACTTGTATCTGCTGATCTTTCGAGGCGTTTTGAGCCAAGAGAAGACTATTAATCTCACATTTCTTCCCCCCAGATGCCAATAGCCACAACTGTAACTTAGACCTAGCTACTATATATGTGCTTTGGCAAACAAATGTTTCTCTACTAGCATTAGACCAGTTAGCCACCAGAGCCTTTGCTCTAAGTGTAGGTTGGGAAATCAAATCCTTCCCTCCTATATTTAAAATGTGTCTTAAGTGTACTAATTCTCTTCTTAAATCCAACGGGTGTAGTAAGACACTCGTCTGATCCGGTGACGGTTTAGTCCCCTAATTCCCTTGAATCTCTTTAGGTCGGCCCTCCCCCTGGGTATCGTAGGATACCCATCTGATCTAGTGGCCGTTTAGTCCCCTGAATCTCTTTTACGATACCCGTCTGATCCAGTGGCCGTTTAGTCCTCTGATTCCCTGAATCTCTTTAGGTCCGCTTCCCCCCAATATATCCCCCTAATATACACTAGGAATAAGTTAGATTAGAATCTATCGCAAAAAAAAAAAAAAAAAGAGACACAAACGAAGGTTTCCCTTGAATCTCTTTAGGTTCGCTTCCCCCCAATATATCCCCCTAAAAGCATGATTGATTGAGTACCCTTACCCATTATGTGTCTTACATTGTGGCAAATTCTAGTATTGTAATATCTTCATAATGGAGAGACTCTAACACCAAAATGAATAAAAACATTTGAGTAAACAGATGACAAGGGAGCTACACTAGAGTCTTTTCATCCAAACTCAATTGGGAAAGTTCATATACGGATGAGTCACTAATCACTGCACATTCCAAGCAAGTTGCAACGATGTACGCACTGACCAGGCAATAAGAGCATGTAAAATGAGACTTGAACCAAACAAAGTTGAGACTAGGGAACTAACTACACTTCATTGGACCACCTTCATCCTAACATTTTGGTATATCCTTATTGCACAACCATCATTTTCTATGAATTCAGTTATGAATGTCAAACCTATCCACCGCCCTACCCCAGACCATATGCAAATTGATGAAAAAGACTGTTTTCTAACAAACCAACTTCTTGGCCAAATTGCAGCGAATAGTAGTAATTTAATGGGGGGAGGGCAGTGACAGTTGTACGAAACAGTTTTGCTCAATTAAACAAAACGCGAGCTTATTTGTGTAGGGTGTAAATCAGGGGCGGAGCCAAGATCTCATAATAAGTGGGGTCAAATTTTAGTACAGTAAACTTATGTAAAAAAAAAAAAAAAGAACTACTAGCATTACATACAAATTATAATTGTATAATTTGGAATACTAATTTTTTTATAAAAAAAAAGCTGCAAAATCAATTCATTATCAATTATATTAAATACATTTTTCCAATGTAATTAACTGAAACTCTTGATTTTATTTAAAAATAATATGTGAACTATTATCAATTTGATCTTTTATGAGTCTCTTTTAAGAAATTTGTCTTTAATGTGTTATATGTAACTTAATTTATCTCGATCGTCAATGCTTCGGGACGATTGCAGCTGCGACTGTTATTCATGGTGATTCATTAAAGAACGCCACACAATAGTACGATAATTTATGAAACCTGTCCTAGAACGCATTAGGGAGTTGGTAAGATATCCTTCATTCTCACCCATAAAGAGCCTGTGGTGAATTGGGTAAGAATTTAATCGCCCGTACTCCTAGTGGTTTGACGAGGATTCATTAAACTG
Source organism: Gardenia jasminoides (assembly GCA_013103745.1). Taxonomy (NCBI): domain Eukaryota; kingdom Viridiplantae; phylum Streptophyta; class Magnoliopsida; order Gentianales; family Rubiaceae; genus Gardenia; species Gardenia jasminoides. Next base: position 27,660,390 of record CM023103.1, read on the forward strand.
TATACGACAGTGAAAAGATGGCCATCATCATATTGACGGGGAACTCGGAACTCCATATGCATGCATTTTATATATATTATTTAAAAACAAGATTTGTTAAATACTAGTATTCATTTGAGAAAAAATATATGTGAATTTATTGTCTTCTTAGTAGTATAATTTTTTTTTCATAGTGAAGAATAAGAAAATTGATTTCCATAAGGCGAAGATAGAAGCAGCTCACTATTAGTCACTGTTTTGCCTTTTCGGTACATTTACAGGAAATATCTTTTGGCAGTTGCTTATGTATATGTTTAATTTGAACTTGCACAAACGCAACACCCACATGAGCGGCAATGGTGAATTTGGCATCAATTTCAGATGGGTTTTTTTTTTGGTCCAATCTGAAGTCAAACCCACTCATGTTAACAATTTGATTAATTCAGCCAGACTTGACAGTTAAACGTAAAAATTTTTCTACAAAAAAATGTCAATTCAAGCAAGACCTAAGATTTTTAGATGAGAACCAAGAATTCTTGTTAAAATAATAAAAAAAAAGGGAGCAGTTAGAAAATGGGATCATTCCTAGGAGCAGTCAAGAAATGAAGGAAACCCTGGCCTATTTCATGACGTCTCATACATAAATGTCTAGTGGGTTGCAACATTTTTTTTTTCCCATCAATTAAATCATGATTAGCAAGTGGGTCGCAACTTGTTCCCTATTCCAAAAACAAACTCTCATGTTTTCTTCAATGGTAGATCACAGGCATAAGATGGGAAAGAAAGAATGGAGAAAGAGTAGCCACACAAAAAAAAAAAAAAAAAAAATGAAAACCAAAGAAAATAATAATCATTAGAAACATCAATACTTTATTAATAAAATAAAAAGTGATGCATATGTAGTTTTGCCCCAAAAAAAAAAAAAAAAAACAAAGAAATATCGATAGTCAGGACTGGATATTATTTACACCATCTTTGCCAAACAACATGCTATTTTTCTTTAATGCCCCCGCCGAGCACCATCTTGTCACGAGGCTCCCATGCTCTTTGTCTCCGACTAAACCCAATTAATTCCGATTATATCTCCTCTATTAAGTCTCATCAATCGGTCATTTAAAGATTTTTAACTTGATTAGCATTTATTATATATAATAATTAGTGATGTACTAGATTATTGTGAGCGTGACCTATTCCAGAGATTAATTTTGCTCAAGCAGTAAAATCATGTCATTTATTCTTTTTCTTTCTCAAGCAGAAGTGATAAAAGGAAAAAGCAAAATTAGATGCATAGGATATGAAGCAAAATTACCTTGTAAAATGGGATACAGTCAATGTTCATAAGCAAAATCCAAATATTGTATGATTATTTTTAGAGGGGTGCATTATTTTTTTAAAAAAAGTCTTTCTATTTTATTAAGAAAAAAACTGTTATATATGTGGCCCTTGTGCACGCACACTGCTTTAAAGTTTTCACGAGCAGCGATTTGGTTTACATGTGAAGACCTACCGTCGAAAATCTAAACCCTATGAAGTTTGAGTCTTCATTCTTCACCCTTCGAGAAACATTTACCACATGAAATAGTCAAGAAAGAACAATTCAGATTCTCTGTCTAGGTTTCGTGTTCAAGTTCCGTGTTCCACTTAAAATCATGTCGTTTTATTTAATAAAACTCTTGATTTTATTAAGTTAGATACGTCATTAATTTTATTAAGTAAAATGTATGAGTAATTTTCTAAGTACGGACAACGAGGACATGGTTTTAAGTTGAATACGAAATTTCGACGGACCTGCAAGAAAGGAAGCCAACCTCGATTAAAAGTTGCGGCCGCAAGAAAATTACATACCAAGCCTATGTATCAATATGTACAATTATTATATTCACTTGTAGGCCAACCTATGCATATATGCCATCATTCACATACACTCAAAACTCAAAACGCAAAACGGAAAAAAAGAAAATCAAACCAGCCCACCTCCCAAGTCCCAACTCCCATCCTCTTCCCACAAGCAAGAATGGTGGCTTCTTGTTTAAGCATAGTCTCCGTCTACGGCAGCTTTCTCCGCCGATGCATCTCCACGGCCGGTTTAGCCTCTCAAACAATAGACATAGACGACCAGACCACCATGCACTTCTGGGGTCCAAAGCCAAAAGCCTTTTCCCCCTCCAAACCTTCTTTGATCCTAATTCATGGGTTCGGACCGCACGGGGTCTGGCAATGGCGGCAGCAGATCACCTGCTTCGCCCAGAAATACAACCTTTACGTTCCTGACCTCGTATTCTTCGGGGACTCAACCACCAAGTCCCGCGAGAGGTCCGAGGTTTTCCAAGCTGTTTGTGTCGGCAGAATGCTGGAAAGAATCGGTGTTGATCGTTACTCGGTCGTAGGAACCAGCTATGGTGGGTTCGTGGCGTACCACCTGGCATCCATGTGGCCTGAACGGGTGGAAAGGGTGGTGATCGCGAGCTCGGGGGTGAACTTGAGGAGGAAAGATAACGAGGAGCTCTTGAAGAGGGCTAAGCTGGAGAAGATTGAGGGACTGATGCTGCCGGCCAATGCGGGGCAGTTAAGGACTCTGATGAGTTTGTCAGTTTTCCGGCGTCCGTACGTCCCAGATTTCTTTCTAAATGATTTCTTGGAGGTATGTATGTTTGCTTCTTGAATCTTCCTTCCTCACTGGAGAGTCAATTTCTTTTACCGGTTTTCTCCTGTCTGCATGAAATTAATTTATTTAGTACAATAGACCACTTGTCTTGCGTATGAATAAGTTATCTGATTTTGCAAGTGTTAATGGTCTAGAGGGCTCAATCATACACTCTAATAATGCGGTTTTCTTGTCTCAGTCGGGACGAATTGTCAAAATCAAATTCGTTATATTCTAGAATTTATAGTTACTCTTTTGCATGTTGCTCCCTTTCTCTTTTGCTAGATCATATACTTAAAATTCAGTCATTAATTTTTTTTTTTTTTGGTAAGAAAAATTCAGTTACTCTATGAGGGAAGATCTTTGTTTATTGACTGATGCTAATTATGATTTTATACATAGAAGTTCCTTAGTAATCAACTCCATTTGTTTTGATCTCTGGACTGCCATTTTGTTTCTGTGACATGGCAAGAACCTGGGCAGCTTCTTAGACTGGATAAACTATTTAAACCAAGAAGAACATTGCTAGCTGGAGGACTTTAATCTTGATCTTATTATTATCCATTTAACAAAACCAAACCTAACTAAGAAATTGTCAAACTCCCTGTGCCCCCAGGCCCCAACAACAATAAAGAGCTGTGCAGTTGTCAAGTTGAAAATTTCTGGTCGAAATTATTGGAAAAAAAATGAAACGAAAGTGTAGCCAAGCCCACAGACTTGAACTTTGAGTTACACCACAAATTGTCCTTAGGTGTCGTTTCTTAAAAGCGGGAGGTCAATGTCAATTGGTTGTTTGTGGAAAGCCTTGGATTTAAGGAGGGAACTTGTACCTCAAATTTTGCAGCTACAGACCATTATTGATTCCATCGGGATTTTGTACTAGTAGATTTATTTCTGCAGTTGAGTTAGTTAGGAAATTTGCCAATGTGTGGTGCCAGCAGTCTAAGTTTGGTAGCTCATCACAGCTTTCTGATTATGGACTTTATCAGGATGAATGATCTTTCAAGAATACGTGCAATCATAGATATTCTAGATGATATTTTCATCTATATGTTAGCATTTTTATATGGTTTGTTTAGAGAATTGTAAAATACGGGGTATATATACATGTTGAGATTCATACTGATCCCACAAAGGTGTATTTATTCTTCAAAAGCATATACATATATTATGATTTATTTTTCTTTTTTGTATCTTGGCAAGTAGATTTGAACTTGGGATGGCTAAAAATGCCAAAAATTAACTCATCATGACTTCGTGAGTTTAAAAAAATAAACTGCATTATGCATATTATTAACATGTTTAAGTTGTGTGTATTCTCTAGGGTAATTGACCCTCTAGAAAGAAAATGGCATCCTTGTGGGAATTAATTAATAATTGAAAATACAGAAACTATATGGTGAGAATAGGAAGGAGAAGATGGAGCTCTTGAAGGGATTGACTCTTGGACGGGACGACACAGTAAATATAGTCCCTCTTAAACAGGTATCGTTATATCATTACTTCTTGGATGCTTCATCCTTGATGGACCACTGCTTTTTCTTGTTTAATTTGTTTGATTGATATGGACTACCTCATCACTACTTATTAAGCTATTAAGGTCATAAATTAATTCAGTGCACTGCTGCAAATCTTGGGTGCAGGAAGTTTTAGTTGTTTGGGGGGACCATGACCAGATATTTTTGTTGGAGAAAGCATATGAACTCAAGAAGTATGTACTCAAACTCCTCTTCAATTTCCACTAATCAACTCAACCAACAGTAGAATAGTACCAGGAAATTGATGTAAAAGTCATCAGGGGTTTAATGAACTATTATATTGATAATGATGATTGTAAACCGGCCATTTGCAGGTTTCTGGGAGAGAAGGCAAGACTGGAGATCATCAAGAATACCTCCCATGTGCCTCAACTAGAACGAGCTGGGCAGTTCAATAAAATTGTTAAAAGCTTCTTGTGCGGGTTATCATGATTCATGTGATATATATAGTTATATATTTGGTAAAGAAGAAGATGAAGAAGAAGAATTGCTTTAGATCCTTAGTTTGTAATCAAGATCACAAAGCAGAATCAGTGATGTATGTATGGCACAAAGTGTTTGATTTTGACTGCTGATTTATGTGTTGCAAAAGAGTTTGGACTGTATCGCCAAATTTATGTTTCTTTGGTTCGAGTTGATCACGTTAATCTGTTAGTTTACGATTATTGGATCTTTTGGAAGCATATAAATAGTCCAATATGCTAAACACTTGGAAATCACTAAGGAGGTTGTCTCAAATTGTAAGGTCCAGACGACTCGTACCAAACAAACATAAATTTGGTGGTACACTCCAAAATGGGATAACAATTATTCTCTTCTCTTCAGCTTCTCTAATTTAAAATAAAAAATGTTTCCAGGAGAGTCCATCAGTAACTTATTAAATATAATAACAAACCATTTGTCTTCTGAGGGTTTTTCTTCCCCTAGTGAATTTCATTTTATAAAATAGTTAAAATTTTTTTTTTTTTTGGGTAAAAGGAGCTAAAATTCATTCTTAATTTCTTCCTTCGGTCTCATCTATTAAACTTCTGGCAGCAAACTGCCAAATTCACTTAGTAGTTGTTACTTGTTAGGGTGACACAAATGGGCTAACTAAAACCCAAGTAAACTGGACATCTTGCTTGGTTTGATCTTATTAGGTTTGTAATGACACTTCCGCGACTAGATAATTAGACACTCATTAGAACTAATCGTCATGACTTGGGGCCCTTTAGACATGCTTGATTTCGGCTTAGCAAGAAAAGTTCATTCGAAAGCCTCAACTAAACAAACATAGGTTGGAGGAGTAATAAAAAAAATACAATCTTGACAGGGGTTGGAGGAGTTTAAGCATTTGCATCTATAGTAGAAATTCAGAGGACGTGTAACAGCTCATCATCTTCTGATGTACGGGTGAGTCTCTCTCTCTCAAATCTCTCTTAGTGCAATTAGACCTCTCATCTAATATAGATTAGACTAAGATCCGTTTGATAACTCAATTCAATACTAAAATTTAATGGATTCAGATCTTAACACGTTCAGACATTTGATAACCGAAAATAGAATATCTGTATTAATTAAGTAGTACTGAATTTTTTAGGTAAAACTTGCTCCCAAAATTAAGTGAGAAGCTATTTGCTTATCACTTAATGTGATATACATTCAAATATATTAGATTTAGTACTAAACAATTTAATCATTTAGTAGATTTAGATTTCAGATTTCACACTTCAATTTTATCAAACACACCCTAAGAGTAGTATAGCTTAGTGTATGTTGAATTAGGAATACTAATGGTGGTTTTTTGGTCATTTGGAGAAATTTTAGCTGCGACCTAAGCTCTTCTGTTCGGTGGGTTTTGGTCCTTTTGGATTGGGTTTGGATTTGTTGGGCTGGGGTCTTTATCGGCTTTTGTTTCTCCATTATGGTGTTGTTTTTCTGATCCAAGGGTTAGCAATTTTTTATAAATTTCAACAGCGGCAAGTATATATATATAGGGAATGTGCCATTCAAGACATGAAGGAGCCAAAGTTTGAGAAATTTTGGATATCATTATGCTGAAAATAGACTTCTAGAGTTATATTCTTTATGTATAAATAATAAACCTAGTATATTCGACTGAATGGACATCATGATTATGTGTAATCAAATGAACTAACATGTTGCAGTGTTGGAATTACCTTCTTCATCACCAGTAGTACTAATTATACGTAGAACCTGTTTTCTCACCCAGTCTGCCAGTAATGCCACAATTACATCACTTACCAAATAATTTTCATTACATATTCAATATTACAAATATTTTGGAACCAAATTTATAGCCTACAACTTATCCACTCAGACATTGCAGTAGTTAATTCATTTCTAAGTACTCTAAATCATACTAATTTATCAAAATAAAGACATGTCTCTGAATTGGTAGTTATTTTTTTCCTTCCAAATAGCCCAAAGAATGTTGATAGTTAGGCCACTATGTGAACTCCCTTCTACTCTTTTCCTGGCTTGCAAATCCCTTCCCAACATTTCCAAAAATTCCATCTTTTGATTCTATCTTATTGTACAGATGCAAAGTCTCATATTTCCTTTGCTTCAGGGCCAAAAAGCAGGATATGCTCCAAAATTTTCATTTCAGTTCCTACAATGTTGAGACCATGATGCTCCTTTGCCAATTCTCTTATAGATCCTTTCATTTGTGGGTAGTGTGTGACTTAGACACTACCACGAGAAATGTTTCAACTTGTGTTTTATGTTCAGCCTATACATCCCATTTTCAGATTTTCTAGTTCTGGTTTTCTCTACTTTTCTCTCCTCTCCTGTTATTTTTGCTTCTCTTTATCTCTTTCCTCTTTCTTGCTCTCCCTGTAACCAAATTAGATAGTGCAGCACTCCTAGGGGCATGTTTTCCAATATCCACAATTATGCTTTCCAGCCATGCTGATTGGAATCTTTATAATGTTTTCCACATTTGTGCTGCAGGTAATAAGCCCTTCCATTTTGACAAACAGCTAGTCTTTTACTTTGGATTTTGCCATCTTCATTAAAGGGGATTCTTTTGTCAGTCTAAATGTTGATTTACTGCCCATTTCCTGACCCTTTTCTAACAGTCCTCTTAACACATATTAACGTTTGCCATACCTAGGATGAAGATTTGGCATCTCAGAGTTAAGTACTGACTTTTGCTTTAAATGCTTGCTCGAGAACCTTGCTTACTAGTAGATTTGGTTGTGTTAATATCTTCCATCCTCATATTGCAAGCAAGGCAGAGTTAAAATGGTACAAGTCCCAAAGTCACAAGCCTTCGTGGAGTTTATAATCTTCTGTCAGTTTGTGCAATCTAGTCCAGTGCACCTTCTTTCCCTCATTTTCTTCTACCCACTGGTATCTGGCCATCATTTTGTTAATTTCTTTGCACAGTCCTTCAGGCAGCTTGAAGCATAACATTATTGTATATGTAGGTTGGGGCATTATGACATATTTGTGCATTACCTCCTTTCCTGCTGGGCTTGGCAATTTTCCTTTCCACTCTTTCCAGTTTCTATTGTACTCTTTTTCATAAACTCAAGCACTTCTTCTTCCTTGGTTCTTGTTATCACCATCGGTAGTCCTAAGTATTTGCCCTATCTCACCTCCTTGATATTGCCCATCCTGTTACGTATATCAATCCTCCGTTTACTGTCCAGATTCTCACTAAAAAATACATAAGCATTTTCCATGCTGATGAGCTGACCAAACCATTGTTCATATGTATTCAGCATTTCCATCACCACCTTTGCTTTTACCTACAAGGGACTGTAGAGTCATCAGCAAAGAACAAATGGGTAACTAGAGGCCAATTTTTACAATTTTTTATCCAGTTATTTTTCTCTTAATAGCAGTCTACTTTAACAAGTTTGAGAAGCCTTCAGAAACAAGTAAGAATAAATAAAAAGACAAAAAGGATCTCCTTGTCTAATCCTCTGGCAGGTCTAGCTAGCATATTCTCTCTTCTGGCCATTAATATTCAGAGAATAAGAGACCATAGGACATAATCCATTTTATCCATTTCTCACAAAATTCCACTTTTTTCATCATAGCACATAGAAAACCCAACTCCACTCTATTATATGCTTGCGACATGTTTAGCTTTAAAGCCATGAATCCCCCTTTACCCTTTCTTTTGTTCTTCAGAAAATGAATGTATTCACACAAGCTTATAACATTATTAAAGTATTTGTCTCCCAGGTATTGGTGATACGTCTATGAAAGGTAGGTTTGAGTCTATTGACCAACAACAGTTTAGAGAAGATCTTGCAAAGCACATTGCATAAACGGATAAGTCTAAACTGGGACAGATGAGTGGTGTTGTCAATTTTGGGAATCAAGATAATCATGGTCTCATTAAAACTACTCGCAGCATCAAAGATATCTAATTTCACAATATCCCAAAATTTTTGAAGTCTCCACGAGAATATTCTTACACATATTTTTCAATCATCTTTTAACCTCACATATACCACATCTTACAAAAAGTACTATAGTAAATTTTCTCCAAAAACTCCCAAATATAATCCAAACGGGTTCTTCTGGTCTTCACAGATATTATGCAAAAGTTTTGTCTTCCTTTACCCATATTCTTTTATAGTTATGTAGCAATTTTTTAGTCTAACCCTTTTTTGTATTCTTTATTTGCCCATATAAGTCTGTCTCTCCCAACCACACTTGCGGAAGGACTGTGTATGTCTAGGTCACTTGACCAACGTATATACCAGCAAGGGTGTTCTCAAATCTGTGTCTACAAGACTCTTCTCATGGGCAGACTGCTGGGCATGGGCTGGACTTGTTAAGTAGGAGCACCTCTTTTTGCTCCAATAATAATTTGCAGTTGTCAAATTTTGTATCATGTATTATTGGGAAATCTGATGGCAAACATGCATGTTGCATCTTTCAACTATTAAAGACCCATACATTCCTTATCCTGGAGACTAAAGGCGTGATGTTTGAATCTACCATGGGCTGAAACGACATGCATGATTCACCACCTCTGTGGTTTAGGCAAAAACAACCTATCACAGAAGATTGCATACGTTTTCATAAAAATCTATGAAAGGTTCAGATAGACAATGGAGATTGAAATAAATAATTAAAGAAGAGGATAGATTAACAGCTACTGCATAGCTATGTGGAGACTATAACGTTGTCACTTGTGAGACAAAAGCCCAAAAAAAAAAAAAAAAAGATTTACTTAACTGAACTCTCCGTTAAATTTCGTAGGAATGGAAATTACTTTTACGGTAAATCAGAGGCCCTTCAACTATTTTTTTTGTAAGCTTTTGGCCCCTCATCTATATAGTGTATCTTTTAAGCCTCTAACAACAAAAAGCGTAACTATCTGACCCTTCTGTTAAAAATCGCCGTTTGTGCTCACGGAATGCGGGGGCATTTTTGTCGGTTTACAAAAGCATAAATGTGGAACCTTAAAGAAAAATGATGGTAAAGTGTACAAAAACATTCTTTCTTTTTCATCAAACACACCTTTCTCTTCAGATTTACTTGCAAAAAACAAGTGTTCATAGTTTTAAAACTGGGTTCTGAGGTACGCTTTTCTGAAAGGACAAAATTTTCCTCGCATTCCGTGGGCACAAACGGCAATTTTTGACGGAAGGGTCAGATAGTTATACTTTTTTATGTTGGAGGGCTTAAAAGATACATTATATAAATGAGGGGCCAAAAACTGACAAAAAAAAATAATTGGAGGGCCTCCTAGGCGATTTACCCTTACTTTTAATCCTACGGCATCCATCTAATCCAAAACTTGGGCAGATCTGGTTTTCAAAAACTTAATGGCCTAGATTGTGGCATACCACATGGTGTGACACAATTCGGGGACGGGATGTGACACTACGATGTGGTGTGCCACAATTTGGGCTACTAAGAGCTTGAAAATCGGGAAATCGGGTTTACCCAAGTATGAGCCATCTATTGAGACGTAATAGTATATGGCACGTTCATTTGAGCAGTCCATCGCCTTTTCTAATTTTGCAACATGACTAATTCTTGCATTTGCAATTTTTCAATTTATTTGCTTGCCTATATAATTAAAGGCGACATATGCAATATGTAGAATTGTAAAGACTACTATGAATTACAGACCATAAGTTAGTGTAAATAGAAGGTTTCACGTTAAATCTAATTCGCAGTCTTTTACTTATACTTGAATTCTCATCTTTATCCTTGAACTTTAATTTAGTCGTTACTAGATAAGGTATAAAATCTGGTTGCGATATCCCTTTCTTCCAATTGAAGGGGGATGATAGAGAGATTTGAAGAAGATGGAGAAGTAGGAAAAAGAAAAGGAACAAAAGAGCGCAAAGAGTCAAAAATACAGTTGTACTTTGACTGGCGAAAGTTGACCGAAATTCTCCCATTTTCTGATATCTGTCTGTCAAATACCAATACCACGGGCCGTGAACTTTGTGAGTTAAAAAAAGAGCAGAAGCAGAATCAAAGAGAAAAGAGAAAGAGAAGCAGCGAAAGCGAAGAGGGGACTGAGAAAGCTCTGCCTCTGCTATGGTCAAAAGGTCATTCTCATCTGTGTGATGTATGTTTGGTTAAAAAGTACACCCCACGCCAGCACTCTTCCTCTCCCTCACACACACACACACACATCACACACTCACGCGCTCCCCACGCAACTCCCTCCCTCTACTTCTACACTTCGACTGTGTCTGCTTGTCTGTAACTCCATTCCCCTGTCTGTCATCAACTTTTTGCTGCAGCCCCAGCAGCAACTGAGCCCCTGAGCCTTGAGCTGTTCAAATACCGAAACAACCCATCTCCTTGCCTCCTCAGCCCTCAGATCAGCTGAGCTTCTTCTTCTTTCCTCACAGATCCGCCCTTCTCTTCTATTACCATCTTCCACAAGGTTCGTTTCTTTTCTTGTTTTTCTTTTGCTCCATGTTTTTAATTTTTCTTTTGGGTTACCTTTTAGACGTCATTTCTTGTTTGTAGGTTAATTCATAATTTAGCTAGTCATGCTTCCATGTAATGTGTGAATGATCAGCCTTTTTTTTTTTTTTTTTTTGAAGATTGTAATTTCATTTGGATATAGCAGCTCTCGTTATGATATACATACAACCAAGTATAATATAGACAGGCCGACAAACGAGTTTTAGATGAGTCTACAGTTGCATAAATTAAGAAGGTGTATGCAACATTTTCTAAGCAGTTCAATTGGAGCATAAATTTTTTTTTCCAGTTGTTTGAAAAATACTAGCAAAATTCCGTGGGGATCAAAATCAAATCTTTTGAAAGCTTGGGGATGGTTGGCCCTCCTTACACCCTTATTTTATTTGTTTTCTAAGGCAGTAACAATAGTATTACTAGTATAAAACGAGCCCAGTGTAAGTATTAAAGTCCTCTCAGCACCGCTAGAGTGTTTTTTTGCACACTCTATGTGGGTGCATATTTTGAAGTGGATGGAAGAAAGAATTGGAGGTTGGTAGTTAATTAACTTATAGGGAAGAAGGCTATTTTTCATATTACATAAAATGGCAGCAAAATTGAACTCCAAAAGAAGTGCTCGTGCTCTACGTATAGTGGATAGATACAAATGTTGCAACTATCAGCAAGTAAACAGGTTATATTTGAGGGAGTGGTCTGGTTTATAATTGCAGAATACTTGATATGGTAGGTGGATCAGCTTGTAGTAAGACCATCATTGACGAGTGTAAATGATATGAGCCCCGTCAGTATAATGCAATATATTTTGAGACCTCATGGAGGTTGCATTTTCTTCATTCTGGTATTAAAATGGAGAAACCCTTGGTTAAAGTGGTTTGGCATATTATATTTGAAATAAACATTCAGATTTGAATTCCTTGAGTGGAACGGTAATTCTAAGCTTTGATATCTGCCAAGACGAACCAAAAATTCCTATGGAATTGTTTCAATTTTTGACTTATTAGGCCTGCTTTCTACTTGAGCATGACTCTGTACTGCCTTTTTTGTATGGACGTTGCCATTAGGCATTCATAGACCAGAATCCAAAGCTAAGCAGGGGTACTGAAGTTTTCTGATGCCTTGTGTAGCTTGACCAATACAGCATCTCTATGCTTATTACTGCAATAGAAAAATGGGCTCACTCTGTAGTAGACACCAAGACTACAATCAAACTGATTCTGAAGAAAATGCACAGGTTATTCTGCTTTATAACTACTTGTTCACATCAATCTTATTTCATTCTGTAAAAGCAACTAGATCCTTTTCAACCTTTCACACTTTTTGCCTTCCATTTTCTTTCTGGCACGTGCCACCTTTGATTGAGTTTTTAAATGTGGATTCTTCAGACTGCAGAAATAGAAAGAAGAATAGAGCAAGAAACTAAGGCTGAGAAGCATATTCAGAAACTTCTTTTGCTTGGTATGTATGTTATGCCTCCATCTGCTTTAAATTGCCATTGTTCTTGGACTGGTCATGTCCAAAATACTCTACTTAAGCACCACTTCTGTCTTTTTCAAATTAAGATGAATAATTTTTTGGTGAGGGTGAAGCTGTACAAATAATTATTGGGCTTTTTGCATATAATTTGTACGAGTATCCAATCTGGCTATGTCTTTGAGAGCTGAATTACCAGAAAAATAGGCAGGCTTTGCAGAATTACACTACAGGATTCTCATTCAGTGTAAGAAAACTAAAGGTTAACAAACGCTAATTCCTTTTGTAGCATGTGCTCCACAGAAACATTATGAAAAATAGATTCATTTCAAACTGTTTCATACTTTCCTTCACTCTACGAGAACAAAGAGTTCATAAAGGCTAGTGCTTTTTGTAGCATGTGCTCTGTATAGACATTAAAAAGACACATTCAATTAAATGGTTTTGTATTTTTCTTCAAGAAAACAAAAAAGTAAACAAAGACTGGTGCTTTTTGTTGCCTGTGCTTAGGTTCAAATTTAATGGATTGATTTCTCTCATTATTGATCTCCCAGAAACTTTGAGCCGTGCAGACCCTCCCTTGACTTATAAAAATAAAATCATCATATCTCGGCATGAATACATTATAAATGTTAGAAGTATACCTCCTCTCTTTATCTGTCCTTGCCCTATTCAAAATGGTCCCAGATTCTTACTACATTTCTGATACTCTTGTAAATTGAGATTGTTGTCTCTGTCTGGCTGTACCATTTTAGTGGGACCAGGCTGTATTCTTGAAGAAGGTAAGGGGATGCAGAAAAATGTAGTTATTTGTAGTTTTGACTTGTTTTGTGTGGATAGTTGTTTGACTGTAAGTCCTTGGGTTGTAGAAGAGATACGAGACATAAATTTGCATTTTGTGGTCTTTGCTTGGCAATTTGACATTCAGTTTTACATAAGTCAGACTGGAGTTTTTTCTGTAATTGCTCTTTCAAAATGTTAGCACTGCCTTCCCATTTTTGTCTTGTTTTTCTACTACTATGGATCTTCCATGTGATAATTCTCTAGTGTTCTTCTTCTTTTGGATGGTTCTGTGGATAGGTGCTGGAGAATCAGGGAAGTCCACTATCTTTAAGCAGGCAAGAAATCACACAAGTATTCATGTTTGGATTAGTCTTTTTTCGTTCTTTGAGTTCCATATTTGTTCCAACATATAATTGATTTGATTGAATTCCAGATAAAACTCTTATTCCAAACTGGGTTTGATGAAGCTGAGCTGAAGAGCTACATACCAGTTGTCCATGCCAATGTTTATCAGACAATAAAAGTACGGATACTTGGAAACGGTGTGTTGGTTGTTTCCCTTTTTTATAATATTAAAAGGGTAGCATCATGTTAGAGACACGCTTGCTTTTTCCATGTCAACTTAATTTGATCTTTTATCCATCTCAATTTTGAGGTGTGGTAATTTATATTCAGTAATGGTTTATGTTGTGCACAGACATTATATGATGGGTCAAAGGAGTTGGCTCAAAATGAAGCAGATTCCTTAAAGTACGTTATATCTGCTGAAACCAAGGTTTGAGTTAACCATCTTGTTTTTCAATACATTTTCATCTGTTTTGCAGCTTGGGTCTTTCTTCATATAAGAATTTCAATATGAAAACAAAAAATGTACTAGTGTTGTATCATGAAGTTTCTGCTTTCAATTTTTATGTAGGACCAAGAATATGAATTTTTTTCCTTGAAGATTTTAGTAACTGTTTGCTTACTTGTTTTCTCGGGAGAGAAAGCTGTGAATGATTGTTGTTTCACTACATTAGGATATTGCAGAGAAACTTTCATCAATTGGAGGCAGGTTGGATTACCCTCATCTTAATAAAGAATTGGCTCAGGAGATTGAAACTCTCTGGAAAGATGCTGCAATACAGGTGATTCATACGTAATTACGGTTAGCTATTATTTAATTGCAGAATATTTTCTTATTTTTCAGTATTTGTTCCAATTGGATTTTACTTTTATATCTTTTAAGTGTTATTATTGAGTTTCCATCTCAGCCCTTCGATTGTGACTGATTTATAACTTGCAGGAGACATATTCACGTGGTAATGAATTTCAAGTCCCTGATTGTGCCCATTACTTTATGGAAAATTTGAGTCGCTTATCTGATATAAACTATGTTCCGACAAAGGTACAGTGGCACTTCATTCATTGTTTGCTTAATGTATTTTTCTGGGTGAATGGTCGAAGAAAACAAGTACATGGTCTACTATTTTGAAGTGGATTTAAAAAAAAAAAGAAAAAAAAGAGGAAAATATGTTGAACTCTTACGCAGCATAACTGAGTATTCTGTGCCATTGCTAATCCAATTTGCTGTAAATCAAGTTAAAAACCTTGTGCTAGGAGTTGTGGTTCAATTACTTTATGGTGCTTACTGGATGTCTAATATCTGCCCATCCGTTCCCATCTTTCTTTTGCCTTTCTTGTAGTCATTTTCATGGACAGATTCCTTATAGTTGTTACTCGATTTCCTTGTAGGAGGATGTTCTTTATGCAAGAGTTCGTACTACTGGTGTTGTAGAAATTCAGTTCAGGTGATAATTCTTTTTCTCAATGCTTCCTACAATATAAATAGAAAAAATTTAAACAAGAAAAGGAACAATAGACGAGAAATGTACTACTCTGCCAACTCCTCGCCCTTTGGTAATTTGTTTGTATTCATTTCAGAGCAAGTGTCCTTCTAATGAGTACATGTTAGTATATCTTAAAATCAGCACAACACGATAAACATAGATACAGTTTAATGGTAAATTTTATATGATTTCAATCTCGTCTCTTTTTAACATTCACTCTTGGGAGAACAAACGAGGAATGAAGAAATAACTGTCACTAGGGGGTTAAGTTAATTTTTTTCCTGCTTCCTGTCTCGCTTCCCTCCTTTCACAGATCAAATCAATTAAGTAAATCTCTTTTAGTGAGTACGGCATTTTTTTCCCTCTAAAATACTAAATGGAGGGCCTCTTGTAATTTGTTTAAGCTTATCTGGAAAAAGTGATCCATATGGACTATCTGTGTTCTTAAAGCATCTCGAGCAGTGCTCTACACAACAACCTATTTTCTGCTTAGCAGAAGCCAAAGCAAAGCAGGTAATTAGAATTTGCTGATTTTAAAAATTCAAGAACTAGTCAAATATCTTTTTTCAAAATTACTGATTTCTATTTGTCAATTGTCATGTTTAAACCACATTCCACTCTTCTCTTATCCCTTTCTTGGTGGTTTAGTACTTGCAGCTGGAATATGGCTGATATTATTTGAATTGATGTCCTTGTGTACATTGAAACGCTCTGATCATCAAATTTTTCTGCCTTTGTTTCAGTTTTTGATCTTCGTTATATCTATCAGCTCTTTGTGCTCTTTAGACTGTCATCATAGATGCTGGGTAAATTAACATCTATACCTTCTCAGTAGTTCTATGCGGGTGTAGAGCCATGGTATCGCCAGGGTGGGTAACTGTCCCACTTGAACTTCAAAAATTTAGAAATTTGGCTAATAAAATTTTTTATTTTGTCAATTTGTCTTACATTTGCACCCCCTGAAATTTTTTAAAGCTTCCCTTACCTTCTCTATTTGCCCACTAATTTTTCTTAAATTTCTTCATTTACTTTTGTTTTGTGGAAAACGTAAAACATCACCGTGGGTCCTGAGAGAATATGAATATCTTTTAATTTAAATTTAATGACAACTAGAAATTTTTTGGTTTGCATCCTCTATTGACATGCATTTGTCAAAGTGCTTGCGGCCCCTAACCTCTAGATCATGGCTCCACCACTGGACTTCTATATATGGCTAACTATTAGAGTATTTGCAGCCCTGTGGGAGAGAACAAGAAAAGTGGAGAAGTATATCGGCTTTTTGACGTTGGAGGCCAAAGAAATGAGAGAAGAAAGTGGATTCATTTATTCGAGGGTGTTTCAGCTGTGATATTCTGTGCTGCTATTAGCGAGTGAGCTTACTGCTGCTTTGAATATTTTCAGTCATTGCATCATATGCTCGTGATGATCACGATTTCTGACCTTATATATGTTCTACTTCAAATTTGATGTCTTGTTCAATAGTTACTACCTTTTAATTACTGTACCTATGATGAAACATCAGGAACTTGGCAAATAGTTAATCAGATACCAAACTGGTTGCTCACTTTTGCCCTATCTACTTGATGATAACCTAAATCACCAAATTGTAGTTCAATCTGCTTATCAGTTTTATTTTCAGGTATGATCAAACTCTTTTCGAGGATGAAAACAAAAATAGAATGATGGAGACCAGAGAACTCTTTGAGTGGGTCCTAAAGCAGCCTTGTTTTGAGGTCTGTCAATTACATGTGATAGAGTACTTTCCAACTTCTCTTGTTCCTTTAAAAACAAAAGTAACTTCCAAAAGTGTCTGTTTGCTCTTGAAAGATTTCATTACACATAGCATGATTGTTATATGTTTAGGTTCCATGTTGAATCTAGTGACTTTCCATCTTATGCTTTTCATTTTTTCTGGTTCCACAGAAGACATCATTCATGGTGTTTCTCAACAAATTTGATATATTTGAAAAGAAGGTTCTGAATGTAAGGAGACACATATTCTACTCTTTCAGTATATCAAAAGCATATCCCCAGCATAGCATTTTGATTAATCTTCTCTTTGCTTAGGTTCCTCTCAATGTATGTGAGTGGTTTAAAGATTACCAACCAGTTTCAACGGGAAAACAAGAAATTGAGCATGCGTATGAGTAAGCATTTTCTCAGGCTCTTTCTTCTACATCTGGCAGTTGTCTTGGACACAAAGGAGGCAGGATTCCTAGCAACTTCATACCTAATATCTCTAATCTTCTGATGGCCACCTTTTTCACTGGCTACATTACACTTTCTCTTTGCTTCTTCTCACTTGAAATTGTTGCAAGCCTTCTCAGCATAGATTTTGTTTTTCTCTTTTTTGTTGCATCTGCTAATTATTAATTTCGTGTGCTTGTCATCTTGATTTAGGTTTGTTAAAAAGAAATTTGAGGAGTTGTACTTCCAGTGCACTGCACCTGATCGTGTGGATCGAGTCTTTAAGATCTATAGAACCACCGCACTTGATCAGAAGCTTGTGAAAAAGACATTCAAACTGGTGGATGAAACTTTGAGAAGGAGAAACCTTTTTGAAGCAGGTCTGTTGTGACCTAGAAGATTTCTCAATAGAATGTCAATATTCTGAAGAGATTTTATCAGGTTTTTGACCCCATTTTATGATAGGCTATTGGCATATCTTAATCCACAGGTTAAAAGTTTTGCACTTCATTCTTTTAGCAATCTGCTCTAGGTAAAGTCGATTTTTCCAATTTTCTGTTTTACATTGGAAGCTCTCGAGATTCTGTTCTAGGGCGTATTCCAATCTATCATGTTAAAGTATGCTTTCGTTTTTGTTAGACGTGTCCATATTGTTTGGCTGACATTGAAGATATTCTAATGACGCTACTAAATAACTCGCTGTGTTGGAGCTTTATCCATATTGGAATTAACATTCTAACCTTGTAGCATTACAACAAACTAATCAATCTTTGTACTCATCCTTCAATTAGCAAAATACACCACCAGAGTTCAATTCTTGGAAAAGCACTACATTTTCTAGTATAGACCTGTCCCCAATGTTTTGAAACCCTCAGTCTACCACCGCACCAGGGACTAGTGGCTATAGAAGTTAACGTGAAAGATTACACACTTTTTATTTTTGGAAACAAACGGCAGCAGTGACTATTGCTATACTATGTCATCTGGATTTTGAGAGAAGGAAGCCATTGCTTCCCTATGATGCCCTAGATGGGATTTGATCACCTGATATAGTGCATGGAGAGCTCTAAGAGGCATGTATAAGAGGCTCTCCTAGCCATTGGACTTTGTTAAAGATTACACACGTTTGGGAGTGTAACCTGTTTCTTTGATATGACAGGTTGATGTTCTAACCTTCAAAGAGATGTCTTAACTCCCAAGTCCTAACCACTGGACGGAAAGGGACTAAAAGCTTCGGACAGCTCCTCACCACTTTCTAATTTTTTCAGCAACCATGTTCAAGAAATTTTCCTATTGAATACCTACCATCCATCATCAGTATGAGCACATGTAGCACAAGGAAATAAATCGAAATTGATAGTAAAAGCATTTGAATAACCAAAAGTTGGAATATATATATATATATATATATATAAAAAATCTACTTACTAGGTAAAATTGATTTTTCCTTACTTACCGTGTAAGCTTGGAAGCTCTCGAGGCTCCGTCCTGGGACGTATTTCAATCTATCATATTAAGGTAATACTCACTATCTTAGAGCTTTATCCATATTGGAATTAACATTGACCCTTGGGCATTACAGTAAACTTCTCAATTTTTGTGCTCTTCCCTCAGTTTGGCCCCAAAAGAAACAAAAAACAAAACGTGTATTTTGAAAATATCAGACTTGAATCTGTTGTGAAAAACATTACATGTTCAGAGCCATTGAGAGTTGAGACGTACCAGCAGTACCAAGACCTACCAACCCACATGAAAATTAATTCTCTGCAGGATGACTTGTCAGAACTTATGGTCATAGAATTGTTAGCTAGTGCTCATTTGTTTGTTGAAATATTCACCAGGTGGATATGGAAGTTAATGTGAAGATTATGCAAAGTTCACTCTTTTCCAGGGCATGCGGCGTATGATTTTGTGACTCTATCCGAATATGGGAAGTAGGGGTGTTGCGTTTGTGGGTTTTTTTTTTTGGTATAAGTGAAAGTCTCGAATTCAAAACTTTAATTTATCCCATCTCTCTCTTCGGTACCACCCAATCCACCCCTTTCCCTTGTGACATCAAACTGCTTGGTCAATGGATCGTTTCATTTCGATTTTGACTGAATTTAGGTCGATCTCGATCGTGCCTGATTGACCTAACAAGTCGAGTGCAAGTAGTAATATAGAAATGTTCAATAGCTTGTCGAGTCTTATCAAGCATTAATGTCTATATTAAATAATCATATTTATATGGCTTCAATTACACAAGTGTTTAGAAGTTGTTGAGAAATTTCAACCCTTACCTTTGTAATACAGATAGTTCCACTGGCATTAGAAACAATTTTATCCCTTTAAAAAGTTGAAGAAATAAAATATTCCTAAAAGACCTAAATCCAAACTTAATGATCAAGTTCAATTGAGTTGAGTACGAGCTCTCTAACGATCGAACCAATTGCTGTTCTTCTACTTGATCCAATCTCAAGTACGATCTCAAATATAACTTTTAGAATCGCTGTTTGAATTTGTCTCGACTAGATTACACTGCTCGCCATTGAAGCAAATTCTTTACATGGCCTCCATGAGAAAACTTGGTCATATCACACACACACACACATGTAATCTCGTGAACAAATTCCTTAGACCCACAAGTGCCAACTACCATAAGGGGATGGAGAAACTTGACCGACCATTACACTATATCATCAACCCAAATACCTGAAAAAATAGTAGGAACACAATGACTGAATAAATATGCACCTGAAGCTCATGCTACACATGTCTGAAAAGTATTAGCAGTGGAATGTGAAGCCGGCTCTTTCCAAAAGCTTTCTCCTCCAAATCCACCCTTCTTGCATAGCCTTCTTGCTTCATGTACTCCACTTAACACCCGACTTTTGAGAGGTCCGAATTCTCATTTCTAGCAAAGAGTCACTTTCAACCTTGGTCAACGTTCACCGAGTAAATAATTGTATGCCGACTAAACCCCCCAAGGCACAACTCATGCTTTGACGAGGCCTCCTAGCATGGGCCATCTTGGATCTGTGTTGAGTTAATAGTATATATCAATAATGAAATCTCTATCATAAATGTTAAGTTATTATTATATTAATAATGAAATCCCTGTCACAGAAGATAATCTACATATGCTGGCGCCATAAATTCCTTGTAACATCATTGATTTTTTTTTTTTTTTTTTTTTTGAGGTCTTACAGACTAAGCAATACAGGCCAAATAATCAAAAGCAAGTTGTCCATCATGAAGGATTAAGAAAAAAATTGTTCCTCTTGGGTTTAAACCGCGGTCAATTCGGGTAACTGCAACAGGACGAATTCAACAACTTTTTCTAGCTACCGTGAAGCTAAACGTATTCACAATCAAGAAAATTGACTAGATCCTGTAAAACTATTTCACAGAAGTTTGTTGATTTTTTTTTTTAAATAAAGGGATCTTTAATAATCCTCATTAATTCTAATCGTAACACAAGATTTCCCCCTTACGTGGAGAAGTTCTATATCATCAGTTGTAATTTTAAATTTTTTTTTTTTTTTTGGGTATGAACAATTGCTCGATATCTTGTTTATTCGTAACAAACCAAATGGTTTTTGGAGAGATACCAATACACCATTCTGGATTTTGATCTAGATGGCCCCCTTCCCCTCTAGCCAAAAAGTAGGGAAAAAAAAAAGAGCAAGATAGGACGAAGAGAGACAATCTCCCATCAGTTCTCACAATGTATTAATGGATTCAAATATATCCTCAAAGAAACATCTTTTGGGATTTTATGTGCATTAGATTTTCTTGAGTTATTATTAAGCTAAAAAGTACTACTGATCCAAAAACCAAATGAGACTAGTAGGCCATGACCAAGAATGCTGCAAGTCCACATTTCCATACATTTCCTATGGAAGTTGCAGACTTGGCTTCCACAAAGAATAGTAGTGTAATACCAAGAAGGCTTTTCCAGGAAAAACCTTTTTTCATTTTCTCATCACACCCTCCCGTGATCAAATCAACAACCTGTTGACATAATTACTTTTCCAAACACACCGAACCGCCTACTTCTTCTTCTTTGTTTTCTCTCCCCATTTATCTTTACCACAAAACAACTTGTAGTAGCAGAACACCGACATTAAAAACTCCACAGTGTCCATCAAGATCTGCACATATACCAGAAGGAAATAAAGCTAAATTGACACTAACGGTATTGAAATTAAAAAAGAAATGAAATAAATCATAGAGAACATTCTTTTTTGCTTCTTTATTGGCCAAAAAAAAAAAAATAATAATCTACGCTACTCAATCGGTCGACACTAAATAAGGATTCAATTGGACCAAAAAAGTTAGTTTGTTTGTTTTTTTTTTTTTTTGGGTCAGATGGCTGGTAACAGTCTACAATTATTCCTACGCCTATTTCTACCTTAAAGGGGGAGGGGGAGACCCAACTGAGTCATATAGAATTAGGAGACTAAACCACTTTTAAATTAGAGCAGACTAGACCACATTTGGACTAGACGGGATAACTTACAACACCTGCTCTAGATTTGAGATAAATTGTGCACTTAAAACACCTCGAATGCAGGAGGAGGGGAGATTTGATCGAATCTCCCTCCTACACTCAGGGAATGACTTAAACCCTTCTTTGGTGGTCAACTAGGCTAACGCCAATTGGTAATTAAACCAAAAAATCTCTCTAAGTTAAAAGGGTGCATTATTACATTTGCTTTAAATTTAAAAACAAGTGCAGGAAATTGAGCCTTGACCAGTACCAAGATTACATATTTGTATGTTACCTGGTAGCATTTGGACAGCTGAAAATACTCAAAGAGGTACCCAAGGGCCAGGCCATTTGGATTGAAGGAGAGAACAGAGTGGTCACTGATTGATCCCAATTCCCAAGAGCCCTGCGTACGTAGTATAAATGTATAATGTATGTGAACGCAAAAGAGGGGAAAGGGCATTAACAGTAAAGTATCTGCCCTTGAAAGCCAGACCAGAGAGTCTTCCGTCACGCGGGACCATTTTCAGCCCCCCAACCGAACAGAGAGTCTTTCAAAGACACCGCTCGTCAAAAACGTTAAAGGGTCACTTTCTTTGAACAAAAACAAGGTGTCTTTTTGAAACTTTCCCCAAGAACTGGCAAATATCAAATCAAATCGAAATTGTTAACCCAAAAAGGGCACATGCAAATAAATTGCAACAGTAACCCCTTTTTTAATATTCCTGCATTTACTATTTTCTGCCTTCCTTTTCAATAACCTTTTGTTTGCGTTTGAATATCATAACGCATATTCTTTTCTTTCTTCCATATATTCTGCTTTGTCTTTTGCTTTCAAACCAGGCTTTTCCAAAAACCCTCTTGTATTTTGTCGAAAGTTTTCAATCTCAATAATGGGTTGTTGCTAATTTGATCGATCCATCAATTGAAGCTGCCAAGTTCCTATTTTTTCGAGGTTTGTTCCGGTTTCTTTTCAATGACATTGGTCTTACAGTACTTAGATTGACTTTTATCGTAGTTGATGTATTACATGTTGCATGCATAAGATCATTGAATGGAAGTAATCTCTTATTTGCGTCGAATTTAATCCCAAAGTTTGAGGGCTTTCTCTCATTGTATTGGAAAAAAGATTGGATCTTTGTAATTTTGTTGTTTCTCATCGAAGAAATCAATTGATCAATGTGATGAACTTATTTCCCATTGGCTTTACTTTCAGGCGTTAAAAGTTACGTCTCTTATTTGTAATTTGGGAACTTCAAAGTAATTAGCCTGTTCTTGCATTGGCCTTTTTTGATCACTTGTCTGAACGTAAAGCAGTTTTTAATGAAAAATATTGTCCTAAAAGAATCTCATTTTTCCTAAACTTTTTTGTCTTTATGAAGTATCCAGCTTGATTATTTTTCTAACTTGTGTGTAGTTTTTGTAATGAATCGGCTACTAACGCATTCTTAACTGGACCATTATTCATACTGCTCCTACCCCCATTTCTGACTGGGTAAGTCCATGTACTTCACGTATTTGTTACGTTATACAACATATTTTTAAAAGAAATTAAGCTTCAGAGCATGACAACCTGATTCCAAGTTGGATATCCAGTACGGACATTCTGTTGTATTATAGTGTTTGCAAGTGGCCCAGTTGGGTCAATGTGTTAATTGGGTATTTTTGAAGAAAGCCCTCATTGCAATAGTGTTGCTTGATTACATGGAAGTCTGTCCTTTTACTTGTTTAGATTTGTTGGCACAAAAATGAGTCATTACAATGGTTTGTAATCTCATTTTGCTTTAATTTGGGCTTGGTTGATTACTTGTTTTGAGGATCAATTGAAACTATCGCTAATTGGTGAAATTGGAATTATTGCAGGGTATTAGTGCCATTGTGGGTCGTATTGCGAATTAAATATAGTGGAACAGCTTGTTTGGTTCTCATGGATCCCAATGGAGGTTCATCCAACATATTTCCAATGGATCCACTTGTACCACATAGTTTTGGCACTCATTTTTTGTCCCACATTGTCTCGTTTGTTGACAATTCCAGATACTTATGTGTCCCTGGAACTTTGGCACTTCAAGAAGCTTTCAACTGTTTCTCAAAGTTTGCTGGTGCTTTCTTTATTTGGTTTGCTAGTGGTTCAAATTCCAATCTAAACCATAAGACATTGGGTAGATGTGATGGTTCAAATCCTGGTAAGGGTGATAACCAACTAAAGCGTATAATTTCACAAGGACAAAAGTTTAAAGGAGTTTTAGACAATTGTATATGTGAAGGGAAATCAGGCATCCCTTTCATCTTGGATAAGATTTCAAGGTTCTCTATGAAGCAATTTTACAGAGAAGCTGAACACCTCCGTTCATTTCCTGCACTGTCATTAGCTGCTGCTCTGGTACCTCCATTAAACAATGTGTAAGATCATCTTCTTTCCAGCCAGACTGAACATTTTGGTTAAAAGTTCTTCACTTTTATGAGATAATGATTTGGAAGCGTGAGTTTGGGTGTTCTCTGTTGGTTTAGTATCTGGATGGTTCTTATTTTTATCTGAAATTTTTGTTTTTGTGGACTCAATCAGCTATCCAGATGTACTGGCTGTTCCTTTGGAGGCTGGTGAAGTTGCAACACAGAGATGCATGAGTCAGAGGCCTTGTGAGATTGAGCATCAAGGGTGCAACAATATTTCTTTTCAGAGCTTGAGTTGGACTGGACATGCTGTAGAGCCTAGAACTGGCATTGAGTTCCCTACCATCTTGGAAAACACTGTAGCTGCAGAGAATAACTCGAGTTTCACATCAGAGGTAGATGTTTGGAGCAGGGAATGTTGTCGATTGAACATGTTCTGCTCATTTGCATGTTTGAAGCCTTAATGGAATTTTGGGATCATCTTCAATTTTATTTCTGAATTGAACTTAACCTTTGAGTTTTTCCCCCCTTCTTTTTTTGGTACTTGGCAGTAGTCAAATACTTTGCTGCTCCTCCACTATTTTCCAGATATTTTTGCACTTTTTTTTTAAAATTGAATGCTCATTATTGACACTGGAGGTGTTTTAAAACATTGACTTTCGCTGTTTTCTTTTTAGACCTTATTAAGCTACTTAGATTCCAAACTATCAACAAATTCTAGGAAGAAAGATGAAAGAGAGTTATGTTGATCAGTATAGCTGAGATGAAATATATGTATGGTGGTTTAGTTCACAGTAAGGCATTCATTGGATGTGTTATGTCAAATCGAAAATGTTATGCTCATTAATTTCCTTGTTAGTTTTGGTCCTTGTTTGTGATTTATGTTTGCCTATGTGGTGTTGCTGCACTTCTTCATTGGCATTTTTTTTGGGGGGGGGGGGGGGTTGGTTTCGTTTCATGTTTTAAAAGCAATAATTAATTACAACAACTGCATCTGTATTAGGTGCTTGTTGGCACTGGATCAAGAATAATGAAGATAATCAGAATCAAATCTCTTAAGGTCTACGCATTTGGTTTTTGTAAGTTCCTTATCAACTAAGGATTCAAGTTTGTAACATCTAGTTTTCTAAATTGCTACTCGAGATTTGACTTTTTCTGTGTTGTGGATAGATGTTCATCCTTTTGATATCTGTGAGAAGCTGGGTCCAAAGTATGGCTCTCTTCCAGTTTGTGATCTGAACAAGTCTCATGATTTTTATGCAGACCTCCTCAGGTATTTGAACAAGTATTGAATAACCTCAGCCACACTATTTAGATTCCCTTTTATTCTTTTTCTGCTTGTATCTCTAGTTTGCAGAACCACACTGAATATGGAAGATGAAAGAGTAGGACATTTATTCTGTCTTTTTTGCCTAAAAGAAGCATTACTCATGGTTTATTATCTGGATTCAAACAAAAGTTGGTTACATCTTTGACTAGGAAGAAGTCATTTTGCTTATTGGTGATCAACTGAAATTGTAGACTGGGATAGGTTTATAAATAGAATAGAGGTCAAATTTCTAAGGTTTGTTCTATGGTAAAATCAATCTTGTGGTATGTTGTGGAGGTCTTTAATTTAGGTTACGCATCTAAACTAGCTAACATAGTTGAATCCCAATGGCAAATGCGTAAATATTACTCTTAAAGTAAAACTATGTTGATTTGTTTCGAATATTGTTTTCCTAAATAAAAGATGCAGAAAGAGCAATTTTATTTTTCCTAAATATTATGAATTTTTATGTTTGCATGCACTTTGCACAAATAGCCATGTTTAGCATCATCTTCTAGTGGTTGTCCCTTCAAACAGGAGGCTCTGCTCTTAATAATGGTAGTGCACTTTGCATTTGAGCATTTTCATGTCCATTATTTCATTGTATGTCTTCTATGGCTTACAGTAATGGATCGAGACAATCACCATATTGTTTGTTCAAGGTACTAGAGCCTAGAATAAATTTTCACCTGGTATTCTTTTTCCTTGTAGAAAGATGTTAACATTTTGAAAGACATGAATTAGTTGGTTAGCTTACTTGATGAACTTACTATAACCGGGAAATGAAGGACTCAGATTTTTTGGACATATACTTAATTCTTCTAAACTCATGTAGACTTGGAATTGTTACAGTTGTTTGTTCACTAACATTGGCAAATATGGTGCAGGGAAGACATTAATATGACTGTCAGGCTTGTGGTTAGCTGCAATGGGATCAATATTAATACTGTCAAGGAGTAAGTTGATTTTTCATCAGTATGGTTTTTGAAAAACATACATGCAATTGTTGCATCAGTGCTTACTTTGTCATTGTAATATACTAACTTTATACACTTTTTTCCCTAATTATTGGTGATTGCTTGATTCCCATGAATCCCTTTTCTTGTTTCTTGTCATAACTAGTGCCCCAAACAGTCCTTTTTTTTGCATTTTACCTTTCCACGTTCTTTCTTATTATTTCTTTCTGCTTAGTGTCAATAATAGATTTGCCTCCTTTCTTTTTGGAACCTTGCCTGGAATTGTGACCTAGAGGAAGAAATTCAAAATGGCGTTTAAATATCTTGACTTGGAGTTTGAAAATCTATTAATTTTTGTGCAAAGGTTTGCTGCTGGATAAATGGGCAAAAATTCACGGTTAAATTGGATTCTGTTTAACAAACAAAAAGATGTCTCTTTCTTTGTTGTTGACTGCGGGTCTTTCTACATGTAAACTTGTGCAAGTTCTTGCTACTAATATTAGCATCCTGAATTATCTTTTCTGCAGTGCTTTTGAGAAATCTCTTCGAGCCCGATTATTGAAGGTAAGTCATCTCTTTTACACTTTGTTTCTACAATCCTAATTGACTAGTTTGTCAATCTGGTGTGTTTTGTGGCCTTTTTTCTTGAAGATGAATCCTGACACCGATTTCAGCTGCCTACAAAGATTTGGCTCTATCTTCTCAAACGACATTCCTTTGCATGCTGTAAGAAGTCTTTCCCTAGGTCTTGTACTTTGAGGTGTAACATAATTAATATCTCTGACTTAAAAATGGAACTCTTCAGGGAACCACGATCAATTTTCGTCGTACAGCTGATGGATCTTTTATTACTGAAAGGTAAGTAAATATGACTAAAGAATATCTATTTATTTATGATCTGATCAATTTTCTCTTATAGCTGAAAGCTGTTCTGATGCTTTAGGTCACAAGCTAATTAGAGCTTCAATACATTCAGGTTTTCTGTTAACTTGTCAAATGCAATGACATGATCTGTAAAGATGAATCTCTATTATAGAATTAACCTTTCGAGCTTGGTTTTGGTAAAAGCTTGATTTAGTGCTGAGCGCAATGGTGAAACTTGTTTAGAAACCGAAGCAGGGTTGGAAAAACTTAATGTTGTTTTGGCTTAATTATATTTCCTAGTGTAGCAGACCCCATCTTCCCATGTTTGTTGCCAAATTTTATTGGCACGGTATCAAGGTTTCCCATCTTGTTTTTGTGTGAGTACTGCTGGTTCACCAGATTACTGTAGAATGGCCTGTGTATTTTAACATTGGTGATATTAATGACAGCAAAAGTAAAATCGTTCGGATATTCATCTTGCAGTCCTTATATTTTAACTTTTATTTGTGCAGTTGGGGATAATCAACTTGGAGCAGTACAAAGCAAGGAATTATGTAGTAAGTTATTAGGCCACTGTTTGAATGTTCAATAATCTCTAGTTGAATGTGGACTAGTGTTGTTTTTCAAACATATCCTAAAAGAGGAAACGAGAAAGTAGATTATCAACAAAAGAATCAATACTAACATCTATTTGTATATATTTTCTGGCCCAGGGGCTTTCTTTGACATGTATATAGGTGATATTCCTGTTTGTGAACAAACCAAGGAACAGATTGGGGAGAATGTGGCGAGTATAATGCGGAGATGCTGAGTCAGTCGAGTTTGTTTCAATCTCATTTTCTTAAAATGAGACATTTGCAGATGGGTCAAATTTTTGGCATCCATAACCTCAATATCACCTGACTGTTGCAATATTCAGTCTTGGCTCCTTGGAATTAATTGTATATGCCATTCTTCTGGCATCATGGGTTCGTAACATTCATCCAGACTGTAGTTAGCTAGGGTCCATAAACTTGTAGGATTTGTTAGTATGGTAGGGATCCTAGTGATTGTAGTATTATGAAGATTTGCAGCTATGGAGTTGCTGCTCCAGCTGTTGTACATTTCAGTGATAGTGAAATTTACTGGCACCACTATTTCGATTTTTTGTTTTTGGTTCGGACTTGATCATTTCCATCTTTGGCAATTGGGTTGGAAATTAAATTTCAGGTTTAAGATCACAAATCTTTGAACTGGAATAGAATAAGTGAACCAGGATTCTGTGAAAACTTCATTCCAAAACTATTGTATGCTTCTGCACATTGAAAATCTGTGGAGTGGCAGATCAGATGCGCACCTATAAATTAGTCTACGGCCTCTTCCCTATGTTATTTCAAGTCCACAGTGTTGTGAAGAATTGTCGTTGTATCAAAATGAAGTTTAGGAGAACTTGAAAAGGGCCAAAGTGAACGGTACAATCCTTTTTCTTTCTTTCCTTGTTTATCATTATCATTATCATTATCATTATCATTACTATATAAAAAGTATGATGAGTCTTGGCAATAAAGAGTGTAAGTGTGTAAGCATATTTTGATCTTACTTTTTGTTATGCCTAAATTACCCTCATGCCTTTCAATTAGAGTTATTGTATGCCTTTTAATTAGAGTTATTGCATTTCAATCATGACACTAATAAAAAAATAAAAAGTTTCAATAAATTAAATCTAAAAAATGTTGGTAATTAAAACAAAAAACTGCCCATTTACAGCTACATTCACCAATTATTTCCCTCATCTCCAATTATTTGTATGTGTTAAAATTATCTCCAATTTTTATATTATTATGTTTGATAATTAAAATAAACTATAATGTATACATATATATATAGGTTTAGAAGAAAATCACACTTAATAAGTAGAAAAAGGTTATAAACATTTAATGAGAAAACAAAGGTCAAACTGATTAAGAAATTGTGGGTGTGTCTAACTTTATAGGATTATAAAAAAAATAATAGATTTACCGATTAAAATTTGTAAGTGATTTAGTTAGCTGACACGGGATAAGTTATTTTCTAATTACTATAGTTCTTATGCAATTAGCTAATTATTTTAGTATATATTTTGCTCAAATTTTGTTGTATGTACTAATTTGATACAACATAGAAAATTTTCTTATCTACAACAACTTAGTTTAGATATAATAATCTTCCATCTTTAGAGTTTTCATAATTGTAATAACAATAACTTTTCAATTGCTTTGTGTATAATATTATATAATTTTTTTATTATATGATTGTGTAAAATTATATAATTTTCTTTCTTATATAATACTATACAATTGTGTATAATTTTGTTTGTTATATGCCATTTGTTTGGATAGTGATTTCTTTGTCAAACTACTATTCCAACAACATTAGTTTAAATGTGATAATCTTCCATCTTCATAGTTTTATAACTATAGAATCACAATGTATACAATAAATGTTTTGTACTATCAATTAATGTTGTTCATTATGTTGTTTCTTAGTTTATATTATTCAAGTTTTATACAAAAATTTAGTTAAGGTGTTAATCTTGGGAAAAAAAGCAAGATTGTTCTTTCCATATGCCTCTCCTAACTACCTTAGTAAGTGATTTAGTTAGCGCCATGCAATTGTAATGATGAACTGTGAACCAATGAGCAAAATTGGTGGGCTAAGTCCATTTCCTTCTATTTCCGGTTGAGAATCTCCAAACCAAACTGCCCTCCTTAACTAACTTGTCAGATATAGACTTCCCGCCACGCCTATCCCAGGAGCTTTAATGTCAGGTTGGATTCATGGAATTCTATAAGCGAATGTTAGGAGCCTACATCTTGTTGTGTTATTCTGTGATTGTAGCTAATGCACAATTTAATTATCGAGATGCACTTAGCAAGTCAATCATTTTTCTGGAGGCACAGAGATCAGGAAAGCTTCCTCCCAACCACAGGCCGCCTTGGAGAGGAGATTCTGCTCTTCAAGATGGGAAACTTGCCAATGTTTGTATATCCTTGTCTCTATATTTGGTCAATATTTGAGATTTTGTCGAATTCATGTGATTCTACATAAGGGATGCGACACTTTTTTCATTAGGTGGACCTCGTTGGAGGATACTATGATGCAGGGGACAACGTAAAATATGGCCTTCCAATGGCTTTTACCGTAACTACCTTATCCTGGGCTGCAATCTTCTACCAATCAGACATCCAAGCAGCTGGAGAAATGGCAAATGTTCGTTCTGCCATTCGATGGGGCACTGATTACTTACTGAAAGCTAGTTCTAGGAGAAACAGATTGTATGTGCAGGTGAGGCAGATGCATTATATGCATAGAGGAACGTAGTTTACAACCATTGTACTCATCCATGTCTGTTTGCACTTTGTTATTAAGGTAGGAGATCCGGCTCAAGATCACCAATGTTGGATAAGGCCAGAAAACATGAAAACTCCAAGAAGTGTATTGCAGATTGACCAAAGTGATCCGGGAACAGAAATCGCAGCAGAAACTGCTGCAGCAATGGCAGCTGCTTCTGTTGTCTTTAGATATTCTGATCATGCCTACTCTCGTCGCCTTCTTAATAAAGCCAAAACGGTATTTTCTAGCCAAAGATTCACTTTCATCAAATTTCTCCAAGGAAGCATCGTGCATTACCCTTCCTGCTTGATATGAAAAGAGTTTAGTTTCTTTTCTGAATATCTGAATGCTACACTCTGAGTATCAACAATACACCTTCCTCATACGTAACTGAATTTTGGCTTTGCAGGTTTTTCAGTTTGCCAAGACTCACAAGGGGACATATGATGGAGAATGCCCCTTCTATTGCTCTTACTCGGGCTATAACGTAATCTCTCTTTTTCAGTCACTTCGCCTAAAAGGCCAAAATTAATGGACAAAGCTCATTAACAACCAGAAAGAGACTCAGAAATATAATTATTACTGGAGATTATCATTCACCTTGGGACTGGTTATAGCAAAACAGGATTAAGAACTTTGACATCGTTGAATTCATCTGATTTGTACTAATTTGGAGTTAAAGAATATTTGATATCTGGTTTCTTGCTTACTCGTCCTACTGCAGGATGAGTTGTTATGGGCAGCAACATGGCTATACATTGCAACCAAGAGATCTATTTATCTAGAATACATACAAGAAGAGGCCATCACTGCAACTGTTAGTGAATTTAGCTGGGACCTCAAATATGCAGGGGCCCAAGTTCTCCTAACCCAAGTAAACGTTTACTCGTTCCTTGTACACAAATCATTTAACATGTACAAAAGAAAATATATTAACAGATATCATATTCTTGATTATAGTCAAATCAGAGGCCTTCTAAATTGCACATTTTACGTTTTACTTTATAATTGACCAGTTATACTGGCAAGGCCACAAAGATCTAAAGAACTTCAAGCAAGAGGCTGACAGTTATATCTGCTCAGTACTTCCTGATAGCCCCTATCACCAGGTTTACTTTACTCCAGGTGTTTCTCCCCTCCATCCAAATTTCCTTGAAGCTACACTTGAATACTAGTAATATGTGTAACATTATTTCATGTCTGACTATTCTGTTAGGTGGTCTGATTCACCTAAGAGATGGAGCAAATGCACAATATGCAACTGGCACTGCTTTTCTGTTCAGTGTCTATAGTGATCTGTTGTCCAGGCACAAGCAACAAGTCACTTGCGGAAATAAAGCATTCACTTCTTCCCAGCTCATGGCTTTTGCTAAACAACAGGTGACACTAATCAGACCCTCTTCATTATTCATGATCATAACATGAATGTGATCAAGGAAAACACAGAAGTTTCTCGTGAAAATTTCCCATTTTTATGCTGCCTGTACATCTGCAGGTGGATTATCTGCTTGGGAAAAATCCCAAGGGAAGATCATACATGGTTGGGTTCGGGAACAATCCACCAAGACAAGCCCACCACAGGGGTGCCTCTGTCCCAAGAATGTCTTCTAGTGCAGTTGTTAGCTGCCCAATGAGCTTTGTCAACTGGTACAACAAGAATGGACCAAATCCTAATGAGCTGACGGTGCTATTGTTGGGGGCCCTGATCGGAATGACAACTTTGTCGATCAACGTTCAAACTCAGCCATGACAGAGCCCACAACATACACAAATTCTTTGGCCATTGGGGTCCTTGCAAAGCTAGCTAGGCACCATGCTGTTTCCTGATCTCATTAGTCCATGAAATCAAAATTAGTTTGTGAAGAAGGGATCTTTGGCCAGTCCAAAATTCCAAATTAAAGCAGATTAGTGAGTCTACTTTCTTGTACGCAATACCTTTGGTAGATAGGAGGGAGTGATGCCTTGGCAGAGTAGGTAGTCAAGGTCATGGAAGCCAAAGCTTCCAGTTGCGCAGAGTAAATCTGCTGAAATGTCATATACGGAATATTTGTACTGTGGTTCATAGGATTTATTCATCATAGAGCGTTACATTACATGTATGCTAAAGACTAAGGCATTGGACGCTATGTACTGTGGTAGAAATTTGTTAATAAAGGAAGGTAATGTATAAATTTGCTCTCTTTTTTTTTTTTTTTCTGGGAAACTGGTGCTCCAAGATTTAATATAGTAAGTGTTATTGACCCTTAAATTATAACAGATTCAAAGATTGAAACTCTAAACTATTATCTTCAATTAGAAATAGAAGTTGAAAAAAATAAAAAAAAATGGTACCCCACAAGATCATAGAATTTTTTTTTGAACTTTAATTATCAGGGTTGAGGTTTGTCAACGACAAATTTCTACACAACTACTCGGTGCGCGTGATTTGTATGGGAACAGGAAAACAGCAGTAGTAATAAAAGGCCTTTTGCTTCTGACCAAAAAAAAAAAAAAAAAAGGCCTTTTGCTGTTGCCAAGAGTAAGATAGAACAGCAAGAACGAATTGTAGCACGACACTCTATTTATTAAAGACTATTTTAGGTTTGGGAGTCATCACTTTCAAGTGGATCAGGTGAAGCATCCGTACAATTGCGAGTCAGAAACACGCGACCTACAGAGGAAGAGGATCCACAGGTTGCAGATAGGGTTTCTTCCACCAAAATTGACTCGAGAGTTTGAGGTTTTTTTTTTTTTTTGGGGGACAATAATTACACTAAATCATAAATGTGCAACACAACAAACCCCCCTGCCATTCTTAATCCTTGTTGACATCTTACACAATTTGCAGTCTAAAATGAACGTTTTTGATATCATACGACTCATATAGATCTGATCAGTGAAAACGCTTCATTTATGGCTAATAAGTCACGAGTTTGAATCATCAAGAAAAGAGAGTAATTGGGGAGTCATTATCGATCCAAAAAAATTTATTAAAATAATATTATAGCACTTTTTTTTTCAATATAAATAATAGCCTATTTAAACCATTGCGACCGATGTGATGTCTCCTTTCAATTCTAACGTAAATTCAACCAAACTCACATTTTAATCTTCTAGAAGACACTGTCAAAACATTAGCAAGCAATGCCTTAGAAATTGGACATGTGGGCGGTAGGGGCGGCGGCGGCGGTAGTAGTGGTGGTGGTGTTGAGATATTATCCATGCTAGGCAATAGATGAAGGGACCCCACTCCATTTCAACGAGAGTTAAGAGGCTTATTCAAGTACTAGTACCACTACACTGATACCATTTCAACATGTGCTCTTTTTGTTATGACAATGCCTCAAGTATGGATTTATGTAATAGACTTAGCGTTTATGCTTTAAGCATTTGGCGTGATGAAGAGAGGGTTACTCATCTCTTTAGTGCCTCAAAGCACTAACTTGTATCTGTTGGGGTCTTTAGACTCTTTACCCTTGATACTGGTCTCAGGTGATATTAATAAAGCTTTTACCGTTTCTGACCAAAAAAAAAAAAAAGATAACTCCTTTGGATAAGCTTTTTCAGCAGAAGTATCTTCTATTGTGGAGAAGTACAGAGCCAGCTAAGTTGTGTGTAATTAACCCAAGAAAACAACCAAAAAAAAGGTAAGTGTGTGATTAGGAATTAGCAATAGTCAGCATTGGTGACCAAAGATTCTAATAAGCCGAGGTGGAAAATGGGAAGAAATGAAAATGTTGTAGTCCCAAATCAAATCAATCAAGGCCACGGGGATGGAAATTTGGTGGTTCGAAGATAGCAAAGCAAGGTTGAAGAAAGAATATGGATAAGCACTAAGGAAAAGCTACCCACATCAATCATTGTTTTAGACAAGAGACATTAATTGTCTCCTCTTCTCCAGCTACTCTGCTCGATTTTCTCGTCCCATCCTTTTTTCCTCTTTCTCTCTTCTCTTTTCCACTAATTCTATCCCACCCTTGTCCTTTTTTCTCTTTTCTTTTCTCTTTTTTTTTTCCCTTCTAATCATCCTTTAATCTTCTTACAGCTTGGCCTAATTGGTGTATTTGACCCATAAATTATTGCACAAAACAGAGAAATTAAGGGCCCTACGATTTTCACACCTTTAACTCATGAGATTAGCAAGTCATTTTTCATCTCAATAGGCCCACAGGAGGGAATTTTGCACCAACAAAACATCACATCAGATAATCGTACTGCCTTCTTTTCTTTCCGGGTTATTGCTTATCATCAAAGGACAAAAATAATCCAAAACTCCTTAGGCACCGTTTGGATTGAGGGGATTGGAGACCCAAAAAAAAAAAGGACAAGATTCGTAGAGATTTGACTTTTATTCTTTGGGTTCGGTTCAAAAATGAGCTCAACAGATGAAAAATAATTCAAGAAATTTTTGTTAAAGATCAATTATTTTATGTTCTTTTTTTTTTTCTTTTCTTTTCCTATCTTTTCCTTCCAACATCCAAATAAAACCTCAGCATAGTTGTTTGGTAGGTCAAGTTTTTAACAAGTTTGTACATTCCTTCCGTTGGTATCCTTTCCTTCAATCCAAAGGATGCCTCAGTGATTGCTAGCTGCCCAGATAGAAATAGTTGCTCCTAGTTATGCATCACATGATTTGCAGTAATTTGTTCTTTTTGGCAAATTTGTCCTTGTAGTAAATGGAGACAAATACATCCAGATCGATATCATCGTTTTTTAGCCTAAGGTTAGGACATGCTGTTATTGACGTTAATCTCTTATTATTGCTTAGCGCATAGTCTAGTCACACATGAAAATATGGATAACTTTTGGATGGGAGATGATTAAGACCAGTTCCATTAGTTTAATTAATCACCATTAACTAATCATATATAGTTGATAAGCCACTAGAATTCAATTTTGACCACAAGTAAGGTAACCACTGGGAGTTAATTATAGTATAGTTGATTAAGCTGAAACGTAAACCACTGGATAACTTCCCTCTGACACAGTTAATACAGCAATAACCAATATCTTAATTAATTATAGTACGTTAAAATTTTTTTTTTTTTTTTTCTTTTGTAGCAGTGACAGCCCATGGATGAGGATTGAGAGGATAAGACCTAACCAGTAACCCTCCCCACTCTCTCATCTATTTAATATAATACGTACTTCTATATTTACACCTATATTATTCAACTCAATCCTCTGATACTTTTTCGTTCTTTTTATTTTATGTTTATGAATTCGGATAAAACAAACATTATTTTGTCTTAATGATAACTTATAGTAATACTACCAAACATGTCTTCTCTTGTTCTTGTGCATAATTCACTTCTTCTGTTTATCATCAGAGATCTCATCATCATCAACATCATCATCATCTTTAATGGCGAAACCATCTTTCCTCCACAGCAATATCATACTCATCACCATCAACCTTTCCTTTAAAACCTCATTTTTATAGCGCAGAACCCTTTTTCTCTGTTGTTTTGGGTAATTTATTTCCTTTTGTGGGTTCTAATTGTCCGTGCATTGGTACTACCACTTTCTTGATTGATGAAACTTTAATGGTTCTAGGGAAAAAAGGGTCCTTCAGTTTGATGAATAAAGGTGGGATAAAGAGTTCTGCATACGTGCATGGGATGTCATGCATATCCACGATCGATTCACCAGAGATTTGCAATGAAGATGGGAGATGTTTGGTTGAAGAGAAAGTGGTGGCCAAGGAGATCAGAAGAGAAGATTTTAAGGCAACGAATACATGCTGTACCAGTTCCTCAACATCATCTATTGGAAAGAATAGTGATACTTCCGGCAGGTCAGTTGAGAATCCCGGGGACTCTGATGAGGTACAAAGCTCCTATAAAGGCCCCTTAGATGCAATGGAAGCTTTGGAGGAGGTTTTACCCATAAGGTACTTCAATTCTTGGTTAGTACAATGTGTATAACATGATCCAATCGTGTTTTTCCTAGATCGATCTATTAGTGGTGATGATCCTGGATCTCTTTGTACTCTCTATC
Source organism: Gardenia jasminoides (assembly GCA_013103745.1). Classification (NCBI taxonomy): domain Eukaryota; kingdom Viridiplantae; phylum Streptophyta; class Magnoliopsida; order Gentianales; family Rubiaceae; genus Gardenia; species Gardenia jasminoides. The sequence continues at coordinate 27,697,065 of CM023103.1, forward strand.
TCTTTTTTTTTTTTTTTTTTTTTTGAGTTTCTATTTATTTTGTGGTTTCTGTAAATCTTAGAAACTCTTCTGGTCAAATATAGTAATTGACAAGCTTTTTTCATTCCGACATGTAACTATTGAACGTCAGAAATGGCTGCAGGAACTGTCTTGGGCATTCATCATTCATGGTGCGAAGTAGCACTAGGGAAATGCATTATTTAGCTCAGTGATGGATAGAACATACCAGATATATATAGTTACTCCTAATATTCTTTTTGGCCTTCTTATGAAGGATTCTACAAATGACTGTATGGAATTTATGTCTGGGAGAGGGGAAAATATTGCAAAGAGCAATGGATCTGTGCGGATTGTACTGGGAAGAATACAGTACATGTATGAACAATTCGAGTAGAGATTCCACCATGACCTCTTAACATTGTACAAAAGTGGTTTGACATCTGATAACACAAATTAAAGAATGATTGAAAAAAGTAGGAGTACGATACACTATGACCTGTGAAAACTTTTAAATAATGTGTTAGAGGTTTAGGTTAGGCTTTATTTTATGTGGAGTTCAAGAGAGAGAGTTAATTTTAGTTCTGGCCAGCTGGAATTTATCTTGGAAATGCCCGTGTCTCCCCCTTTCCTCTTGTCTATATGAGCTAGTACGAACAAAATATAAGTCAAATACTGAAAGGGTAGCATGAGGTGGAAGGAAGTTTATTGAACCCAAGTTAGTGAAGTAACGGATCACCATTGCTAAGCATGATTACAAAACATGGCAGTCCCTCCTGATCAAAGGCAAAGGTTGTAACCTTCATCAATATTATAGATGGTGAGACCCATCCGAAGTGGAAAAGATTAGTATCTTCAAAAGTTAATCTGGGATTCCCTTTAATTAATGTCATTGTTCCTTTTTAACCCATTTCTTTTTGTTTTAAGATTTATTCCAACATATAGGAAAAATAGGTAAAGAAAAGTTAACAGTTTAGCATCTTACATTTTTTGAAGTTTTTCTTTTCAATTGTTGGTGCCAGTCAAGATTTCTGTTGTCTATCATATTACATAAATTTAGGTTTGAATGGCTGGTGCAATAAGAGATTTTCCCCAGTGGCATGATATCATCTTTTGTTATTGTGCAGGAGAGGCATCTCAAACTTCTACAATGGCAAGTCAAAGTCATTTGCAAGTCTAGCTGATGCTGCTTCTTCAACCTCCTCCATTAAAGACATTGGGAAGCCGGAAAATGCCTACATTAGGAAAAGAAGAAACCAGCTTGCCTGCAGTCTTGCATGGGACAGCAACAAGAACAGAAATTCCTTGCTTAGAAGTAATGGCGGTGGAGTGTCAAAAAGAGTTGTCAACTCAAGTCGCACCAGTTTGGCTCTTGCAGTCACAATGAGCAACTCTGGAATCTACCGCACCATGAATGAAAATGCGAGTCCTGGGCAGAATATGATACCAGCTTCTCCACCTTCCCTTCTTCGAACTTGTCTCCATTCGCAATTCAGAGACTGCCACCAGTACAGCGGATCATCCTTGGCATCTCCACGACAGAACTTCTCAGCCTGGAGATCACTCTCCTTGGCTGATTTACGACAATGCGTTTCAACTACAGCTGCCTGTACATCTTCTAGTACGAGTCGGTTAGATAGAAAGCCCTCTTAGACACAGTTTTTACTGAGACTCATTTCTTGTCAACCAAGAGCTCCAGGAGAAGACATATTTCTAATAGAGTTGTAAATCTGTTCCTTCCCTTACTCCACTGGAGATCCGCTCTTTTACATGAGGGATCTCTTCAAGCCCGCATGCCCCAGCAGTTTGCTTTGAACTTTTAATAAATCTCAAATGTTTGGAGCACATTGAAACACGAGAACCCAAAATAGTCTAATTACTGGGCGAACAAAGGACTGCTGTAACCGCATAACAAGTTCGACATAGCCGAAAAAACAAAAGAGGAAAAACTAAGAGGCTGGAATATGCTGGATTCAATGGGAGCAATCAGTTGCGTTTCTGTTTTCCTTTTCCCCTCTTCTTCCACTTTTAACGATGGTCACGCTTTTAAAACTAGCACTCTAGGCTTGGCTTTAATCCGTCAATCATGGTTATCAAACGACACAGAAAATTGTTAAAAAGTTGGAAGTACCTAACGACTTGTGTTCTAAAGACCAAGTCAGAAAATATTTCTGAAGCCCCGCTACGCATCTTGCTTGCAAATTCACAGTATACAACAGGATTTCATTTCAAAGACTATAAATACAAGGCACGCATCTAATTGTGGATTGACGGAGCCGTTTGAGGGTGCACAAGTGGCAACAATCGTTCATGTATTTTAGCAGGATGTAGTGGATTAATGGAAACGGGGACGGGCTAGAGAGAGAGAGAGAGATGAAATGATTGTGTTACCAAATACTACAAACATGATGTACACTGTACAGAGCTCAAAATGCTAATCTTTTGAGAGAGAAATATTGTGATTCAAGCAGATGTTATCTATCTTTATACAAATTACCCACTTCCTAACTAAAAGTGTGACCTATCTAGAATCTGGAGATTTCACCCTAATGAATCCCCATAAACTAAGAAATTTCTCTTTTCCTGCTGATAATTATAGCAGCATTGAGAACTACCACAGACCGGCCTTGGAAAACAACACTGTTGTATTAACCCCGAGTCCAATGATGTTCAAGAAAAGAAACATGCTCAGGATGCAAAGTTGGCCCAGTATCTCCTGAACTGAGCTAAATTTCTTTCAGCTGAACCACTTGACAGCATCAATGTAAGGTATTTACATTTATGTTCTTGATGAGAAACTGTGCAGAAGGATACTCTGACAAAAACTTGGGGAGCTCCACATCTGAAGGATCTACTGGCGGAAGTGCCATATAAATATCCTCCGTTGAGAACGGAATGCTGCAAAAGATTTACAGCATGTTAAGGTGAAGAAAACTCTGACTGATTCAGTGATGATTCATGTGTGACGGACAAAATGACATACACAGGTTTGTAATGGCAGTATATTTACACACCATCCAAGGTCAGTAATATATAATTTGCGTTGCACAAGACTCAGAAGCATAGCATTTGCTATTTGGTAAATGTTGGTTTTCTAAGTTTCAAAAAAGGCCATGAACCAACTAAAGCAGACAAAAGGTAACACGAAAGTTCTAATGAAAAGCAACTCAGTGACATCAGCTAAGAGCACACATAAAAAGTTAAGATATATATGTATGTATGTGTATGTACAGCATGAACAAATGGATGAACAGAATTGACTCCACATATTGCAACTACAGTAGGAAATGCAGCATTTCAAAGTGACGACCAAGATAGAAAATTGAAAACACAATCGTGTATTAACATCACTGCCAGAACACAATCCTGAACTACCACAGAATCAAAGGGACAGTTGGTTACCTTAGATCATCATCCAACAAGAATGAATTTGAAGTCAAATTTTGAGAATCTTTATTTAGGGTCTCTCTCATCTGAGCAACAACCTGCAAATGAAAATTTCTCCAAACACTGAGAGGAATACTTAATTAGACTAAAGAGGTTGAAAACAAGAAACTTACCTCATTTGACACACTTTGAGTACCATACTTGTCATCCCAGTACATTGTACTTATGCGATAGATTTGCCTGATTGTCAATGCCTGAAAGAACAAGAGTCAAGAAAAAAGACATTGTACTAAGAGAAGTATATGGCCATTAAGACACTACAGAAGATATTACCGGACAAAGATCCTGCATTATCTCATCTAATGATTTTTTTCTCTTCTGATGAATCACCTACAAAAGAAATTGAGTAAAAGGTTGAGTAGAATAAAACAGAGGAGTAGAATTCATACTTCAGCAGTATTACGTCTCATACCAGAAAGCCAACAGCCTGTCTAATGTAATTTAGCTCATGCCACGAGGTTCCTGAAAACTAGATTTTGTGATAACAATTCAGGCCTGGATGAGGATGAGAAACAAATTCTGCAGACAATGTCAATAAATCAACAAAAACAATTTTAGAACCTCCTCTTTTGCAGTTACTATCCATTTCTCCAGTTCGGCCAGACCAGATTTAACATATTCTCCATTTGAAAAAGTGCAACACTCTCGTCGAAGCAATAGACTGCAGATTAAAGTTAGGTAATCTAAGTAATAGGAACATTTGGACAACTAGAACGCTATGTAACAGCATACAAACCTGTTAAAAAGTGATATATTGATGAAAGAGAAAACTTGAGTAATGAGCTTGCGGATGAAAAATGAAGGTACCTGCAGGAACAGGCATAATAGAGTATAAGTCTTGCACCTGAATGATCACTAGCAAAACACACTTGTGCATACTAATTTGCATCACCAAACGCATGCATTTGAACAAATATGGAAAACGGAAGTGTTAATATTCACTTAATTCTAGCTATCATTCCAAAGGCAGACCACTTCACTTTAACAACCTGTTTGGTTAAAATTCAACAATCACAATCACTATTAACTAGTTTATAGGAATGGGTTGTTATCGAAACTCGAGTTTTTGGTTTTTGAGATTCAGGAATAGATTTTATAGTTCATTTCTTCATTTAAAAATGTGTTACTTTTCTCAGTTTTTCTTTTTCTTTTTGTTCCCGCTCCTCTCACATCGCCTGCTGAGAATAGAAATCAGCCCATTCACCACTGTTGCTGCCTCGTGCCAGCCATTGTCAAACCACCCTTCATTAGCATATAAACACCATAAAATACATCATATAATTTCTCTTTAGGCTGTAAATATCTTTCTTTGGATTTGATCAAGAACACAACAAAATTTCGCATCAGGTAACCTAATATTCAACAAATCCCGTGTAGATCTACCAAATATGCAACATGAAATTCCAATTAAATAAATCAGAATGCTCCTCGCATCATCTATTTCAAGAACTGATTGATTTTCTTTCTGATTAAGGAAACATAGTAGAAAAATCATGCAAGCCCCCTGACCAGTGATATTTGGGAGATTGGATACTTGCAGATGGGTTATAGAACAAAAGGCTATATGAAATCAGTGAGATGAGAATCGAAGGAGAGGGAGTGATGAAGGAAGAGGAGGAGAAGGTGAGAAAATAAGGTCTAAGAAGGAAGCAGAGGAGCAGGTGAGAGAGGTTGGGGTCGACAAGATGAAGATGACGTCGAGTTTTCCGCTTTGTTTTTTATTTTTCAGTTCTTCATTATTAAAACACAAGAGCAAGTGGGTAATCAAATTGATACCCAACAAAAAGTTGGTTAATCATGAAACCCAACCCATGGGTTTTTATTCCATTGATTTATTCTAGTTGACCTCAAACAAACACAATGTATGGTTATCTTTTTAACTTAAAACCTCATTCCTGGCTTTGAAACCCACTTACCAAACACCTCTTAAGATTCTTTCACCCCAGAAACAATTTAACACTAAATTGAGACAAACAAGGATGATATACTTTTTCATAGTTGCTAATCTATAGGAGATACAATCATTATAAACAGAAAGTAAGCATGGATCAAAACCAAAAGAAAGATTACAACTGTACAAAATACAACCTGAAGGCATCACAAATAAAAGGGACGACTACCACAGGTTAATGAATACAAGCACAAGATATCTGAATAAATTAGACTTGTTAAAAACTGACAAACCATACTTGCATAGGTGCCAAAAAAGAATTATTTAAATTATACAATTAGACCGGCTGTCAACATCACTCAGGGGTAAGATATAAAGTAGACGACTTTTTTTGCATATGAAAATTGGTCTGTCTGCTTGTGCTGTCTGTTCAGGTCAGTCTAAAGCAGTTGAAACGTATTTAGGCATTCAAAAGAACATACAACATTTCAGCTGCTTCTTTAACCTAGGGCAAGTCATTCAGCTCTTGAAATCTGTCAAATTCAGATTTCAGATAATTTCATTCCTCAAACACAAAAAACAAACTTCACCACATAGAAGGAACGGTTCATGTTTTACTTTGCCTCCTCAAATGGTGTTTTCATCCAATCGCAAACAGATTGCTGGTCCTTTGTTCCTTTTGGAACATCCAGAAGTTCCTTTACACAGTAACAAGGAAAATGAGGAATTCGGATTCAAACAGCACAAAGCACTTATTAAGTGCCACTTCGCAAGGGTAACGAGGCATCTGATATTAAACCATAAAGCCTAGAACCTAAACAGAGACCATTGGAATTCCTTTAAATAGTATGAGAATATTGAGGTGTTTAGGTCCAGACAGGGGGCAAAAAAGGAAGAAAGTGAAAGAAAACCAATTAAAATACCCATTCAACTACTACCCAAAAGTTATAGAAAAGTCTAACATACATGATTTTCTCGAAGACGGCTCATAAGGGAATCCAAAAATTTGATGATGCTATCCCATTGACTACTTGGAGAATGTTGAGGAACTCCCCCAGGTGACCGTGATGACTTCCCTCCATGTACTCTTTGATTTTTAGGAGCCTTTGGAATGACAAAAAATTTCACCAAGCAATTAGTACATACCCCAGACATGGCTTGGGGAAAAAAAGTGAATTCCTAATATATGCGGTAAAATTCTCAAAACTATGACTGAGCACTAGGAATAAAATATGTAAAGTTGAAGCAAGAACTTTTAACTCAAAACCATAAGAACACCTGAGCTATCTTCAGAACAATGCGAATATTCTTCTAGTACATAGCTCAACGATGGAAGTCATTTAAGTAATTAGTACACACAAGCAAGAGGACATTCATGTTACATTCCAAATAATCCAGTCAACAACATCTAAAGATGTAGAAAGCAAAATGCACCATTTATAGTATATTATGAGGACAATTGAAAGCAATCCAAAAATCATAATGGAGTAAGTCAACCATGCAAAAAGCAAAATTTGCCAGTACTTTCCTTGTTCTATGTCATGCAAGCATGACTTCAGCTTCATAAATTGTCTTGATTGAAAATACATAAGGTTTTATTTTCTTCATGTGACAAAAATAGCAAGATGAAAGAAAGTGTCAAAAACACACAAAATTTGTAGTGAAAGTTGGTAAAGATACCCAAGATGCGTTTTAAAGACAGATTCAGGAACCTAAACCAACTAATTCATTTCACAGCCATGACCACACAGTCCATTTAAAGAGGATAAAGCTTTAAAGTAGTTCAAAAACACTTGAAATGGGAATGAAGCCAAACATTGTTACAGTTTAAGTAAACCCTATCAACAAAAATCTCTTTTTTTTTTTTTTGTCTCTCTAAATCTTGGGTGCAGGGTGTCTGTGTATGCGTGTGTCAGAGACCGGAGGGACGAACCCACCTGAATGCACAGACCCAGAAGAGGGGCTATTTCTTTCTTCAGATTGTCACGTATCAACCCAAAAATCTTCTCCACACAAGCAGTTAACTGTTGTTTGAATAAAAGCGAAGGATATTTTGCTTCCACAAAAGATACACCATCCTCCAATCCAATGTATTTGAATGGTGATTTTGAAGCCTGAAAAGGTGACATTCAACATTTACCATAAGTACCACTCAAGTATAAAATAATAGAAAAGCACAAAGGTTTCACCGCTGTAAGTAGTTCACAAAATACAGAGTTCATCTGATCAGTCTTTCTAAATATGGTGGCTCAACTGATATGCAAGTAAGCCAAGTGTAACAAGCCAATCCTACCATAGAAATTGAAATTTGAAGCATGAGACATGAGTCATGCCACATTACTTGCACTATAAGTCCAAGATAAATGGAAAGATACAATGAATGAATAATAACGGGCAAAGATGGAGACTCAGATAATAACATGTGAATTAATTAGATGCAATTTTCAGAGACACTAAATGAATATGGTTCCCATTAACAGACCTAGAGGAACAAACAACTAAAGCAGGAAAGATTAAATTGCACACAGGTAAAGTATTTCTTGCTATTATCAACCACCAAATATTGCTTAATACCAGTTATAACTTATGAGCTGCAGCACACCCACTAAGCGAATGGGACATTGTAGTTCACCAAAATGAGTACGTATTAGTCAAAAGTAAACTGTAAATAACTGATCAACCTCATTGGATAACTTACATGTGTAACACTGCCATTACGGCCAGCAGAACCAGGAGAACGGTGAGAATTTGCATTTAAGTATCCATTGGAGCGCAAATTCTTTTGAAGAAGGCATAGAAGAGCTGATGCATTTGACAACCAGTAAGGCAAGGTTGTATCCTCATCCCCAACCTAGAACAATAACCAAAAGCATATAACTTCTCAATAGCAAACGGATTTATACTTTTCCTGTACTGTGGCAGAAAACTCATTTTCTCTTCAAGCAACTGCAAGAGCAATTGCTTCAAAGCTACATTTTTTTTTCGCTTGATGAGTAAAACAAACTGCAGGCATCAAGGAGGCTATAACCATTTAATATTAGTTGCCTATTTGTTGACTTTGAAAATTGTTTGGCACTATAGCCAAAGACACAAGAGGAACACTACAGGGTTCAAAAGAGAAAATCACCTTGAGAACCTCATTGATTCCCTCAATGATAAAGTCAAAAATCGTAGTCCTCTCAGACTCAAAGGCATGCCAATGGAGGAGGCATCTATAGATGACACAAGCAGCGACTGGCTTGCCATCTTTAAAACCCAAATTCTCTTTGATACATCTTGAAAGTATATCATAGTTCTCCTGCAGAAGACCTTTATCTTTAGAAGGTATAATGAGAAAAGCAAGAAAAGGCACTTGCTTCATGGGTCAAAGTACATTTGGTTATTTTTTTTATGAAGCAACTACAGTAAGTATAATACATAAAATTTACAAATTAGAGCAAGGAAAGGAAAAAAAAACACCTGGTGCCTTTCAATGGTTAATTTTGTGTAGCGAGAATCAGATAACCCCTGTGATAGAGGAGCTATAATTTTTGAGGGAGTAGGTGACTCCTAAGTCAAACAAAATCTAGTATGAGTAAATAGGAAAACAAATTGGAATGCAGGATTCATCAGAGAGAGTGCCAGAGATCCAATCTTACAAATGAAGGCTTCCGATCTGCGGAGGGAAGAGCAAGTGCACCTGAAAACTTCTGTGGAGAAGAAATCAAGCTAATGATGAACAGTATTACCAATGAAAAAGAAGTTATTCAGCAGACACATACAACTGAGGTTAAGTCATTCCATTGTTCAAAGAATGTATTTTTGCAAAGCCAAAACCAAACAGGAACAGAAACAATGTGAAGCATGATATGAAGATGTATGAACTATAACTCAAATGGCTCTTACATCCAAAAGAGGCTTGACATAACCAGCACGGATGCTCTTTGGAGTAGCACTTATTGCTTTTTGTCGAAGTACATGGTTCTCATCTTCCAAATTTGAGAGCTTTTCTTCCAAACTGATCACAAAAACCAAGATGATAACAAATAGAAGAAACAACTTCTAAAACACTTTAAAAAAAAAAAAGAAAAGAAAAAGAAAAACACCAAGGCAACAATAATAAGTTTAACTTGAAATTAAATCATAGCAAACAAAATACATGTAAAAAGCAACTTTATCAAGCAAACACATTCCTAAATGAAAAAAATAAAGCCCCATAACCTAAATGAAAAAAATAAAGCCCCATATTGACATTTAGATGCAACATTTTATGATCCTTCCAAGACCATCTGGAAGCAACAGCTTCAAGTGTTGGACTGTTCCTATCTCTTATTCTTTATAGTTACAATGGGGTGCCATAACGGAATCAGAAAATTATACAATATGAAAGAGCACCTTCTTAGATTTTGCTGAAGTTCTGAACAGGTGAGCTCAACTTTTTCCAGCTTTTGAATAGTAGCACTGCTATCTTGTTTAGCCTTGACAAGCTCACGCTCAAGTGCAGAGTTCTTCCCCTCCAAGGAAATTAGAGAATTCTGCAGCAAAAACCAGAAAATAAACATGCATCAAGGTTCAGAATATGTACTGATGTTACAAACTAATCAATGATTTGGCACATCAAGAGGTAGAAATCAGATAATCAGATGCATGACAACCTTCACGTAAACATTTGGATTAGGTGTTTGATGGTATTTTTCAAAAACTATGCTGTAGGATCGTATATGAAAAACTTTCACTGCAGATGTATTTTGGGGGTGTTTTCAAAATTTTGTTGAGGTAATCTAAAAAATTTTTTAGGTGCCCTTACCATAACCACCCCCCACCACCGCCCCTCCCTCCTCCGCTATCCTCCCACTCCCTCTTCCTCTCCCTCCCTCTTCCCCTCACCTCCCTCCCCACACCCCCTCCCCTCCTGCTGGTCTCTCGCAACCAGATCTGGTCATTCTCTCTTCCCTCTTCCTCCCCCTCCTCCCTCTTCAGTCTAGCAGGAAGGGAAGGGAGGGAAGGGAAGAGGGAGGAGAGGGAGGAAGAAGAAGAGGGAGGAGGAGGGAGGGGGAGGAAGAGGAGAGGGAGGAGATGCAGATCTAGTCGGAAGAAACCGGCGGGAGCGGAGGGGTGTAGGGGAGGAGAGAGGGAACAGGTACAGGCAGTGGAGGAAGGCTGGTGGTGTGGAGGATGGTGGTGTGTGGTAGGCGGTGGCGGTGGCGGTGGCGGTGGGTGGAAGAAGAAAGAGGTAGTGGGATATTTTTTTTATATTTTTTGTGTGAGTTTTTGTTAGGTGTATTTGAGATTGTGAGCATCTGGAGTGTTTTTGGGGGACGTTTTCTAAGTGTGTTATTGTAGACTCCAAATACAAAAACTTGTCTGTGAAATACTCAGTAATCCAAACAAAGCTGACGAAGAGGAAGATAGAAAAGGAAACAGAAGAAACAATATTGACCATGTCCTGAATTTAAAAGCAGTCAAAATGCAAAAATCTATAACTAAAGAAATAGCAAGACCACGCAGCAGATTGGTCACATCTAATGCAATACAGCAAGAAGAAGATCAGACTATTACCTTCAAAATCTCATTTTCATTCCTTAATTCAGATAAAGCCACAACTTCTCTTTCCAAAGCCGATTTCTCCTTCATTGATAGTTCTAGCTGCCTTTGAAGGACTGCACTCTTGTTGAACTCATTGACTGTAGCAAGTTTTGCAGCATCTAATTGAAGGCTTAACGATTCGACAGTCTTATGAAGTTTTGATATCTCCCCCAGCTTAGACTCTTCATTGGAAACCTGAAATTTGCATATTTTTTTACATGGATGCAGAAAAAATAAAGTTTCACTTGAAGAATCTATGTAATATAACCTGCAGATTATCAACCCCATTTGCCATTAGAAAGAATGTGTACTATCTTTGGTCACGACCAACCGAATACACATCTAATGAGCTCAAACAAAGCAAACATCATGAAAATCTAATATACCATAGCAAAAACAGAATCATTCATCTAAGTTGAGTAAATGTGCCGATCCAGAGGGGCCTAAAAAAAATAGTGTCAAGAGGATCCAATTCTGCAAAACACGCGCCATAGTTGCAATTTAGCTTATTGGTCTAAATGACTTACCATTTACGTGTACATATAGAGTGTAATCAAGCAAGAGCAATCAACCAACAAAGTCAGTGATCTTAAGCCCTAGACATTGTTCAAGGGGGAAAAAGAAGTTAAATATCTTGATGCCCTATGCTTGATTGACTTAAAACCCCCAGCCAAAATGTTTCAAAACCCTCACAAATAACACACATCTTGCTTGGTAGATGTAACCTGCCCACTCAGGTAGCCTCCTACTCATGGTGTCTCCTAGGAACAAGGTTGGCCAGAGTCGATAAATCAGCAAATTGACTTACCTTACTATGAACAACAAATCTAGCACAAAAGCCAAGAAACTTTATTCAACACTTATAAAGGTATTCTTACAAATCCAAGAAGTCCAACACATAAAACAGAATCTGCAAATTAAAAATTAGTACCCGTAATTTTTTTTCCAAGTGCAACCGCCAGGTAAGATCTTCCAACTGCTTCTCAAGTTTACTCTTTGCGACACGCAAGGCACCAGCTTCATTAGCCTCCTGTACATGCAAAAATGGGATAAATCAACGAAAGGGTGACTCCTGCTAAACAACAAGCAAAATTTATCCCAACAAACCAATACAGGCAAAACAACAAATGCTAAAAGGTGTGGCGGCTGCAAACTAGTAGAGATGCCAAGACATTTGAGCCACTTCATTAGCCAAAACTATTTATATCAAATCTATTTGTTTTTCTAATCCTTATCAATATTCTCAAAAAATCCCAGTTCTAAAATTAGCACATTTACAAAAATATAAATTAAATAGCAAATATTTGTCATCACTGGCATCGCAACCACTAAAATAGCATCCTATAGCAAGGATGGATAGTGTTAATGACATTTCATATGGTTCAAGCAACACCAAAAACACAACAAAATCAGTTTCTACAAAAGCAGTGAAATAATATCTATTGTATTATGTGAAATCAGTTCCCAACGCTTGGATGCACATAACAAAGAATAATTTACCACCTTAGTATCTAAAAGCAAACAAATTTAGCCCCCTTCATGCAGATAATCACATTCACCATGCACAAAGCACAGCTTATCAAATCTATACCCTCTTTTAGGCATTTTCTTATTCTTCTTATTAAGGCCACTATTAGTCACACTCTGCAAAACAAGTCAACAAATCAATAAAATCTGTCCAACGCATGTCTAATCTCAGTTTGAACTAATATTCAGCATAATGGATGAAGTCAGGGAACACTCAAAATCTGCACTAGTAACTCAGAATGTGATGGCGTCTGAAATAAGTGAGTCCAGACAGAGCTATAACCACTTTGGCTGTAGACCAGTGGCTGGAGAGATTAATTTCGCTCATATCCTGTTTTCACCAAACTGGAAAATTGCAGCAAATGTAGTGAAGAAAGAAAAGAGGACTCACCAAGGAACTCCAACAGGAGTTAGTTCAAGAGAACAAGAAAATTACCAGCACAACCAGCATACCACAAGACACATATTTCTAATCGGATAATTAAGGTAGACAGCAAAAGCAATTGAACAATGAGAATTAGTTGAATGCTAATCCTTTTTTCTGAACGACATTTTCAATGCACATCTTGCCAAGACCAATAAATACACAAGGAATAAGGTGTATGGAACAAGCATTAATGCACAAAAAAGGTCTCAAAACAGACAAGCGTACTCTAAGCATCAATAACACTTTGGTCACCTGTTTAAGCCTCCTAAATTCTCTTTTAGCCATTTTTTGCCTCCAACGACATTGTATAGCGATAATATTAGATTGCCGATGACGGTAAGCAGACCGAATCTTACACATCCTCCAAAAAGCCTGTGAGACAACAAAACAACAGTACAGAATGTACTTACAGGAAAACAAAATTGCAATTGTAACACCAACTAATAAAACAACACATGCAGGATCAGTATACAAACACACAGAGACCAAAGTAAAAAGGTATTCTAGGTGTTAAGAACAGATGAAGTATTCTTTTCTTCTTCTTCTTTTCTGTCTGGTACGAAAAAATTCACCAGAAGAGGTTACCCCCTCACAAGGCGAAGGCATGCCACAGGCCCCACAGGGCTTACGGTGGTTCTTCCAGATGGCCTGTAGACCAGCGACCTCTAATAACTGGATTTGAACTAAAGCTTCTCTTAGCCAATGCATCGTAATGTCACCAGTTGAGGCAACCCTCATTGGTTCAGTTAAGTATTGATTGCACACTATTATGGCATACATCTGATGCTTCTATGTGTTTTCGCATTGAAAAGAATTTAATAGGGATTTACTCATCCAGCAGTCAATAATTTGAGAGATTGCAGCATAACTAGCAAGTTCAGAAGGAGAAAAGCCAATAAACAGTTGTTCATAGGCCAAAGAAGAAAAACAAAGAACTTCTTCAGCATCCATGCCAATCTCAACAACTCTATAATGCTTGCCCATAGTAAGTTTAAAAGTATCATAATCTCCCATCATCCAAGAATATCTTACTTGCTTCTACGGTTCCTCTTCTGTCCACTTTCCATCAAAATGGGACAACATACTCTTTCCCAATACATACTTTATGCACCAAAAAATGCAACTGTCCGACATATTGTGTATTACCTCAAACCCTGAATCAAATAATTACACTAGGCTGCACAAATTAGTTGATCTCTTCAAACTACTCTCAATTTCAACCATCTCACAATACTAGTGCCCAACCAAACAAACATTCAATTTGTGAAAGAGAGTATGATTTCTTGTTCCTTAAATAAATCACTATTCGCTGAGGCAAGAAGTAGATTGTTTTGAATTTAGTCCACTTCCAAGAAAATGTAGCTAGTGAATGTGTTACTAACACCACAAAACAAAGGTGCCAAGTACTTCAACTTACACATCCAAATTTCTAATCTTTCGAAGAAAAATACAAAAAGGAAACATGGCAAGGTCCAATTCTTCACCTGAATTATAGCAGCAGCTCTGTGTTCCTTCCTGTACAAAAACTTTTGCCACGCAGAGAAACTACGGATGCTAGACTGTACAAGTACAATTGATGTGTAAAGCTGAACATAGGCATGCCTGAACAACCATCTCCGAGCATATTTCTGTATGATAATTGCAGCTGTTTCCTCTCTTATGGAAGTATACAGTTTTCGAGCAAGATAACCTGCAAAACATAAGCACTGTACTCAAATGCTGCTTCTTCAGATAAACATTAAAGCAACACATAAAAGATTTTTTCACAAAACCATAATAAATTTCAATAAAGACTTTGTTCTAAAACCATTAAATTTTTTTCAATAAACCAAAAAAAAAAATGGATCGAAAGTCATGAATAAGATTCAGTAATATAACACAAAAATGCTACACAGTAGAGCACGAAAGCAGATTCCTAATCCTTTAAATAATTTAAATTACTTTGATTTTTCTCCCTACATAAAATAACTCCTAAAAAAGTAATCTAGAGGAAAAAGACAAACATTGTATTTAAGATGATAGAGGAGATCAGTGTTTAAGCACAATATTCTGCTCAAACTTTTACACCATTTTCTTTATTAAATGGGAGAAAAAGAACTTAATCATTTCTTTCATTCTTATTTGTTTACAAAGCCTCGTTGACTTTGCAGATTAAATTATGTGGGATTAGTTATACCAAGATTAAGAGTCTTGCATTTGCTAGGCCTTAACAGAAATTCAATTATGTTTGTCAGTTATGTCTCATTAATAATTTTGTCAAAAGAAATTAAACGGCTGATAAAATTATCTAAGCATCTAAATGGAGTTCATGTTGTTGCCAGGAAGATCAAGGACCTAGCAAAGAGGATAACAAAAATAAACCTAGTGATATAGCTGATAGAATGCAAATGCATTTTACAGGAGGAATTGCAGCTTTTCATAGTTATAGTTGAGGAGACAATGACCTCTACAGCATGCTTGCAATGAAATTGCAGCTGACTGGTGCAAGAGAAAATCCTTCCGTGCAAAAAATGTCCGCAATCTTCCCTGAATACGCTTTGCAGCAAAATCTAAAACCTCCGCACGACGCAAGTCTAAGACACCAATTTGACCAGCTCGGAGGAAAACTTTGGTCTTTCCCAACTGAGAAAGAGAATTCAATAATATATATTCAATTGAGTAGGAAACAAATAGGTATAAGTTCAAACAAGTCAAAGCCAACCTGATAGTTCCCAAGATTTAGTCTCTGTAGTATTTTCCCAGTCATAGTTTTCTCATCATACCTGTAAACAGATACCAAAGGATATTGATGAAATCCAATGAAATCGTGCTCAAGACCATAGGATTGAGATGCCAAAGTACAAGTCAATGTTCTATCTCCTCTATGCTATGGAGTTGGAACAAAAGTCAGAATCAAGCAAGCAAATATATCAGATTAATAAAGGAAAATGATCCATTCAAGATGGATATTTGGTGTAACAAATCTGTCCAAGTACAGAAGACATTTTGTAAGCCAACAAGAGAAAACCTACACTTTCCCAAAAGGAACAAAAGGCAAAGATGTTGGAAGCAAAACCCAGTAAAAACAAAATAGGTTCTCCAGTCATTGGATTGTGACTGTTCTTTAGAATTAGCTTTAAGGCAGGAATCACATTAAGTTTCATAAACCTACAGATAATCCCAAAGACAAGGAGAATTCAGAAGAATGACCAAGGAAAGGGAGAACTAGAAGAGGTAGAGGAAGTGCAAACCCATGGAGAACCACACTGAAACCAATGAAAACATTTGGGTAGGTCTAAAAAATCAACAACAGACAAAGTTCAACTGAGAAGCAATGCATCTAACTGGAAAATGGACACACATCAGGAGAACAATAGGTGAGAGCTCCAGATTTGGCCTACACCTCTTTGGGAAAGTTCAACAAATATTTTACTAACTCACCGTCCATCCATAATGTCCAACGCTATAATACCAAATCGATCTACGAACTCAGGATAGGTCTTCCGAGAGGGGTAACCTGCCAGACTGATGCGAACAGCTTCTAAAACACCCTGTGCATATCAGGACATCAAATATATGAGCCCTTTAAATAGCACATAGTTTCAGCTATACAAACTCTTTGAAGCAAATAATTGGTATTTTCTCATCTTCAACCCCTAAACGCTATGTAGCAAATGAACAACGATTGACATGTAGGATGTACCATCTATCAACCAAAATTGACTATCAACTTGGTGGATCAGAAATTTACATCAAAAGAACAAGTACTGATCTAACTTCTGGTTTTGTAGTGTTGTCAAATGGTTGATACTTTTCTGTAACAATCCCCTTTACAATGACCAACAAGAATGCATCTTTTTTTTTTTTTCAGGCTACAATTATCCTAAGAGGCCACCTAATTACATGAAGCATCCAGCTAAATTGATCACTTTCAGTGACTTTTACAGGAGCATAATCTCCCGACAAATTGACAGTACAAAAACAAGCGCATAAGAGGCTGAAATTTGATACTGGGAGAGTTCACAAAGTTATTGCATCCAAACAAACCAGCAGTGCACTGAAAATAGTTTGATAATCAATGACACCTACCCAACAATGAAAGCAACATGAAAGCAATCTATTAGATGCTGGCAAAGTGCATGTGTGCAACAGAAACGATGATACATATGAGGAATGGAACAATAAAACTTGTGATGCAACAACAGAACATGAAATAAATAATAGTAATGAGGGAGGTAAAACAAGAATTATGATTCAACAGCTAAGCATGGCAGATCCAAATATTCTTGAGCAGCCAAAACAAACATACAAAATCCAGAGAACAGAATGACACATAACTTGAAACTTCAAATAGACAAACTTAATAGCAATTAAAAAGCAAGATATTACTGACCCCACAGCGTAACTGATGTAAGATGCTTTGATTCTCAAACTTCTGGGGCCGATTTAAAGAGTTTGGCTTCACACAGCGGATATAGTGAGGCTCTGTAGAACTAAGGATCTCCATAAGAGCTTGAAGTTGTTGCTGCAAGCAAAAAAGAACATAAATAGTTGTGCTTTCACTTAACACTTCTGTCAGCAATCACTTCAGACATCATAACAGAACCAAAAGAATAACTGACAAACAAAGAAAATGATACATCCACCAAACTATTAACAGCAATGAACCAAAAAATCTACAGAAGTTCACTCAATAAACCAGCCTAAATGAGAACGACAATCAAATGCAGCATGTAATGGACCCACCCATAAAAGATCTATTGACAGTAATAAAGCATCATGCACCTTCCTGGAATGATGCCCAACCTACACAATCTAAATTTATTTTATGCGACAAATTAAGGATATAGAAGACAACTCCTCCTTCAGCCTAACCAGTTCCAACGGAACATTTCAAAAGTGAAGTGCATTAGATACTTCTCGCCACTAATTTTGATTCAGTGCCTTCTTAAAGTCCATTTACATGGTTGAAGGCCCAAAATCAAATGATCATCTCTGTAAATCTAAAGAATTCAACAAATCTTAGTCCTTAGATGTGCTTACTTGCCCATCATAACTATACTCCCATCAAGTCCTCATGTTCCAAAATCAACATAACCTTTGCCACAGTTACATTGATAAAGACAAGGTTTTCGAGTCTTTGGAACAGTAGTTCATTCATACCTTAAACCGAGAGGCCACTGAAGAAAATTTATATGAAGATCTAGAAAACTCTTCTGCAGCTGAAGGAAAGAGACCAGCAATGAATGGACACTTAGAAGAAGATAAGAGATTGCAGTGCTCAACTACCACATAATCACGATTCTTATCTAAGAACGTTTCTGTCTGATATGAGACCTGCAGAGAGAACAAACATTAAAACAATTCCCAGTTTCACAATAATAAAACTCAATTCACTTTCAAGCAGTCTCTAAAGCATCAACATGCCTTGCCAGCATAGTGGGAAATGGTGAAATCTGTTTCAGAAAACTTGGCCTTCTCCAGCCGTGGATGGGTCCGGAAATGCTGGAATAATTTGTTTGAAAATGTTCTATGAGTTGATTTGGGGAACATGCTGCAAGAGTAAGAAATCAGGATGAGGATAAGCAGCACCAAACAATCTCTGAAAGAGCAATACGCACCAATTGACACATGAGAACATATATTAATACCAAGCTTCATCCAGAAGTGCAATTATCCCAATGGGCTTCTGCAAAAGCAGGTAAAAAAAAGGCACGAAAACAAAGGAGAATAGTAAGTAAAATGCATTTGATAGCAAAATGCCGCGGCAAACTAGATGCAACTTTCAATCTTGCACTAAATGCATTTATACTGGAAAACTGTATCTAGGTAAGAATTATCAAAAGGAAAGGCGCCCAAAGGACAAAACTTCTTTTAAAAATTAATTGGAACAACTAGATGAGCACAGAAAATACGTACAAACTACCTTGAAGAAATTTACCATCAGCACAAAACTCAAAGTATTGGTAACGATGACATTAGATATTAAGCAGCATTCTCATAAAACAAATGCAAAACAGATGCAAGTGTGAAATACATTCAAAGAAACTATGCAAGAAAAATTAGATTCAGATTTCCAACTACAATTTTAAAGAGTTACTGGACTGATAACACAATCTCATTCCATCACATGCTATCTGCTCCATAATACTTGGAGCTTATTCATGCAATTACGGGGAACTAAGAAGAAACCTTCTCAATCAGATCCAGGACATCTTGGTTGTCTATAAATTCAATGTAACTCCAATTTATTTCTTCTTTATGATATTCCTCCTGCTCCATCTTGAACACATGCTGTAGAAATACAACAAAGTGAGAAGAAAAATTCATTCCAAAATGAAAAGGCAATCCAAAATCAAAATGTACAACACAATATGGTAAAATTTTATTCCGTACCTCATTGAAATGTTGTTGAAGCTTTTCATTTGCAAAATTAATGCAAAATTGCTCAAAGCTGTCAAATAAAGTTTCCAACAATTCATTAGTCACAACAAATGCAAATCCATGTCAGTTGTCAAGTTCCTTTTGACATGAAAAAGAGTAACATAATAAAATCTCACACTACCTTGTCTATGGAAAAGAGTCTCAAACTACCCCGAAAAATAACAAGGAGAAAAGGATAAATTGATCATGACAAACACACAACCTCAATAGTGCAACTCTAGAAGGACTCGGACAAAGCAATGTATACCTCAAAACATGCAGCAATTGACAAATAAATACGTCCAAACATTAATTTTTTTACTGAGAAACTGCTAATTTGCAAAAGTCAGTTCCTTTGAGAATCCTAAGGGCAGTAGGTAAATGGATCAGCCACTTCAGATTCATGATGCATGGGTATTTGATGGACAATAAAGCTAACAAAGTCTTAAAATCAATTATAGCTACAAGGGATCCTGAACCTGACAGAATTAAATTTTTATGAGTAACCATTAGTTTGCAAAAGTCAGTTCATTTGAGATTACTAAAGGGCACTGATAAATCGATCAACCATTTCAGATTCACGAAAACATGGGTATTTGATGACAATAAAGCTAGCAAATACTTTGAAGTAAATTATAGCTACAAGGCATCCTGAACCTAACTATTTATTTGATGAAATATAAGCAGGCTTTCTTGTTCGAGAAAAAAAATAATTCTGCTCATTTCTCTATTCGACTTTCTGATTTGTTTCCCTAGCACAACGGAATAAAAATATGAATGAGAAACCATGAAATGGACCTGTTATGGTTGAAGCATTCAAATCCGTATATGTCCAAAACTCCTATTTTTATCCTTGAATCATGATCTTGTCCAACGGATCGGTTGATTTTTTCAACAAGCCTGAAAAGAAGCAAGGAGTGCAGTGTCAATGTCAAACAATGTAGTCCAATACAAAACCACTATTTTACATAAAAGGCCAGAAAATGTCAGCACCAATCAAATAGTCGAGCATAGATAGTCTTTGCCAAAGCATCCCGACCAGCTGTGGCAGCATTGCAGTCAAGAGCTTTAATGATGACCCCTTCAAGAGTTTGTATTGAGCGTGTGCAAAGAGTGGCCAACAAAAGATTCACATCACACCTAAGCACAGAAAATCATCAAGATTATCAAAAAATCAAAAAAAATTATACGAGACAACAACAAAAAGTTGTAAATACCTACTCATCCAGGACATAAAAAAGTTTGCAAGATTGAAATTCACTATTGTACTGCACAATGAACTAAAATTCTTTGTGCACATGAGATGACAACAAAAAACTAACAGATCTAGCTTCAAAACTCAGAAATGATTAAATAGTAACATTATAAGACTACAACCAAATCCAAGCAACCCAAATGGAAAACTTGCAAACAAATGACATAGAAAGAAAATCTTTTCTCGATATAACTTCCTTTGGTTTGATGTCAACCAAACTTAACTCTCACATGCCATAATTCTGAACATCTAAAGAACAACTAAACATGAGGCCAATGAATAAACAACACTAAGAAATGAAAATAGAAACTCATTCAAATAAACGCTGATCATTCAGATAAAGAGGCTAAACGACTCATTTTCCATGTTGATGAAAGCACAGATCCACTTAAGATAAGATAATGGTACACAGTCAATGTCCTTATTACAAGTACATTTGCAGTTCAGGCTCAGAGAAGATCAATCAAGCAATACTAGACTGAATACATATTTGTTGCTTAGTTGTTTGAACTTATTTGCTTAGTTGTATGAACCAATAAGTTCTACCCTTCACTTGTAACCTAAAAATGAAATGAGAGAGAGAATGCAGAATAAGGATTTCATTGATTCAGCAACATGTTGCCAGATTCAAAAAATAATAAAACTTATATGGTTTAGACCTTCAGCTATAACAACTAAAATTTTTATGCAGCTTGAACTAATTAAGACAAACCAGAGCTACAAGAGATGAACTTAAAAGGTACCTTTCCAGAGACTATGTTTCAATGATGAACTCACAGCTACGAGAAAAGTGGAAGATTTATTTATCCAAGGAAATGAAAGTCTGGAAGCTGAAGGTAGAAGCTACTGAAAAAGTTGAACACAGTAGAGAATCCAAATTCTATTCCAGTCCAACTAACTTGAGCATTCAGTAAGATTGCTCAAAAACCAAATTGTGATGCTTCCTTAACTAACTCAAAAGCATATGAAACAATAAGCAAAAGAAGTAGCACAACCCACAGATATTAGGAATTGTCCATTAGCAAACAGTTTCCAAATCAATCTGAGAGAAATAGGCATTGATTGGAAAAACCAAACAGCAAAGGTAAAGGAAGAGGTATTTTGGAAGAAGGAGACTATATCATTGAGTAGCAATCCTTACATAAGAAGGTTTGAGGCCATCTGCAAATGGAAGTCAGACTTCTGATCCTTTATAGCTGATGAATCATGCTCTTTACCAGGAGAAAAATCTACATTTCCAAGATGCAGTATGGCAGCCAGTGTCCGAAATATTGCTTCCTGATAAAGGAATGAACTACTTAAAAGACATAATCAGAATATGCTTCAAAACCACATTAAAAAGGACCTAAAATTCCTCATATCAAATTAACTATTTTTGGAAAACCTGTTCCTCAGAGCTAATGCCAACAATGTCCATTGCCCTTCTTGTTTTGATGTATTCCTCGGCATTGCTCACGCCATCCAAGTCATAAATCTTGCTTTGATTCAAATAGTGAAAGGTACTTGGATGGCCAAGTTTGTACTTCTCTGCGTCCTGCAAAGAAAACATCATAAAGATGGCCTAGAAAGCTTCCTTTTATACAAATATGTACAAATATGATGCTTAAAAAACATAGACAAGGATGAAAACAAGAAGAATCCTTAACATCTGGATCCAGAATTCCTTTGGTATGTTATTCTATAAATGTATAACATCAAAATGTGCATATCCTTGGATTGAGAATCACAAATGCCTGAAGAACAGACTCACAAATGATGTAACAGAAACGAGAGAAACCAAATTGAAAACATTTGTCCTTTAATTGTCATAAAACCTCCATGAGGTTTCATTGCATTCCAAAACAATAAGCAGTCCTACATTACACAGGTTGGATAGGATAAGGATTCTAAGGAGGTTGTAGAATCAGTCTTAAAGCAGGTAACAATTATTAAGCGTTTCAAATCAGACCATCATATTAGATTTATGTCCATTGTGTATAACACCGAAATTGCCGAGGGATATGGCTAAGAATGTAAAATCTGGAATCAATAATAATTTAGATCCAAACAGAAGTTGAGATTCAATGACAACCTACATCCACAGAAGGTTCTTACAGCCATCAATGAGACAGTTTATGAAAAATACGAGGGAAAACAGGGTGCAGGAGAGAGACTTATTTCCTATGATGTATATGTCAGCACTGTCGTGCAGGTAACACTCTCATAATCAATTGTCCTACAAAATTTCTAGATTTATAATGGAGAGTTAGATTGCACTCCTATAACTTCTATAACTACCAATTAGCTACCTGTGACCTTCAAAATATTTTCTGGTGAGACAAACACGAGAAGGTAAATGTTGGTTTTCCATTAGTTAATTTTCTTGTGAAACATAATCTTGGTGTACTCAATATTCTAGAGCATAAACCTTTCTTGACATTCAAAAGGACCATAAATGTTGGCCAGGCAGGAAATGCCTCATTCAAGTTAACTATTCCTTTCATATGGGGAAAAAGCTTTATAAGTTCCCGAATGATAGAAAAAGCAAAAACATAAAGAAGAACTCAACCCTGTCTAGGACAAATATGCTGGTTAATGCATAAAATCATTCTACTTTGACAAGTCAAATCAACACAGAATCAAATGCTCGTTTACTAGAGCTTAATTCAGGATTCACTTCAGTAAGTTAAGAATCTTGATCAAGGCACAACTACAGAGATTTAGATAAGCAACTAGCACACTGCTCCAACACACCTATTGCCTCGAACACAATGCTTTGCAACCTCTAGCTAGTTCATGAGTTAAAAATTGTATTTCACATCTAGCACATATATCAAAGAGCCACTACACATTTGTGAAATAATAAATCTGTTCTTAGTTATTGGAGAGTTGGAATGAACACACACAAGTCATAACCAATTACAGCCGTATTAGATGAGATCACACTTTGACTACTGCCAAAGCCCTTCCAGCAACAATCTAACAATTAATAACAAAATTGCATGATTTGGATGATCGGTAAAAGTTAGTTAGAAAATGAACCCAAAAAATAACCAAAGTTAGAAAATGAACCCAAAAAAATAACCAAAGTTCCTAGATACACTAAGAAGCTTACATGGGCTTTTAGTAGCAAACTAAAGGTATTCATTGGGATGAAGTCCAAGTTTCCACTAAGGCATCTACCAAGAAAAGAAATCTTCTGTTGGTATCCTAAACCAATGATGATCAACAAGACTGTCCAACCACTTACTTTAACATATCTAGCTAGGTTTATTTCAAAGGCAAAAACGATAAATATATCACAGAATGAGAATATAAGTATCCTCATGTCCTTCATGCATTCTAGCACCATCATATTACTAGTGCCATGATAGAGTAAGCATTAATCCTTAGGACAAAAATGATGAGCTCTTGATAAAACTAACACAAAGAAATTAAGTCAAGTACGCTTTCATGCATAGAGAGATCTATGGATAAAGAGTCTACCAATCCAGAAGCACACAACTGATAGAAGCAGTGGTAATTTCTTTCAGGATCTGTTATTTGAACGACACGTGATCGTTCTAGAAGGTAAGTTCTAATTGCAGCACCAGATATTCTACCACTTGCATCAAACTGGATCTCAACAAACTTTCCAAAGCGACTGCAGTGAATAAGCAGAATAAACATTGAGCATGACTCCCCTGACAAGAATGGTAAAAAGGAAAGAGCGGAAAGTTCAACGACCATAACAGCATTGTACTTAAAATGCTGGCAGTAGTCCTACTCTTACATGAAGATAAACAGCCTATAGCAAAGAAATAGGCCAGAATAAGCATCACAGCACTAGCACAGTGCTGGCACTGTTACACAGTCTATGCAGAATCTTCACTTTAATTTGCAGGGAACACTAAACAGAAAATACTTTATAAGGACTTCAATATGCAGAGCGGCCAAAAAAGTAAGAATATAATTTGTTTAGTTGACAATTTTTTGTACTTTAAATTATCAATGTGATGCAAAGAAGGAAATGAAACGCTAATCTAGAACCAATGACGGTGCTCCTATTCAAATTCCACATTGAACAGATATGAACATGCTTAGTACATCCACCCACAATAGGAATTAGCAACGACTTCCAAATATTAAGTTAAAAGAAAATCAGCAAAACAAAATCCATGCTGTACATCTTGATTTCAGACAAGAAGAATCAAAGACAATTCAGTTTTTAGAACTGACAAAAACATTGTCTCAGCCATGCTGTACATTCAACCACTCAAGACTTACAAGGTAAAGGACTCAGACAAACCTTGAATTATCATTTCTCACAGTTCGTGCATTACCAAATGCCTCCAGCAAGGGGTTTGACTGCAACAAGGACCAAAGAGAAAATATCAGCCAAAAAGTAGTTTCATTTAAAGGCTATCCAATTACCTCCTTAACCTTTCAAAACAGGATTTTAATAGAATATTCTTTCAAACCAAATTCCCCTTATCACTTACCAATTTTCTTTGCTTACCTCAAGAACTTGCTGTTCAACAGTTCTGTCATCTACAGCTGCACGACCACCAACATATGTAAGATACTGCATAATTAGTTTCGTTGTTTCAGTTTTTCCAGCACCACTTTCACCACTAACTAATATGGACTGGCTTCTACCATCGCTCATCATTGCTCTGATCAAAAAGGTTAAAAGAAACATAAACGACATCATTTTGGTAGCAAGCACAGTTAATGTTACAAACTGCAGCATATTTGATCAAACTTCACAAACCTATAAGATGCATCTGCCACGGCAAAAACATGTGGACTCAGCTCACCAAATGGAGCCCCTTTGTACTGCTCCATCATGTGTAGGTTATATAGATGAGGAAGCTTTGTGAATGGATTGACAGCAATAAGGATGCTTCCAGTGTAGGTCTAGTGAAGGCAAATAAATAAAAATTCAAAATGCATGGAAGAATGTCAGTTAAGCATTTCAGAAATATCAAATTCACAAAGTATAAATGACAATCTCCTGTTAATTTGACAAGGGAAAAATTATTAAGCAGTTACAAGTTGATAGCTGCATAAGGTGACATTATGAAACATGGTGATCCTGGAAATGAGTCTAATACTGTAGCCCTCCAATCTAACACTAGAAGTATCTAGAAATATATATGTTACACATTCAAAGTTAGTTTGTATTAATCTCAGCCTTATCATATTTTCGCTAGCACAGGTCCTAAAGATCTCAGTTTGTTAACCAGATGCTCCTATGCTAAATCTATTGAAAATAGCTAATGCAAAGAATCTTGAAGGAAAGAAGAATTTAGATTGTGATGACGACAAGCCACCTAGAGATTTCAGCTCTAATCTACCATCCAAGTACATGTTAAGCTGCCCTTCATCCCCATCTTCATATTGGCACGTATTACTAGACACTTCAATGTTACTTTTGAAGTAAGCAGAATGTATGTCCTCTCATGCACATTGGACAGCAATAGGACTTAGATATAGGTTAAATTCTATTCTTTCAAAATATTAGGAAGTAAAGAGGTTGATGCAATTAATTCTATTGATTCCTTCATGACAAAGAAAAAGAAAAGTCATTGACAAGAAGAAAAACTCAATTTCAGAATATAGCTATCCAGCACGCCTAGGAAAGCATAATAGTATCAAAGCTTTCTAATCCTCATGCTCTTGAACTCCATACGCAACCTACAGATGTTTAGCGCCACTCAGATAAGAACCTTTTTTACCCTTGGGGTGCAACCCCCTCTATTTCCTCTACAACCATGTATTTAAAACTCAAACTCAAGAATAAATTGAATAGAGTACAGCAGTTAACTTTTAGCATTTTAATGAGGGTTGTTATTGCAATAATGACGTTTGTTTCCTGAGTAACTTGTTTTCGAGATAGGTTGGTTGAACTGAGATTTTCGTGGATAAATTGATGATCATTTTTAAGTAATGCAACATTTGCCATGAGCTAAAATAAACTTAACCCTTGATGATCTTCTCTCTCAAGCTTACTCTGCATTGAACTTCAAGAAACCACATAATCTATCTTATGCACAAAGATGACAAGAATATTGATTGTGAAATGATGGCACAAATAGTTTTCTCCTTGTCATAGTGGATCTATCATCCAAACGTCCAAAAGACAACTCCTTATCGCTAACATTGAAGACCTTTTCAGAAATAAGCTGCAGACCCACAGAAGAAGGTGTTAAACTGTGTCACAAAATTTCATAGTTCCCCATTGGCCAACAATGCACAATATGGAGCTGACTGAAACACAAAGCACTATCTGTTGACAAGGCTTTTGCAAATCAATTGCACTAGCAACCCAAAAGACAATGTAAAGCAGCGTGTCAAAAATCCCAGCAACTGATGGATTACCTGATTATTTGGCTAGTAATATGAAATTAACTTGATTTTTCCTCAGGTCCATTTTATTTCTGTTGGAAACATTGTCGGATAGCAAAGTTAGGATCTTCACAGCAATTCATGTACTTCTTTTTTTTTTATTTCTGCCTTGTCTGGCAGCTCATCTTAGTTGTTTGTCCTCAATGTTAACCTATGTTTGATACCAAATGCTAGTACTCTTAATGGTACAACATCTTTTCCCAATTCTCTGTCAACATAATTCTCATGTTATTCTCATAGGTTTCTCTAGTTTCTATTTCAATTTTTCCCATCTTCACCCTCATATACAGAAGCCAGAAGCAGGATAATTCCAGACATTGATATCAGTAGACACCAAGTGATCCCACTAATTCCAAAATTTGAACCAGCAGCTACATTTTGGATTTTCTTAAACAACTTTCACTGCCTTCAACCTCAAGCTTACTGCTTGCTCATGACAAATTAACCATTTTTAGTCAATCACACATTCCCCTAGAAGAACCAATGGAGTAATAAACATCCAAACTCACGTAAATTTCATTAAGTCCATATCTCCTCTGAAGATTATCAAGCACTCCAGGCTCATTCAAGTACGTCAATTTCGTCATATCATCCACTCCTCCGTGGTCCGCTTCCGCATCCCTCGGATGCAGCCTCTCCGGCAACGCCAATACCTACATAAGCTCAGTCCAAAGCAAACAATACCGCCCGAATTTCATTAAAATTTGAACAATTCCTCCACATATTCAATCAAAAAAACAGCTAAAAGAAACAAATTCCTTCAAAAATCTTACCTTTTTACCATTCTGAGTGAGAACTTGAACTTGTTTGCCAATAAAATCGGTCACTTCAGCTGCGACCCAAGCTGAGTCTTTATCTTCCACCCAAACCTTGGAGCCTCTCCGCAAAGTCATCTTCCCTATCTTCTTTGTCTTGCTAAACCATCAGATTGTCTGAAAACTGAAAATCTGTGGAAAAAATTTTAAATACTGAGTTTTTGAAATTTTGAACAAATAAGCCCTAGAGAGACAAAGAGACAAACGGGCAGAGAGAGAGGGAGGGATGTTACGTGTACATTTTCCACTTCCCGCCCTAACCGAAATGTACAACCGAATATATATAACAGTAGTACCAAATCTGAATTTCTGAAATAGGTCTTTTGTCCTTGTTCCAATTTGAATGTGACTTGGATTGATAAATAAGTGAAATATACCCTCCACATACATTTTAGTCAATCTACCTCCAACTCTAGTATCGTTCAGTAGTATTTTGTGTGCTAGTGTAAACTTACAAGTTGTGTCCACCTTCGAGCCGTTTGAAATGCTATTTTTTTGGAGTTTTTGTAAAAAAATATATTATAACGATTCGATGTATGTAAGGTTAGAACGTGATTAGAAAATATGTTTACGGAAAATGTAAAAATTTTTTGAACAAAAATACCAATCCAAACAAAGCATTAATAAGTAAAGCTACTCGAGTCGGTCCATTTGAATATTAAGTTAAAGAGAAATTATTCAACTATGGCATGATAAAAATTCCCTTTCCCCTCCTCTCTTGGATAAATACTCAAGTACTTATAAAAAATATAAACAGTAGTGTGTTTAGATACACGATTTTTTGGGTTTTTTTTTTTGAAATAACACTGTAATATTTGTCAATGCAGTAATATATGTGACATAAAATATAATTAAACAATTTTTTTATGATATAAGTAAGATTTTTTTTTTTCAATAATCACTGGTCCAAACAAATATGTTTGTTCAATTAAAATCTTAAGAGTGATGTTCAATTAAGTGTTGTGAACAACTTCTTAAAAGCACCAAAGAAATGATGTGCTTGATTAGGGCAGTACACAGGCTTTAAATACAAATAAAATAGTACATGTATGCTTATGAATTTTAAGTTTGCTTCGTGTATGGACATGGTACGTACGTGGGTGACACGTCAAACATTGCTAAATAGCTTAGCTGTTAAGTATTGGCTTGAATTGGACTAGTTACTGTGAATTGATGGCTGTGTTTTGTTCGCTAATCACTAGGTAATTATGGCTTAAGCTTCAGCTACGGCGGTAGAGGGGGATTATTGTATTAATTGATGGATATAGATTAGAGCTTCCGGTTTCAGTAGAGTTTCTCAGCTTTTCACGTTATCCAAGTGCTTTGTTTAAGTTTTGTCCCGCACATGAAATTTCTTAATTGGCAGTCCAAATTTATTAGTTCCACATGATTGGACACTGCGGACTTCGTTTATTGTTTTTTTCGTATGAAAAGGCCGAAGGGTAGGCTAGCCTACTGGCAACCCTTCAAGAATTATTTTGTTCTGCTTCAGTTTGTTTCGATGGGAGATTATCTCCCAAAATTTACTTGCTTGTATCATCAATACATTTTTCAACCACTTTTTTATCTCACACACATCACATCAAAAAAGTGTTAGAGTGTTTTATTTCAAAAAATTATTTCAAATAATCTCCTATCCAACCACCTTTTTTTTTTTAATACTTTTTAAAATAACGCATTTCCATTACATATAAATGTTTTTGACTCATGAAATTTGGAATAAATAGAAATAAATTTGTGCCTCATAAGGCTTTCTATATCTATATATATCAAAAAATAATTGAGTATTTGAGGTAAACAGTCTGTATTATTTTTCTAAACTTTCAACTTTTATGCTGTCTAAATAACTATCCATAACTACTTTAAACCTTACCTATCTACACACATGTTGGCACCATAATCGCCTCTGAACATTGTATCCATAAAAACTATAATCGTTTGATGGGCAAAAAAAAAAGACAAACACAGAAATTTGATGAATAAAAATTCTATGCTAAACTAATTCGCAAAATATATTTTATGTATTTTTTGACTGCACACATATTGCATGCGTCTTTAGTACTAGTAGAAATAAAAGGTGAGCGAAAACATATGAAAAGAAATAATAAGGTAGAAAGTGAAATAATTTCACCCCTTTACCCTTGAGTCTTAATTGTCTAATTGATGCCTCTTATTGTTACTTGAACAAATATATCTGTTATAGTTTTAATTTTATAAACTTTCATCAAGTCATCAATGCATTTAAAGTTTGAAACTTAACACACAACATTACCCTCTTCATTAACTTATAGTTAAATCTTTTTGTTTTGTACTTTTCCATATTAAAAAAAAAAAGAAAGATGCAAGGTCACAATCTGGCTTATTAAAATTATTTTGAACCAAAAAAAAATCCTCTAAATTCACACATGATGTTTAATATAATTTTTTTTCCCTCGTGAACAACTAAAAGCAGTTTATGGCATAGAAAATCACAAAATCTTTTGATTAAAGTAAGAGTGCATGAAATTAGTACCAATAGTGGGCCGGGAGAGGCGGCGTGACACCAGGTTCGAAGGAAGATTCCTTAAAAGGGTGACAACATGTGGTTTGGGCTTAACTCTGCCGCCTTCAACAGCTTTGGACGATTCACAAGGCCGCATCTGACATGGGTACACTCACGTCAGCACAATGCATGGTTATAAAATCCGGCCCGACAGTTTAAATGGTGAAACCGGCAAAAAGTCAATGGTTGAACCGCCGATTGAACCGCCAACATAAAAAATATATTAATTTTCTTATTTAAAATATTATTATATTATGCAATATAACTAATTGTTAACCCGCGATTGCGGTGGAATCAAATGATCAGTGACTCAGGTCGAGCTCCGGATTGGATTTAATAACTATGCTTGAATGCTCCAACTAAGCTATTTTTTGCATTACAAACAACTGGTAAAAAATAAATCTAAATCACGACATTATTAAATGATAAATAAAAATATAAAAATGCTAAAGTCAAGGAGGTAGATTATCCCGTAATTTGTTTCTATCTCTTAGTTGTAATATCGTTTAGTATATATAAGACTTCCTTTTGCAATTCAATTAGTAATCTCAAAATTTCCACTAGTGTTTGGTCATATTGATATGTTACGGACAAAGTTTGACATTTTAAGAAGTTTGAGGTTCCACTTACCTTCTAAGAAATGGCTGTATTTTAGGGCAACGTGTTTGAAGACCTTGAATCAACAAGAAACTTCTTTAGTTATAAATTAACAAGAAGGTTGAATTATCGTCTAATTCAAGCATTCACCATCTTGTGGAGCTGGAAATTCACTTACGCCAGTAGTATTGAACTGTTTACAACGCCCAATCAGGGACCAAACTTGAGACTAAAAGCAGTCCCAAGTTTGAATAAAGGCTCTGGGCTCTGGACACCACAACAGTGTCGAAGACAAACGACAGGATAGGCAGGTTAAGGTCCTGATTAAAGTCAAGATCTGGAAGCCGCACAACTATGGGAGGAAGGGAAATTATCAAATGCTGCTTCCTAAATGTACTAGAATCCGCAAGACATCACCCCATTGCAGGTACTGCTCTATTTTCAAATTCAAATCCTCAACCCTTGAGCACAAACGCCAATTATATGATGTGGCATGTACCCGGATCCAGATCCGTCAACGTACATAGTATAGGA
Source organism: Gardenia jasminoides (assembly GCA_013103745.1). Classification (NCBI taxonomy): domain Eukaryota; kingdom Viridiplantae; phylum Streptophyta; class Magnoliopsida; order Gentianales; family Rubiaceae; genus Gardenia; species Gardenia jasminoides. The sequence continues at coordinate 27,728,433 of CM023103.1, forward strand.
AAGATTAATCCTAACATTTTCTACAAGATGTACAAAAAATTGCTAAATTGCACCACCACCTAGTAAGTGCAATCTTTAGCATTTTCTACCAAGATGTCTGAAAATTTAATGGCTCAAAGTTCATACTCTACTCTTAACCTCCGTTCCTTGTTCTCTCAGTACACATTTAGAGATTCCAAACAAGCAAGAATTGACTAGAGTGGTTAGCCAGATTCTTCCCCTATAATTTGCAGAACAACTTTTATCCCATCGATTCTTTCCGTAAAGCAGCTATTTGCATAACAAACTCTCATCACCAAAAGAAATAGTAACCCTTTTTCCTTTTTGTCACTGAGAACTCGCTCATTCAGCAGCAGGTGACGAGGCGATTTGTCGATCTCCATAGACATTTACCAGAATGTACTGCCAATGTTGATAACTGGTACTACCAGACATGCATTCAGTCTGCCAAGTGCATAGGTCCACAACGCATTATTGCCGCTGCACACAAGAATGCAGTGCCCTTAACCTCCTTCGGGCCTTAGGGAGTCGGCCAATAATCTTACAGCCAGCCCGCTCCTGAGCTGCAGCTAACAGCCGAAGATAGGGGGACCAGTGGACAGTGGCCCCCAAACCCAGTACCAAATCTAACACCATACTAAATAATAATAATGATGATGATGATGATAATAATTTAATGCTTCAGAGAGGAAAGAAAAGGAAAAGAAAAATTTACTATACACATCAAAAGAGTGGGATACTACACAGTTTTACTGCAAGAAAAAGCCTCCCTATCTTTTGAGTCTACCAAAGTGCTACTACAATAATTGGTCCTATTATATGATACTACTACTGCTTTATACAAAATTTTTAGGATCTTGATTCCTTCTACCTTGCGGAAAATATATGTTTATATTATCCATGCACTTGGACAAGTGACTTCTTTTGTGTCCACAGAACTAATTTCCCTCGCTATTTTGAGATATCACCTCCCCAAATTTAAGAAATAGTTGAGCATCAGAAGTGCTCATGGATGAACAGTTTACCAAGTGGGGAGTCTTGAGATTTGCATATTCATCCATGTAGCATGGTACTTTAGCCGATGGGAGTAGATGAGCAGTTGGGTTGGCTGTCAACATTTTTGGTGTTGATGATGGCATTAAGCTCCCCAGGACTCGAGCCACCTCATGCATGGTAGGCCTTTCTGATGGCTGTCGCTTGGTGCACAGAAGAGCAAGCTGGAAAACCTTCTTCACTTCTCCAAGATCCTTGCAGGTGGCAGTAATCTCTGGATCAACAGTCTCCATCACAGCATTGCTTGCTGCTTTGGTCAGGATCTACAAATGAGAAACCCACCATGAGACCTTCTAGAAGGATGATCTAGAACAACTCTTTACAGTTTACACTTCAAACACCAAGGCAATAGACAGTGCTTTAAAAGATAAATTTCAAAGTTCATATCAGTCCAAGACCTCAACTTTATGAGGATCATTTATAGAATTCAATTCGCATTAAGAACCAGTTAAAAGAGCTCAAAACACTCAAAAGTTTCAAATGACACACATGGCTTCAAAGTAAACTTTTACTGGAGGCACTTAGTGCTAACCAGATAGTGGAGGTTGGATTCGTTGTCCACTGCTTTCCTTCCTGTAAGCAGCTCCAATAGAACAATTCCATAGCTGTAGACATCAGATTTCTCAGTGAGGCGTGAAGTACGGGCATACTCAGGATCTATGTACCCGATGGTTCCCATTATGTAGGTAGAAGTGTGGGATTTAGTTGTGCACAAACTCTTTGCAATCCCAAAATCAGTGAGGTGAGCCTCAAAATCCTTATCCAGCAAAATATTGGATGACTTCACATCCCGGTGTATAATCCGAGGACTACAATCATGGTGAAGATAGGCAAGCCCTTCAGCTGCACCTAGTGCTATGCGAAGACGGGTATCCCAATCTAACTTTTGCTTCTTAGTAGGCCCTGGAAAGCATTGCACATGATCAAGAGGTATAACAATGCATCAAACTACCTAACACATCCAATTTAAACTCATTTCTTGAATGAGCATAGGATGCCAACTAAAATATCACAGCACTTACCGTGAAGTAGATCCCAGAGGCTGCCATTTTCCATGTAGTCATAAAACAAGAGATTCCCTGATGGTGAAAGGGAATAGCCCTGTAGGCTGACTAGGTTACGATGCTTGATACTCCCTACAGTCTCAAGTTCAGTCTCAAATTCCTTCAGGCTTTGGGGGTAATGAGAATACAGTTTCTTGATAGCCACAGGCTTGCAATTTTTCAGAACACATTTATACACAGTGCTTGATGCTCCATATCCAATTATGTACTTCTCACTTAAGTTCTCTGTCATCCTCATTATGTCCTCGTACACATGGAGTGCCATGTTCATGTGGAGGATTACGAGTTTTGGCATTGAGTAGGTTACTGTCCAAATGGAGAACAATCAATGGTAAACAAGGAACTTCTTGATTATTTCATCTCAATATATTAGAACATAATTTCTTAAGTATAAACAATTGAATGCCTTGGGCTTTCCAAGTTGCAAGCAAAATTAATCTGTACTTGTGAAATTCTAGTAACTTAGATATCCCTTGATAAGCTGAAGTCGTGATACCTGGTTTGTCCAATGACCCGTCCATCAAGTGTGAAGGATTGTGTGGACGGCAAGCAGCCACTAAAATCATGAGAAGAATCACCAAAGCACCCAAAGCAATTCCTAATATAGCTGCTTTAGAGATTGAAACTGCAAGTCAAAGGCAGAGGAAGAGAAAAAGAACATTAGGTAATCTCAAGATCAATACAACGATACTTATCACACACCAAATCATGTGCAGTCTTTTTTATTCTAAATTCCCCACTTACTTGAATTGAAAAAAAAAAAAAGTTTACAAGACCCAATTCTTTTTTTTTTTCTTTTATTATATAGAAAAAGCTTATCTGGGCTTACAAAGCCAGTAACCTTCTGTCACTAGTTATGGCTGAGAATCTATCGTTCAAGGCATTCTTACCTCGTTCTGTCTGATGAGATGCATGACAAGGAGAGCTGAGCCAATATCCACAAAGATTGGGATTTCCTATGAAGCTGACGTTGTAGGATAGAGTTGAAAGGAGATCAGAGGGTAAGAAAATCTAAATCAACAACAAATAAAAATTCAATGATTTACTACCAAATTATAATACAAAAACAACCATGTATTAACTAACCTATCAGGTGAAAACCTCGAAAAGTTATTGCCTGTAGGAATATTTCCAGCCAGGTTATTGTAGGACACATTTCTGCAGAGATAAAGGAACATTAGCCCAGCCAGATAATAAGTATTCAAATGCGAGATATGCATTCAAAACAATTATAAACTTACAGGACCGTCAGACTGAGGCAATTGGCAAGTGAAGTCACATCACCTGATAAGTTGTTGTTTACTACTTTCCTGTGATTATTTTTTTCAAGAAAGAATAAATAAGTTCCAGGAGAGGAAATCATGCAGATGACTTCAAAATCAGAACCAAATGAATTGCAGTGCGTCACAGTTACAAGGGTAAACTAGCTTCAACAACAAATCAAGACATGTTTGCAAAGTATTGTGACCATCATACTTTATAGGGCATAACGAGTCCCTGAAAAAATTCTCAATAACCAAATGGAAGAAGCACAAAGAGGAATTTTATTTTAAAAAAAACTTACAGCAAGAAAATATTTTGAAGCTGACCAAGTTCTTGAGGTATTGCACCAGAAAGATGATTGTTTGAGAGATCTCTAGAAGAAGAACACCACAAAAATTATAAGCTTAGAATTGATGAAAAGATATAACAGAAGCTTGCTCAATCTCACAGTTACAGATTATCTTACATCTCCATTATGCTTCGTAAGTTGCCAAACTCAGCCGGTATAATCCCAGTTAATGCATTGTTGCTCAAGTTTCTACACAAGTGAGTAAAAAATTAGACGACAACAAAGCAAACCTTTGAGAGCAGAAAAGCAAGATGATATTACTCACAGTTTCAAAAGATGTTCCAAGTCACCAATGGGAGAAGGTATGGCACCACTGATTTGATTATTTGATAGGTCCCTTAAGCCACCAAAAAATATACGAGTGAGGTTAAATGGACTTTATATCAATCTCTCTCCAAAAACACACATGAAAAATGTACAAAATGACATAGAATTTACAAAGTACATCATGACATAGAATTTACAAAGCAACAACAAAAAAACCATCACTTACAGCGTATCCAAATTTCCAATGCGAGAGAGCTCAATTGGAATGGGTCCTTTAATGTTGTTAGAGGATAAGTTGCTATAAAAAATTAAACCAATCACTATTAGCTTACAATCCCTAGATCTCACACATAACCCGAATTTACAAGCAAAACAAAAGAAATCCCTAATGCTCATACAAGGAAAAGGTACATTATTCCATGAAAATACAACTAATTCAAAAGCAAATTTCGCACCAGGCAGGTGGTGGGGAAGTTTGACCCGTACTCCATAGAACAGATTCATATCAAACAATAAAATTTTTCTGTTGCTCAGAATTCACTATAACGGTATAACCTATTACAAATTCCAAGTAAAGAAAATTAACAATTCCCAAATTTGAAAGCACAAGGCGTGAAACTCACAGATAAGTCATACTCTCAAGCCTTTGAAATGCACGGGGGATGGTCCCATTCAATTTGTTATCATGCACATTGCTGCCACAAAATGAAAATATAATTATTTCAGGTGAAATCTATGAATGGATGTAAAGGAAATCAAATGACAGATTTGATTCTTACAGGCTATTAAGATTTGTACAAGAGCTCAGATTTTCAGGTATGGGCCCTTCAAGGTTGTTATTGGCGACATTTCTGCAAACAAATTAGAATAAGTAACCTTTCTGCAGGCCCTGAACAATCATCCCAGAAAATTTAAAAGGGAGACGAAATGTACAAGTCAAACAACTCTGTGAGCTTCCCAAGTTCTGGTGGAATATGGTCACTAAGTCGATTATCATTCAGTTCCCTGCAGGACACACACCAACTAGGACCATGAAAATTTATCTCACAGTTCATATCCACTGACCATCATATTTGAGGTCAGTATGCAATCTGATCCTGATAGACCCATTGAATAGTGCACGGAACATTAGATGTAAACAGAATTTAGTAAGAAAAGGGATCAGAAAATAAGAGGGGAAAAACAGAAACACGTACAAATAGTGGAGCTTTGTCATGTTTCCGAGCTCTGGTGGAATGGTACCGGTGAGCTTGTTCCCATGCAGGTACCTATAACATGACATCATGATTGAAACGACTTCCTTATTTGAACCAGTATATAGTCTTCCAAAACCATGCACATGATGGTAATTCAGCAGATTTGTAGTTTTAAATTAACAAGAGCATAGACTAGAACCCAAAAAATTCAATATTTTGACTATAGATGCTTTATACGTTAAATAAAACTTGGTCAGCTATCTGTCCAAATGAATCAACAAACCAACTGGTATTACACCCAGTAGATGTTGACGATATGTCAAACACTAAAATTATATTTGATTAAACAGATGATTGTAAAACTTACAGTTTCTCCGTGTAAGTTAAGTTTCCCAGGATTGGAGGTATTGGTCCACTCAAATTATTGCAGCTTAAATCTCTGCATATGAGAATTCCACAAACTCAGTATACGTTGAGCTACTTTTGATACAACTAACTTTGGAAAGTCTTTTTACAAAATAACACAAGAAACTCAAAATTCCTTACAACACGGCAAGTGCCTGCATCAAGCCAATAACTGATGGAATTTGCCCGCCAAGCTTATTACCTTGCAAAGATCTGGGAATATACAGCAAAAACAGAGAAGAAATAATAGTACCACTAAAATAATAAGCCAAATTGGATCATACAGTACAGAAATAAGCAGGCACTTACAAGGTAGCCACTTGCAAGAAACCGATATTGAAGGGTATCTCACCAGTCAACTGATTATATGACAAATCCCTATGAATGATGCAAAAGCCAGTTCAAATTTCAGAGCACTAAAACGAATTCAAAATTTGATTCAAGAGTTTTTGTTGAGGTACGTACAAAACCTGGAAGGCTGTGCAATTTCCAATATTCTCTGGAATGGAACCAGTCAAGCTGTTGTTGCGGACATCACTGGACATAGACAACTGAAACACATCAGCAACGAACCTAATGTAGCAGGCTAGAGTCCAGAGATATATCAATTTCAAAGAAAAGCACAGGTGACTTACAAGTACCACAGACCCGTGAGCTGACACATATCTGGTGAGAGAGTTCCAACCAACTTGTTCCCTCGCAAACCCCTGGTATTGTGACGCACACATTTTTAAACTTCACTTGGATCCGAAACTTAAGAATAGTTCATTAAAACATAGTAGTACATGAATACATTTAAAATCCAGGACACTGTACTCACAAATATTGCAGTACTTCATTCCAATATATGAGTCTTGGTATTTCTCCGCTCAAACTATTTTGCGCCAAGTCACTGGAATGGTACAGTTTCTGATGTTAAGTATCAAAGGCTCAAGTACAAGGGAAAAAATCTCTCATTTCCTCTAGAGACTAAATTACTCTAAGACCAGTAATATCTTGAACTTACAGAACTTTCAGGTTAGGAATCTGAGATAGTGTGGAAGGAATTGGACCAATCAACTGATTATTTTTCAAGATCCTGGCACCCACACAAACAATAACTCGCTTCAGAGACAAAACCAGATTATAGCAAAGAAAAGGTACATAAGAAATTATGCTGACAAAATTTACAAAGATAGCCGGCACCTGCCAAACAAACTTACAAGGACTCTAGTTGTTTCAGCTTGGAGACAGAAAAGGGAATATCTCCGTACAGCTCGTTGAAGGAAAAATCCCTGATCACACATATTTAGTTAAGGTTTAACCAAAAAAACTTAGCACAAGTTGAAGGACATCTAAAATAACTTAATCAGGTAGAAATGGCTGCATAGGTTCTCCATGCTGCAGCAGAATGCACTTATCTATCTACAATAAATACATGTTAAGTCTAATCAGGAGCTTACAGATTTATCAAAGCAGAACAATCACCAATCTCGTCTGGGATTTGTCCTGAAAGGCGATTTCCCCTTAGATCACTGTCACATTATTATGTGAAATCAATTTCCATAATTGTAACTTGTAAAAATGAAATCCAAGGAACAAAAGTAAAGCTACAAGCTTGAAGACAGTACATTGAGAGCAGTGCTTTGAGCTGTCCTACTGCAGGTGAAATTTCACCATCAAGATTCAATCCTGAGAGATTACTACCAAATATTGGAAAAAAAAAGGGTAAAGTCAAACTCTTGCCTAGCAGCAAAAACACACCATATGATAATTTGCCTAACTGTCTGTACCAAAAACAATGAACGTATTCTCATACCAAGTAGTATTGAAGGAGATAAAACAAAAAGAGAAGCTCACAGTGCAACGACATTGAAGGTGACATTATCACACGTAACACCTCTCCACACACAGCAATCTGAAGATGGTGAGTCTGTCCAGTCATACAACACATTGTCTACATCCCTAAATGACTTCTTTATCTCCAGCAAAGTAGCCCCTTTTCTCAATGAAAAACACCAAATGATGGCCCAAAAAGAGCAAATTAGAGTACTATAGGAACAGTTTGGAAATGGAAGTACTTGAGAGAAATAATCAGACGACAACAGTATAACCGAGGCATAACAAGGTCAACAAAAACGATTAAGAATGGAAATAAATAAAGTAGGTGCGAGGACTTCGGTTAAGTTAACACTGATATATGGATTAAAATATTAGTCCTCCAATTATTTAGTACTACGTACCTCATTACAGATTAGAAAACCTCCAAAACCAACAACAAAGAAACAAATGAGAGCATAGCACCGGTAACATCAAGAACAGACTTACCATCATCTGAATCCACAGAACCAAAACTGAAGCAGAGAATAAATCCCAGAAGAAGAATGACTTGGTTTTTGCTACTTCCACGTACAAGACTGAACCTAAATGCCATAATCTTTAATCCCAGAAAACGCCGACCAATATTTTGAACGAAGAATAACTTCCAGCAGTACAAAGTCCACAGGTTGGAGGGTTGGCCCTGAAGAAGCCCGGTAGTAATGGCAGTAATGAAGATGGGGTTGGACACTTCACCACATTGATGACGGTTGATACTAGATACTGCTGGTTAAAAGAAGGAGAACATGGGAAAAAGGGGAGAGATTTTAGTAACTCAAGAGATTGTGAAAAAATGTGAAGGCCGGTAAGAACGAAAACAAGAGGAAGAAAGAAAGAAAGAGCTCTCTGCCTCTGAGAAGCACTGCTCGCTGTTCTTGTGCAATCACATCGGTTCTGTTTTTCTGGCAGAGCGGTAGTACTCTATGTTACACGGTGGTCATATTCACACACACTCACACAGTAACTGAATGAGCGTTTTACACCAGTATACGTTGGAGAGCTAGAGTGAGAGAGATTTTCTTCTTTTCTTCCATTTTTTTCCCCTTTTGCTTTGGCTATCGGTTTTATTGGTGGGGTGCCCCTGGAAGGGCTGCTAGGAGAAGATAAAGTTAAAAGGGCATATGGCAGAGCTCTGAAACAAGGCCTGCAGCATTACTCACAATAGAGGGGGTACAGGTACAGCTCTCTTTTCTGAGTCCTAGCCGCTGTAGCCCACATAGCACAGCTAGCAAGCCTCAGCCAGAGCCAGCACTTTTATCATCAGTACACAGACAAATGTGTGTAGTGCGTGCGTAGTGTGTGCATTTTTTTTTTTTTGGCCCCGGGGGGGGGCGGAGGTGGGGTGGGGAATGGGACTGTTTGTTATACCGAAGAGAATCATCACATCAATCCTACTACTACTGTCTAGTAGTAGTAGTAGTATCATGGATATCTGTGTGGAAAAATTAAAGCTTTATTAATGGTGGGTAATGGGGTGTACCTGTCTGCGAGAGAGTCTGGAGGCAAAAGGCCATCACAAGTCGCTCTCTTGGCAGAGACCCAAGCCGAAGACTGATGAGTTTTACTTGTGTTGCTGATGATGACTTTCATCCCACCTCTTATTAGATTTTCATTCAACACTTTTCTTCGTTTGCGGGAGTAAATTTTCATGTTTTCTTGATACAGGACTCTGATCTGTGCTCTCTCTGTTATGTAACCACTGCTGCTACTGTTTTATCCGCTTCTCCCCACTAAGTAGCAAAGTACATTGCGCTGTAATTGCATGGCTGTGGAGGGTCAGCACTCATCGCCGATCTCATTTTATTATGGCTACTAGTAATTTATTCTGTTGTACTACATTTTTTTATGTAAGGATAAAAGCAGCACCAGCGGGCTTTGGGCTTTCACTCCCCTAGACACGTATATTTTATTGCTGCTAATCTTAACCAAAGTTTTTCAATCAATCACTAGACCAGGAGGCTTTGGTCTGATAATTAAGATTGATATCTAAGGAATTAAAGATTCCGAATTTAAATCATCTTGTTCCTTAAGTCTCATCCCTCCTTTATTGAAAAAATTTTCAATCGCTGATCTATCTTTTTAATTACTCTTTTTCACATTACAAATGTTTGTTTATTCATAGTAGTACTATTCAAACATTTGATTGGATAGATGTTATTTACCATACTTTTATTTGCTTACATCATCAACACATTTTTCAATCAATTTTTTATCTCGTATACATCACATCAAAAAAGTATTTCAATATTTTTTTTACCTGATAATTCCAAATAATCTACTCTCCAAACAAAATAATATTCTATCCACTCGCTCTTCATGTCGTGTCATGAATTTCTTTGGCTGCTTTCCAAAAAGCATTTCTGTCGAATTTCTTATTTAAGTATATGTACTCATATTTATCATTTAATTATATTCAAATGTTTTCTCAGTGTATTTTTTTAAAAATATGAAATTTGATGCGTCCTCTCAACGTTTTTTTTTTTAGTACCTTGGACAAAATTACCTATTGAAGAATCATGAACAAATATTATTAGATTAATGCTATGCAAAATGACATGATCAATACTATGCAAATTGACATTCTTTTGGTTTCCACCGAGCATTTTGATTTGGAATGTGCTGAGTTAATAACTCGAGAAAATAGTTACTATGTGTGTTTGGATATAGATTATTTGAGATAATTTTTCAAAAAAAAAAACACTGTAACACTTTTTTGATATAATGTATGTGGGATAAAAAGGTGGTTGGAAAATGTGCTGATGACGTAAGCAAATAAATTTTGGTAAATAATTTGGTATCCAAATAACTGTGTATTTGAATTATAGATCATTTTGGATAAATAAAAAAAAATATTATATCACTTTTTTAATTTGGTGTATATAAAATAGAAAAAATGATTAGAAAATGTACTGATGATATCAATAAATAAATTTTTATAAATAATCCACAGTCCAAACAAACCATCACCCATATGAGTTTGTTTTTCATCTAGCCTCAACGGCCAACGCACAAGTTGAAACTAAAACCGTAGTGGATCAATTAATCAAAACTTTGAGAGCACTACTTACGTCCTTTGTTGTTTACATTTCTTATTTAAGAAAGGTAATACATTTTAAAAAATATGGAGTCGCCATTCATCATATACTCTAACAACACAGAATATAAGAACCTTATATCTATATAAATTTGCACTTTAAATATTTCCGGGAATAAGGTTTTTTTTTTCTTTCTTTTTAAGTACAAAGTTTGAATAAAGGTTTTACTGAATTTGTTATTTCTTTTCGTTTTATGCTCCAATTTTTTTAAGAGACTCTAAACTTTTATGTGAATAAAAGGAAAGTGAAATAGAGGAAGCTTGAAAGCCAAGTCAAAAAACCTTCAATCACCTAATTGGTATCTCACGCATTACCATCACCATTCGTGCTGTTACGTGCCCTTTATTTGTTTACTTGGACACCTTCAAAGATCATGAATAGTAACTTTAATCTTAAAAATTTTGAAAAAAATACTTTTGGCATACTTTACGTAAGTTTCAGTGTATATACTATCAGTGCATTGTCTGAATTGCCATTTTTAAATTTTTTATGAAAAAATATATCGAGGTGATGTATGTGAGGTAAAAATTTTTCGATAACTTGGATTGCTTATATTTATCTAAAAAATTTTGCTTACATCATCGACACAAATTCCAATCACATTTTTATTTTATACATCACATCAAAAAAGTGCTACAGTATTCTTTTAACAAATTATCCCAAAAAATCTACTATCCAAACGCACACAGGCCAAGCTAAGTCGTTATCACTTAGACTTCATTCCCTAACTTATTGCACTTAGTAGGTAGGTGTCAGCAATCAAATGCATTGGACTTAATAACCAACTCTTAGGGGCCTTGGTTCTTTCGTTACTCTCATGAATATTAAGATCAATAGCTCATTCTTTAATGTATTCCTCAGTTTGTCGTTTGCCATATCAACAAAAAAATAAAAATTGCCCTTTTCATTATTCTGTCTTCGTCTTTCGGTTGAAATGTATTAATTATTCTCCCAACAATAAGTAAGAGGAGATATTGTATTAATTGAACTGTTTTTAGTGCATCTAATAGCCTCCCAATTATCTTGTTGGCTTTAATTTCTCGTTTGATAACTCATGCTGTCCTACGTAGCATGTTATGGCCTAGCTCGACTCATGAAGAGAGAATGAAATACCATAAACTTATTGAGGGGAGACAAATGGAGCATGAGAACTATTTTCTGCATTGTTTTGGAGATTACTCATTGCAAAAGTTCCACCTTCCATACGTGGATAAATTCTATTTTATTTTGGGAGTTTGGGGGAAAAAATGTCCGTTTCCATTTTTGCTAGGGAATATTGTATGATTGTAACCTTTTCCTAACTCATGGAAAGAATAGTTGTTTGCATTTTTTTGTACTTAAATCATGTATAGAATAATGTATACAACTATTCTATAAATTGCGCAAATATTTTGATGAATTAAATTTTTTGGAATTTTTGTACCCTCTATGATTTTATTTCTTTCTCTACTTTATTTTCTTGTTTGGATTGGCTTTTTGAAAGAGTCTTTAGAAAATTATAATCTTTTTATACGTTACATATTTGAAGTAGAAATGTAACTAATAAATGTATTAGCAAAATCGTTCAAAACACCCCTCACATTTTACAAAATAATTTATTTCATCATTCACTTTTAAAATAACAACTTATATCTCTTATAAAATCATCGGTAAAGTTAAATGTCCATCACGATTTTCAACATCTTTTTTATCTTGAATTCATTATGTGATCCACGCATGATCATTTTGTCAAGGGTAAAATATTAGATCATATTTGTAATTTATACAAATGACATGTTTAAGTTCACTTTTGCTATTTAAAAAGCAGGATTTGACTCAAATCATATTTATCTTTATCATGAAAAAGTGAGATCTGATGTTTTTTGTATTAAAAAATGTATCATATGGTGATTTCAAATTGAAAAGTGGTCGATAAATTAGATTGAAAATTGTATATTATAAAACGGATGATGAAAAAAATTGATTTAAAAGATGTGAGGGACATTTTATTTGAAGTATTTTCCCGATGTATTAATAAAATAATTTAAAGAAAAAAAAAATCTCTCTCAAGACTAGCAATCCAAACAAAAGCGAACAAGGGAGGGGAGGTCCCACCTGTACTTGTCCAGTTTTTACCCTCTGCAGTCAATGAATGTTACCTTCGCAACTTTTTTCCTGCTTTTGTAAGTTTCACCTCGGGAAGGGCTATCTGGCGTCGTCAGTCTGACTCCGTCTGCGTCAGGCGTCAGTCGACGGACCCCATCACATTTTCTTCTGACATGAAAAACGGGTCCGGGTCAATGGGGTCCGCTTCTTTTTGCCAAAGCCTGACAGCCAATGCAGCCAATTCACAACCCTTTTAACGCCGTTAACGTCGCTGTCATCTCATCCCTCATCATGCAAGTGGCCAAACCCAAGCCCACCATTGGCCATCTCTCGCGTTCGACCCGACGATCTTCGATGGGCTTTGCCTTGACACGGCCAAGGCCCGTGGACCAATCCCACATTATAATTTAATCAAGTTATCCGTTATTATCGAATTTCTTCTTGTCGTTATTTTCTTTTATGAGTTTCTGGTTTGACTTTAAAACTTTCCTGCTTTTCATTTTTTTGTCCTTTTGGAGTGTACTTTAAGCTACATGTTTCTATTGTTGCTTCTTGTTCTTTTTTTTTTCCCCACAATTAAATAGTCTCTATTATTACCCTCATGACAAAATTAGTTGTGAATTATTAGCCTTTATTGACTAAAATTCATTAATTTTTTTAAAATGCAAGCCAAGATAGTAATCACGCGCGTGCATTCACATAATAACTTTTGCATGAATTATTTAATTTTTGGTTTGTCTGACATGCAAATACCCTTGGACACTTATTGGGGTTCTATGTGTTGATTTCTTCAAAAGTATCATTTGAATAAAAAAAATTGTGATCACGATGATAATAAATTTGAATATATGCATTTAAATAAGGAAGTCCTTTTTTTTTTTTTTTTTTGTAAGTAAGAGTTTTTGAATTTAGAACCTCCTGCCCACAATTCTTTCACCTTACTATCCAACCCGACCCTGCCTCCCAAATAAATAAGTTCTATGTTTTTACAAATTTCCACATATCCATTAGAAAAAAATGATCTAATTCTTATTAGAAACTAGAGGTGTAAACGAATGTCCTGGTCAAGTACAAGTATTGCAATATGAGTTTGACTCGAACTAAAAACACTTGAACAGATTTGAATTAGTTTTAACTTACTCAAACTCAAATTCAAGTTCAAGCTCAATAAGATGTGGTTCAATTGAGTTCAATGGAGTTCAATCCAACTCAATTGAGCTTAAGTTATAAGTTCACATTTTATATAAGCGTGTATATTTTTTTACACTAGTAAGTTTTGATTATGTCACATAATATAAATTTAAATTTGAAATTTAAATTATGCACGTATGACATATATCCAAAACTACTAGTGTAAAAAAAATCACTACACACTATTAGTATATAAAAAGTTAATCATTTATATAATCCTAAACAAAGAAAATGATAGACACTTCACACTAACAAATACTAAAACTTCAAGACATATATAAAAGTTTGAACTTTCATTACATACATATATATGTATTTAAAACTCAAGCAAGGCAATAAAGCTGTTGAGAAAAATCAGTCCAGTGGATAAGATTGAGATCTTGATACGTAAAAAATCGCCCTCTTCGATTCTAATGCCTCACCGCCCTCTTCGATTCTCAAATTACACCCCTTCCTAAGTGGGAAAGAAAAAGAAACACTCGAATAATCTAGCCAGGGACTGAACACCATAGAAACTTAGGGGAATTATTAAGATTTGGTGCTCGTGCCAATAGTATTAATCACAATTCCAAATCCGGATACAAGCTTGTCCAGTTTGCTTTTTTTTTTTTTTTTTTTTTTGGGTGCGACGTGGAGGCCAGTATATTACTTGTATGTCAACGCTCTGCTCCCTTGTTTAGTAAGTCTAATTAGCTGACAGTAACACGGCCAAATGGCCTTGTTTGGATAATAGTTTTCTACAAAAAAATTTTTTACATTTTTTGTAATTACATTTTTTAAATACTTTTTTATCTCATGTATATCAAATCGCTACAGTATATTTTTTTATAAAAAATTGAAAAAATGACAGTCCAGACAAGACCTGAAAGTTTCTTGATATTGAAATTCCTAGTAAGCAAAAAATCAACGTGGTTTAGAAGGCACCACAAATCTTTCCGATTTTACTTTAAATCAAGTAAACTGACTATATATATATATATATATATATATATATATATATATATTGTTTCTGTTCTTAGATTAGCATCTTCCCCCCACTAAGGGTGCATTTGATAAAACTGAAATTTGAAAACTGAAGTCTAAAATCTGAAATTTGAATTCATTAAGTGATTGAATTGTTAAGTATTAGATCTATTACATTTAAATGTATATCACATTCAGTGATAAGTGAAAAGCTTATCACTTTTTTTTGGAAACAAGTTTTGTCTAAAAGATTTAGTGCCACTTAATTAATTTAGACGTTCTATTTTTGGTTATCAAACGCATCTAAACAATTAAGATCTGAACGTATTAAATTTAGATGATGAATTGGGTTATCAAATGGGGCCTAAGTGGCATTTACTTTGGGGAGTTTGGAATTTGGGGCAATAGGTAAGGGTGATCACGGTTCAAATTTGAACTGGAACCGGACCGGTGGTTTATTGAACCTAAACCGGAATTGGAATTGGGAATCGGAACCGTAACCGTAACCGTGACTAAAGGTTTAGATTCAGGTTCACAAAAACTTTGAACCGGAACCAGAACCGGCGGTTCGAAACCCGTTCAAATCGTCTAAAATACATTTATATCCTGAGTTACTAGGCTTTTTTTATTTAATTTAGAATTCAATTTTAATAACCAATACCAAATATCAAACAGTCTCAGTTTTAGTCCAATAACCTATTATCCAAAACTAGAGAAATCGAAACCGGAATCGAAAGAAATCGAAACCGTAATTGAATTGAAATCGGAGGTTCAAGAACCGTAACCGTAATCATTCTTATAAGGGCCAGTTCAGGTTACACCTTTCAGTAGAACCGGAACCATCGATTTTTAAATCGGAACCGACGGTTTTGAAACCGTGGCCACCCCTAGCAATAGGCTCATGTTTCCTGTTTATAGAATGTTCCCGCAAGTGAAACAAATAGTGGAGTATTTAATCAAGGTATACGTCATTTCAAACAGTTGTGTTGCTTAGATCTTAATCACGTGACCTGCTTAAGCCTCAAAGCCTTTAAAGGATTAAACATCAATTTCAATTGTGCCCATATGGGCTGGCTGAGGCCGATATTTCCTTACTACTATTTATCCATCAATCTAAAGTTGAAGCCTATCAATTTTCACAAATTTAATACAAGTCCCCTTTGGTCCCCATGCTACTCTTCCGTTCTCTTTTCTGGGGCTAATTTTCACCTCGAAATGCTCTCCGTGCTCCTTGGATTCCTTTTTTTCCTTTTAAAGGGGACAATTGTATTAATTTATAGGAAGTATAATACTACAACATAAACTTTTTTGGCAAATTGGGTTGGAAATGGACACATGACATTTCAAAGCAAAAAAAAAAAAAAAAAGCTGGACAATGTGAGTGGAGTAAAGCAATTTTCAGAATTGCCAAAAAAAAAGTGATTTTTTTTCCTTTTTTGGGATAATAATTCCCGGCACGTGACTAATTTGTACGAGCGTCTGCAAATTATTTAATAGGACGACACATTTCGCTAACAGTCAAAAAGAGAGTGACCCAAAATTGACACAAATTATTTTCAAAACGCTTGTGGTTTCCCAATGAAGATTTTCATAGAAAAAAGCAAGCCAGCCTTTTTTTTTTTTGGCCCTCTTTTTCTTCTCCCTCCTTTTACTCAGCAAGGAAGCTAGTCAAGCTTTTGGCAAACTCATTTTTTGCATTTTTGTTCTTTGAGGATTCTGTAGGTGCCTTGGAGAAAAATGTAAATGAGTATCAATTTAGTTGTATTCTCTCTGTTATGGTGCCTTGGTGCATTTTAACCTCTAAGCCATCACAAAATTCTTCCTGCGTAGTAGTTGTGTGCTGAAAATTCATACTACCAAACTATATAAACATCTCTTCAGACCTTTCGCTTGGACTGCCATATTTTGCCATATTCTGGATGTTCCGTGCGTTTGGATTGCTTATATTTGCCTAAAAAATTTTGCTTACATCATCGACACAAATTCCAATCACTTTTTTATCTCAGATACATCACATCAAAAAAGTGCTACAGTATTCTTTTCAACAAATTATCCCAAAAAATCTACTGTTTGAATTATATGAGGTAAAAGAGGATTTTGAAAAAATATGATCACAGGCGATGTAAAATTCTTTTACGAAAAACATCAATCCAAACAGGAACTTTTATGCTTGGATCAGTGTATTTAAACTAAAGTACTCATAATTTATAAAAGCTGAAATAATACTGTAACTTTTATTTTTTAATTTCTAATGTGATGGATATGAGGTGAAAAAATGATTGGAAAAAAGTAGTTAGAAAACGTGTTTATTATGCAAGCAAATGATAGAGAGTATCCAAGCACTAAAGAATTCACGCATTAATGGAGGAGTCTTCCATAAGTGACTCATAGCCAAGTAAGTCGTTAGAGAATCACCGTCCTAAACTGGCCTCTATTGTTTGACAGAAGATATTTAGTCTTGCTTTGCTGGGTAGTCTGGCCTGTGTACGCTGCTGTCGAGCTCAAACACAGAAAAACCAGAAAGCTAGCTACTCCACTACCACTCTACAACTCGGAGCAGTTGTTGTTGCCAATGTCTTTTTCCCAAAGTCATATTCCCTCTTCCAAATCTAATCACTTGCATTTTCGCTCGTTTACACAGAAGTTTGGGGGACCAATAATACCAGGAGCCCGAAGACTTTTGTAGCAGTAGCCAGTAGTATTACTTGAGATGATAAAGAAGGAGACCTAGAAGATGGGCTCTGAGTTTGAGAACGACGGGATCAAAGCCAGGGACCCCAGTCTCACATGCAATGCGTTTTGCATGAAAATGCCCCCAACAACATTTGTTCCCAGTCACGTGTCTATTCAATGACTCTATTTAAGGTTTCATTCCTTTTCTTGGTCCCATTTTCTTGATTAGACAACAGCTAGAACTGTGGTGAGGTGAGCAGAGCTGAAGTGAAAAAAAAAGGTTGAAGACACAACTCTGGAATCTAGCATTTCTGGGGTAATCTGAAGAGGAAGTTTTTCCATCATGGAAGCAGGGGGACCGGGGAGGATGAACAGGGAGGAAGAAATGAAAAAAACAGTGGGCAATTGGACGCATTACGATCTGACTTTGTACATTTTTCACATCATTAGCAAGACATCCCGAAAATAGTAAATGGGGTATTGTCCAAATTTGTCACTCTGATCCGGCAATCAATCATGTAAGATATTTATCACCTCGTGTCTTCGATAGAATTTATATCCAAGACACTAGGAAAGGCTTTTTGTCACGGACTACTTTTCGATATGAACGACATGTTTTGGTCTGATCAAATTGCTTTGCAGTTTTCCATTTCTGTTATTTTAGATATATTAAGGGTAAAATTCATATTTCACACCAAGAGGAAAAACAAGAGGCAAGGTTTCAGTTTAGTGGTTTTCACTCCCAACCATTGAAGCAGGACTAGCTACTGAAACAGCTGAAAGACCTGATTTCTGCTCAGAGTTTATTTAAGCTTTTCTGAAAACATTCAAGTGTGAGCTTATTTTCTTTTACTCCAAAAAACAACTTTCAAGGAAATGGAAACATATGTGTACATCCCAAATACTGTATACAATAGGAATTTTGATACGGATATTACTCGGGTGAATATGATCATTTTGTGGCTCGGAGATCATCATCCATTATTTGATTGCAATCAGAACAAACAATTCCATACATTACAGATTTCATGATTGAAAACATAGGCGAGGGAAGAGGAGAGGTTCATCAATTAGACAGGTTTGCGAGGGTCTTCCCTTCTCTCTTTCCTGTCAGGCCGATGAAACTGAAGAAGCAACGAGTTTGTGACGACAAATATCGAGCTCAAAGCCATCAGTCCACCTGTGAAAATACCAGAAAATGAAATGTTGGTAAATTCCTTGGAATTGCGAGAAGAGATTCGATTTAAAAGTTCATAAGCAATATATCCTAGTTCCGTGAACAAATGCTTGAAATGAAAATTTTCCGTTCTCTTTTTGAGACAGCCAAAGCTTGGCTTAAACCATTGGTGCGCAGAGTAGCAGTTTAAATGAGGGCCAAAGTAACAGCCAACTTATATTGTCCTATCAGTTGCCAAATAGCATATAAGCCAATATAGAGAATGTGATTACTAGTATCTGTTTAGCAATATTCTTTGTGCACAAGCGGGAAAGCAAGGCAAGTTTAGTTCCTTTTACTAAACAGTGTCTTCAGAAACAATGAAGTATAGTATTTTCTTACCTGAAAGTGAAGGAGTCATGGCAAAATCAAAATTAGGAAGTAATACACCAGCTGCAACGGGGATTGCAATAATATTGTACGCAACTGCCCAAGACAAATTTTGGTGAACCTTTGCCATTGTTGCACGTGCAAGGTCAATTGCTTCTACTACCTGCAACAAAATCCAGGTGGAATTAACATTGATAATCAAACTGTTCTACACAGAAATGACCATTCACAAAATTGAGAGGATGTCCCGTCTACTTAAACTACATTGAACCGAAGCTCCCAAAATGACTTCATTATGAAAATAGTAGCGAGACAACAAATTTTCATTTGTACTGGCTAAGAAGGTAAAACACGTAAACTTGGGATCACACACGAGATGACAAAAATTTGATATATGAACTTTAGAAAAGGTAAGACAAACATGGCCAGAGATTCCAAGAAGAATTAATTTACTATCCACAGATATACATGTCTCCATGTCAATTTCAAATTGTCAAATATCATAAATATTTGGACCTCCTATCCACTCTTTTGTGCTGAAGTTAATCTTCTTCTCATTCTGCAATATGCCTCCGGAGAAAACCATGAAGATAATTTAAATTTTTTTTTTCAAAAATGGGAAATAAATTTCCTTATAAGCATCTCATAACAACGTTTAACACGCTGTGGAGCATTCAAGTTTGATTACATGCATTGCTAGTTTTTGATCAGAAACACGCTGAAGGAAGTGTTGGATAAGTAATTTTAAGAATAATGGTTCATACAATCACAAAATTCAGGAGACATAAGACAGGTAACTGATGATGCGTCAATTTTCATAGAGTGCTTTAGAGTTATATAGCATCAATGCTTTTGAACCACACAATGCATGTCCACTATTTTTTTTGGGTTATTTTCGTTTTCACTTTTTTTATTCAAAATGAAAGGAAATTCTGCACCCATCCTTTTAAAAAACAAGTAGTGGAAATTCACTTAATGAATAATAAGCATTACTCTTGCACTTTTCTTTGTTCACTGACATATACAATTGGCAAAAGGAATATAAAAGTTCAACTAATCAAGTATAGACCATGGACCTGATATCAAGAAAAAAAAGTATAAATAACATAGTTTTCCTGAAAACAAAAAAAAGAAAAAGAAAAAAAGAAAAGCATACCTGTGAAAGCCTGTTACCGAGAAGTATAATGGATGCAGCATTTGATGCAGCATTTTCTTGCTTCTCTGTTTGCAAAGCAATTCCGACATCTGCAAGGGCTAGAGAGGGTGCATCGTTGATGCCATCACCAACCTTCAAAAAAAAAAAACAAGTCAAGTTAAAGAAAGATGTGCTATAATTTCAAAACAACACAATGTGGTTGTTCACTTCAGTATACAATCTTTTAACACTCCAACAAGGCCCAGTCATCATAAAGCCAGCAATTGCAAGCAATTTGAGTATTTGAGACTCGAGCATATACTAATGTCTTGCAGACATAAAATTTACTTGGGTTAGACAAATAATTTATTCACCAAGAAAGGAAATAAGCAGTATACATGCAATTCCTACAAGAAATATCTGAAAGCCTCCCAGAACATCTCCTCACAGGATTACATACAAATTCTATGAAGTGATTTCCCTCAAAAGCATGTGCTAATTAAATTAGCATTGAAAGTATTCAAAGATGGAGCTTAGGTAGGAAGACCACATCAACCCCGAGTTCCTATCTTGCATTTTCTCTCTTCTATTATTTATTTATTTTGGAATACATCGTTTACTAAAGCATAGCCAGATGTGGAATGGGTGGGACTTGGATGTTCGCATGGTCACTTTACCATTTCAGCAAACTCTGACATGAATCACATCACTATGATCCCTCCGCTACATTTTGCTTTTTATTTTATTCATGATGCATCATTTACCTAGCCTAAAGGCAGCTGCTATTGCTGCTGCAATACAGTGGCAATGAGAGTTGGACCCAACATACTGAAAAGGGAAAGAGTAGCTTTGGCTGTACCCAATTGAATCTACCCTTCTTCCCTCCCTACTCAGAAGAGGAAAAAACACAAACACATTTGTCATGCCAAATTTGATGTGCATGACAGAATATAATTCCAAAGGATATTTAAGTCCTCACTAAAGGACAATTACCATTGCAACAGAGTGTCCAGAAGCCTGAAGACTGGAAATGACACCAGATTTCTGCTGGGGAGTCAAGGATGAATTGATAAATTCATTTTCTATGCCAACTGACTCGGCTACAGTTGCAACTGCCTCTTCCCTGTCGCCTGATAGGAGGACCGTTCTTATTCCCCTCCATTTGAGCCTGTCCAGCAGTACACAAGGAAAGTCCAGAAAATGAGCTACAAGAGATCCAAGTGCCATAATGCAAGTGAGAAGAAGGTTTTCTTTTTCTTTTCTTAGTCGAGAGCAGTTGGCAAAGAATTTTCTTTTGGTGGATAGTCAACATGGAGTCAGATAATATAAGCTGCAAAGGCATAACAATGCGACACGAGAGTGACAGAACAATTAAGCAACAAGGGAGCAATGCTGTAGTCTAAGGAGAACATTATCCTCACAAGGGGAACAGGTTGCAGGGAAACAAGAATGGAAAATCAGGTATTTCAAATACTCATTTGGTCATGATATTGATTACCATGCATGATATCTAGACACTCCACAACTTAGGAACATATCAAATTCTTTGCCAACCTAGAAGCAGTTGGCAAAGAATTTTCTTTCGGTGGATACTCAACAGCAAGTCAGATGATATAAGCTGCAAAGGCATAACAATACAACACAAAAGCGACAGAAAAATTAAGCCAACAAGGAAGCAATGCTAGTCTAAGGAGAACATTATCCTCATAAGGGGAACAGTTGGCAGAGGAACAAGAATCGAAATTAGATATTTCAAATCCTCGTTTGGTCATGCTATTGATTACTATTGCATGATATCTAGAAACTCCACAACTTATAACATATTAAATTCCTGCCTTCGAAGATCTAAATTACATTCGCTGCTAACAATTTTCATAAGTGGACTCTGGCAATGGACAAGCTTCATTTTCTGGGATTTGTAAGCTAAACTTCTTGTCACAAGAAGTGAGATTGACAAACTTCTGTCCATGATGCACGAGCAAAATTATACGTCAACTATATAGCACTGCAGAAAGATAAAAGCAGGAAGGGTATGAAAACTGCATTTCTTCA
Organism: Gardenia jasminoides; assembly: GCA_013103745.1. Lineage (NCBI taxonomy): Eukaryota > Viridiplantae > Streptophyta > Magnoliopsida > Gentianales > Rubiaceae > Gardenia > Gardenia jasminoides. The sequence goes on from CM023103.1 coordinate 27,750,627, forward strand.
TCATTTGATAAGAATAGAAGTATTTAAAAGCCACATAACATGGCTGTGCTTCGAAGAAAACCAAATCTTAAAAGCTAGAAACCAAGAAGCACCATTTGATTGAAATCATTGATTAAGAAGATGTGCCTATGAGTACCTAAAACAAGCTTTCTGCAGATTATTTGTTGGGACTATCATACAAAGTCAACTCCATCAGACAGATAACCCAAAAAAAAAAAGCAGAGAGAGAGAGAGGAAAAGTACCCGAGTACTGTCGATTTCGCATCTCTACGCAAATTGTCAGATATTCCAATGGCACCAATAATACCCTCTCCTTCCCGTCCAACATAGACAGCTGTTATTGAATGAATTGATGATGAACTGTTCATTGATGATTGATGCATCACAGACTCCTCCAGAATCTTCAGATAAGAGGAGTCTGTTTTCTGCTGGAAACGTTCATGAACCCAACTCAAAGTCCCAACCGCAACTAGAAGACCATCTACTTCTGCTAATGTCCCAAAACCAGGTTCAGCTATTTGTCCACGTGTGGGGGGGAGATCTAAGTTTAATGATTCTGCTCTTGATAAAATAGCTTTTGCAATCGGATGAGATGCTGTTTTTTCCACTGCAGCGGCCATCCGAAGGATTTCTGACTCTCCATGGCTCAGTGAAGCAACACCAGAGACAGCAGGTTTACCTTCTGTCAGAGTTCCTGTCTGAAAGTTAAAAAGGCAAATCAAAGTTAAAAGAGTCAACACCAGCATAAAGTACTGAGAAAACAATTTCTTTTCGTTTACGTTTCTAAAAGGAGTATAGCATACTAATTTTGTCAAGATCTAACGGGCTATCCATCCACATGTAAGAAAAATTAAAAATTAAGCATACAGAAGCACCGCTTGCATAATGCTTCAGAAAAAGTTTTCATGTACTTTGTCCAAGGTGATATGGTCAATGCCAGCCAAGCGCTCCAGCACATCTCCTCCTCTAATTAGAAGCCCCTGTTTTGCACCTAGTCAGTCATAGATTGAACAAAAGTTGTCATGAACAGTACATGTGAAGATCTCATTAAAATTTCAGATGTATACAATTGAAATGCATTAAAAGGTTAGCACATTGAAATGAAATTTTGGCATTTTCATCTTCATCGTATGGACCATAAATATGAAACTGTCAATACCTTGTTTCCAAAAGGCTAATATCTCCCTATAATCCCGATGCCCTTCATTTGTTTTTTCCTCCAGCAGTTTTTATAATTTTTTCTTTGGAGGAGTGGGGAGAGGGGGGATTGTCGAGAGGGAGTAATGAGTTGGGGTTATTTGGTTGCCCCAATTATGCATCTAAATAACAAGACCAAGTAAAAGCAAGGTCAAGTGAAATACCGAGAGAGGTGCCAACTAGTATCGCAGTTGGTGTGGCAAGACCTAGAGCACATGGGCAGGAGACAACCTGGAGAAAAGAACATGTGGCCAATTAATTTGAATCTATGCAATAAATTCGTCTTGATCAATGGCAAATAAATGAATACTTCACAGTTTGACAATAAAAACCAAAACATACATAGAAATCATCTGAGAATTTGGGTAAATTATGTGCATCAGTTGCAAAGGTAGAACATAGTTCTTTCAAGGAACAAAGCCACCCGCGGCAACAAAGCAGAAAAAAGGGAATATACATAACCAGGAAAAGATCCCACTTCTTACAGAAGGACAGGTTTTCTAAGCTTGGACAGGTCATTACTCTTGAAAGATTAATCATTCGAGTGTAACTCACCAAGACATCCACAGAAAGCTTCAAACTAAGGAGCAAAGGATTTCCCTCAGGCCCTGCAACGTCGTTCAGCAATACATCGGGGAAAGCATGTGTGCCAATATAGTTCCTTATACAAAACAGCCAGCAAATATCGATTAAAGCATAAAAGATCTTATTGTAGGTTCAATTAAAGTTCAAACTTGAAAGAATTAGGAGATAACAAACAAAGGAGCAAAACACTTGAAGCACAATACCACTATGAAGGAGTGGAGAAACCCATGACTAGTAACAGGATGCAGTAATTATAAAATGTCATTGAGAAGTCATTGGAATGGCTTTCAGATGGATGTAAGGGTAGTAACATGATGCAGTAATTCATTTTATTCTTTGAATGCTATCAGCTTTAGAAGTGAACTGCGAGAAGGTAATAGCCTTACCAAAAAGCAAATGTTGCTGCTGATAAAGTCATTACAGTGTACACAAATGGTCCAGCAATTGAATCTGCTAGCCTTTGAATAGGTGCTTCACGGCCCTGCGCATCTTCAACCTGAAGGAGCAAGGATACGGACATAAGTTCAATCTTGATTCCATCTAGGTAATGTTCACACAAAAGCCGAAGGTGTGAGCATTCAAAGGACTATCCTTGAAAATAGAGACAATAGTATGCCTAGCTACTGTGCATCCAATATTAACAGGGGACTTCCAGCTCAGATATTACACTGGGACAAACACTAACAATCACCGGAACAACATCCTTAAGCTTTTATCAATGGCACCAACCCCAAATTCCAAACTATCAATACTGTATCAAATGTGAGACAAACACCCAATATCTTCATGTCATGCGCATTAAAGATGTGCATTCATGACCTGAGTATCACAACATGTAGAGACTGCAGAGTGCTGCTTGTTGCTATACACAAGTTTGCACTAGCTCAACAACTTCTGGAACTCAAAAAAATTGGCACCAAACTGCATGGCACTTCAACTGGCAAGAGCTAAGTAGCAGGCTAGATCAAGTGAATGAACAGAGATATTCCCTGGAAGTCTACAATTACACAATTCAACTCGTTGCTTCTCACATTTGATGCTACTAAACTTGCAGTGCCCTTATGGAAAAGAGAAGTTCTGAAGACTCAGAATGCTGCAATCCTTGTTTTCCCCTTTCCCATTTTGTCTCACTTGAGTGGGCTGCAATATGAATCAATATCCCACCCTGGCCCAGCCAACAAAAGGTTAACCATTTCGTCTCATGTGACTTTGTCCAAGATATAAATCATGCACTTCTTTTCTTATTGATTCCAGGAGCAGCGGCATTCTTAAGTGAAGTCTATCCTAAATCATGCACTTCTTTTCTTATTGATTCCAGGAGCAGCGGCATTCTTCAATGAAGTCTATCCAAACTGAATTAGCACTTCTCAGATCAGAACCCATTATAGACCAGCCAACCATAAGTGAGGCATATGGATACAGGCTTTTACTTAAATAATTTCAATAAGCTCATTCTTCTACCAAACTTTTGACTATTAAATCCTTTTACTTTTTTGGGGGAAGGGGGGTGGAATTGTACACAAGAAGCAATTTTCAGCAAACTGTCGAATAATTAACAACCAAGAATTTATGCAATACCAGCACTTGCTGGAGCTGAAGAAAGCAGTTAAATGTGGCAATGATTATCATAAAAGCAGCATACTACTCACCATAGTAACAATCTTGGATATTGTTGAATTAGAACCCGTAGTAGCTGCCTGTATCCTTAAAGGACCATCCTGAATAGCAATACTATAATTATTTTCAATCAAAGATTAAGTAGATAATGAGAAGACTGTGTCACATGGTCATAAATGCTTCTAGAACAATTTCCTTCCCCAGTATATATCTAGGTAACTTCCTAGCATCCGTACTAATGAGGCTATAGCGAATCATGTGAAGAAACACAAACATTTTCGATGTTCTGTTCCTTTGACTCAAATAAAGCTCATATATTGGACTGAAAAATGCCAGAGACAAATTGAAGCTCATGCTTCATATTGAAAAAATTCCACAGGCAAATGACAATGGGCCTTACATTTAGCCTCATTCAATTTTTACTTGACGAAAATAACATCTTATTTTGAGGAAGACAAGCAAAAATTCTTTGAATCAGTAAGAAAAACAGATAAGAATTATGTTAGTAGGTTCTCTATATCTTCAAAAGCACTATACCCAATTTATAGTTCCAGCAGAGACTGGAAGGCCTTTTTCCTTGAATATAGGAAGAGATTCACCAGTAAGCATGGATTCATCCACAACACTTCGCCCTGCAAGTACTTTCCCCTGTATATACAATTTGAGATTCCCAATCACTATGTGCAGAATGTCAAATTAACGTGCATGACAAGGAAGGGGAACTTTACCCTGACATCTCAAAGAGCAAAACATGAAAAGAAGCAATCAGTGGCAATTCTGCATATTTTTTATGGAAACCAAATGCAAAGAAAACTTTTCTATTGTTTTATGGTCTGATACTCTTGAAAGAGAATATAGCATGGAGAGGAAAGGTTTGCAGATTCAACAACCCAGGCAGTTAACTTGCCCAATCCTCCTTGAGGTTAATTACAAGTATCAGATAACTGGATTAATTTAAAACCAATTCATGCAACTACTACTTATTGCTTGGCTTAACATACATTCTTCATATTAAACACACACACACACACGGAGTTTCTTGCATACAGGTGACCAAAGTTCCTAAGAGTACATTGTTTAATAAGAAATCACACCATCCATAAATGAATGCTTGCATACCCGATAGACGTCATTTGAAGTGGTATGAGATTCTAAAGTGGCAAAAACTCAAAAGCGAAACCAGCATTTACTTACATCCACTGGAATTGTTTCTCCAGGCAAAACCAGCACTGAGTCTCCAATTCGGATGTCATCAGTGGGAACTTCAATACACAGTGCTCCAGTGCAGAGAACACCATCATCAACAGATTCACTTCCAGAGGGAGCAATCACGAGGCGAGCTTGAGTTGATACAAGTGACTGAACAAAAACTGACTGATCAGTAAAACTTTAAGAAAAAATTGAATATTCAAGTTTAGAAATTGAAGTCAATCCAAACTTCAGGATTTGACTTTCCTCAAATATGAATTGTCTGTCATTAGAATTCAATAAAGCATGACATGGTCTTTCTAGTTTGTTGTGTATATTTATTAATTATGCAAAGCCTGTGCATCTAAATCTCCATGTCATACTCTAAGAAAGCTAGTTTCCACTGTAATTTTAACTTCAGATGCTAAAACTCACACTTTTTCTATGCACAAGTAGGATGATTGCAACAGAGAAGCTAGATCTATAAAGTGTAAAACTTATATCCAGTCAATTGCTATGAGGATACGCATATGTAAAATATAAGTTTCAGAGTGTCAGTCTCCTCCATCAGTGGTTAGTGAAGGAAAAACTACATGTATTTTACCACACATAATGCACTAGAATCATTTCAAATTAAGGATTCTAGTCACTTAAAAACATATGATTTTCAGGATGAAGCATTTACTTTCTTTATAGAAATTCTCTTAAGCATCATGTAGTGCCAACAAATTTTGGTTATCTGAAGCAAATCATAGCTTACCAGTAGCTCATTCATGTCACTTGATGCCCTGATCCTCGCCCTTTCTTCTAAAGAGCGTCCCAATAGTACAAAACCAAGAAGCATGACCTGATTACTAAAAAATAACAAGGCTGACTGAGAAATTTAAACAAATAGATTAAATGGGAATGCCAACTTGCATCTAGCATATTTACATGGGACCCTCCAGCTAAGTAAGCTTATTTAGCCAGGAAAATATCTAGGTTTAATGCTTTTTAATAATTATCTAGTGTTCTTGTCTGCACAGATATCAGAGGAAACATATAAGCTAGAATTCCTCTATGATCATAATCTAAAATTCTGGAATCATACTAATCAATCCTCAAACTAGAGAAGTCTTCTGAAAATCAGACTGAGGCAATGAACTTAAATGACTGGGCAAAAATAAGTACATATCAAAGATATCCTTAAATGAGAAGAAAAGGAAAGAGACAACAAGACAAACCGGCTCATCAAAAAATGTTGCATTCCATTCTAGTTCAGGGTTAAGTAGTGAGACCTGCCAAAAAGAAGAGCTTATGAGATGTAGACAAATAATGAACAAAATTGGCACTAATTCTCTGCTAAGAACTTCAGACAGGCAACGACTAGATTCTTACCATGCTAATGCCAAATGCAGCTATAGATCCAAAACCGACAAGAGAGTTCATATTGGGTGATCCCTTTCTAAATGCCCTCAAACCATCAAAAAGCAAGTCTGACACAGAATTTCATCAATAGTTAAGTGAATAAATTGGAGTTCTGAAGACAAACTAACAAGCCAACAATTTAAACGGGAGGAAAAAAATTATAAAGACATTGAGAACAAGGATCATACTTAAGCTATGAAATTCTGACCAATATTCAGGCAAAGGTTGTTTGAAATCTTGTTTGGGTCCAGAAGACAATGATTGTATTACCAGATTCTATTGATGAAATTTAACAACAAACAATAAAGGAGTCATGTGCAAGGTCCAAGAAAGAGTCTTTCAACCAAAATAATTTAAAAAACAATAGAATGTGATCTCTGTGGTCCTATACTTTAATGTACTCCCAGTATCTCATAACACTCTTAATTTAAAATTTACTATGATTGTGTTTTGGTTTTCTATACTGGAACTGGAATTGAATTGACGTTAGAGCTGTAACATGTAGAATTGTAGCTTAATGTGAATATTCCACCATTCCAAATTCAATCCAATTTTTACTGTAAGAGAGAACTGAAAAAGAAAGCCTAGATAAATTCATTAACTAGAAATACGACCAATTTCACAAATGATCACACTGTGTAAAGAAAATGAAAAGAACATGTCTAAGTGTCTCTGTCCAAAGAAAAGTGCCATAGTGATGGAAATTTTGATCAAGATTAAACTGCAATAAATGGACAATTAACCCAAAAACTGAAAGCCACACAAAAAGACAAAGTGGCATCGACATCTTTAATAAGGAAAAGAAAGATTCAGGGAGTTAAAACTTAAAAGAGAATTAATTGCACTAACCTCGTCCAGGTCCCAACAAAGCTCCCAATGCCAAACCACCTTTGACGTAAGAGTTATGCAGCACCTCAAAAACAGACCCTGTTCCACATTTTCAACATCAAAAGCTCAACTTTTTTCAAGTATCTGCTTGCAATATTTAACAATTGCAAAGTACAAAGACTGACAATTGAAAAGTTTGCTCCTACCATGAGCAACATGAATGCCAAGGGAGTGCAATATGTGGGAAGCGTGGGCTCCACAGCACAAAGCCACCAGCGTCCAGGCAAAGGCCACCCGATTTCTGGATTCCAGAAGCAAAGCCTCTTTCTTGGCCACCATTTCTCTCCATTTCTCCACTTTCTCCTGGATTCCCAGCCCCGACTCCCTGATCCTCGTCGGGAATCCACACTGCGTCAGCTTCTCAGCGAGCTCCTCCCCGGCTGGCAGCTCAGCCGTCTTCTTCAACTTGATCGCGGCCGTCTCGGTCAACATGTTGACCACCACGGAGTCAACACGGTAGTCGGATGACAGAATTGACTTGACGCGCGACACGCACGCCCCGCACATCATCCCAGTGACATCGAGGAGCACCGTGGAGTTGGGCTCTCCGCCTCCGTCGCCGCCCGGACTGACGCTTTCCGTGAGCGGAGTCTTGAAGTCAACGGCCTTGGCGAAAACAGAGAAAGTGGAACGGTGTCGGTTGGGGAAGCTGGGAAAGAGAAGCTTATGACGAGGATGCTGAAGCGCAGCATTGCGACGTCGTTTCCGAAGGAGTGGAGCGGAGGAGCTACTGGAGGAGGAGCGGTAGACGTGGTAAGAAGGGTGGCGAGGCGGGAGTGAGAGAGAATCGGAGAAGATCAGCAGCTGCCGCTGACGTCATCATCGTCTGAAAAAGTGAAAACCAGACAGGCTCCTGTCCTGTGAAGGAAAAGGAGATAAGCGATTGAAAGAGAGAGAAATCGGAGACTTTGAATGAATGAATTAGATTAGTATTAAAATTTAATCCAGGTGTTTAATTAAAAAAAAACAAGTTTTGCTTTACTACGATTTTGCGTAGACAACTCAAAAGGGACTGGGAGAGTGGAAATAATATATACTATCATTAGATCTAATTACAAAATGAGTTATACGATTAGTCAGTGTAGAGTAGAGACCATGATTAACATGTGAGCAAAATTGTGGTGGAAAGGAATGAATAAATATTTAAATGATGGAGACTGGAGAGAGAGAGACGTGTAGATGTGGGGTGGCGGGCGGAAAATGGTTTGGTGGTCTCTTGGAATCGAAAAAAGAACTGGTCCATATTTGATATTATATTGGGTAAATCGTTCAGACATTGATCTTTAACCCTCCAACAAAAAAAAAACTATCTGACCACAAAATCACCGTTTGTGATCACGGAACGCAGGGGCATTATTGTCCTTTCAGAAAAGCGTACCTCAGAACCCAATTTTAAAACTCTGAACACTTCACTATCGGTGTTTTTGCAAGTAGATCTGAAGATAAAGGTGTGTTTGATAAAAGAGGAAGAATGCCTTTGTACACTTTACCATCGTTTTTCTTTAAGGTTCCACCTTTACGCTTTTGTAAATGGACAAAATGCCTCAAAACAAACTGATTTTTTTTTTTTTTTTTTAAAAGATACAATATATAGATGATGAGCCAAAAGCTGACAAAAAAAATAGTTGGAGGGCCTCTTGGGCGATTTACCCTATTATATTCCACAACCAAGAAAACTTTTCAAGAGGGTTGGTTGCGTTATTTCGCACCTTCTTTTTCTTTCTTTTTCTTTTTCTTTTGGAGCTTGGCAGGGCTATGTTTGATTGTTGTATTTCTTTACAATATATTTACTCTACACAAATAAAATATTTTTAAATTAATAAACTAATTATTTTTAATAAATATTAGAAATATATATGTAATTTAACAATTAAAATAAAAATTATATATATAGGTCGAATTCGTGAGTGGTTCGAGTTGTGTATAACCCAAGAGAGAGCAAAATGAGCCTACTATGTGTTTCAAAATCCTCCCATCAAAGCGTTTTGAATTGACTTTGCCTTAGGCAGGAACACATTTTTCCATCAAAAGCTTAATTCTCCTTTCTCATAATTGCGCTTTTCTGAAAATACCTTGTCTCTTTTGAGTTTTGGGATGAAGTTTCCTAAATTGGCAGAGTAAATTGATTGTACTATGTAATTCATAGCTCAATTTGAATGGATATAATTGAAAATAAGACAGATTTCAATGTGTGAAAAATTGTGGTGTGATTTTAAGTATTATTTTGATACTTAGATTTATCGTTTTAGTGTGTCTACTCTGTATATTTATGCTATCCATAAAGAGAAGGAGAGCTATTTGGTGTTAACAAATTTTGGTCACTTTATGTTCTTTTTAAACTATCATTACTAATTACCCACTCCTAATACCCCATCTTACCAAGTTAAATGGATTTATGATTATAATACTTTTAGCTTATTTAGTAAATCCTATTCTTATTCGCAATCACCATTACAGTTATGGATGAATACTACGTCGTCTGAATTTAAATTTGAATATCAAATTGTGTATATGCGGCATGTACCCGACCCGTCAGTGTATACACTCACAGTATAAGAAAGATTTTGGTAAAATTTCTACTATGTATTGTCAAAAATGTAAAGTCAATTCTCCTAAAGATGATCTCAACAAGTATATTTAAAGAATTTTATATCTAATAATATACGTTTGTTAATTGCAAACACATTGGTGTGTGTCTTGAACACCAGTTGACATTGGTTAACGGATCCCATTCGCCCACTTTCACCTGCTGCTGGTCTGCTTCTCCAAAAGCGTAACATAGAGCATCCTATAAATATCACGCCTCCTTGCAGAGCAGCAAAGCTCGAGATCGATGCGACGTCGTCCGAACTAGCCCATTTCTACAGCCCACCCCATCAGTCCAGCAGGTAAATTCTGGGTAAATTCTCCTATCCAAACAAACCCCTTATCTTCTCAGCTCAGATTCCCCATTTTTCAGTGCAAAGGAAGAAAAAAGATACAATGTCTTCTTCTTCTTCGGACAGTCCATTGTCAAAAGATACAATGTCGAAGGAAGAAGAAAGATTTGCAACGAAAAAATCCACCCCAAATTGTCTAACATTACTACCATTTTCAGCGCCCCCTCTATTCAAACACCCAGCCCCCCATTTGAAGCCAAACCTACAGTTACTAAAAGTAGCAGCATCCCAGGTTGCCACTCAACTCCATGACTCCATTCTCATATCCGCTGATAAATTCCGCAGCGCCCTCCGTGGTTTAGCTTCACAGAATCCCCTTCTCTGCAAGCTTCTATCTTTTTCTTCTCATCTGCAAAGTTTCAGCTCCCAGGTATGTGTTCTATCCTTTTCTTCTGTTCTTTTTTCACACTGTGAATTTGTCAATAGAAGCATTTGAGTGTAGGAAAAAAATAACTGTTTGTTAGCTTTCATCATTGGGTTATTGGAGAAAAAGTTGAATAAAACCAAATGAAAAGATTCAAACTTTAGTCTGAATGGTCGGTTAGAAAAGCAGGATTTTCGCAAGAGGATGAACGTTTGATTTTTGGCAACAGTAGGATTATTTGACGTCGGTTGCTTTTATTTCTTTCTTTTGTTTTATGTAATTTACTCATTTCGCATTCCTTAGCTCTGGGATCATCACGGTGAAATCTGGTGGAAAATGGGTGTTATTTCTTCTTAAAAAAATATGTGGATGAAGAATGAAATTTGGGATCATCACGGTGAAATCGGGTGGAAAATGGGTGCTCTTTGTTCTTGAAAATATGTGGATTAAAAATGATGGGATAGATTGGTTGACTGAGATTTTAGGGCAGTGTAGATTATGCAGAATCATAATACGTAGGATGGCTAGATGATGAAGTTTATGGTGGGATTTAAACTTGGAATGTCAGAGGGCTAAGAGGAAGTTGAGAAAGACACTAGTAAGTTTTTGTCTACATTCCATTAAGATTCATCAATCATTCTCGATAACTGAAAAAGAAAAATAAAATTAAAAAAGAATAAGACTTTTCATCCTCCTCCTCCTACTTGCCTGCCCCGCTTGCCTCTCCCATTATACACTCCCTCCTCTCCTTTAATTCAAACGTGTCTCCACTCTCAGCAATACATTCCACGTAAGATCATTCCTCGTGAGCATTTTTCTCCAACTTGTTTGATGAGGTTTTACTTTGATTAATGCTGTCATAGTCATAACACGTGATTCAAAGGACAAATTAATGAAAACACTGGAGAAAGAACAGTAATCAGAGGATGAATGAATAAAATGCTGAGATGAAGAAGGGTCTGAGAGGGATTTGTCTCGACTTCTTTATGCCTACAAAGCATGATTTCTTCATTGCGCAGTAGAAAAACCAACAGCCCTTAGCTTCTGGTATATAGTAGTAGTGTTAAAAATCAGACCTCAGAATGCAGCTTATAGTGTTCTTATATTGTTGCCTCTCTGGCAAAGCCGAAAGAGACAGAGGGAAAACGAGAAGAAGGGTGTGAAAAATTGAATTTGGAGAAAACAGGACGAGATTAAAGCATGCCTGTTTAACGAGAATAGGATTTTGTTAGCATTGACTTCCCTAGTTTAGGAAGACAAATTGAAGGACCAATAATTAATGTAAATTGGATTAGAAACCTCTGTTATCTAACCCTTTATGAGTTGGATGGGAATGCAGACTGACTTGTTCTGTGTCCAGGCATTATATGTATGATTTTAGCCTTAACATGCAACGAATGTCAAGGCTAAATAGGAATCAGGTGAACATAATTCTGTCTGACTAGCAAGATATCTCTGCTCTCCCTCTCTGTACAGCATGAAATATTGATCACTAGAGTCGATAGTTTGAATGACATATTTTAACAATAACAGCTTGTGCAGTTACTAGGCGTAAAAAAATGTCCTGCTCCAAGATTCAGTCAAACGCATGTTTTAAAATGTCTCAGTGTTGGTTGTTAATGTTTTTGTGTTCTTTACCGCTTTCAATGTATTGGAAAATGTCTTTGATAGAGGAGTATTTTTGCGGCCACTGAACTTGTGCACCTGATTCTACTTTATCTTACAGATGCGGTGCAGAAACGATGGACATTCAGATGCCCAGTCCAATCATCACTTTGCAGCCATCTTACCTGGCGATTCAGTTGCTGGAATTGTGGTTGCTAATGGGATTCTGAATTTCCTGAACATCTATAATACATTATTAATTGTTAGGCTTGTTTTGACCTGGTTTCCTAATGTTCCTCCAGCCGTTGTTAGCCCCTTGAGGTTTGTCTTACTATTTTACTTCTTCTGAATGCTTTTGACCTTATTTCTCTACACCAAAGTGACATTTTCAACATCATATTCTTGGTGCATCACATGTTGGATTATAAGTATTAAAAGCAACTATGTCATAATCTGAGTTCTTAAAAATTGTGTCACTGTCTCTGGTAAATTTGTGTCGAAATAAGGTACAGTTTTTATATGCCTATGATTGCTTTCCCTTTTGAGTTCATTATCTCTGGAAACTGATACATGGCTCAAGGATGAAAGAAAATCATTTGGCCCGTATACCTGTAGCAGAACATATAGATAAATTAATGGCTCAAGGATGAAAGAAAATCATTTGGCCCGTATACCTGTAGCAGAACATATAGATAAATTAACAACTTGAATGTTGATCTAGTCCTTGCTAAAGGTTTCCAATATTTCATTTGGAGGACCATTGGAAGTGCAACACGATAATAATATGTGCTTAAGGTTCATTTAATTGACTCAAAGGGTCTAACAAAATGTTGTCTTTCCTTCTTGACTTGTACAATGACAATAGTGAGCCCTTTTTTTCTTAAAAAAACATCTATAAGCATTTGAAGCCCTTATGGGCGTGAACCATGTGAATTCTGCCACAGAGGCAGATCATGTTAATAATTGCTGCTTAGTGATTTCTTTCCCTCTTGAACAAGGAGCAAAAAGATCTTTGAGCTGTAATGTGCAGAATTGCCTTTTTGTACTTTTCTGGTGTCTAATGGTACTACTGTATCCATTCAGTTGTACGGCAAAATGTCAATCATGCTTCTTGTGAACATTATAAGTCAATTTTGAGTATGCTGTCTTGACAATTGCTTATTTCTTTCAGCACCATATGTGATCCCTACTTGAACATATTCCGTGGGATCATTCCACCGCTAGGAGGAACTCTGGACCTTTCACCTATATTAGCATTCCTTGTTCTGAATGCTTTTACCAGTACAGCTGCTGCACTTCCAGCTGAACTCCCCCCTACAGAAGTTTCTGAACATCTGCCACCTCGCACAACAGTATCACACCTTACGACATCACAGAAGAAATGGATCAGAAGGCTTTCCAATGTCAAGTCAAAAAACTCATCTAGTGAAAAAAATTAAATAGATTCATTAGACCTCAATTGATTCTGTCCTGTTAAAAGAGGAGTCGTGCTGTAGGATTGTTATATTTTGCTTAATATTCATGTATATGGTACAAGAAATCCTCGACTTCCATTTGGATTGCTATTTTTTGGAGTTTTTGTAAAAAAAAAAAAAAAATACTTTAGCAGTTTGATGTATGTGAGATAAATAGGTGATTGGAAAATGTAAAAATTTTTTGGAGAAAAATTACATTCTATACAATACCTAATATACATTTCCCAGTCATGCTACTTTGAGCTTCCAAACGTTTTTAAGAAAATATTTACAATGACCTGGCAAACTACCCAATTTCAACCTGTACTAGTTCCTTTAGATATGGCCATAGTTGTTAGGATCCTACGATCTAGATCATGGCTTTTGATCTCGATTCGATCTTGATACGATTCTATCATTTAAAGATGTTATGATAAAAATCTTAACAATTTGACTATAACTTTGTATAGAAAATTAAGAATGCTATTTGTTGCATTAGAAATTAAATTCAAAAAACTTTAAACCCACATAATCATCTTTTACTAATTCATTACCTATGAAAATTGGTGAATCTTTAAAATTGGTATTTAATTATCTGATTAATAAAACTTAAATAATATATATATATATCATATGTATATAAAGTCAATTTTTCTAGCTATCTTGTCCAGTAATTCGCATTTGGATTCAAAATAAGAAAGAACAATATTTTTATTTTAATCAAATTCATTTACAATATGTCACATATAGTTTCAAAATTTTTATTTAATTTTTAGACTATCCCAAATACTTTAGACTAGAATTCTCACCCATGCTATTCACGGGTTTATATTTAAAATAATATAATAATAATTAAAAAATTATTTGTAATAGTTATATAAAAATAAAATCAAAAGATTATTATTTTAGAAATTAATTTATATTCTATTTTATGTGTCTTATCTAAAACCTTAAAGTATATTAAAACATATAGGAAATAATTATAAAAATATTTAAAGAAGTATTAAAAGCACACCGAATATAATATTATATCCCACCACCTCTTCAAACCACTTCTCTCACCTCACAATTCCCATTTTTTCACCTCTTTGATCCAATCTTCCCACATTCCTGCAACATTTTCTTCCACTCCTAAATTCTACAGTTTTTTTATCTTACCATATTCTCACCCAATTGTCCTCCATTTAACCTAATTTTGTAACATATTTATCTCCTATTCTACTATACTTTTCAACTATTTATAATTGTAAAACCTATTTACTTTATTTCTAATTGTAAATGATAACCTATTTACTTTGATTGACCTGTCAACAAATATTTGTTTGGATATGTAATTTAATTAGGTTCAAAAGTGTTTATATTCCAACCTTCAAATTAGAAAGCTAATATTAACTTTTTAAATATACTTATTTTTATATTTTTAAAATAAAAGCATCAGGTGTTGTTTAGTATAAATTTGAATTGAATATTGACAACTTTTCTTTTGAAAATGTTTTTAGTTAATTTCATATTCATCCTCCAAATTGACAAATATAGTTTGAAACAAAAGGGAAAAAAGAACCCATAATCTGTAATATTTAGAATATATTTAATTTTACGTTTCACAAGATGAAACAATACAAAACTACGAATTAATCACAATACATGTAATTATTGGCATCTTAACATACAAACAAAAACTGATTATATCTTATAATACCATCAATAATTACCAAAAAAAAGATTTAGTCATTTTTCTAAAAATGACATAGTAGTATAAACATATTTACATTGAAGAAAATAACAAAAATATATAAAATAATCAATAATACTAAAAATTATTCTTAGTGGTTGGATTTTACACTATTGTTTAAATCTAATTAGAGTGCAATTTAGATCAGATATATACTAATTGAGTAGATATAGTTTACGGATAAGTTTACTATATATTTCTCTTAAACAATATTGTTACTTACTTTTTATTTTTGGTTGGACTGTTGCTTTTGTTGTTATTATTCTTATTCTTATTATCATTATTATTTATCAAAGATAAAGATTTTAAATAATAATTTTCATTTTGAAGTGCCAGTGGGACTTTGTAGTTAATTTAGTGATTTCATAGCTTTCAGGATTAGTAGTACTATTGATTTTTTAAATCTATGACCACTGAATATTATTTTTTATGTAGTTTATCCTTTTAGTTAGTATTATTGAGTTAAACAATAAAATATTGTTGTTTATTCTTTTAACTTTTAATAGGACTTGTGATGTTTTTATTTTAATTTACCCTGCTATGAATAAATTTTATCCAAATTCCTACATTTATGATATCACTTCTTGCATTTGAAATTCAAAAGGTATGAATGGATATTTGATAATTAAAAAAATTCAAAATTCTATAAAAAAAAAGAATGGGAAGTTAGAAGCCTTCTCATTTAACCAATCTAAAATCTCATCTGCAATACATATATGATAGATAGTACGATTTTAACCTCAATTAATAATATTATTATATTGATTGTACATGAGTTGTATTATTTATTGCTGTACAAGTGAATCGCAAACTTCAAAATTATTAGTAAGGATTATCGATTCTACGATCTGATCTTACAATCCGATATTGTAAAGTAAAAACGATCCAAAATCCCGATTCAAACCTTGGATACTGCCTTTCGTGGCCGACTTGGAGGTAAGGATTTGTCTGTCACATTTTAATCTGAATGAGCCGGCTAAAGCCCATACTTTTTGGGCCAAATTGAAATAACATAAGGCGCAGACACATTGTTTTTGGGCCGCATTGGTCGTATTTACCGATCTCACAAATTTTTTCATTTTATGTTTAATTAATTAGAATAATTTATATATATATGTATAATTTTTTACAATATATCTCTTTCACGAAAAAAATGATGTTGACGATCAAATAAAGAAGATCGCACTCTAAAGTATATCATTAAAAAAAATTGTGCATTTTCACAATAATATTAAATTACGAACAAAGCAGTAAAAATAAAAAAAAAATAAACCGCAATTTGTGTGTGCGGTTTCTTGAGAAAATGAAATTGTACACTAATGTTGTGGTTTCTATATTATTTTGAAAATTGTCAGAAACCATATAAATGTGTTACAGAAATTGACTAGTTTAAAAAAGAAAATCCTATTAGCCCTGACAAAAGCGCTGGCAACTGAAGCAAAAAATTCAAAAATAATTTTTTTTTCATCCGCTCCAACATCTTAAAGTGTTCGAGTTATCAGGGTACTTTGGTCGTACCTGTGAAGTTGAACTAGTTAAGTTTTTCTGTAAGAATGCCATCAGCCTTGAGAGGATAATAATCGATCCTGATGATTATCCTCACTTACCAAAATCACCTCAGGAACTTAAGGAGCAACAAGTTTCACGAAGACATGCGAAGCGGCACCTAAAGGGATTAGTGCCTCCAAATGTTGAATTAGACATACGTTAATCCTACTCATCGGCCTGGAACTTCTCCTTGGGTCCATTAAGCCGACTTGTTTCTGTTAAATTTATCTTGTCTATATGTGTTTTGTGTCTAGATAGAAATTATTGTATTTTTCATAATGATCTTAGGGACTGGTCACCATTTGAGTTTTTGGCTTTGAAAGAGGGACGGGTTACTGTTTATTTTAAATTCTGTAACAAGTCTCTTGTTAATTTAATTTACTAGTTCAGATTTCTGATGTCTACTATTTCTAGACACCTTAGATCAGAATCTTTCTTGTTCAAGGTGTGTTTTCAGTAGAGATGGCAAATGGGCGGGATGGGCGGGACTTATTTGGGTTTGGAAAATCTGAGTCATACCCAAACAGTCCCATATTAACCATGGGACTAATATGGGTGGGACTAATATGGGTTAAACCCATTTGATCCCCCCAAATACCCAAATTAATTCCATTTTATTTATTTTTTAAGAAACACTCTTTTTTTTTTCCTCAATCAAATATCTCAATATTGTCTTTTCTTTTTATATTATTTAGTTTGTTTATTTAATATCGTAAAAATTCTACACTCTTCTTTATAAATTATGCGATAATTTTTCAAACTAAATAAATTTTTCTAAATACGAAATTTATAAAAGACCAACTTTATATAAGTGGATGATTCTTTTTGGGAGTTCTTGTTGATTAAATAAAAATCTATTGATCAACAAAATTTAATTATCCCCAAAATCCATCTACTCATGTACGTTAATTATTTCTTAACTTTCAATACCCAGTCTAAAAATTTTTCCACTTCTAAGGCCATTCTAATTCGATAAAATTCTATCAAGAATAGAATTTTGTAGTGATGGAATTTTGTAGTTATTAGAGAGCATCTGATTCATAAGTGCTAATTTACCTAATATGTACTACAACCTTATAATATTAATTTACTAATGTTGAGAAGAAAATAAAAAAAGATTGTTTTTATTTTGTTATTATTTTAATGGATACTCATGGGAGTCCTAAATAAATCCCTTACATACCCATATTTTAAATGTGTATTATTGGGTATATCCCAATAAGGCCCAAATCCATATTTTAGATACCCATCCTGCCCAAATTAAATTTAGGTATGGGATCCCAATGGGTTTTGGATATTTTTGCCGGGTAAATTCCATTTTGCCCCCTTAAACTATACACGAAATCCACTTCAATACCTAAATTTCAAAATAGGACACTTAAGTTCTCAAACTATTTGTCCCACTTTACTCCTATGTTTGACGGAATGCACAAACGCTGACGGAACAGTTGTTAATTCTGTTAGTTATTATTATAATTAAAGTTGACCAAACATAAGAGGGACATAATTGTAATTTACGAGACCCAAACCAAAAACCCTTTTTTTGTTAATTTTTTTCTTTTTTATTTTCCTCTCCTTCTTTACCTCTTTGTAAATTTTTCCTCATTTTTGGTTTCACCTATCTTTTTTAAATTCATTCTTAAGATTGTTCAACCCTTTTTTTAATTTTCTTTTGCTTCTAATTCTGTCTTGCTTTTTTTAGCAGATTTTTTTCAATAAATAAAAAAAAGCAACCCTTAGCAATGCCTTTAATTTATAAAAGAAAAAAATGCACATTAATCTAACACTCAAAGCTGCTCAACCAAAATGAAGTAAGTGGAAAACTTAAAAGTACATGGCTTTTTGCTCCAATAGCTCAAGCTCAAATGTACAGGAAACAAGCAGAAATGCCAACCATCCTCTGGACTTGTTGCGTTGATTGCGTCAACGAGTTTGCAAAACATTATAAACTTCTTTTCTGCAACATCCTCCCTGCTGGTTTCATCATTCATGTTTACATTGAAAGTTCACATTTAAAGAGAAGAGGACAGAAAATCGTATGAAAATATGAGTTGTATACATAAATTTTATGAGTTTTTACCATCAGATGATCCCAAAAAATAGCAAACTGCCAAGAGAAGAATAATCAAGTTCGCCACCCGTCACTGCCGTCTCCGCTATTATCTTCATCACTAATTAACAATTCAGCACCTTCAATTGTCTTCTCTCAGCCAATAATCACCACCATCTCTACCGCTACTTCGTACCACTCGCACCACATACAAACATGATTTCAAAATTAAATTTTCTCAAATAGCACAAAAAACATCTATGGTGCCTCTATCACTACTAAGTTCAGGTCCTAATTTGAGTAAAATTTTGGTAGTAAAATAAGATTTGGACCCAGACATTTTGCTTACTCCACCACCACCCTAACCAGCCTGTAGAAGCGGGAAGAGGGAGAAGGGAAGGGGGAGAGGGAGGAAGAGGGGGAGCAACAAGCAAGGGAGAAGGCAGATTCAAAGGGAGCGGACGAGGGAAATGAGGAGAGATGGGGAAATGGATAGACGAGATAGTAGTTGGGTGATGAAAAGAGGGATGGATGCTAGTGGGGAAGAGGAGTGGGGTTATGGGAGGTTACAGTAACGATGGTGAGAATGGTGAAGGCCAAAGTCAGGTAAGCAGAGATGGCAGCCATGGTTTTAGTAATAAGGAAGAAGAAGGAGAAAAGGAAAAGGAAAAAAAAAATGCCCCAGAAGGTTTAGATTTTATAAAATTACATTTATGTCCCTATTAAAATTGATGAGTTTTGATTATGATAACAACCAACGGAATTGACAACTATTTCGTTAGGTTTTATGCATTCCATCTAAAATTGAAATAAAGTGGGACAAATATCATAGTTTGAGAACTTAAGTGTCCCACTTTGAAATTTAGGGATTGAAGTGGACTTCGTGTAGAGTTTGAGGGGACAAAATGGAATTTACCCTATTTTTGCCACCTCTAAGTTGCAGAGAAAGGATAGAGTAGAAAGAAGAGTGTAGAACGGTGACGAAATTGACGATACCCGATAGGGGTGGGTAAAAAAATCCGCTGACTCGAAAACCTGCACGACTCAATCCAATCCGACCCGAAATTTAGGATACCCGGTCCGATTTGTCTCATTGGATCATATTAGGGTCGGGTACCTACAAATATCGGGTATGGATATGGATCAAAAAAATAAAAACCCGCGGGTACCCGACCCGCAGGGTATATTGTATAAATATTAAAAAAATTAGGGGTCAACATATAATTTAATGTTTTAAGTTTTAACCCTAATTGAACACCCAAGCACTGGCAGTACATTCGATTCTTATCTTCACTCAGCCTCCAACTCCAAATCTCCACATTTTTCTCTCCAAAATATTGACCGATGACCATCATTGAAATTCTAGCAAAAGTTCAACCTACTGTCCTCCTCCTTCTACAACTTTTCTATCAAGTGTAACAAGAAAATACTATTCTGAGGTAATTTATCTTCTACTATCTCTCATTTATTTTCAAACTTTTGATTCGACCTAATACTCTGAGGTGGCCATTTTTAGATTGGAATTTGTTAGGGTTAGCTCAGAATTTTGTTATTGCTATTAGTTTCAGGGACATTTTTATTTTTTTAAGTTATCATATTAGCAATTCATTTTTATAGACTAGTAGTAGTGGTAGTATATACTGGATTGGTATGGTTTTTTGACTTTTTCTCTGTAATTAAGCAGTTACAATAAAAACTTTTCAGCTTAAGTTGTATTCAAAAGTGTAATGAAACTTTATTTTGTCTATTTGATATTGTAACTTTAATTTGTATTGGATACTTGAGAGTTGAGCGACTGGTTTGATTGTTGGATGAAATATGTGATAGAATATTGATGTGTGGATTTTGAAATGTGTTGATTTTGGATTGTTAAATCTTTGATGAAATGTGTTGGATCTTGGATTGTTGAAATTGATTGGTTTTAGACTGTTAATTCTTTAATAAAATATGGTCATTATACCAACAGGAAATTGAAAATTAGGGAAGGGTACCCTATATCCCGACCCATTTTTTACGGGTACCCGAGAACATGCGGGGCGGGTTAGGGTCGAAAATTTGCTGACCCGATAGGTTAGAGTCGGGTTAACCAAATTCCATTAGGGGCGGGTACCCGACCCGTGCCCACTCGTAGGAGTGAGAACGGGTTGGATTGAGTGGGGACTATCTGCTCAGGAGGGTTTGAATGTTTTTGAAATCCAATTGCGGCGGGAACTTTTTTGAGAGTTGAGATAATTAAGAAATTCTTTTTAGTGGGTTTTTTCCCCTTTCTTTTGAGTTAAATTTATTGTGCCCCCATAAACTATTAGACATTTTGCCCCTTCTTTCCTAATGGTGAAAAACAAACACACACTTGATTGGAGCTTGGTTAAATAAGAGATTGTTTGAATTTGATCTATCAATGAATTAAGTCAAACATGAACAGTTTTTTGTGCTGTTAAAGTTCAAACCTCTTTAAATTTGACTCGATTAATATGATATTCAATTTTATGTGTAAAAAATTCAAAATATACGAACTCGACTTGGTAAAAGCTTGTCTCATTTCGACTCGATAAAAGTTTGTTTGATTTCAACTCAACAAATAAAAAATTTAAGCTTCAACACAGTTCCAAATCCATGAAAATAAACAAACAAATTTGAATATTTAAATGTTCTACTTAATTAGACTCCTTTATACTTCTATTTTTTTTTCTAGGTTGCACATACTTGTCAAAAAGAAAAAAAAATTGTTTTTTGGTACTATTAGTAAATAGTGGGCAAATTTCTTAGAATATTGCTGATTGGGTAAAATGTCCCCGGTTTGACGATAATTTTTTTTTGTTTCCCCATCTATCGGTACCGCACATTGAATGTGCGGCACCAGGGAAAAGTTTTGATTTTTTTTTAACACCGGATACTCTTATTTAAAAAAAAAAAAAACAAAGAGCACTCCCGCACATTGAATGTGCGGGAGCAGGCACAAGGAAATTCCTTGTGCCTAGTACCGCACATTGACAAGGAAATTCCTTGTGCCTGGTACCGCACATTGACAAGGAAATTCCTTACATTGAATGTGCGGCACTGTGCACAAGGAATTTCAGAATCGCCTCCCCGCATTCAACGCGGAGTCATTTTTTTTTTCCAAGAGGGTGTCCGAATTGTTAAAATTTTGTAAATAAAAATAAATTTGTTTTAGTGTTTTGTAAATTTGGTTATGATTTATGGTTTTGGTGTGTAGAATGTAATTAATTTTAGTGTTTTTTATTTTTTGGAGTAAATTTTAATAATAATTTTTAACATGTTATAAAAGATTGAATTTGTCTCATTGTCTCAAGAATTTAATAATCTAATGTTATTTAAATGAATATATAGCTATATATATATATATCTAAATAAACATTATATTTATACATATGCATATATTTATGCGCATTATATATGAATATATTTTATGTATCCTCAGTATGTATATTTATATATATACATATTTAGATATGTATATGTATCATGTATATTAATTTATGTTTACATATATTTGTATATACACATACATATATATGTATGTGTTATGAATATATGTTGATATATATATTAACGCAAAACGTATATATGTATATGTGATATGTATTTATGTGTATATGTTATGTATATGCATATTTATGTATTTAGTTGTATATATATATAATGTTACGTATATTTATATACATAATAATGTATTTGTATGTTGATATATATATATATACATTGATATGTATGTCATATATATATATACACACATATTATATGGTATATACTGACACATATTTATATATATTTACATATTTATATATAATAACGTATATTACGCTTATATATTTATATATATTTGTATATATATGTATAAGTTGTTATGTATATTTATATATATTTGTACATATGTTTAATATATATTAATTTTCATATTAATGTAAGCTAATATATTTAAAAAAATTTGTTTATTGATATATATTTAAATATATGTATTTATGTATTTATATAGATTTATATATAACACATAAATTGCAAGGGTATGTATGTATATATATGTATATATACATTTGTATGTTTATACATATTTGTATATACATATATATGTTATATATTGACATATATTTATATATGTAATTATATATATTTATATATATTTCAGGTAACGTGATATTTATAAATATATTTATATATTTGTATATATTTATGTATACACCCATATATATATTTAAATGTGTGGACCTCAACCAAAAGTGCAAAAAAGCATATAGTAATATGTATAAATGTACATAAATTTGTGGAAAAGCGTGATTAGTAAGTGAGAATTTTACGGGTTTTTAGAGTTTAGGGTTTAGGTTTTTTAGGGTTTAGGGTTTACAGTTTGGAGTTTAGGGTTTATCATTCTCAGGTATTAGGGTTTACTCAGCCTTGGCTCGCTTCATATTAGAGCCAAACATCTTTAGGTTTTACAGCCTTGTGGGTTTAGCCAGTGGGTTTAGGGTCTTTCTTATATAATCATTTCAATGTTTTAGGAACATTATAAACCCATAAGGTCATGGTTTAGGGTTAAGTGTTTATGGTGGGATTCCACCCATACTCGGGTTAGGTCTGTGGCACTGGCCTAGGATATACAGGCCCAGGGATATGGCCTAGGGGTTAGCCGCAAGCCTAGGGTTTTAGGGTTTAGGCTCAGGGTTTTAGGGCAGGGTTTAGGCTAGGGTTACGAGTCCTTGTGTTTAGGGTTTAGTTTGGCCTTTAGTGTTTTATAGTTTAGGGTTTGGGGCCAAGGGTTTAGGCCTCTAGTTGCTCTAGGGATTAGGGTTTACTTGTATCAAAGTTTAGGGTTTAGGCTTTAACGTATAGGGATTAGGGTTTACTTGTATCAAAGTTTAGGGATTAGGCTTTAATGTATAGGGTTTACGGTTTACTTATATTAGAGTGCCTTAGTAGGGTCTTGTGTTTGGGTTTATGATGTAGAGTTGACTCATATTAGGGTTTAAGGTTTAATTATTACTTATATTTGGGTTTAGAATTTACTTATATTATGGTTTTGGTTTTAGGGTTTACTTGCTAGGGTTTAGAGTTTAGGTTTAGGCCTAAACTCTAAACTCATTTATTTGGTTTAGTAATATGAGTTTAGGATGTGGCGTGTAGATAAAGCATCCAAGTCAAGTCGCCTACACTTTCAAATAAAGTTCACAATCATAAATATTATATTATACATAAGTCCATAACATATGCCAAAAAGTAACATAGCCATCACCGATTTACTTTTTTTTTGCCTTTATCCATCGGTGTTGTTGAGCAACTGCACTTCCAAGAGCTTCGCCGCCATAGGTCGAGCTGTGAGAAGACCTTCAAGACCAAGATCTAGGCGGAGTTCCCGGGCTCATCATCTGTCTTCATCCGTCAAACAAAGCTCTCCGCAGACACATGAGGGGGTCAAGCACTAGCCATGCTACCTCCTGGGTGTGGCCTTGGGAGATGTTAAATCTTCACGCGACCCGAGATGTAGTTTAGAATATCCTCCTCCAAAATGAGCATTGACCAACTCATCAGAATGGAAATGAGACCCCAAATGCAGGTATTTGGGAGGGTGTCTGGTAGCCACTGAAAGGACTCTCCTCGTGTACTGGAATGTACGGTGAGCCGAATCCAGTACTGAGATCTGCCTGATCTCCTGTGCCGTGTAAAGTGTTTTCGTCTAGATTAGCGGCCATCTGGACTCCGACGCCAATTTCCCTTGAACGAGCTCCACCTGAAGGTTCGAGACCACCGGCTTTGTGCTCCATGTACGGCACATTATGATACAGTGATGAATCTGCCTCTTGCCGATCATATGACCCAAGTGCGGAACGCATGCCCCTCTGCAAATAGTTCATGCTTCCAAAAGCCTCCTGTTGGATGGATTGAAGGGATGCATGCATATCCTCTTGAGTCGATCCTTGGACGAGAGAATCACACGACTTCCATGCCATGCGCGTGATAGAATCCATCTGTTAACAATTAGATAGCTGAATAAGTTAACTATATTTTATGACATCATGTATTCAACAATAAAATGTTTATTCATAAGTTGTTGAGATAACCATGTACTGCGCCGCCCAAAGATCGCGATCGGAGACCGTCCGCCGTTGTTGGGGTATAGGTGGAGAAATGTAACGGACTGTATGAACTGAATACCATCGCAGATAGGTGTACCGCGGAACGTATGGATCCGCGGGATTGGCATGAACCAATGACGATGCTCTCCTATTCCATAACTCTATCCAGTCCCTATGCATATAAGCCCAGTCCGCACCCTGAAAGCCTGACCGTGTGAGCTCATGCAGATCCTCGTACGTCTCTGGCTGCTCTGGAATCTCCTGCTCCATCCCAAATTGTCGTAAAACCCAATTTGGAAGATGCATCTCGACAATATGCCAATATATGAGTGGTACGCGTGCTCGCCATAGGTGTGCATCAACGGTGCAATACGGAGGGAGGGACGCAATGACATCCACCGTGTACGGCTCCCAAATAAATTGCGTGTAAGGAGATAAATATGTAACTTATTTTGAAGCCGGAGTTGTTAGACAAATGGCTAATGACTTTTCCCTAGCTATGAAAACTGTCACACTCTTTGTATTATCACCTCGTACTCGCCCAATTTGGTTAACTGGTCTCTGTAGAACGGCAAACTGTTTTGTGGAGCATTAACCCCATCAAGGCTGCGGCTCCACCGCCCAGACGTGGTAGTCTCCCTGTTCCACCGTAACAACAATAGATGGCCTAATAGTAGGCGGCTCCCATGCCCACCACTAATAACAAAGTAAGATAAATCGTAAATAGTATATATGTGTGAAAGAATAGAAAACAAAATTTTACTGGAAATACCAGGAGCAAATATGGACTGGGTCGAGCGTCCACATGAAGCACGCACAAATCTGTCTATATAGATTGGCCAAACAGCCTGCCAAATTGCGTACCATTCCCTATGTCTCTCACATAATCTAACCAGGTGGACTTACAAGATTACCACACGACTGCAAAATAATCGCTCTGGGCAGAGAAGAATGTACATGCGCGTATAGCAACGCATTGCGTCACGAGCTGGACATAGACATGAGGGTGTAGAGCTGCTATGTTCATCCTCTTACTTTTGAACAAACTACCATCGGATAAAACCTAGTAACTCCCGACACATGCCCGCAACTCATCCATCGTATGCGTCTGCTCCACAAGAGTTACGGGCAAGCCATCGATCCTAAGTCCCCAAAGGATCTGCACATCTTGGAGTGTAATTGTAGCCTCTCCCCATGGAAGATGGAATGTGTGTGTCTCCTGGTGCCAACGCTCAATCAGTGCAGTAATTAGCGCTTGATCATATCGACAACTCCTGGCGCGGACAACTCCTCCAAAGCCAGCTATGTCTAGATACCGTAAGATGCGATCGTCCTCTAAACCATCGACAACATCCCAAAAGTAGCCATCGCACCGCTTGACCTTCAAATGCGTTTCTCGTCCTAAGAACACATCTCGAGACCGATGCCCTCGCTGCAATGTCAATAGTGACTCATCCTCCTGACTGCCAGCGTAGGTGAAAACCCGATGAAAATGCTCCATTTCCTCCCTGAGGAAATTATACCCAAACACTTAGTATTAACAACAGATTATGACAAAATACAAACTGTAGGAACAAGTTGTAATTTAGAAGTAAAACTTCCGGAAATATTGGAACACAATAAAGGCGCATAACAGGACATATCACAACGAGAAGCAAAACATTTATAAAAAAAACACCGCTCACAATGTTCAACCATATTACAACACGTAAAGGCATGAAAATAGTTGCTCGACACGCATATAATAATCACAGAAAGTGACTGGAATATGGACACGCGGTGACATTGTGACCGGTCTGGGAGCAAGGTCGATCCATGGGACAAACAAAATCCATTTCATTACGATCCGGTTGTTCGTGATCGGTCCGCCGCCATCCCGGAGCCTCTGGAATTAATTGTTAAACTCATCTCGCAGGAGTCCGATCATGCGGTGTCTTAGTGGCCTGAATTTTCCACAGTACGTTGCACGGTAGGCTGCATGTGTATGTTCAGGCCCGACCAACTGAAATGCATTTGAACCAGATTTGAGACATGCTGCCATAACATGCGAACAAGGAAATCTAAGCTCAGACCACTTTTCACACGTGCACGTGCGGTTCACAAATTTCACTATCTGTCGATTTCCACCTTCGCGATTACCATGTCGGCCCGTGGTCACACAGTACAATCCTTCCTCGCCATCGAACAGCTCAACGTAATGCGTATGGCTTTCATCTCATTTGTCAGATACACTTTCCACATTTCTTTTCAACTGTGCACTCCAATTTTTCTTTTCCTCTCGAACAATTCCACACTCAGGTCGCCAGATATCGCATACAGCCTTAATAGGTAGCAAACGCGTCTAAGCAATTTGTTGAAGCACTCCGCAACGTTCGTTGACGTGTGCCCCCATCGATAGCCGCCGTCCTTACACATCGCCTATCGATGTGGGCCACGTAATCACCGGCCAACCATCGATACGCCTCCTCACTGATGAGATAAATTTCATTCATCCACCGATCATACTTTCGGTCAGTGTCTCCCCGCTAACCGCAAGATCTTTCAGCCTACGGAGGAACGATGAAAAGATACATCAATATTACGTTTATGGATATAAGAAGAAATAAGTTGTCGTACACGTGTTTGGGTTACCATACCTATGATTTCTAAATTTCTTTGTGAAGTTTGATCGAACATGGATAAGGCGTAGTGAATGCGAACAGTTCGCCCACTCTGGCAAGGCCCGCATTGCGTTGATAATGCCCTGATGCCTGTCGAGATAACGCAAATATTTTCAACGGCCTTACAGACGTGCCGGCGTAGTGCTTCATAAACCATCCCCAACTCCTCGTTGTCTCCTCATCAACGAGTGCAAAAGCAAGTGGTAACATTCTGTTGCCAGCATCGAAACCAACCGCAACTAGAAGCTTTGCTTTGTATGCACCTTTCATGAAAGTGCCGTCAACACAAATAACAGGTTTCAGTGTGGAAAGCTTGAATGGCGGAGAAAAGCCCAAAAAAATATAGTCAAAATGGGACATCGAGGATTGTGGATGAAACTCCCAAACAACAAGTACCCTGATTGGTTGAAACCACCATTCATGAACGCAGTAGTTCGCTACGACGATGGCCAATCGCCATACACAATATCAATTGAACGCCGCGCATACCGTGCCTTCGAGATGTTCCGTCTCAAAATGATTTTTATCGTCTCAATTTCCTTGATCGGAAATAACGCCCATTTTCAATGTGGGAATAATATACTGGGCCACCATGGTTGATGACAACTGTCGATGGTCATTTGAATTTGAGAGTCGCATACGTGTATGATCACTCACAAGCGCTACAATCATCCGATCTTACGACTTCCCAGACGATGCTCTAAGCCGCCGCGACATCCGGAATAACTTTTCGCTTTGCATATAACATACCATGTCCGAGGGCTCTTTCCTTCACCCCAACTCGACAGTGCTTAACACTACTGGACAGATTTTGTACATCGCCCTTCGCTTTGAAACACTTGGCCAATTTTCAAATCGTTAGTGCGCCGTCCATAATTTCATCTTTTCATGTGCATCGCCGAAGTTGGATCAAAATCCATAATGGCTTTACACCTTCGGGTTACGAACGCCCACGGGTACGGGGCGGAAGTGTGACTACTAGGGCCTTGATACTTTGCGGATCTCTACATCGCATACATCATTTTCTAGTAGCATCATTGCAGAGTCCGCTATTCCGCTCGGGTCTCCGAATTGTAAGAATCATCCCATAATCACCCTCATCGTCGTTCTCAACAACATCATGTGCATCTTCAAATGTTGGGCACTGGTACAATTCATGGTCCCACATGGAACGGCTCGTGCCGACTCCAGAAGGAGATGTTTCCATGCTAGGTTTGATTGGAGCAGGGGATGGGTCAAATGAATCGACATTTGTAGACTTATTGAAGTGTGAATGATGGGACTCATATGGACCTAGTCCCAGGGGCACATCAAACAACATCGCAGGCCATTTTTCAGTTCCCGGCTGCACGTCGTTTAAAGATGCGCAACTCATGGATAACCGAGCCATCTCATGCGAGACTGCTAAGTGTAGTTCTTCAGCAGGCTCAGTGCATAAGGTGGTCGGAACACATGTCGTAGATGGCTGGCCGAACGAAGGGGATCCATATGCATTTTTATTGTGCAAATCAAAGGCCATTGCTCCTATGTCAGCCTGACCGTGGCAGACAGGGGAAATGAGCTCTACTTCCACATAAATCTCACACGATTCATGTGGAGCAGCTGCTTTCATATAGTACAGAGCCGCCACATCCCCATCATCTACTATTGGCACGTCGGTAAAACCACCGGTTCCAACAGGATTTCTTAGCCACAGACTAAGTCTCGTGGCATTTCAGTCTACGCTCATGGCCGCGTAGATTCTATCCAACAATTCCAGAAACCCAATAGGTTCAGGTACCAGCAGCACTTTGTTGCACCTCGGAGGGTCGTATGACATTGAGCCTCCAGAATGAACTATGGTACCTCCCCAGTATAACTGAATGACTAAGCTGTGATTGGCCGACATTTGTATAATTTTCCTAATCGCTTCACGTTGTGTAGTCAAAAATCAATTGTTAATGACCAATGTCTAACCTTTAATATAATGGTCCCTAATCATAGGTACAAAATGATTGTTCGAGAAATTTTTTTTATTATATAATCAACAATAACAAATATACGTGTGGACACACGAAACAAGTATACTAGAGTCTAACAATTTGAATACAAAATAATATTTTTTGACTACATAATTTTTTTTAACTAAACCATGCTATCAAACTGACTAACTGCATATGTCAAGACTCTACCATTTTAACTAATTAAATACACATGCATATGTCAACCGGAATTCCAATTTAACTAAGCAAGTATAATGACATATATTGCCCTAATGGGCCAATTAAATCTTCATACACACACGTTCAAATAAGTTACATGTATTGCATACTAGACTCTAAAAATATGTGCAACGCAAATGATTCGTTAAGTAAGTACTAACCTTTAACGTCCCGCAACTAGTATGTGCACGCTCTTGAAATTATATCACTTTAACGAATACACCGACAGGGAAATCCTTCCAAGATCTAGCCGGAGTTCGGATGGCTTTCACTCCTGAGAATATATTCCATTCATTCAGTACACATGTAATTAATGCGTTTGGCACACATATCTATATTTCACTATCGTATAAAAATTCAATTACTCGCATACAAACATATCAATGTATATATAAGTATACTCACATAAATATATGTATATATGTATATATAATCTATACAAATATATAAATACATATATTCTATTTCTAAATATAAAAATTTGTATAAATATAAAAATGTATATACATTACACATATGTATAAATATACATATATAAACACATATCAATATATATATACATGATATATGTAAATGCATATATATATACGTATATATAAATATATACATGTATTTGTTATGTATATATATATATAACCATATATGTGTATATATTGAAATATCACATAAATATATATATTTATTAAATAAATATATATTTAATAAATAAATATATAAATCTATACAAATATATTAATACATATATCTAAATATTTAAACAAACATATAAAATAATATACATTAACATATATATAAATATACACATATGTATAAATATATAAATCCATACAAATATATAAATACATATATCTAAATATTTGAAAATAAAGAAATTTATAAAATAATATACATTAACATATATATAAATATATGCATATGTATAAATATATAAATCCATACAAATATATAAATACATATATCTAAATATTTGAAAATAAACAAACATATAACATAATATACGCTAACATATATATAAATATATACATATGTATAAATACATAAATCCATACAAATATATAAATACATATATCTAAATATTTGAAAATAAACAAATATATAAAATAATATAATGCTAACATATATATAAATATATGCATATGTATAAATATATAAATCCATACAGATATATAAACACATATATCTAAATATTTGAAAATAAACAAATATATATAATAATATATGCTAACATATAGATAAATATATACATATGTATAAATATATAAATCCATACAAATATACAAATACATAGACCTAAATATTTGAAAATAAACAGATATATAAAATAATATACATTAACATATACATAAATATATACATATGTATAAATATATAAATCCATACAAATATACAAATACATAGACCACAATATTTGAAAGTAAACAAATATATAAAATAATATAATGCTAACATATATACAAATATATACATATGTATAAATATATAAATCTATACAAATTTATACATATGTATAAATATATAAATCCATACAAATATACAAATACATAGACCTAAATATTTGAAAGTAAACAAATATATAAAATAATATAATGCTAATATATATACAGATATATACATATGTATAAATATATAAATCCATACAAATATATAAATACATATATCTAAATATTTGAAAATAAACAAATATATAAAATATTATAATGCTAACATATATATAAATA
Organism: Gardenia jasminoides; assembly: GCA_013103745.1. Classification (NCBI taxonomy): domain Eukaryota; kingdom Viridiplantae; phylum Streptophyta; class Magnoliopsida; order Gentianales; family Rubiaceae; genus Gardenia; species Gardenia jasminoides. Next base: position 27,781,866 of record CM023103.1, read on the forward strand.
ATGCATATGTATGAATTTATATAACTATACTAATATATAAATACATATATCTAAATATTTTAAAATAAACAAACATAAACAGAACGGTAAAATAATAGAGTAATAAAGCAATAAAGCAATAAAGCAAGCATGCATCACTCACTGAGCAACAGATTTGTTTTTTCATTTCTTGCCAATGAATAATCGCGGTAATCCACATATGAATAGACGCGTTAAATATGTTCTGGAAAGATATTCAACGATCCAAACCTATATCTATATCTTCATCACCTACCATCTCCTAATTTCAACAAAGGATCAACTAAACCTTCAACTTATACACAAAAGGCTAGTTTGACAAATCAATCACCAACTTTATTCAACGCCTAACACATGGTCAATCTTTTCTATAAATTACACTTAAATAAATTAATAAAGTTTAGCCAAAATATAAAATATTACTTAACCTTAATAGACCCGCAAATCAAACTTGCAGCACCAGAAATGATGTATCCAATGCCGCGCCAAATTTACTGTCCCTATCACCGATACAAATTTCGGAAGGGAACCTTCAATTCTCGCCTTTCTGGACTTCGAAGGGAGACAGAATCCGAGCTGCGCTTTCGAACCTCGAAGCTACGGAGTTTAGTAGTAAGAAGTTTGAAGAAGATTAGAACGATGAATTGAGGAATGACCAGCTCATTATTTGCTCGGCTTTAATAGACTCAATTTCATGACCCTAGCCGTTGGATAATAAAGTACGTGCGTCTACGATTCGATGTCTACAATTATTGATCTGACATTCGATGTCTACCATTATTGATCTGATTCTTTCGTACCTCACGGGTCTACAGAGATGAAGAGAAAGTGTGGGTACGACACCTACTGCTTTAACATGATGGGACAAGACCTTCATACGATGGACGCCATGAAACCTAACCTTCTCCAGACTTTCACTCTAACATTGAAAGTATTATGAAACCTTTGTAACTTTGCCCCAAGTGCATCTACCTACAAGTTTTCTGAAGTTTTTCTACGATTCTCGCACATTTTTTTTACAAAGTTTAAAGAAGACACTTGTCTCTGGAGTTTTATGAAGTTTTTCTACAAATTTTAAACAATTCCCCCTTTTTCAGAAATTAAAAAAAGAGCACTCCAAGACATTGAATGTGCACAAGGAAATTCTGGTACCGCATTATCTAATGTATGGAGTTTCTTTGTTTTTTTTTTTTAAATAAGAGTATCCGTGTTAAAAAAAAATCAAACTTTTCCTGTCACATTCAATGTGCGGTACCGATAGATGGGGAAACAAAAAAAAATTATCGTCAAACCGGGGACATTTTACCCAATCAACAATATTCTAAGAAATTTGCCGTAAATAGTGGTATTTTGCCAAATAAGAGTGTGTTTGGACATAAGATTATTTAGAATTTTTTTGGAATAATTAATGTACCATTTTTTTTGTGGTCTGATCTATGTGTAATAATGATTAGATAGTTGAAAAGATGATTAAAAAAATATGTTTGTAATGTGAGTAAATAATTTTTTTGCAAATAATAGCCAATTTGAAAATTACTTTAAGATACTAAAATCTTTTCATTAAAACCTAACTAGTGAGTGGCTTGTTTAACAAATTTGAGTATTGTGATTGTATAATATTTTATAATGTTGTCATTGATGTATTAGATTCTTATTTTCTATATAAAAGTTAAATTAAAATGTGAGCAGAGACTATTGCTCAAATACGTTCATTAGAATTTCCCCTCAAGGAGAACAGTTCAGTTGGCTCATTTGGACAAAGACAAGGGAGATGCGGGCAGTTTTAAAAATATCCGTTTAAATCTCATTTGAATCATTGACTGGTAGCATTAAAGAAAATTCTATAATTAAGCCAAGCACTATCTTATATAGGATAACAAACTAGGTACCGGCTAAACTAGAAGAATGAGGAGGAAAATATCCAAACCAATTCTAACAGGACTTCAACCTACTTTATACACCAAGGACTTCTAAGGAAACTTCTGAACCACAACCACAACCAAGTTGAGAAACAAGATGAAAATTTTCTGCCAAAGCTAATCAGATGAACAACTAAACAGAGAAAGCTATTATCTCACGGTTATTTACCCCTGCCACATAAATATTAGAACAACTCTTCTACCAACAAATCAATGACAACTAGGTATTGAATAAGTACATTAAGCTTAACTTAAACATGCTAAATACAAGAACATGCTTGACATGCAAAGCTATGACAAGCAAGGGTACTAGGGAAAAATAAAAAAAGACAATGTTTACAGTACTGAAAGTCTGAAACATAAATTCTGTCAAGCAAACTTCAGAGTTACTACTAAATCTGTAACATGTCTCTAGTATGTTCAAACAATTCTTTCACCTAATGGCAGTAATTTTTCCAGCAAAAAATATAGAGTTGTTGTGAGATTGCCACCATCTTGATCTTGCAAAGAAGTTTCTCATGCAGTCACCCATCTCCCCACATCTTCTGCTGCTGGGTACACAATCCACAAATAACAATAAGTCAATTAAAGGGATAACATCATTTGCTGTTAAAATGGGACTAAGGGCTTCTATTATCTTCTTCCATCATAATTGAAAAAGTTGCACATATGCACAGTGGGATGTCAACTGTAAATTTACAGTTAACAGACGTTTTACAGTACCAGCAGATCATGACTATATGTTCTCAAGTTAGGTATGCCATTATAGGCCTGTACTTACAGGTTGGAGTAAGAGATTAATCAACTACTCGATGCCTGAATTAGTTTCAGCTAGTTAAGAGTTAATGTGATATTGGTTTGTCAACTAATAAAAACCAACTATAAAGCAAATTTCGTGTGTTTTAACCTTTTAAATTAGGCTCGTTTTTTAGCTCGATAAGCATAAAATTTTACATTGACATGTGAACAAATTAGCCTTTACTTGAACTCGACCTGAATTTGGTTGATAAAAACTAATTTGGGATCGGACCAAATTATCAAATTAACCAGAAGCAAAGAACTGCATTTAAATTCTAGACAAATGAAAATCAAACCAATCTTGAACATGTACAAAGGCCTAGTTAGATCGTAGCCCAATCAAGTTATAAGTTTCTGATTGTGCAGCAGAGTGATCTATTTGGACAAATTTAACTTAACTTTAATAGATGATTGAAGCTGAGTATTACACTTAGCAAAGAATGTCTAATGGTGGGGAAAAAGCACAAGCATGAGGTTTGATGAAGCATCAGAGGACATGACTACAAAGTGAAGAAGCACAGACTATGATAGTTGGTCTTTGAAGACTAAGATATTGAATTCATAAGAAACCAACAAATTCCGTGATAACTACAGCCGGATAACCAACAATTAGCTTTAAAAATATTAAAAGGGAATGTGGAAGCTAAATGAGCTCGCAATCATTCTGCTTTTGCCCCTCAAAGTTCTTTTAGACAAATATTGGCCTAATAAATGTGTAGCAGAAACTCAAGCTGCAATTTTTTGCAAGAGGAATATGTCTTCCAGACATAGCTAATTATTAGAATATAATGTAAAATATATGCATATGATTGGATAATTACCTCTACTTTCTTCCATTGCTGAGGCAGACTTGTCCTGGGATTTTCACCAATTTGAACTTGAAAATCAGTTTTCCATGCTCGCCTCTCTCCTGCCACGCCTTCTCCACAGTGTACAATCCATCATAAATGTAGTGCCCAGATATTTCGCTTCTCCAAATTACTCTCAAGGATTCTTTTCCACTTTACTACTCATCAATGCAAGATTTCCTTTGTTGAGCTTCTGATCTTCTGCCGTCCCCTGAGTATCAGGTCCATACTTCTTTCCTCCATGCCCAGAATAAATTAAGGTACCCTGACTGCTCATATGATTATTGTATCCCCCAGAAGCAACCACACTAATAGCAATCTTTCTTCCTCCATAATCCATTGAATCAATTCCTGTTTGTGGTGGACGATGAAGGCATAAGACATGAAGTTCCATGCGGTAATGGAACCTCTCTCCAATCTCTACCCCTGGAACTGATCCTAGGATCGGCACATGTGGGTACCAAAAGTGTTTCTTTATCATGACTGATGCTGCAAATATAGGCCTACTCTCCTTCTTAAGGAGATGCTCGACATAATACCGAAAATGGTGCAAGATGTCATTCACTTTCTGACGAGCTAGAAACTGATTAGAACTGCTAGTAGATGACCGCTGGTCTTGTGGCTTAGAATTCTCTTGGAGGACATCTTTTTTCAGTTTTGGGATTTCATTTTTCTTGTCAACTGTTGAGGCAAGTGGTTCAATTCTTGCTCTTATATTACTGTTTTCATCCTTTGAAGAAGATGGAATATTTTTTGAGCTACTTGCTTTTTGTTCATGACCAAGTTCAGTTACTAAGATTCCATCTTGAAGATTGAAAATCATGTTCCTCAAGAACTTAGGAGACTTAATATGGTTAACGTGGATTTCTGGAAGTTCGTTATTGATCATTCCTTGATTAGCATCTACTGGCCTCATGAAAATTCCATGCGGGACTCGAACAATAGGCATGCTTTTCTCAGCTTTCTTAACCTTGGTGGTGCTGAAAGGGCTTTGATCACCATCAACATCCTTGAAGTGTACCTTCCTTTTCCTTCCTTCCAATGGAAAAGGCTCCATTGATGAAGTCTTGCTCAAATGCTCCATGTTTAATGATTTTTCTAGCATTAATAGAAAAAAATTAATGGCCAAAAACACGAGACAAGAGTGTGCTTTGCTAGTTTTGAGAAGGTGCAGAAAGTATGGGAAAGGCTAGGTACAAAGGAAAATAAACATAGAAATGAGCGGTTGGATAATTACCAAAGGGAAACTGAGCAAATATTCATATAAAGCACTACTAATTAGACAATCTAGCAATTGTGTGAGTAAGCTGCTTTTGGATTGTTTCTCTCTTTTGCTTGTGTTTTTCACTTGTCCTGAGGAGGTGATTTAACCAGCCAAATGTTCTGGAATTTATATCAACGATGTAACTAGAGTTTTGTAAAATTCAATGCAAGAATACTCTTCAGTCATATTGGAATCCACAATAATAAGTGAATGAATGAATGAATGTGATTGCTTAATTCAGATGCGAGGTGCAAATGAGTCGATCACTATCAAGCTACTTGGGAGCTCAAAACTTGACCTCGAGTTCACATTTTGAGCAGTTCAAATAGTTTGACAAGCTCAAATTCAAGTCTATTTTGTTAGGTTCGAAATCTCTTAGAGATTAATCAAATCCAGTCAAGGTTCTAATATATGCTTATTTCTTTAAATTTTTCATATTATTAGAAAGAAATACCTGGTTATTTCATTAATTAAAATTATTATATTACTTGAACTTGATTCAGCTTAATTAAATTTAGGGGGACTTGACCAAGTTAAATTTATTTGAACTCGAACTTGAACTTAATTTTCTAGAAGTTCGACTATTTTAAATCAAGTCAAGCTCGAATAACACTACTTGAGTCTGAATTGAGTCGGTTGCAGCTTTATTCCATAGATAAGCTTGAATTTAATGAGTTTCAATTCGATCCTTGAAGATATAAATGGGCGGAGTGCCACCACTAAGAAAGCAGCCAGATGCCCCTCTATTATTGTTTACAGAAATTAAATAATTCTTGGAAAAACTTTTTTTGTAATTTTTTTTAATCACTATGCCATATTCAAACTTGACTTAATTGTAGCAAGCAGCCAAAATGCGTGCTTTCCCGAGCGCCCCAAAAAAAAAAAAAAAAAAAAAAAGGAAGGAAAGAATGCGTACTTATCCCCAGTGGGTGAAGTCCAATTATATCCGTCCCGATTTGATTGAGCCACGTAGGACTAGTAATTTACATTTGGCCAATCTATCATAAATTATGCCTCTAATCAGCCCAAAATCATGGTATAACTAATTCTATTTTTTTCCTGAAATGGGGGGAAAAAAAAACCTTAGCACCTATTCATTTACAATCAATTATCAATTCACAACTAGTGAAACTTTTTCTCTCGGTTAAAAAATTTTCTAATGAGAGTTTTTCCCATATTATTCCTTACGAGAATTAATTCATCATTATTCATTATTTTCTGTTGTTTTCTTGTCAGATCTCAGCTAGAATTCTCTTATTTTAGTCATATACACGTTAGATCTACACTTTTCTTATGGATTTGGATTCTTATTGTGCATGGCTAATGCACATTTTGTTCTCTGTAACGCGAGGGTATAGATGGCAAATGGGCGTGATGGGCGGGATTTATTTGGAATTGAAAAATATGGGCTATATCCAAACAGTCCCTTAATAGCCGTGGGACTGATTTGGACGGGACTAAAATGGGCTACACCCATTTGATCCTGCCCAAATACCCAAATTAATCCCATTTTATTTATTTTTTAAGAAGAACTTTTTTTCTCAATCAAATATCTCAATATTATATTTTCTTCTTATATTATTTAGTTTGTTTATTTAACTTTGTAAAAGTTCTACACTCTTCTTTATAAATTATGCGATAATTTTTCAAACTAAATAAATTTTTCTAAATACGAAATCTTCATATAACTGGATGATTTTTTTTGGGAGTTCGTGTTGAATGGATAAAAACCAAAACTTTTTTTTTTTTGGTGGATGCTTGGAAAAATTCATAGTAGCAGGTGTTCTCGAAAAACAAATCCTAACTCCCAAATGTCATCTTCCGGTCAATAAACAATCATCAAAATTTCAATTTTTAACGCCAAAAGGATAGATAAAGTCTGAATTTAATACAAAACTATCTTCGAAAATATGCATTTGTAAAAATATGCTATCAATATGCGTCTCCAACACCTTCTTCAACTTCCAAGGTTTGGAGAAGGAAATAAAAAAAAAATTATTATTTTGTTATTGTTTTAATAAATACCCATGGGATCCCAAATAAATCCCATACAATCTCATATTTTAAATGGGTATTATTGGGTATATACCCAATAAGGCCCAAACCTATATTTTAAATACCCAACCTGCCCAAATTTAATTTGGGTATAGGATCCCAATGGGTCTTGGGTATTTTTGCCGCCTTTAGTTTTCAGTTAGCCCTTCAGTCCGAGAAGTGACAGCAACATTGGGAAAATTGGAGATTACTTGTAAAGAAGGGCTTTAGTAACTAGTAAGGCGTAAAGTGGGGCGCGGATCAGACCTCTTACTAATATTAGCAGATGTTCACCATGGGCAGAGAATGGAAAATCGTAATTATGTCCAGCCCAGTCTTTCACACTGGATGGGAAAATTAACGGTTTCAAGTTTCTTAAAAACCATAAGGAATAACCTACAGGTTTTCAGTTATCGTTTTTGGAAAAAAAAAAAAACCTACAGATTTTCAAACTATAGAGAATTGAAATGAACATTCACGCTCGGGTTTTAGGTATTTAACCCGATAAAATGGGTGGGTTATTATCCTTTTTAATTTCCATTATGGGCATTTGTTCGTGTTCACTTAGGTCCTCTTCATGCCACGGATTCTTGAAAGGCAAGAGGATCATCCCGAAACATAAAGCAGAAAGCAATACTAAAGAATAGAATGTCGATGTCGATAACTATTTCAGATTCCGTCATTGCTTAAGTGCTGATATCAGGGATTAATTGTTTTCTCTTTGAGGATGCCCGATAATTTTTCGTACTACCTCCCCTCCCTCCCCTCCCCACCTCGGGGGGCGCGGGCGGCCTGTGCTGTGTGGAGGGCGTGGAAGATGGTTGATATTAGAATGTTTGATATCGGCAACTGAGGCCTTGTTTGGATCGGAGTTTTCCACAGAAAAATTTTTATATTTTTTGTGATCACATTTTTCAAATATTTTTTTACCTCACATATGTTAAATTGCTACAATATATTTTTCTTTACTCCATGGTTATCAGCTGTTCCAAAAGTTGGGGTTTCCATTTCGAGGTGATCCACATTCATCTGCAAGTGTCGAAACATTTGCCACTTAGGGGCTAGGAACATGTCCACTTATGGTGCACTCGGCACCTTTGATCCTTACTCATGCTGTAAGTATCAGATTCCATGGCTGATACCCATTATACATTCGCAGCCTCTTTCCGATGCTTCAGTCCACAATCAAAAAGGGCTTAATATACAAGTTTCTGTTACCTCATCTTCATAAAGAAAGTAATCTCTTACGTGCTGCAGTGATTCTCTGTAATGTTGTGACAATCAACGCAGGTGCTTATCCAGCGAACTTATTTGGAACCGCTTGATTCTGTCTATTCTATATGTGCACCAAGAAAATGAAAAAACATAGTAAGGAAAACCTTTAAAATAGGATTTCCTCAATTCATCTTATCCTGGCCAATATCAAACGCAGGCAGCAATATGGAGATAACAAATTCACGTTGTGGCCATCAAGCTCAATTCATCTGATCCTGGCTATAAATTTTTTTTTTTTAATAAAAAAGAATTATGACTTTTTACTTCCATTGTTGTTGTATCACTCTTTGCTTGGATCCAATAGTCAAGATTCTTGAAGGAGAAGACTTTGGCAAAAGAAGGAAAACAGAGAGCTTTAAAGGAATCTACAGAAAGGGAACTTAGTATGACCCTTTGCGTCCCACAGAAAATCACAGTTCCAAAACTGGTCTTATAAAGCAGGTTTCTCCTGGGGAAAAGTTCCACAAGATGGACCAGAGAGCTGCTTTCAGGAGTAGCAGGCCTTCTTCATATGATCGAAGGGTTATAGCAATATGCTTGGCACTTGCTGCTGTCTTCTCACCTCTTTATATTGATAGGATGAAGGAGACGGAGCCAGAGCTTGAGGAGGAAACCATCAACATATCTTCGTATCTGCCTCTGTTGCTTTTGATTCTGATCATGTCTATCGCTGTATCACGTTACTTGGAACGGAGTTGTAGCAGTTTTGATCCCAACTGGATTCACAGAGTTTGTGGCTCTTCCACTGGGATCATCATTCTGCTGCTGATTCTCGCATCAGTTTTGAAGTTCAAATCTTTTTAAGTTTACCCGAGCAGCTTAGAAGAGATCAGCAAGATTTATATGTTGATGTAAGATGCTGACTTTTCTTATCACAATTTTAAATTTGTCGAGATGCACATTATGCTCTTCCTGACCATAGAATTTCTTGACGGATGAAATACGCTTATACTTCGTTCTTTTCCTACTATTTATGCATCCCAGTGGTTCTGATTTTAGCGGAATATCATGGATCATATATATTTTGCCCAGGTGTTGGATAACTTCTGGAAAACGGCACCTTTTTTGTTGTTGTTGTTGTAATACTGCTTGCTTTAGCTTTCCGTTTTGACCTTATAGATTAGTTTTCTAACGTTTTTTTCCTTTCTTCTGTCTTTTTGCTTCAAAAAAAAAAAAAAAAAAAAAAAGCCTTGCTTGTGAAGTTGTATGGTAAAGATAATTTGCAGCCAAAAAATAGCCTAAATTTTATATAAATCAAACTGCTAGAAGGCTTTTCCATCTTGGGTGTACCATAGATCCTGTTCCACTTCTAATGAATAATCATTGGCTGGAGAATGTGCATTGATCATGGCTGGAGAGCAGCATGAACTTTCTAATGCGTTTAGTAATAGTGCACAGGGGGCTCCAATAGTCACATGCTCTAACCGTCAGGTAGAGCAAAAAATGAGTTGATGCTGCATAAGCATGCCGGTTTAACAGTGATTGTGAATGCCACAGGAAGTGGTACAAAGCAACAGTACAAATAGGCTCACCATGATTTTTTTGGTGATTTACATTGCATCAGACAAAAATTTCAGCGGTGAATAGCGCAATGGTGTTCCTGAAGATTCAAACAGAGTTGCATTTTCCAGTATTGGCGTCAACTGCAACCCGATAATCTGCACTTGTGTGTTTGAGTGCCCATTTACAAAAATGTTCGTAATCTGCAGAATCAATCAGGTACAAAGAGATCAGTATTATGATACCAGTGAAATTCTACTGACCTCTCTTCTTTAAAATGTGTCAGAATCTCAACAAAACCAATGTCAGCATGACAGGAACAAAGACAAAGGTTTGATGAACACAGAGCAGGGAAATATTAGAGCATCCGCCTGTTTAAATACAGAAAACATTAGTCCATGGGAACCTGAAACCTGACCTCTGAATTGGCAAAATCTCACAATTTGTGTGATTCAGCTTTTTATGCTTTTACTGAAGCGTCAAGGTTTTTAGCAATGTAAAACAATCACAGCCATATAAATATGACCAAACAGGATAATTATTGTTTAACTTTTTCCATTCTCCTTTGCCTCTTAAAGGCCAAAAAAAACACAAAAAAGAGAGTTGGGCTGGCCCCCTGAAGGTAGAGTTTTAGAATTTTTTGTTTGACATATGTACAATGTATGACTCATGTTTCACCGTGAAAATAGGTGGACTTGCCTACCCCAAAAGGTTCGATCGACTTTTCCATGATGAGTACAGTTATCTCCCCAACTAAGAAAAGATTTCACACAACTATATCAAATTTCTGTTCATTTAAGCTGATCAATGCCAATAACTGCTGAAGAACACTAGAAGCTATTCAACTTCCCAAGTGATGGACAAGTGATTTGAGAACAACATAGGCTACTGTACTAAGGCACACCTCGACATGGATGGGGAACAATTCACTAGTTTGTGGAGTTTTCCTATTTTACAACATAAACATGCATAACTTAGACAGAAAGGGATGGACGTCAAAGGAGGGCACCAATAACAACTGGTTGCAGTCAATTTGGCATGGGCTTGACCGGTGACTGATGACACTGATAATTCCTTAGTGCGCAGTGGTGATCCCCAAACCTAGAAGGGGTTGGAATTCTAACTTTTTCAAGGGGGTAGAATCAGAAAGGCCTTTCTCAACTTAATTTTGCAAAAGCAAACAAAAGAAATAGAAAAGAAAAGTTGGAATTAATTCATTGTTCCATGCAATTCCAGAATGCCAAATGGGACCTAAAGAACATACAGAAACATGACTTTTCTTTAGGACAACATTTTAAAAGAAAAGTTCAGCAGCAGTCATATGGCACACCTGTGTGCAGCCAAAGAGTTCGACCAACTTCAGTGACAAGCAGCTGTCAACAATCAATCCCAGTGCCCCATTTGTTAATTTGCGACACCATGACAGATCCAATACCAACAACTTTCTTGAACATTTGGCAAGCGAAAAGGCAGTACAAGGGCCAACCTATCAAGCGTCACAGCTCAGTAGCTTTAGCTAAAGACAATAGGCCAACAAAAATGGTAAACAAAGAAAAAAAATAAAATCAAGAAAAGAGAACTTTCTCTATTAACACGAATTGGGTGTTTCCCAGAAACCTTACTTGAAAGCACAATGAAATTCCCACCTACCAATGTCAAGAAAAGACTTCCATGAGAACATGGGCACAATCAAGTTCCCATCCCACTAGAGTTCTATACAGAAGAATTAGTGTATTTTTGTATTTCATTTCTATCGATGGACCATGCAAAGCAGCACCTTAATCAACTCCACAGAATGCATATTGCTAATCAACTTAGTCTTTCAGTAATAAATCAACAGCACTTCACTAATATGTAATGACTAGAATCCAGCAGTCCTAATCAAGTGTTGTCTCTTACCATTTTATTGCCCAACATGTTTCTTTGGGAAATATACACAAGAATATGCCCTGCAACTACGAGGAAACTGACATATAAAAATACTGAACGTAAGCTCTTGAGCATAATCAAGGACCTAGGGAATTATAATCAGTCAAATACAAAATAGGCAAGACCAGGTTCTTTCTAGATCATTGCTACCTATAGTAGAATCATATTAGTAGAAAAGATAGCAAGAAGTCAACTTTGTACCCTGCCATTCTAGCTTAACAAAACTTTTTGAACCAGCAAAAAGGAAGACCTCTTATTTGCATTGTGCAACTAAATGCATATCATCACCTATATTACCAAGTACAGCAAGTACAGAGTTTGGTCAGATGATGCTTATACCGAAGTAAAATTATTGAGACATAGTTCCTTCAAAGACTCTCCAGAAGCTTCCAGGAATGCTGCAATTGCTTCATCACCAAAAATGTAAAGCAATTCAGATCAGGAATTTGAATTTGAAAATGGAAAAAGGATTTCATTTTAAAACAGGAGCATTTCTCTCTTTTTCTTTGTTTGAGATAGAAGTTCTGGGGCAATTTGTGGGCTAACACAATGTAACTAATAGAATATAAATTATGCCACCGTTATCCAGCTCTTAACCTCCTCAGATCCCACTATTGTCAAAACAAAAAAGCAAGGGAAAAGCTACACCACACAAAGATAGTTCAAGATCACATCTAAACACTTGGGGAGGGTAGCTTAGGTAATTGAAACAGGATACGTTATGCACTTTCCACAAACAGCATCTAGTTGACATGCCCTTCATTTACTAGGCAGAATCAAAACCTCCATTGGGACCAAGACAAGCTATAAATAAAAACATAGGATGTAAGTTAATCTAATCATTGTCAAGGAACAGGACATTAGACTTTTCCAACAGCTCCTGAGATACCACCAGCAAAATATCAGTATCAACTGACAAATGACAAGTACGTTTCTTAGGAAATTCCTATGTTTCCACTTACCTCTTTGACATCCTTGCCTAATTACAGTCAAACCAGCATTTTAATGGCCAGAAATTATGCAACAACTACGCGGCATATTTATCTATCTCGCTTTATTATTTTGTTTTCCTCCTTCCTGTAATTTGAGATTCTGGCCATTGTAGTTAAAAGGTCACCAATGCAGATCTCCAAGGGAAGCAATGCCAACAATAAATCAGATTTTACAGTCCTTGGATCAATTGTATTATATAAGTAGCAAAAAAGTAACTGAGATCTGATCTCACAAACCTGAATTTGTTGCCGCAAAGTTTAAGCGTTTGAATTTGCCGACAACTATCAGCAAGGAATTGCAATGCAAGATCTGTCAGTTTATCCAGATTTGAAATGTTTAATGAATGTAAACAACTACAGGCATCTCCAATGACTGAGGGAACCATTGGTCAAGCCCCAGCATCTAGAGAAAAGAAGATCAATAGAAGAGGAAAAGGGGCATCATATCAAAGAAAATAAATACTTGAAATATAGCTTTAATTAGCAAGCAGAAAACATTGAATTGACTTACAGACAATTGGCCAAATCTAGTTCCTTTAGAGTTTGCCCACATGTGTTAACTAGGGCAGCTACAAATTGGTCAGACACTTTGTGAATTCTAGCAACAGACAAGACCTCCAAATATGCAAATTTCCTCAATGCAGGTAGGATAAGCATTGCATCTATTTTCGGGCACTCATCAATAGACGGCTCCCTCAACTTGGATCCCAAAGATTCGGCCAAGAAGTTAATGCCAACATTGGTAAGAGGGAAGCAGTGGCTCAAATTTATAGACTGTAGTTGAGGTGCTGACTTGACAAATGCTTTTATCCCATAGTCAGATAGACGACATGCACCCTTTAATGATAAGAAACCTAGATTGGGCAAGTTCATTGGAAACCCAGCAAAAGTATTGCTCATTGCCCACATAATTCAAGTTCCAAATACCTGCTTTAACAACACACAGATTGAGAGAGAGAGAGAGAGAGAGAGAGAGAGAGTTCAACCCACCAGAACAGATATAGGAACATCAGAACATGAAAACCAAAACGCACTGAAACAACACAGCAAAAGTGAGGAAGAACTTAGACAAGTTTTTCTTAGAAAAATCACCCTAAAATTTCAAGCTTAACTCTAAAGTAGGCAAAATAAAGGCTAATTAAACTCAAGGTCCACCTAGTATGGTTAAAACAGTAAAAGGGTAAACCAGCATTATTCTTCTCTCTCCCTCCTGCCCTCCCCTCTCTCACATTAAGGAAAATAACTGAGATGATTAGTGATTACAAACAAAATAAAAATCAAAGTTAAAAAGACATGCAGAAAAAAAAATATGATTGAGCCTCTGCCCTATAGCCAGCCAGATGACAAGCTCATGAACAAAAAAAATGACAGATGCCAACATGTATGAAAATTAAAGAATAAAATAAAGAATGATGCAATGGATTTTATTTTCATTAATTTGTGACAAAGTTAGCATCCAATGACACTGAGAAACTTGACAATCAGAGAATTCATCATTAGACACAGGAAGTCATGAGAAGGCAATGAGAATCAAGAACGAGTTTGGGCAGTATGATGCATTTTAACTATAAAATCCTGGGCGATTGATTTCGATACTACTAGGCAAATTACAGGGGATTATCTTTCTATATAATAAAATGTGAGCATATAGGTTTGGTGTTAACAAAAAATGTCATTATTTGTTTCATTAAGTACGTCGTTGCACCACATCTTAATTATTAAACATTTCCATATCTTGTCTACTTAATTTCCCACTCCTAAATAACAACCTACACTCTTAATTAGATAATTCACATTCTTCCTCACCACTGCAATTCCTCTTGATAATCACCACCAGTTTACCATGATACTAATATATAATAACTTTCCAAAGAAAATGCAAAAAGTGTTTATAGATTTTGGAAAAAAAATTGATTTTAAAAATAATTAATTATATATTTTTAAAACAAGCACACGCGTAGGGTGTGACAAGAACACTAGTATTTAATTTTGCACAAACATTAGAGCGTGTGTATGTTAAAGGATTAATAACACTTTGCTCTCTTGAACTATAAAGGGTAGTTACGCTTTCCCCACTTGAACAAAAAATATATATACACATTGCCTCCTTAACCTAGCAAATGTTTTGCCTTGTTTGGATTGGAGGTTTCCACTGAAAAATTTTTACAAATTTCGTGATCATATCTCCTAAACATCTCTTAATTTCACATACATCATATCGCTACATTATATTTTTTATGAAAAATCCAAAAAATAGCAATCTAGACAAGAGTTTAAGCTCTCAAAGTATGTGAATTTTTTTTCCAACTTTACCCTTAGTATTATTCACACTTTGTTCTTCCTTTCCGGCCCAAAAAATGTCCACTTTGTTTTAATAATTGGCAAATTTATATTTGCTACATGGAACCAGTAAGAAAGTTATAATATAATTTTACTATTTAAAAACTAACATAATTTATGCTAAAACATTATTGATGAAAATTTATCACATATATATATATATATATGTATATATATGTGAGTGTGTGTGTGTCTATGTATATATATATATATGGTTCCTCGAACTAAACTTTCTACAATATTTCTCTATAATGTAATTTGGTAATTTTTTAAAGATAGAATTAAAATATTTATAGTTAAAGAAATGCGCCGAATAATGTTAGATGCCATAATGTCTTTTGAAATATTTAAATTAAATTTAAATCTTCAACCTCAAAGAATAAAAAATAAGTTATGCAATAATTTAATAAATTTGGTATTAACAAAACATGTTGACAAAACATTATTGACAAAAATAATTTTGTGTAAATATGCAGCTAGATTGTTCTCTATGCCAACAAAAAAGAGGCAAATATTTGGAGTCCAATCCAAATCAAAATTTACTAAAGGGAGGAGAGCTATGATATCTAGGAGTGTGCAAATGCAAAAAATTCCGACCGAATTCAATTTCAATTTGGAAATTCGAAATTCAGAAAAGAAATCGAGTTTCCATTTTCAAAAATTGCAAAATTGGTTCAAATTCGGAAGGAGGATTTAAAATCTATAAAGTCTGCTCTCAGCTAGGGAGAGGATTGTATATGTCCTCTAACCGCATTCTGTTAGATTGTTGATCCAAATGACAAATCAGGCACTCTGTTAGAAGTCTGCTCTCAATTTTTTGATGCAATTTCAGTCAATTTCTCTGTACTGTGAAGGTCAAAATTTAAAACCACTATTCTAGGACTGTTCCCAGATGTTCTGACTTCTAACCGATATAACGGTGGATAGTTATGATTTAAAACCTGTGCTGATTAATAACCTATTGGTTCTTGTCCCATTGATGATATTCTTTCTCTCTACTGCAATACCTTGGTGAAATGTGTTTGAACAATATCTTATGGACAGAAACAAAACATTTCACTTGTCACTTGTTCCTAGATCCAGTCGTAATTCAAGCGTATTTGAGTTTGAAAATCCTATGCAGGTTACTCTTAGAGATTCAGGACCTTCCCAACTTTGACATTGAGATTAGTTTGAATTTTTTTTTTTTTGAAAGGTTCCTTGAAATATTTATTATGTTAGAAAGTGCTGATACTGCATACTTTTGCATAATTAACCTAAAAGATATGAATATGTTTTTAAATCATAATATTTTATCCAAGAGTAAGAAAAATATATGTATTTTGTTGATGTGGAATTCATTAAATTTTTACATACCTCTTTTTTTTTATTTTATTTTTTGAGATTAAAGATTTGAAAGTTTATATATATATATATATATATATATATATATGGTATTTTTCTTTAATAATATTGTGGTATAAAGTATGTTAATTTTAAGTAGTATAATTATATTATAACTTTTTTTATCAGTTCAGTATATAATATGTAGAGTTGCTAATTATTAATGCAAAATATACATTTTTTTCATTGAAGAAGGCAAAGTGTGAATAACTTTAAGGGCAAAGTTGCACGTAAAATTTTTACATATTTTGAAAGACTAATTTTACTAGGTTAGGGGGCAAAGTGTATATTTGTTTTATTCAAAGGGAAAAGTGTGACTACCCCATAGTTTAGTAGGGGCAAAGTGTTATTAATCCAAATTTAAATGAGTAGTTTCCAAAATCATTACATTTAAATTTTAAATTTTAAAAAATTGGGGAATGTTTGGGCAAAGAAGACATGATCGGTTGGCTATAAATGGGCCCACAAATCCACTCAACTCCCGATCTCAATTTTCTTTGTCATTTTCCCCTCTGAAATCTCTCTCGCTCAATCTCTCTCTCCTTTTTCCGCCCGCCGGCCATGGCGCCCCGCTCCCTATCTCGTTTCCCTTTCGGGCAGACACTCCCCCTCTCTCCAGGAGCTGAGAACATACAGGAACGCCGTTAATGACTTGTCACAACCAGTTAGACTCCGCTCAGAAGGAGCTTGCGGCGCATGAATCAGATGTCGAGCGCCTCCGCCGCAAAATTGAGAAGGTCTTGGAGCCTCGGAAGAAGAAGTTCAAGAAGGCAGAGGAGGAAGCGAAGAAAGATCTGATGAAAAACAAAGTGGTGGTTGTTGCAACTCCTGAAGATCTTGATGCGGTCGCTGATCTCATTCAAGCCTCAACTGCGCAGAAATTGACCTGTAACCTTAAGGTTTTGCTGAAGCCTGTGGATGGAGACGTTGATAAACTGAAGGACCTTGCTGATCGTTATCAAATTAGGATCTGTCCGAGAAGCATCAGCATCATCCTCGAAGAAGTAGATTTGCTTGCTGATAGTACTTCTATTGTCTTGCTGATATTACTTTTACTTGATAGTACTTCTATTGTCTTGCTGATAGTACTTCTATTGTCCTGATTTGCTGATAGTACTCCTGGAAATTCGTTTGGAAATTCGTTTACGTTTTAATTTGGAATGATTGATTGGGGAAACCCTTGGTTAGGGAGTCTTTTATGAATTTGTAAGAGTCTTTTATTTTGGTAGTAGTACGTAATTGGGAGTAGATAGTCTTTGATGAATTTGTTTTGTTCCCATATTCTTCTGTTCTTCTAATGAAATGTGGTTTTCTATTGTTCTTCTAATGAAATGTGGTTTTCTATTTTATAAATACCGGAAGCTTTGCAGGTAATAAGAATTTGTGACATTACCTGCAAAAGGAAGCATCCAGTAGTGGACACTTAATGGATGCTTCAGATAATACTCCACAACCCTTCAATTCAACCAATGCGTTTTGTGGTTCTTCAACATTAAGCACATTTAATTTGGGACATATTCCCAAATTGAGGGACCTGAGACCAACCTGAAACATGAACACATAAAAACAAGTAATGGTAATTCAGTACTAGATCCAATCAGAAAGTAGCAAAAGAATAAGTTCAGCAATGGAAAAAGTCAGTATGCCGAAGGATTATCTGATTATGAGTTTTGATAGTGGAAGAATATAAGCAAACCGAGACATGGTTCCTCAAAAGTGGTTATTAAAGCATCTTAGAACAGGCACTAAACCAGACACAGAAAATCAAAATCACGATGACTACAGAGAGAGCATAAAGAAGCAATGGCAAAGGGAACATGAGGCAGGAATATGTTCTCTTACAGGGCAAAATGATGCTCTTTCAAGATGATCACATCCATACAATAATACTTGCTCGAGATTAGGGCATTCAAGAGAAGTAATAGCATGATAACCAGCCAGAGAGAGACTAACTGAAGAAGAACTGCAGAAGCCCACTTCTGTAAAGCTCTGAAAGTGAGAAACAGACAAACCAAGCATTAGAACCACAATCTAATCATTAAATCAAATTACGACACATCTACAAGGATATACACAAGGACATTAGTAAAGATCTAGGAAAAGCATCTCTAAGGACAATGGGATTGTTTGTTTTCATATAATGCAGTCTTAGGAGTTTTGGTTAAGGCTAAGGGGGTTAACTTGGCCTGGGGATTCTTCGGGATGATGATTAAAGAGGCTGTTGTAAAGCCTGATGTTTCAACATATACAATGATGATTAGAGGGTTTTGTCATGTAGGCATGATTGAGCATGCCAAGAAGATGTTTGATGAAATGCGCCGAATGGGATGAGAGAGAAATTTGTTCACTTA
Organism: Gardenia jasminoides; assembly: GCA_013103745.1. Taxonomy (NCBI): domain Eukaryota; kingdom Viridiplantae; phylum Streptophyta; class Magnoliopsida; order Gentianales; family Rubiaceae; genus Gardenia; species Gardenia jasminoides. The sequence continues at coordinate 27,800,517 of CM023103.1, forward strand.
CAATACTATTGTTTATGGGTTCTGTAAGAAAGGTCTAATGGAAAATGCTCGAAGCATTGTAGATAAAATGGTGGAGAGTAGGGTTTGTTTGCCTGATACGGCTACTTTTGCCACATTGATTGATGGGTATTGTAGGATAGGGAGCACAGTCGAGGAGATGAAGTGGTTTGATGAGATGGGGAAGAGGAATGTTGAGCCTGATTTGTGGACTTATAATGCTCTGATCAATGGATTGTGTTTGAATGGAATGATTGACGTCTGACGAGGCCAAGAAGATGCAGACTAGGATGAGATTTAGTGGAGTGAAGGACAATGTAACGACTCATACGACTTTGCTAAAGGGGTATTGTGCTGCAGGGCGATCGAATGAGGCCGTTCAACATTTCAGGGAGATGGTTAGTTCTGGTTTGGAGCTTGATCAGAAATCATATGCAGTTATTGTAAATGAGCATTGCAAGTTGAAAATGCCAGATAAAGCTACTGCTCTATTAAGGGAAATCAGGGTGAAAGGCATTAGTCCACCTATGTATGGTTTTAATGCTGTACTTAGGAGTCTAGTAGAGCTGGGCGAGCTTGATAAAGCTGTATTTCTTTTGAAACAGATGCCACAGGTGGGTTGCTGTCCAAATTTTTTATCATATAGTGCAGTGATTTGTGGCCTGGTAAGGGCTGCAGGAAGGATGCAAGATGTATGGATGCTAGTGAGTGACATGCTTCGGGATGGTAATGGGCTCGATGCCACTTTATACAATTGCTTAATTTGGGGATTTTGCAAGGATGGAAATATGGAAATGGCTACAAATTTTTTCTTGAAAATGATTGATGAGAGATATGTGATTAGTCTCGAATGCTTTGAAGTTTTTGTCAAGAAACTGGTCGCTGAAGGAAAGTTATTTGACATTGAAAAGCTTTTTGAGCAGATGAGAAAATGCTGCCCAATGAAGGAGATCCACAGTTATCAAAAGATTCTAGATGAGCTTTTAAGGTGAACGAGAGGCTTAGGGACGAAGCTATCTGGTTTGTCAACTCATTGCTGCAAATGTAGTGTGAAGAATTGTTGGAATAAAGGTACTTATACGAGGCTCATTTCTTCCTTCATGCTCCCATTTGGAACGCAGTTGCAGAGTAACCTATAGAACACCCTTCCTACCAAGGTTTGTGATTCCACGTACACGCCCATGTTTTTTGACTTTTAAGAAGGTCTGGAAGATGCCAAACTTAATCATCTTTCAAAAATCAAATTGGCAAATTTCTCATCTACTCAGCATGAACTGTGACCTGCTACTACATTCGATACATTACTAGAAAGCAAGAGCTTTTGCGCTTTAAAGAATATTTCAGCGGGGATTTCCTTTTAAATATCTTCAGTTGCAGTATCTGGACGGAAGTTCAGAGTACAATGAGCAGAGCTTTGAGGGCCTCTACCCAAAAGCATGCTGCCTAGCACTATAATGAGCAGATCTTTGAGCGGTATCTGGAAGGAATTTTGAAGTACAGTGAGCAGATGATTGAGGGCCTCTACCCGCAAGCATGCTGCATAGCATTATAATGGTTCCTCACCCAAGTGTTTCTGAACCGGATGCAGCCAAAAGTCCAGAACGCGGAAATTCTTACCTAATAGTTGTGAGCAAGACTTATGCTTCAATCTGGCTTATGCCCAATATATCTGCTGTACACATGCCAAAATTGGTTTTCTGCACTTCATGGCGGCCTCCAAGTAAAAGCAGGAGCTCTTTGCTCTGCTGGTGTTGCAACAACCTCATGAATCTTGGCTACAATTAGAAAATGCTGATACGGAGTGAGGATATGCCACCATCCTTAGACGAGGAGTATATGCGGTGCTGCTTTCCCAAATGTTTTCAATCTGAAGAGAGTGGCCTTTTGCATGCTCTATATGAAACTTGCCTGGGAAGTGGGATTTGTATCCTTACGATATTGCCTGGGCTTTCCTGAATCATTTCTGATTGAAAGATGACAACCTTCAACAGATCCCATGTTTTTGATTAATTTTGTACAATTTCTTGGCGAGTGACAAGTGAGCATGTCAGACTTTGATGGACTACCTAGCCTTCCCCTGAATAATTTTGTTGTGTAGCCAAATACTACTTGGTTCACGTAGCCAATAATCTTGGGGTCTAGCTAATACAACTGGTTCCTCAGACTCTCTGGATAGATCAACAGTTGGATCATTGTTCGTTATTATTACTTAAAACTTGATGTTCAACTTGCAAATCGTTTGTCCACAGGACGAAGAAGTTGGAGCTATATGATGATGTTTCCTAGATTGAGGAAACACCACCAGAATTGGGTCTGTCATATCCCATCCCAGGAGAATAAAATGTTGACTCAAAGGGTCATTTAATATCATGTACTTAAGGTTCATTTAGTTGACTGTCTAACAAAATGTTGTCTTTTCTCCTTGACGTGTACAATGACAATCGTGAGCCCTTTTTTCCTCAAAAGAAAACATCTATAAGCATATGAAGCCCTTCTGGGGGTGAACCATGTGAATTCTGCCGCAGAGGCAGATCATGTTAATAATTACTGCTTAGTGATTTCTTACCGTCTTGAACAAGCAGCAAAAAGATCTTTGATCTGTAATGTGCAGAATTGACTTTTTGTACTTTTCTGGTGGCTAATTGTACTACTGTATCCATCCAGTTGTGCGGCAAAATGTTAATCATGCCTCTTGTGAACATTACAAGTCAATTTTGAGTATGCTGTCTTGGCAATTGCTTATTTCTTGCAGCACCATATGTGATCCCTACTTGAACATATTCCGTGGGATTATTCCACTACTAGGAGGAATTCTGGACCTTTCACCTATATTAGCATTCCTTGCGCTGAATGCTTTTACCAGTACAGCTGCTGCACTTCCAGGCTCCAGCCGAACTCCCCCCTACAGAAGTTTCTGAAATCTGTCGCCTCGCACCACCGTATCATACCTTACCACATCACAGAAGAAATGGATCAGAAGACTTTCCAATGTCAAGTCAAAAAACTCATCTAGTGAAAAAATTAAAACAATTCATTAGACCTCAATCGATTCTGTCCTGTTAAAGGAGGAGTCATGCTGTAGGATAGTTGTATTTTGCTTAATATTCATGTATAAGGTACAAGATATCTTGACTTCTATTTGAATTGCTTTTTTTTGGAGTTTTTGTATGTATATGAGATAAATACGTAATTGGAAAATTTTTTTGGGGAAACGTAAAAATTTTTTGGAGAAAAATTACATTCCATACAATACCAATGAAACTCTTGCTCTACACCGATGGATTTCAATAACCAGAGCGTCTTTTTCTGTCTGTATCATCAGATTAAAAAAACGGTTAAATATGGGAATAACTTGGGCATATTTTTAATCCGACCGAGACTGATAAAGCCCATGTTTTTGGGCCATGATGAAATAGAATAAGGTGCAGCCAGCCACATTTGTTTTGTGCTGAGCCTGAGCAGCATCGGTCCAATTTACAGTCTCCCGTAGGCGTAAACCAAGTCCCTTTCGACCTCGGAGATATATTTTGCGAATCTAATCGCTACACAGAAAAGGATTTTTTAGCCTTATAAATTAGCTGTCCCTGTCCTCCTACCACGCTTCCTACTACTCCTTAATTAACGTAAAAATACGTATTTTTTTTTTTTCCCTAATCTCTGTCTTCCGTTCTCCAACAGGCACAGGCCTGCCGAAGCCTCATCAAATCAGATCTCCCCGTATCACACCAAGTTGACGGCGCGCTAAGGTAGTTCATCCTGAATTCCTTTCTTTTTAAACAATTTTTCCACTCGAATCTTCCCCCTCCTCCTTTTTTTTTTTTTTTTTTGCGTGCTTTTGTTGTGTGTGTGTGTGTGGGGGGGGGGTATATTTATAGTCTGGATTGGATGTGGGAAAATTGGGAGCCAGTGTGCAACTTTCTTAGAAAGGAATTGGAGTTGCCATTTGTGTTTTTTGATTCAACCTTTTGTAATTATCTTTTTTTAGTGGAAATTTTTGTAATTATTTGAACACTTCACTTGTGGTTAAATATACAATAGTCAACAGAAGCTGGGGCCTTTACTACCGAAAGATAAACCTATTGGTTCCAAGATTGATTTTTTTTTTAACAGGTTGTGAAAAGATTGAATTTTTGTGTACTAGATGAGTATGGTTTTCTGTTAGATCTATTTCAAAATTGCCTTAGTCTAGAGTTGGGTGAGCATCAGCTTGTGTTTGGTCTGTTGTTACTGTTCTTGTTGTGGCCTTCGTGCTTGTTTGCTCATGTTTTTGAATTTTTCCGCCCCCGTTTTTGGTGCGCAGTTATCTTTTTAGACGGAGGTTTGATAAGCTGTAAGTGGTTATAGAAAAGCATTGAACTTGATGGCCTCTGGTTGGCGACTGCACAAGGTGAGTCCAGTATGAAGTTTCTTTCTTTTTTGGTTTGAGTTCCGATTTATAATTTGGCTTTTGGCTGAGTATGTGAGGAGATGATGGATTCAGACACTGGTAATCTTTTCTCTCTGTTGCCTTCACAGTGTTCGAGCAAAGAGCATCTCCCCCAGGATCGTATTAGCCAACTACCTCATGATATTCTTATCTGCATTTTGTCATTTCTAACGTTCAAAGAAGCTGCTAGGACAAGCGTTTTGTCAAAGCGCTGGAAAGATGTGTCGAAATATCTTGCTTCCCTTGATTTTGATGGTTCGGAAGTACTGGACAAGATTGTAGAGTCAGAAAGAAAAGCAGGGCATGCGAGCATACGTGAAAGGGAAACACGCAAGTATGTTAAGCGGCTAAATAAAGTACTCCAATCACACAAAGCCACCGTGTTGGATGAGTTCAGGGTTCATTTTGAGTTGGATAATTCCTATCAAAAGGCTATTGATAAGTGGCTTCAGTTTGCCTTTACTAGGAAGGTGCAAAGGCTAGAATTGGACTTGTACCATGGTTTTGAATTTGACTCAGCATCCGTGGAACCTTTTACTTTCCCCAATGTCACCCTTGGCCTGACTAGTGAGGGATCTTCAGGAGGATGGTCTCGTGCATATTTTAAGTCCCTTAAGTCATTGACTTTGAGTAGAGTCGAGGTGTCGGAGGAAGTCCTCCAATTCTTCTTGCATAATTGTCGATCTCTAGAGCGCCTGGTAGTTCGTCGATCCGATAATTTGATTAGTCTGGAAGTTTCTGCTCCATCTCCTGCTCTGAAGTACCTCGAGACTTGCCATTGTTTTGACTTGCAGCGGCTCACTGTAACTGATGCAAATCTTGTATCACTTAAGACTAATGCAAGTATCCTTGTGCTGAAGAATGTCCAAATGCTCGTCGAGATACATCTTTTTAGTTGGTTTACCAAGGGATGTAGGGCTGTTACCTCCCAGCTTTCCTGCTGCCTGTCAAATTTGGAGGTTCTTTCCTTCTGTATTCGCTGTCGGGAGGTTATCGAGGTTAGTATTGGCGTAATCTGTGGAATTTGCTGCATTTTCTTTTCCTAGAATTGTATGACTTGTATCTCATTTCATATCTGTTTTATGTTTTATAAATCTGATCTGATTGTCCCAGCTAGAAGGAATGCTTGATGAACTTCCACAACTTCCTAAACTGAAGCAGTTGACTTTGAGAGTTTCACCGAAAGAGGACGAGAGCCTGCTAGGATTGACTCGCTTAACTAAAGCATCACCCAACTTGGAGAAGTTAGTAATAAAGGTGCTAATCATTATGCTAGTTTTATTGGTAGCTTGAAAGTGAATTTTTTTTTTTTTTAAATTTTTTCCCAAATTGTTATCTCCCTTTAGGTCTAGTACTTCTTACTGTGTCTTTTCTGCATATGCTTTATCTCATGATGTACTGCTGTAAGAGTTGGCCTTTAATCTTGTCTTATGGTATTTGAACAGTGGCTCAATGCCCTGTCAATGCATGTAATTCATGATATGATAGCAATCGAATAAGTTCACTCACTTAATTTTGTGTTTTGCAGTTGGACCGGAGCAGTGAAGGAGTTAGGAACCGTAGAAAGTTAGAGGAAGCTGCAGATTATCCGCTCCAACATCTTAAAGTGTTCGAGTTATCAGGGTACTTTGGTCGTACCTGTGAAGTTGAACTAGTTAAGTTTTTCTCTAAGAATGCCATCAACCTTGAGAGGATAATAATCGATCCTGACGATTTTCCTCACTTACCAAAATCACCTCAGGAACTTAAGAAGCAACAAGTTTCACGAAGACATGCGAAGCGGCACCTAAAGGGATTAGTGCCTCCAAATGTTGAATTAGACATACGTTAATCCTACTCATCGGCCTGGAACTTCTCCTTGGGTCCATTAAGCTGACTTGTTTCTGTTAAATTTATCTTGTTTATATGTGTTCTGTGTCTGGATAGAAATTATTGTATTTTTCATAATGATCTTAGGGACTGGTCACCGCTTGAGTTTTTGGCTTTGAAAGAGGGACTGGTTACTGTTTATTTTAAATTCTGTAACAGGTCTCTTGTTAATTTAATTTACTAGTTCAGATTTGTAATGTCTACTATTTCTAGACACGTTAGATCAGAATCTTTCTTGTTCAAGGTGTGTTTTCAGTTAGCCCTTCAGTCCGAGAAGTGACAACAACATTGGGAAAATTGGAGATTAATTGTGAAGAAGGGCTGTAGTAGCTAGTAAGGCGTAAAGTGGGGCGCGGATCACTAATATTAGCAGATGTTCACCATGTGCAGAGAATGGAAAATCGTAATTATGTCCAGCCCAGTCTTTCACACTGGATGGGAAAAGTAACAGTTTCAAGTTTCTTAAAAGCCATAAGGAATAACCTACACTTACACGTTTTCAAACTATAGAAAGTTGAAATGAACATTCACGCTAGGGTTTTAAATATTTAACCCCGATAAAAAGGAAGGGTTATTATCCTTTTTAATTTCTATTATGGGCATTTGTTCGTGTTCACTCAGGTCCTCTTCATGCCACGGATTCTTCAAAGGCAAGAGGATCATCCTGAAATATAAAGCAGAAAGCAATACTAAAGAATAGAATGTCGATGTCGATAACAATTTCGTGTTCACGTGGGGCGCGGGCGGCCTGTGCTGTGCTGTGTGGAGGGTGGAAGATGGTAGATATTAGAATGTCTGAGGTCCGCAACTGAGGCCTTGTTTGGATTGAAGTTTTTCATAGAAAAATTGTTATATTTTTCGTGATCATATCTTTCAAATATTTTTTTACCTCACATATGTCAAATTGTTACAGTATATTTTTTTGTGAAAAATCCAAAAAATATCAATCAAGACAAGACTACTCTTTACTCCATAGTCATCAACTGTTCAAAAAGTCGGGGTTTCCATTTCGAGGTGATCCACATTCATTTGCAAGTGTCGAAACAATTGCCACTTAGGGGCTAGGAACGTGTCCACTTGTGGTGCACTCGGCACCTTTGATCCTTACTCATGGTGCAAGTATCAGATTCCATGGCTGATACCCCCAGAACATTCCCATGTATAAGCTAGGGGGCTGTAGCCTGTTTCTGATGCTTCAGTCCACAATCAAAAAATGCTTAACTTACAAGTTTCTGTTACCTTATCTTCATAAAGAAAGTAATCTCTTACGTGCTGCAGCGATTCTCTGTAATGTTGTGACAATCAACGCAGGTGCTTGTCCAGCGAACTTATTTGGATGATTCTGTCTATTCTATATGTGCACCAAGAAAATGAAAAAACATAGCAAGGAAAACCTTTAAAATAGGATTTCCTCAATTCATCTTATCCTGGCCAATATCAAACGCAGGCAGCAATATGGAGATAACAAATTCACGTTGTGGCCATCAAGCTCAATTCATCTGATCCTGGCTATATATATATATATTTTTTATAAAAAAGAATTATGACTTTTTGCTTCCATTGTTGTCGTATCACTCTTTGCTTGGATCCAATAGTCAAGATTCTTGAAGGAGAAGACTTTGGCAAAAGAAGGAAAACGGAGAGCTTTAAAGGAATCTACAGAAAGGGAACTTAGTATGACCCTTTGCGTCCCACAGAAAATCACAGTTCCAAAACTGGTCTTATAAAGCAGCTTTCTCCTGGGGAAAAGTTCCACAAGATGGACCAGAGAGCTACTTTCAGGAGTAGCAGGCCTTCTTCATATGATCAAAGGGTTATAGCAATATGCTTGGCACTTGCTGCTGTCTTCTCACCTCTTTATGTTGATAGGATAAAGGAGACGGAGCCAGAGCTTGAGGAGGAAACCATCAACATATCTTCGTATCTGCCTCTGTTGCTTTTGATTCTGATCATGTCTATCGCTGTATCACGTTACTTGGAACGGAGTTGTAGCAGTTTTGATCCCAACTGGATTCACAGAGTTTGTGGCTCTTCCACTGGGATCATCATTCTTCTGCTGATTCTCGCATCAGTTTTGAAGTTGAAATCTTTTTAAGTTCACCTGAGCAGCTTAGAAGAGATCAGCAAGATTTATCTGTTGATGTAAGATGCTGACTTTTCTTATCACAATTTTAAATTTGTCGAGATGCACATTATGCTCTTCCTGACCATAGAATTTCTTGACGGATGAAATACGCTTATACTTCGTTCTCTTCCTACTAATTATGCATCCCAGTGGTTCTGATTTTAGCGGAATATCATGGATCATATATTTTGCCCAGGTGTTGGATAACTGCTTGCTTTAGCTTTCTGTGTTGACCTTATAGATTAGTTTTCTAACGTCTTTTTCCTTTCTTCTGTCTTTTTGCCTCCAAAAAAAAAAAAAAAACCTTGCTTGTGAAGTTGTATGGTAAAGATAATTTGCAGCCAAAAAAAGGCCTAAATTTTATACAAATCAAACTGCTAGAAGGCTTTTCCAATCTTGGGTGTGGCCTAGATCCTGTTCCACTTCTAATGAATAATCATTGGCTGGAGAATGTGCCTTGATCATGGCTGGAGAGCAGCATGAACTTTCTAATGCGTTTAGTAAGAGTGCACAGGGGGGTCCAATGGTCACATACTCTTACCGTCAGGTAGAGCAAAAAATGAGTTGATGCTGCATAAGCATGCCGGTTTAACAGTGATTGTGAATGCCACAGGAAGTGGTACAAAGCAACAGTACAAATAGGCTCACCATTATTTTTTGGTGATTTACATTGCATCAGACAAAAATTTCAGCGGTGAATAGCGCAATGGTGTTCCTGAAGATTCAAACAGAGTTGCATTTTCCAGTATTGGCGTCAACTGCAACCCGATAATCTGCACTTGTGTGTTTGAGTGCCCATTTACAAAAATGTTCGTAATCTGCAGAATCAATCAGGTACAAAGAGATCAGTATTATGATACCAGTCAAATTCTACTGACCTCTCTTCTTTAAAATGTGTCAGAATCTCAACAAAACCAATGTCAGCATGACAGGAACAAAGTCAAAGGTTTGATAAACACAGAGCAGGGAAATATTAGAGCATCCGCCTGTTTAAGTACAGAAAACATTAGCCCATGGGAACCTGAAACCTGACCTCTGAATTGGCAAAATCTCACAATTTGTGTGATTCAGCTTTTTATGCATTTACTGAAGCGTCAAGGTTTTTAGCAATGGAAAACAATCACAGCCATATAAATATGACCAAACAGGATAATTATTGTTTAACTTTTCCCATTCTCCTCTGCCTCTTAAAGGCCAAAAAAACACAAAAAAGAGAGTTGGGCTGGCCCCCTGAAGGTAGAGTTTTAGAATTTTTTGTTTGACATATGTACAATGTATGACTCATGTTTCACCGTGAAAATAGGTGGACTTGCCTACCCCAAAAGGTTCGATCGACTTTTCCATGATGAGTATAGTTATCTCCCCAACTAAGAAAAGATTTCACACAACTATATCAAATTTCTGTTCATTTAAGCTGATCAATGCCAATAACTGCTGAAGAACACTAGAAGCTATTCAACTTCCCAAGTGATGGACAAGTGATTTGCCAACAACATAGGCTACTGTACTAAGGCACACCTCGACATGGATGGGGAACAATTCACTAGTTTGTGGAGTTTTCCTAATTTACAACATACACATGCATAACTTAGACAGAAAGGGATGGACGTCAAAGGAGGGCACCAATAACAACTGGTTGCAGTCAATTTGGTATGGGCTTGACTGGTGACCGATGACACTGATAATTCCTTAGTGTGCAGTGGTGATCCCCAAACCTAGAAGGGGTTGGAATTCTAACTTTTTCAAGGGGGTAGAATCAGAAAGGCCTTTCTCAACTTAATTTTGCAAAAGCAAACAAAAGAAATAGAAAAGAAAAGTAGGAATTAATTCATTGTTCCATGCGATTCCAGAATGCCAAACGGGACCTAAAGAACATACAGAAACATGACTTTTGTTTAGGACAACATTTTTGAAGAATAGTTCAGCAGCAGTCATATGGCACACCTGTGTGCAACCAAAGAGTTTGACCAATTTCAGTGACAAGCAGCTGTCAACAATCAATCCCAGTGCCTCATTTGTTAATTTGCGACACCATGACAGATCCAATACCAACAACTTTCTTGAACATTTGGCAAGCGAAAAGGCAGTGCAAGGGCCAACCTATCAAGCGTCACAGCTCAGTTGTTTTAGCTAAAGACAATAGGCCAACAAAAAAGGTAAACAAAGAAAAAAAAAATAAAATCAAGAAAAGAGAACTTTCTCTATTAACACGAATTGGGTGTTTCCCCGAAACCTAAGATAACATATTTACTTGAAAGCACAATGAAATTCCCACCTACCAATGTCAAGAAAAGACTTTCATGAGAACATGGGCACAATCAAGTTCCCATCCCACTAGAGTTTATACAGAAGAATTAGTGTATTTTTGTATTTCATTTCTATCGATGGACCATGCAAAGCAGCACCTTAATCAACTCTGCAGAATGCATATTGCTAATCAACTTAGTCTTTCAGTAATAAATCAACAACACTTCAGTAATATGTAATGACTAGAATCCAGCAGTCCTAACCAAGTGTTGTCTCTTACCATTTTATTGCCTAACATGTTTCTTTGGGAAATATACACAAGAATATGCCCTGGCTACAAGGAAACTGACATATAAAAATATTGAAGGTAAGCTCTGAGCGTAATCAAGGACCTAGGGAATTATAATCAGTCAAATACAAAATAGGCAAGACCAGGTTCTTTCTAGATCATTGCTACCTGTAGTAGAATCATAATTAGTAGAAAAGATAGCAAGAAGTCAACTTTGTACCCTGCCATTTTAACTTAACAAAACTTTTTGAACCACCAAAAAAGGAAGACCTCTTATTTGCATTATGCAACTAAATGCATATCATCACCTATATTACCAAGTACAGCAAGTACAGAGTTTGGTCAGATGATGCTTATACCGAAGTAACATTATTGAGACATAGTTCCTTCAAAGACTCTCCAGAAGCTTCCAAGAATGCTGCAATTGCTTCATCACTAAAAATGTAAAGAAATTCAGATCAGGAATTTGAATTTGAAAAAAAAAAATTCATTTTAAAACAGGAGCATTTCTCTCTTTTTCTTTGCTTGAGATAGAAGTTCTGGGGCAATTTGTGGCTAACACCATGTAACTAATAGAATATAAATTATGCCACTGTTATCCAGCTCTTAGCCTCCTCAGATCCCACTATTATCAAAACACAAAAGCAAGGGAAAAGCCACACCACACAAAGATAGTTCAAGATCACATCTAAACACTTCGGGAGGGTAGCTTAGGTAACTGAAACAGGATACGTTATGCACTTTCCACAAACAGCATCTAGTTGACATGCCCTTCATTTACTAGGCAGAATCAAAACCTCCATTGGGACCAAGACAAGCTATAAATAAAAACATAGGATGTAAGTTATTGTCAAGGAACAGGACATTAGAATTTTCCAACAGCTCCTGAGCTATCACCAGCAAAATATCAGTGTCAACTGACAAATGACAAGTATGTTCCTTAGGAAATTCCTATGTTTCTACTTACCTCTTTGACATCCTTGTGTAATTACAGTCAAACCAGCATTTTATTGGCCAGAATGTCATGCAACAACCACACAGCATTTTATCTATCTCTCTTTATTATTTTGTTTTCCTCCTTCCTGTAATTTGACATTCTGGCCATTGTAGTTTAAAAGTCACCAACGCAGATCTCCGAGGGAATGCCAACAATAAATCAGATTTTACAGTCCTTGGATCAATTCTATTATATAAGTAGCAAAAAAGTAATTGAGATCTGATCTCACAAACCTGAATCTGTTGCGGCAAAGCTTAAGTGTTTGAATTTGCCGACAACCATCAGCAAGGAATTGTAATGCAAGATCTGTCAGTTTATCCAGATTTGAAATGTTTAAGGAATGTAAACCACTACAGGCATCTCCAATGGCTCTGAGGGAACCATTGGTCAAGCTCCTGCATCGAGAGAAAAAAGATCAATAGAAGAGAAAAAAGGCATCATATCAAAGAAAAGAATACTTGAAATATAGCTTTATTTAGCAAGCAGAAAACATTGAATTGACTTACAGACAATTGGCCAAATCTAGTTCCTTTAGCGTTTGCCCACATGTGTGAACTAGGTCAGCAACAAATTGGTCAGACACTCTGTGAATTCCAGCAACAGACAAGACCTCCAAATATGCAAATTTCCTCAATGCAGGTAGGATAAGCATTGCATCTATTTTCGGGCACTCATCAATATACAGCTCCCTCAACTTGGATCCCAAAGATTCGGCCAAGAAGTTAATGCCAACATTGGTAAGAAGGGAGCAGTGGCTCAAATTTATAGACTGTAGTTGAGGTGCTGACTTGACAAATGCTTTTAGCCCATCGTCAGATAGACGACATGCACCCTTTAATGATAAGACACCTAGATTGGGCAAGCTCATTGGAAACCCAGCCAAAGTATTGCTCATTACACAACTAAATGCACATTGCCCACATAATTCAAGTTCAAGTACCTGCTTTTACAATGCACAGATTAACAGACATATATATATATATAGAGAGAGAGAGAGAGAGTTCAGCCCACCAGAACAGCTATAGGAATATCAGAACATGAAAACCAAAATGCACTGAAACATGACACAGCAAAAGTGAGGCTAATTGTAATTTTGAGGGAAGAACTTAGACAAGTTTTTCTTAGAAAAATCACCCTAAAATTTCAAGCTTAACTCTAAAGTAGGGAAAATGAAGGCTAATTAAACTCAAGGTCCACTTCATATGGTTGAAACAGTAAAAGGGTAAACCAGCATTATTCTTCTCTTCCCCCTCCTGCCCTCCCCTCTCACATTAAGGAAAATAATATGATTGAGCCTCAGCCCTATAGCCAGCCAGATGACAAGCTCATGAACAAAAAAATGACAAATGCCAACATGTATGAAAATTAACAAATAAAATAAAGAATGATGCAGTGGATTTTATGTTCATTAATTTGTGACAAAGTTAGCATCCAATGACACTGAGAAACTTGACAATCAGGGAATTCATCATTAGACACAGGAAGTCATGAGAAGGCAATGAGAATCAAGAACAAGTATATTTACCAAGGAAAAAAAACATAATCCTGAAGCTTATTTTAAGAAGGCTAGTATCCCAAGTAACAAACTCCAAAAATGCACCTAGAGTGCATAAACCATCTCAACAGTATGAGGCATCAACAAACTCATCCAAAATGAACTCTATAATCGCAGAGTACACAAAGCCAGAAATTCAAAAGAATGCACTAATGTGATCGGACATCAAATACAAAATAGCTACAAATACAAGATAGCTAACCAGTAGAAGACTTACCATTAAATTTTTAGCATCAAAATTTCCAAATGCCTTTGAAAAATGGTATTCTGTTAGCCACGAGCAGTCCTTTACACCTATCTCCGTTGGAGATCCTTTAACAAAGAGTTCAAAAGTGTGGACATCCATTTTCCGGAGATTACAGATCCAGTCAGCGAGCTTTCGCCTGAGGATATCAGGAACAAGTTCAAGTGAAACTATAGCCTCAGCATTTGCTGCAAGAGCTTTCAGGGAAAGATCCAGAAGTGAAGGAACAACGGGTCTAAATGAATTGCAGCCATTATCAGATGGTTTCCAATCAATAAGTTGCTCCGATCGCCTGGACATTCGGTCTCTAACCACCTTCAGAGCAGTAGAAAAAGGACCAGGATATTTTCCAAGTAGATCTTCCGGTGGAGGCTTTTCCTGACTAGAAGATACATCTCCATTCTCCTCCCACCGTGCAAACTTATGAGCATTTCTTCGGAGTTCACTGTGTCTCAGTATCTGCATCTCAATACTATATTCTGCATGTTTTTTACTCGCCAGTTCTGTGCTCGACTCTGAGCCTTCCACTTGGTAACCATTCTCACTTGGGTGGTTAAATCTTGTCAAATCCTGGCTCCCTGGTTGTAGTTCAAACTGTATTGAGTCCTCGCTTCTTGTTTGTAACTCCAACTGAGTTGGATTAGTTGCAAGTGACAACCAAGAATCAACAATTTTAGCTTTCCCTTTCTCTTCTCTGGTGTATCTCCTCCCATCACTCGCATTACTATCTCCACCACAAATCCTGTCCATTAGTCCTAATCCAAAATCAATATTCTCAACAAGCTCATTATTAGTTTCCTCCACAATGAGCTTTCCCTTTCCTTTAACGTCATCTGCAACAGTCCCTCTTACCCCCTCATCCTCACTATCATCAGATGGAATGTAAATAATGTCAGCCTTCCTATTTACAGCTACAGGCACAAATTCATCATCCTCCAAATCGATCAGCGCCACGTTTAGATCAAAGCCATACAATTCATCAGAGCAAGAACCTCCCTTTTCACAAAAAAAAATCTCCTGATTTTCTTCCCCAGAACCCATTGCCTGATTCTCATTTCTTTCCTTCTTCTCAGTATCAATCCCATGGAAAACTCTAAATTTCCATCAATCCTATCAAAGATCCTAACTTTCTTCCCCGTCCAATCTCCCCCATCACTTTCCCCACTTAACCTCTTCTTTCCACTGGAACTGCCCCTACTATCTTCAGCTTGACTCAGGGACCCCATGGCACCCCAATTACCACACAATTTTCAAATAAATCCCAGCACCCAAAACCCCAAACAATAAAAATTCAGAGGCTTTAAAAAAATCCGGAAAAAATAAATTCTGGGTATCAATCAACAGGTCAGAAAAGAAAGAAAATTTCTTGTTTCAAGAAAGAGAGAAGAAAATTTCTTGTTTCAAGAAAGAGAGAAGAAAAAAGATATGAGCTTTCCCCAGAAAAAAAGTTCACACAAAAGAAGCAGGACGGTCATGAAAGAAAGATGATTAGCAATGAATGGAACAACCGATGATAATGAAAAATAGATGTTGTGGTGTCCTTATGTATAAGGGTTTTGCATGGGCAAATAAGGAAGAACGTTATTAATAAGAAAGTTGTTGAGATTACAGAAATAATACCAGGAATACTATTAAAAAAGAGATGGAGAGAATCAGAAATGGATGATAGCTTCTTCATTGGCGAAGACTTCTGAGACTTGAGATGTTGAATTATAGCAAGAGCTCAAAAGAGAAAGCGAGAAAGTGCTGTGTAATTTGGCAGTGGAAAGCTTATGCTTATGCTTTCCTACATACACTGAAGAAATGGTTGGTTCTCTCTTTTTCTTTTTTATTTAAAGCCTTTTGCGTGGACCTTTTGGGGAAGCCTATTTATAGCTTTGCCATGCCATTGATGAATAGATAGTTAAATGTTTCTTCTTCTTCTTGCTTTTTTTTTTTTCCCCTTTCCCCTTCCCAGTGGATATATCTAATAACAAACAAATTATTGCATATTCAATAAACACTCCTTGACACATCTAAATTTGATTTAACCTATTATATAAATATACATACTAATTATTATCATCCTCCCACTCGTTGACACATCTAAATTTGATTTAACCTATTATATAGATATACATACTAATTATTATCATCCTCCAAGGCATTTATACTCTTATCAATTTGCAATAGAATCTCGAAAACGGATTTAAAACATTGGATAAATTCTATTTTTGTAGTGTCTAGAGTTTAGGAATTGGGATTTTACTAAATGGGCTCTACAATTTTTTTTTTCTCAAAATCGAAAACCTTCTACTCACTACTCCTATCTTACCACCCAATTTAATCCTCCCACCCTACAATTGTTATTGCTTATAATTGCACAAATCTTTTGTCCTTTTTTTTTTCCTTCATGAAGATTTATTATTGCTGTCAAAAAAACTGGTTAAGATTTTTTAGCAATTCTTAATGTCGAGTGCTTGACACATATGTATTAAATGTTGTAGACTTATGGCTTAATTGGACAGGAACTGGAACGGGGATGAGTAGGATATAGAGATTGTGTAAACTATTTTGTTTGCTCATAGATAAATGCGGAGGCAGAATAAACTTGGAATGTTTTAAATTCCACCAAAGTAAATAATTCATGTGCAATTACGGATTTATGGGTAAATACTTGTCTAATATAATTATTTGGACACTTAAAAAGAGGAGGTTTAGCTGTTATTTATTTGGAAAAATTCTATTAATTCAATAAAGTATCACAATTCAGGAGTACAATAAATGTGAGTATGTGTATCTATATGATAATTTAGGGGTAATTTGGGTGTCTTAAATTGGATACCGATTAGAAAAATCCTATAACTATTATCTTTCTGTGCCTTTCTTTTTCCTGGTAGGTGCATTGCACGAAGTTATTAATTATTGCATAAAGTACTTAATTATTACGAAGCTTTCTCCATTCTCTTTAGTATTCACAAGGGATTATTATGAAGTCATAAACAGACTTTAGAAAATGATCCAAATGCACCACACATTTTGATTTGTATACTGTCTCTTTTTGTACTGAGTTAAAAGACCAAAACCCCATGAGTTCTAGCATTTCAAGTTTTCATACAAAAGCAGTGATCCCAAAGAACATTTTATAGCTTCAAAAAACGAAAAGGCAGTAGTGTATTCAAGGAAAAAGTCACTGTACCTACCATTACCTAAGTTTTGGCAAATATCCTAATCCTAATACAAAAGGATGGATACACGTAACCCATTATTGTACTAATGAATTGAGGAGTTATATGGATGTTTACACAAATCTTCTATGGAAATTAAGTGCAGATTGCACTCTACGGGGACGATGAAAACCTCTCAAATGTATGAAATAAATAATAGATGTCATGATTTAATATTAATCTCTTCTTCCTGTTAACAAGTGCAGTGTTGCCATTAATAGATAAAGAGGCTAAAGCAATTACAAACATCATCATTTTTCTGGAAGCATAGTTCCAGCAACCACTTTGAAATTCAGTATGAGTTGAAATCCACTATTATAAAATTAAGCATTATTGCATAGAATTTTCGCTAACGATTTAAGGAAGGACGACAGCAAAACTGATAACGACCAAGATTTCTCGGAGACAGTGCTGGTTTTTTGTACGGGAGGATAGGCTCAAGTTCACCAGTTGCTGCAAAATGCTAATCTGTTGTTATTTTTGGCATAACGAAATGTACATTATGCTCTTTCCTAAAACATAAATTTCTATAGGAATCAATTCTGCTTCTTATGCTTCCTTTGGTGTGGTGTTTACCTGAACATCAATATGGTTCATGTATTTTGGCTAAGTATATGCAAGAAGAATGAAAAAGTTTCGAAAAATAATACAATAAGCCCTGCATTTGTATCTGCCATTGCTCGCTCCCTCTCTTATCTTCTGTTCATTGAAAACTCAGTCTCTGCTTTCATCTGTTTGCTTTGTCTTCTCTTCCTCAGAATCCTGGTTTGGAAGAATCAGAGTCTTTTCTGTATGTATAATCAGATAAAATTTTGAGAGGTGAGTGCTCCAAAAAATCTTCTGAGGACTCGAAGTGGCTCACGATATCCTGTGATGATGTCGACTGCAACCCAATGATACACCATTGGGTTTGAGTGGCCATTGAGAAATACATCTGTGATCTGCAGAATTAGCATAGATGCAAGCAACGATATCAGAACTCTGATACCCCTCAACTTTTCCTCCACAAAATGTAGAAAAGAATGACAATTTACGGTTCTATGAGAACATAAAGCACAGACATAGGAGAGCATGCATGTGGCTGTTTTATTAAATCCACAGGAACCTGAAACCTGAACTCCGTGTATCAGCAAAACCTCGCATCTTCTGCAACTGGTCTTAATGCCTGTACTCAAATCTCAAATATCTGGGTGAAGTCTAATCATTGAGCTCACGTTACTTGGGCCAGTGAGCTATATTATGAGTCTGTGACAATAGCAGATGGTTATTCTTGCGTTCTTCTCCATTTACCTATTTACTAAAAGGCTAATCAAGTGAAAAGATTTCCCAGCATTTTAGTGTAGAGCTTGAGAATTTTATTTGAACTAGACATATCAAATAAAACTAGCTAGCCATTATTTTTTTCTCAACAACCATTTTGCAGCATGCTTAATTTTCTTTACTGGAAGAAATACAGATGGGTAATGAACAGAATATGGCAGTTACATTATGTGACTTAGAAACCTCAAAATTTTATACTAAATCAAGATCACAAGGACATGAAAGATAAATCACTGCTTAAGCAACAACCAAAAGGGATATATCTCTCGCCATGGAACTCGTAGACATATTTGCCTACATTTTAAGGACAACTACTAAAATTAAGTCATTGCTCTGGAAAAAGTTTCTCATAAGATGGACTAATTTCTTCTCAGCTAGAACAAGGAAAATGGAAGGGCAAAATTATGAATGGTAAAGTCAGATTTAACTTAGTCAAGTGCTGCTAATTCCTTATGCAGCAGTAAAAACAATGGCTAGCAGTTGATACATCTATGGAGTAAGTGAATATCTTCTAAACATCTTCCATCAGATTATTAATTTAAACACTCCAGAAAATTGAGCACATACAAATATGCTCAAAGAACCACCTGATTGCCCATAGTAAAGAAAAGGGGAGTCCAGACTTTTTCTAGAAGAAGGTTGAAGAAAGATCCTTCTCAACTCAATATCATAAATCAAACAAAGAAAAGGTGAAAAGAAAGAAGTTGGAACAACTTTATTCTTCTGTGTGATTCCAAAGTGCCAAATTTGGCCAAAAGAAATGCAAGAACATAATTTAATCTTTTAGGAGGATTTTTAGTCACAAGTAAATTCAGCAGCAGTAAGACGGTAATACCTGCATACAGCAGAAGAGTTTCAACAGTTTCAGTGCCTCACAACTGTCACCAATCGATCCCATTGCCTGATCTGTTATTCTCTTGCACACAGATAAATCCAAACTCAACAACTTTCTTGAACATTTGGCAAGGGAAAAGGTAGTGCAGGAGCCAACCTGTGAAGCATCATAAGCTCTGTTGTATTAACAGTGATAAAATAGGCTGAGCAAAAAAGGTAAGAGGAGAAACCAAAAAATGAAAGAAAAACAAATGTTTTTCCAGTAAAACCTAGTGTTGTTTCTCAGAGACCTAGAATTTCAATAGCATATCTTTACTTAACATTACAATCCCCATCTCCCAACAGATCGCAGAAGGATCTTTGAGTTGAGATGAGCATAATCAAATAACAATCCAATTTGTTAGCTTGGAAGCAGAATAAGGTTGCATCTTTTGAAATTTTTTTATCATATTGCTTGTAAGCCTTTTCTTAAAAGAGAAGAAACATTTTTGTTGTCAAGCAATGACTAATACCCTGTGTGCAATAGTTATCTCCTTTCCACATTTCGTGGTCAAAGTATTCTAATGTACACAAGAAGAAGAATGGTCGGAAAATACAGCGAATCATAGTGTCTTATTCATTCTTAATCATCATTTTTCTCACAAAAAGTTAGCTTACCACCAGCCACCAATCATATGATGTCATGAGAAACTTTGGGGAAACCCTCAACTGAGTGCATTCTATTGTGCATTGTGTGCACAACTAAAGTACATATCAATATCATCATGTGTTCTGAGATAAAGATTGTCAGGCCTAAGCGAGAACAGCATTTATTCATACCTCATTAACATGGTTGAGAGAAAGTTCCTCCAAAGACTCCCCAGAAACTTCTAAAAATGCAACAATTGCTTCATCACTAAAATGAAAACTTATATCAGATTAGAATTTGATGGTGTAGAAAGAAAGAAGCCCTAGATCCAAAGTACATTTTGTTTTTTAGGGGGAGAGGAAACCAGCAACACATAATGGCACAGTTTTCTACATTAGTAGCCACTTCACACAATCACAGACCAGGCTTATCAAAATAACTCAAGCAAGCATATAGGAAAAGCAACACAGGTTTCCAAGAAAGTGTAAGTTATTATGACTACAAAGTAAAGCTTTCTGAACCACTCTGTTCGTCCATCCAAGCAAATATAATGAAAGTCATAGCAGCTGTGCAAAATCTTCATAAAGAATCACTGTCAACTTTAAATCAACAATCTCCTGATCAAATTCAGGTGTAACAAATGTACCAAATAGCAACAACAAGGTTATAAAACTGATCAGAAATCTGAATCTATAGCTGCAAAGTTTAACTATCTCAACGCATCTACAACCATCAGCAAGTTATTTCAAACCCAGATCTCTTCTAGAGTCTTGCAGTATACAACTTAACATTGTCCTCTCCTGACACTATGGAAGTCAACCCAGAAGTCTAGTGAACTCAAAAATTTATGGAGACTACAATTTTGATTTGGGTAGTAACACTGAACTTTGAAAATGAGAAGATGAAAGCTGTAAATGATCTCCAAATAGTTGATTTGGTCTAGCTCTTCAATGAGATCCAAACCCAAAAAAGGGAGTTCACAAATGCGCCAATCAGTTGCCACCCCACCTCAATTTTTCTCATTAAAAGATGCCAAAGATATATTGAGAGAGAGAGAGAGAGAGAATACTAAGCTAAAGTACCATTTAATCCAACTACAATTTGTGACCACAGTCAAGATTTATCTAACTACTTTATCAACTGCCATTGAACCAAACCTGAAAAAGTAGATCCAACAAACAAATTCACTAGGCAGGTCCACATACATTTACTTGTATACAGTCATAAATGTAAAGTATCCAACTCTCAAATCCATTATTTAGCCATTACGGTGATGCAGAACACAGATCACTAAAAGTCAAAGCTTTCTTGGAAGCAAGGAAATCCGCAAGAAATAAGCAGTAAGGAGTAAGATAAATAAGTAGATTTACTCTGAAGAGTAGTAGCTTCAGGTGAAATGAAGAAAATGCAGAAACCCACCAATAGCCACGTTTGAGTTGCCATCTAATAGAAAGAAGATTGAGAATCCAGTTTTGTTTTCTGATCAAAACTTGGAAGAAAGGGTAGAGTGGAGTTGGTCCTGAGTTTATATGTCAGACTGGATCTAACGACTCCATTGAGAAGTCGGAGCGCTTTCATTTCCACCGACAATTCACGGATGTGAAAAGATGGAGCCGCCCAACATAATGATTGAATTTTGGGCAATGTTGTTAATATCGGATCAACTAGCGACTCGTTATTGAGTTAGGAATGAACTAGTTGAATCGATCGGAATCATTTTAAAAAAGGGATAATTTCAGAAACCTCCCCTGAGGTTTCTGACAGTTTCACCTAGCGCCCTCAAACTTTTAAAAATCTCACTTACCTCCCTTATTTTAAACTTTTTATATCATTTGAAACCCATTTCAAAATATAATGTTAAAAAATTTATTTTGGGTGAGAGAATATAATTTTATTCCAAGTTTGCCCTTTTCTTATGATTTCTCAATTACTATAATACACCAAACTTATCCGTTAATTTTTATAAATAGATGGACAGAGTTTCTTAATAAATATATCGAAGTTGATAATAATATTAAAAACTTTTTAGTAGTTTTTATGTCATTGGTTTGGACAAGAAATGTTAAATTACTCAAAATTATGAATAATTTATAATACTCTTGGAAATAATTCATAATAATTTATAATCATGAAAATACCTTTTTGCCTGATTTAAAACAATACAAACAAATTTATATATAATTTTTAGCATATTATATCTTTTTAGTTTTCAAGCCATCAATTTGGACAAAAAGTAGAAAATTCAAAAATATGTAAATAATTTGTAAAACTTCTTAAATTAACTCAGAACACTTTGGAATAAAGAAAATATTATCTTTATAACTTGTAGAATTCAAATATTAAACCTTGCTATATAAAAACAAACTATATTTTTTTTCAATCAAAATAAATTTTCATTTATTTTGTTATGAATATACTTACGCAATAAAAAATAAGACAACAAAGGGTAATTTTGGAATGAGATTACATTTCCAAAATGAATTTTTTAATATTTTATTTTAAATTGGGTTGTAAATGATACCAAAAGTATAAAATAAGGGAGACAAGTGAGATTTTTAAAAGTTTGAGGGTACCAGGTGAAACTGTCAGATACCTCAGGGGAGGTTTCTGAAATTATCCCTTTAAAAAAATCCATTAATATCAGCATAATGTCACAATATTTTTACATTTTTATAAGTTTTCAAAAATATTAAAATTAAACACTTAGTTATATTTTGGCAGAATATACAGAGTGTTTCAAAAATATTAAGTTTATTATCAAACATAAACCTAAAAGCTATAAAAATTTGAATTCATGTCTAAATTATACTTATTCTCCAAAATTATTTGAAAAACTAAATTAAAAAGATTATATCTAATTTGAGAGCATTCTATTAGGAATATGACTTCTTAATATAAGTTGAAATCAATGATGATAAATTATTAAGATGTGAAAAATGAAAATTTCTTGATTTAGGAATCATTTAAAAATGTGAATGATTTTAATATTTACACTAAGTGTGTCATGTTTTTCTCATTCCTTTAAATAAATAAATGAAAATTCTACAATTTAGATAACTTAAATCATATTTAGAAAAAATAAAAAAGAAAAGTTTGAGAACCAAGTCAAGCTCGAATCACTGGTTTTGTCAGTTTTTGATGATTTTGACTGTTTTTGACTAAAACAGTTTTGTCCTATTGATGACCCAGGGAAGAAGGCCGGCTCAAGGTCGGACCACTCTGGCTGGCCGGTTCGGTCCGAATCCAACAATACTAATTTTGGGTTGCCGTTGTGAGAGTAATAATGGAACTTCGGATGAACACTGCCAGCAAATTCCAGGTGGCTTCTAGAAGCGGCCAAGATAAAAATGAAAGTGAAAGAGTCACGTTTATATCAAAGGCGTGCTTCGAGGAAATCCAAATAACGGGAAGGAGTTGTTGGGATTTCATTTTCAGCAAGGTACTGTATTTTCATGTCTCTGGTGGCGGTTATAAAATGCAAATAGGCGATTTTAACTATAAAATCCTAGGCGATTGATTTCGATACTACTAGGCAAATTACAGGGGGATTATCTTTCTATATAATAAAATGTGAGCATATAGGTTTGGTGTTAATAAAAAATGTCATTATTTGTTTCGTTAAATATGTCATTGCACCAAATCTTAAATATTAAACATTTCCATAGCATCTACTTAATTTCCCACTCCTAAATAACAACCTACACTCTTAATTAGATAATTCATATTCTTCCTCACCACTGCAATTCCTCTTAATAATCACCACCAGTTTACCATGATACTAATATATAATAACTTCCTAAAGAAAAAGCAAAAAGTGTTTATAGATTTTGGAAAAAAAAAACATTGATTTTAAAAATAATTAATTATATATTTTTAAAACAAGTACACACGTAGGGTGTGACAAGAACACTAGTATTTAATTTTGCACAAACATTAGAGCGTGTGTATGTTAAAGGATTAATAACACTTTGTTCTCTTGAACTATAAAGGGTAGTTATGCTTTACCCCACTTGAACAAAAAATATATATACACATTGCCTCCTTGACCTAGCAAATGTTATGCCTTGTTTGGATTGGAGGTTTCCACCAAAAAATTTTTACAAATTTCGTGATCACATTTCCTAAATATCTCTTTATTTCACATACATCATATCGTTACATTATATTTTTTTATGAAAATTCTAGAAAATAGCAATCTAGACAAGACTCTAAGGTCTCAAAGTATGTGAAATTTTTTTCCAACTTTACCCTTAGTACTATTCACACTTTGTTCTTCCTTTCAGCCCCAAAAAATGTCCACTTTGTTTTAATAATTGGCAACTTTATATTTGCTATATTGAACTGGTAAGAAAGTTATAATATAATTTTAATATTTAAAAACTAACATAATTTATGTTAAAACATTATTGATGAAAATTTACCATATATATATATATGTATATATATGTGAGTGTGTGTGTGTGCCTATATATATATATATGGTTCCTCGAACTAAACTTTCTACAACATTTCTCTATAATGTAATTTGGTAATTTTTTAAAGATAGAATTAAAATATTTATAGTTAAAGAAATGCTCCAAATAATGTTAGATGCCATAGTATCTTTTGAAATATTTAAATTAAATTTAAATCTTCAAGCTCAAAGAATAAAAAAATAAGTTATCCAATAATTTAATAAATTTGATATTAACAAAACATGTTGACAAAACATTATCAACAAAAATAAAAGCACTCGTCAAAAACTAAGTATCAAAAGATAACGCTCAATATAATTTTACAAATAAAAAATAACAACTGCATACTTTTGCATAATTAACCTAAAATATATGAATATGTTTTTAAATCATAATATTTTATCCAAGAATAAGAAAAATATATTTATTTTTTTGATGTGGAATTTATTAAATTTTTACATAACTCCTTTTTTTATTTTTTGAGATTAAAAGTTTGAAAGTTTATATATATATATATATGTGGTATTTTTCTTTAATAATATTTTGGCATAAAGTATGTTAATTTTAAGTATTATAATTATATTATAACTTTTTTTACCAGTTCAGTATATGATATGTAGAGTTGCTAATTATTAATGCAAAATATACATTTTTTTCATTGAAGAAGGCAAAGTGTGAATATCTTTAAGGGCAAAGTTGAAAGTAAAATTTTTACATATTTTGAAAGACTAATTTTACGAGGTTAGGAGGCAAAGTGTAGGTTAGGAGGCAAAGTGTATATTTTTGTGACTACCCCATAGTTTAGTAGGGGCAAAGTGTTATTAATCCGAATTTAAATGAGTAGTTTCCAAAATTATTCCTTTTAAATTTTAAATTTTATAAAATTGGCGGTTGTTTGGGCAAAGAAGAAAGGATCGGTTGGCTATAAGTAGGCCCACAAATCCAGCCAACCTCCGCTGTCAATTTTCTTTATTTTCTTTGTCATTTTCCCCGCTCTGAATTCTTTCTCGCTAAATCTCTCTCTCCTCTTTCCGCCCGCCATGGCGCCCCTTTCGGGCCAGACACTCCCCGTTCTCTCCAGGAGCTGACAACGTACAGGAACGCATTTAATGACCTTATCAATATTGCGGCGGAGGCGCTTGACATCGGATGCGGCGCGCGCCGCAAGCTCCTCCTGAGCGGATTCCGAGCCGACAACCAGTTAGATTCCGCTCAGGAGGAGCTTGCCGCGCATGAATCCGATGTCAAGCGCCTCCGCCGCAATATTGATAAGGTCTCCAGGAGCTGAGAACGTACAGGAACGCAGCTTGTCTGCTGCCGACAGTTAGATTCCGCTCAGAATGCTGCCGACAGTTAGATTCCGCTCAGAAGGAGCTTGCGGCGCATGAATCCGATGTCAAGCGCCTCCGCCGCAATATTGATAAGGTCTTGGAGCCTCAGAAGGCAGAGGAGGAAGCGAAGAAAGATCTGATGAAAAACAAAGTGGTGGTTGTTGCAACTCCTGAAGATCTGATGCAACAAAGTGGTGGTTCTTGCAACTCCTGAAGATCTGATGCAACAAAGTGGTGGTTCTTGCAACTCCTGAAGATCTTGATGCGGTGGCTGATCTCATTCAAAAATTGACTTGTAAGCATAGGGTTTTACTGAAGCCTGTGGATGGAGACGTTGATAAACTGAAGGACCTTGCTGATCGATCGATCTTTCCGTGTGGAGAAGCATCATCTTCGAAGAAGTAGATTTGCT
The DNA here is from genome assembly GCA_013103745.1 of Gardenia jasminoides. NCBI lineage: Eukaryota > Viridiplantae > Streptophyta > Magnoliopsida > Gentianales > Rubiaceae > Gardenia > Gardenia jasminoides. The sequence continues at coordinate 27,826,451 of CM023103.1, forward strand.
GACGGTACTTCTATTGTCCATGATTTAGGTTTTAATTTGGTATGATTGATTGGGGAAACCCTTGGTTAGGGTAGTACTTAGTTGGGGAGATGCCATTGATATAGTCTTTTATGAATTTGTACGAGTCTTTTATTTGCTAGTTGGGGAGGTTTTATTTGTTCGAGTCTTCTGTTCTTGTTCTTCTAAAGTCTTCTGATTTCTATTTTTCACCAGATGTAGAGTAGATGTATTTTTCACCAGATGTAGAGTAGATGAAGGAGATGCTGCCCTAATAATAAATACCGGAAACTTTGCAGGTAATAAGAATTTGTGATATTACCTGCAAAAGGAAGCATCCAGAGAAGTCAGTAATGGACACTTAATGGATGCTTCAGATAATACTCCACAACCCTTCACTTCAAGCAATGCGTTTTGTGGTTCTTCAACATTAAGCACATTTAATTTGGGACATATTCCCAAATTGAAGGACCACAATCTAATCATTAAATCAAATTACGGCACATCTACAAGGATATACACAAGGACATTAGTAAAGATCTAGGAAAAGCATCTCTAATGACAATGGGATTGTTTGTTTTCATATAATGCAGTCTTAGGAGTTTTGGTTAAGGCTAAGCGGGTTAACTTGGCCTGGGGATTCTTTGGGATGATGATTAAAGAGGCTGTTGTAAAGCCTGATGTTTCAACATATACAACGATGATTGGAGGGTTTTGTCAAGTAGGCATGATTGAGCATGCCAAGTAGATGTTTGATGAAATGCCCCGAATGGGATGTGAGAGAAATTTGTTCACTTACAATACTATTGTTTATGGGTTCTGTAAGAAAGGTCTAATGGAAAATGCTCGAAGCATTGTAGATAAAATGGTGGAGAGTAGAGTTTGTTTGCCTGATACGGCTACTTTTGCCACATTGATTGATGGATTTTGTAGGATAGGGAGCACAGTCGAGGAGATGAAGTGGTTTGATGAGATGGGGAAGAGGAATGTTGAGCCTAATTTGTGGACTTGTAATGCTCTGATCAATGGATTGTGTTTGGATGGAATGATTGACGTCTGACGAGGCCAAGAAGATGCAGACTAGGATGAGATTTAGTGGAGTGAAGGACAATGTAACGACTCATACGACTTTGCTTAAGGGGTATTGTGCTGCAGGGCAATCGAATGAGGCCATTCAACATTTCAGGGAGATGGTTAGTTCTGGTTTGGAGCTTGATCAGAAATCATATGCAGTTATTGTAAATGAGCATTGCAAGTTGAAAATGCCAGATAAAGCTACTGCTCTATTAAGGGAAATCAGGGTGAAAGGCATTAGTCCACCTATGTATGGTTTTAGCTGTACTTAGGAGTCTAGTAGAGCTGGGCGAGCTTGATAAAGCTGTATTTCTTTTGAAACAGATGCCACAGGTGGGTTGCTGTCCAAATTTTTTATCATATAGTGCAGTGATTTGTGGCCTGGTAAGGGCTACAAGAAGGATGCAAGATGTATGGATGCTAGTGAGTGACATGCTTCAGGATGGTAATGGGCTCGATGCCACTTTATACAATTGCTTAATTTGGGGATTTTACAAGGATGGAAATATGGAAATGGCTACAAATTTTTTCTTGAAAATGATTGATGAGAGATATGTGATTAGTCTCGAATGCTTTGAAGTTTTTGTCAAGAAACTGGTCGCTGAAGGAAAGTTATTTGACATTGAAAAGCTTTTTGAGCAGATGAGAAAATGCTGCCCAATGAAGGAGATCCACAGTTATCAAAAGATTCTAGATGAAAGAAAGATCTGATGAAAAACAAGGTGGTGGTTGTTGCTATTACTGAAGATCTTGATGTCGTGGCTGATCTCATTCAAACTTCAACTACGCAGAAATTAATCTGGAAGCTTAGGGTTTTGCTGAAGCCTGTGGATGGAGACGTTGATAAATTGAAGGACCTTGTTGAGCGTTATCAAATTAGGATCTGTCCGCGTGGAGAAGCATCATCCTCGAAGAAGTAGATTTGCTGATAGTACTTCTATTGTCCTGGAAAATGATTTAGGTTTTAATTTGGTAATGATTTAGGTTTTCATTTGGTATGATTGATTGGGGAAACCCTTGGTTAGGGTAGTACTTAGTTGGGAGATGCCAATGATTAAAATCATAGTCTTTTATGAATTTGTACGAGTTTTTTATTTGCTAGTTGGGAGATGTCTTATGAATTTGTACGAGTCTTTTATTTGCTAGTTGGGAGATGTCAGTGATTACACGGTCTTTGACGAATTTGTACATTCCCATATATATAGCCTTCTGTTCTTCTAATGAAAGTTCTGTTCTTTTAATGAAAAGTGATTTTCTATTTTTCACCAGTTAAAGATGTAGAGTAGATGAAGAAACCTATGCATAAGATGCTGCTGCCCTATGCCCTCATAATAAATACCGAAGGAAGCATCCAGAGACGTCTGTAATGGACACTTAATGGATGCTTCAGATAACACTCCACAACCCTTCAATTCAAGCAATGCGTTTTGTGGTTCTTCAACATTAAGCACATTTAATTTGGGACATATTCCCAAATTGAAGGACCTGAGACCAACCTGAAACATGAACACGTACAAACAAGTAATGGTAATTCAGTACTAGATCCAATCAGAAAGTAGCAAAAGAATGAGTTCAGCAATGGAAAAAGTCAGTATGCCAAAGGATTATCTGATTACGAGATATAATAGTGGAAGAATATAAGCAAACTGAGACATGGTTCCTCAAAAGTGGTTATTAAAGCATCTCAGAACAGGCACTAAACCAGACACAGAAGATCAAATTCACGATGACTACAGAGAGAGCATAAAGAAGCAATGGAAAGGGAACAGGAGGCAGGAATATGTTCTCTTACAGGGCAAAATGACGCTCTTTCAAGATGATCACATCCATACAATAATACTTGCTCGAGATAAGGGCATTCAAGAGAAGTAATAGCACGATAACCAGCCAGAGAGAGACTAACTAAAGAAGAACTGCAGAAGCCCACTTCTGTAAAGCTCTGAAAGTGAGAAACAGACAAACCAAACATTAGAACCACACTCTAATCATTAAATCAAATTACGACACATCTACAAGGATACACACAAGGACATTAGTAAAGATCTAGGAAAAGCATCTCTAATGACAATGACAAACTTTAGTTGACAGTAATGATGAAAGCAGGGAACTGATGCAGCATTCACATGTACAACAGAAACTAAGCAAATGGATCAGGCAAAGCAAACTGTCTCCGAAGCAGGAAAGCAAAAACATCCCAACTGCTACTGAAACCAGTATAGGGATTTTGAACAAAGGGTTAGCACCATTGCACTGATCATTTGCACCACTAAAGCATCCAGGCTTGCTTATCTTGGCCACACCTCCCTCCAAAGCAAAGCTGCTGTTTGATGTGCCATTGCTAAAGAGCACACACCAGAAGTAGGGAGAACCACCATCTGAACCACTTACGGCAGCACCAACCTCTGTGTGATTTTTACTATACAGTATTTCCAAGCTCTTACCGTTTTTCATTAGAATTCCTGAGAATGCTTCATCAGGCTTCACATACTTGGTCTCACATCCAAGTAGACGGCCAGTAATTGGTGCAAGAGTCTTAGCCTCCACCCCACAGTTTGGTGCAAATGTCTCAGCAAATTCTGTGTCAGCAGGTCACCTTGGTATGCTTTTATGTATTGCAAAGCTATACATGCCAACCCTGGGTTGCTGTAAAGTGTGGACGATTTATGTGCTGTCCGATTGCTATTTAATGTAGCCACTAACTGATCGGCAGGATTGTCAGTAACTTTATCTGCATTTCCATTAAGGAATGAGCAACTTAGTCAGGATGAGTTTCGTTAATTAATTCATTAGATGACAACAAACAACTATGTGCTTAATTAATTAATTATTTATTATTTTTTTATAATGAAGGATGGTCTTGTTGGCACAAAATCACCAGCAAAATTACAAAGGCAACTTTGAACTATTAACTGCATTTCATCATGTCAAATTGCTGGATTGATGTAGCAATCTAAACAGATGACAATGAAATCAATCACAATGCTGAGCTCAAGGACAGAAAGCCAGAAACTAGTGTTGCTGGCAAAGAGTGCTCTACCACAAATTTCTCCAACCATTATCATCCTTCAACTGAAATGCCATTATCTTGCTTTGTAACGTATGAAGAATTACACACTGAGTCATAAACTGTAAAATTAGATGTCAGTTGACATACTTGATTCCCAGAATTAATATCACTAGTTTACTCCTTCCACCACCCCTCCATTGAGACGATATACCTTTGGGCTTTGATTGCATGGGCATATTCAAGATGTGCTTCATCATTGATAATTACAAGATAATCGATCATCCACATTCTACTTTAAAAGGATTTCATGCCCAAGGACGAAGCCCAGATCGCATTGAGTATTTCATGAAAAAGTCCAGATCCTAGGCTAGAATCCTCAACCTAGTTGTTAAATGGAAACAAATTCGGCCTATTTTATTTTGCAAGAACAATATAATGGTAATGAATTGATCGCCCACTATTTCCATGCAACGGCCAATTTTAGCACTTTAACCATGAATTCAGTAACTCTATTCCCTAGATTGATTGACTGATGTTGACTAAAAGTATACGGCAAGACAAAAACATAAGAATCTGATATATACTAGAGTTTATCGCGTTTACAGGTTTCAATCTTCACATGGACTCTGCTCTTAAAAGAAACCAAATGATAAGAAATGCACAGTTACCATTAATAGATGAAGAGGCTAAAGCAATTACAAACATCAGTTTTCTGGAAGCATAGGTCCAGAAACCACTTTGAAATTCAGTATGTGTTGAAATGAAATCCACTATTATAAAATGAAGCATTATTGTGTAAAATTTTCGCTAACGAATTCAAGGAAGAATGACAGCAACACTGATAGCCACCAGGATTTCTCAGAGACAGTGCTGGTTTCTTTGTACAGGAGGATAGGCTAAATAGCCAAGTTCACCAGTTGCTGCAAAATGCTAATCTGTTGTTATTTTTGGCATAACGAAATGTACATTACGCTCTTTCCTAAAACATAAATTTCTATAGAAATCAAATCTGCTTGTTTTATGCTTTCCTCTGGTGTGATGTTTACCTCAACATCAATATTGTTCGTGTATTTTGGCTAGGTATATGCACAAAGAATGAAGAAGTTTGGAAAAAGAATACAACAAAACCCTGCATTTGTATCCGTTGTTGCTCCCTCCCTCTCTTACTTTCTTTTCATTGAAAACTCAGTTTCTGCTTCCATCTGTTTGCTTTGTCTCCTCTTCCTTAGAATCTGGTTTGGAAGAACCAGAATCTTTTCTGTCTGTATCATCAGATAAAAATTTGAGAGGTGAATACTCTAAAAAATCTTTTGAAGACTCGAAGTGGCTCACAATTTCCTGTGATGGTGTCGACTTCAACCCAACAATATGCACTATTGGGTTTGAGTGGCCGTTGAAAAATACATCTGTGAGCTGCAGAACCAGCATACATACAACCAACAATATCAGAACTCTGATACCTCTCAACTTTTCCTCCACAAAATGTATCAAAATCTCAGAAAAGCATGACGATTTACGGTTTTATGAGAACATAAAGCACAGATTAGTAAAGCATGCATGTGGCTGTTCTATTAAAGAGTAAAACTTTCCTACTGTGTCAGGAACCTGAAACCCGAACTCTTGTGTATTGGCAAAACCTCACATCTTCTGCGGCTGGCATTAATGCCTGTAATCACTATCTGGGTGAACATTAATCATTGAGCTCACGTTATTTATGCTAATGAACTATATTGCGAGTCTATAAGTAGGCTAATGAACTACACTACGAGTCTATGACTGTAGCAGATGGTTATTCTTGCGTTCTTCTCTGTTTACCTATTTACTAAAAGGCTAATAGAAGAGATTCCCCAGCACTTTTGGGTAGAGCTTGAGGATTTTATTTGAACTAGGTGTATCAAATAAAACTAGCCACCCATTATTTTTGTCTCAAGAACCATTTTGCAGCATGCTTAATTTTCTTTACTGGAAGAAATACAGATGGGTAATAAACAGAATATGGCAGCTACATTATGTGACTTAGACACCTCAAAATTTTATACTAAAGCAAGATCACAATGACATGAAATATAAATCACTGCTGAAGCAACAACCAAAAAGGGATATATCTCTTACCATGGAACTGGTAGACATATCTGCCTACATTTTAAGGACAACTACTAAAACTAAGTCATTGATCTGGAAACAGTTCCTCATAAAATGGATGAATTTTTTTCAGCTTGAACAGGCAAAACAGAAGGGCAAAATTGTGAATGGTCGAATCAGCCTTTGCTAAGTCAACTGCAGCTAATTACTTGTGCAGCAATATAAACAACGGCTATCAGTTGATACATCTATGGAGTAAGTGAAAACCTTTTAAACGTCTTCCATCAGATTATTAATCTAAACATTCCAAAAAAGTGAGCAACTACAAATATGCCCAAAGAACCAACTGATTGCTCATAGTAAAAGAAGAGGGAAATCCAGACTTTTTCTAGAAGAAGGTTGAAGAAAGGTCTTTCTCAACTCAATATCATAAATCAAACAAAGAAAAGGTGAAAAAAAAGAAGTTGGAACAACTTTATTCTTCTGTGTGATTCCAAAGTGTCAAATTTGTTCTAAAGAAATGGAAGAACATAATTTCATCTTTTAGGAAGATTTTTACTCATATATAAATTCAGCAGCAGTAAGACGGTAATACCTGTGTACAGCTGAAGAGTTTCAACAGCTTCAGTGACTTGCAACTGTCAACAATCAATCCCAGTGCCTGATCTGTTATTCCCTTGCACCCAGATAAATCCAAACTCAACAACTTTCTTGAACATTTGGCAAGGGAAAAGGCAGTGCAGGAACCAGCCTGTGAAGCATCATAAGCTCTGTTGCATTAACAGTGATAAAGTAGGCTGGGAAGAAAGGTAACAGGAGAAACCAAATAACGAAAGAAATCGTTTTCCCAGTAAAACCCGGTGTCATGTTTCTCAGAGACCTAGAATTTCAATACCATATCTTTACTTAACATTACAGTCCCCATCTTCCAACAGATCGCAGAAGGATCTTTGAGTTGAGATGAGCAAAATCAAATCACAATCCAATTTGTAAGCTTAGAAGCAGAATAAGATTACATCTTTTGAAAATTTTTATCATATTGCTTGTAAGCCTTTTCTTAAAAGAGAGGTAAAATTTTTGGTGTCAAGTAATGACTAGTTCTGTGTACAATAGTTATCTCCTTTCCACATTTCATTGTCAAAGGATTCTAATGTACACAAGAAGAAGAATGGTAGAAAAATACAGTGAACCATAGTGTCTTAAACATTCTTAATCATCATTTTTCTCACAAAAGTCAGCTTTGCACTAGCCACCAATCATATGATGTCATGAGTAACCATGACAGAAGAAACTTCGGGGGAAACCCCCAACTGATATTTCAGGCATGCATTCTACTGTGCATTGTGTTCACAACTAAAGTACATATCAATATCATCACATGTGTTCCCAGATAAAGACATGTCAGGCCCAAGCAAGAACAGCATTTGTTCACAGAATATTCATACCTCATTAACATGGTCGAGAGAAAGGTCCTTCAGAGACCATCCAGAAGCTTCCAAAAAAGCAGCAATTGCTTCATCACTAAAATGAAAACTTATATCAGATTAGAATTTGAAGGTGTAAAAAGAAAGAAACCCTAGATCCAAAGCACATTTTATTTTCTAGGGAAAGATGAAACCAATAACACGTAATGACACAGTTTTCTACATTAGTACCCTCTTCACACAGTCATAGACCAGGCTTATCAGAATAACTAAAGCAAGTATGCAGGAAAAGCAACACAGGTTTTCAAGAAAGTGCAAGTTATTATGACTGCAAAGTAAAGCTTGCTGAACCATTCTGTTCATCCATCCAAACAAAAATAATGGAAGTTATAGTCATCAGTGCAAAATCTTCATAAAGAATCAGTGTCAACTTTAAATTAACAATCCATTGATCAAATTCACACGTAAAGTTAACAAATGTACCATATAGCAACAACAAGGTTAGACTGATCTCAGAAACCTGAATCTATTGCCGCAAAGTTTAAGTGTCTTAATGCATCTACAACCATCACCAAGATATTTCAAACCCAGATCTGTCAGTTCATCCAAGTTTGATAGGTTTAGCGAAAGTATGCCTTTGCAGTAACGTGCAATGTACGAGAGAGTATAATCTGTCAAATTCCTGCACCCAAAAAAAAATCAAAAGATGGCAATTTTGAAAAAAAGAAAAAAAAAAGAAAAAAGGACATCATATCCATGAGCTACCTTTAATTAACAAGAAGAAGAACTGAAAATGACTTACGGACAATCAGAAAAATCAAGCTTCTTTTTGTTATGCCCGCGTCTATATAATATGCTAATAACAAATGTGTCACTGACTGTCTGAATTCCAGCAACTGACAACACTTCCAAATGCTTGAACTTCCTCAATAAAGGATGCATATCCCCTGCATTTATTTTTGGGCAGTAGCTGATGTTGAGCTTCCTCAGTGTTGATTTTAAAGAATTGACCAAAATTTCGATACCAGCATTGGTTAGAACGGCGCAATGGCTCAAATTTACAGAGCTTAGTGCAGGAGCTGATATGACAAGCGCTTGTAGCCCAGTAGGGGATAATTGACATGCTCCCTCTAGAGATAAGACACGAAGACTGGGCAAGCTGTTTGAACGCCAAGCTAAAGCATCCCTCAGGACTATATCAGCAGCAAATTGCGCGCATTGTTCAAGTTGAAGCACCTGCTTCCACAACAAAGGCATAAACAAAAGCGTAAAATTAAGAGAAAACCAAACTTTAAAAGGGGGCTTACTTCTGCCAGAAATCAGTTCTGCATGCATCAAAATAGGGCAAAACAGAGGTTTGTTTCTTATCAGGGAAGAAGTTGGTCAAGTTTAAATTTTTTCTTGAAAGAACCAAGACATGGTAATTGAGATTAATTGCAAATCAAGGAAAAGGCAAGCTTCGTGAATTCAAATTCGAAGATAAAATAGTTAAAAACACCAAGAAAAGAAATATAAAATCCTTCCGGATACATGAGCCCTGCCCCCCAACACCAAGAAAAGGAAATATAAAGAACCCTTTCTTCTTCATTTTTTGTCCCAAGAGAAAACAGGCAAGCTCGGGAAATGAGAAATAATAATCATAGTGGACAAAGATTATAATTCCTAAATCATTTCAAAAAATGTGGATTTTTCCTTTTCATTGTCTCCGATTTCTGGGAAACCAAGAGCGTGGCATTCGATATTACGTCCAGAAACAAACTAACTAGAAGCATAGTAAATAGGAGTTTCTTGAATTGGTGAAGAAAGCTTTAAGAAGCGATCTCAAACCAATAATAATCAGATAAATAAATAGTAACATAAAAATAATGTATAATGAAAGGAGGACTGAATTACCTCCAAACTTTTTGGATCATCAAGATCCCTAAGAGTCCTGAAAACCTGTCCCCCTGTTAACAGAGAACAGTCCTTTACACGTATCTTTGTTGGGTATGTCCCAACAAAGAGTTCAAAAAGGCGATTATCCATTTTCCGGAGATTGCAGATCATGTAACCGAGTCTGCTTCTGAGGTAATCAGGAGTATTTCCAAGTGAAATAATGTGCTCAGCATTTCGTGCAAGAGCTTCCAAGGAAAGATATTCAAGTGAAGGCACAGGGCGTGGCCTAGTTCTTGATGCATCATTCGACCCTTCCCATTTAACCAGTTCCTCTCCGTCAGCTAGCCTGGAATTTCTGTCTCTGACCATCTTTAGTGCAGTAGAAAAGGGACTGTAAAACACAAGCTTCGTCCTCACCATATTAGTCAAACCCAAAGTGCCTTGAGAATTTGAAGAAACAGATTAAGAAACCCCGCCCAAACTGCAAAAGTTCAAAGGGATATCCTAGCCAGCTAACATTTTAAAGAATTTAATGAAAAAGAATTCATGTTTTTCTCGGTGGGTTACGGATGAAAGAAAGAAAGAAATTCGTTGTTTTCTTCAAGAGAGAGAGCCTGAGAAAAGAATGAACTTTTTCCGGAAATTTGCAGACCAAACTAGCAGAAGAATATGCAAAATAACAGGCAGAGAGTCAAAAGGGCGAGGTCATGCAAGAAAGATAGCAAGAAATGAATGGGAATCGATGATATTGTGAAATATGATAATTGGTTCTATGGGCAGGAAGGAATGAATGATTCTTGGTCGGGAATTGGATTGTTTGCGACAGAAGAGAGGCTGCTGCTGAAGAGTGAGAAATCGTTAGAATCTTGGCGGTTGAGGCTGCAAGCGTGCAACTGCAGGTTCCCTCCTTTTTTCGCTTTCTTCATTTTTTCTTTTCTTTTTCAATTCAATTACATTCACGTCCCTTGTGTTATTTATTTGTGCTAGTACTCAACATATTTGATATTTGATCCCTCATAATCAGTACTACTCTCAATTTAGTCGACCATATTGATATATCAACTTTTTAACACATCTAGTCTAGTTCCCAGCCTGTCCATAGGAAGTTGAAATTAAAAAAGGGAGCTGAATCGAATGCAATCAAATGTACAAAAAATTCTTGTTTATCGCATGACGATAAGGTTTCAACCTTCAATCCTCCTCTTGGTTTGCTTTACCTCCTCCCCTGTTCTTGCTTCCCCCTCCCTTCGTACCAAAGTGGGGAAAAGGATTGGAAGTAAAACATGAGGGACAAGAAGAATTCTAGGTCCGAAAATGAGGGATTAAATATTTAAACGTAGTTTGCCTAAAAGAAGAAATAAGCCATTGATGAACAATGTACGAAAAGTATATCAACAATGATTTCACTTGTTTACAATCAAAATTGAAAGAATCAACTCTTGCATCAAGAAGATATATGCCTAATATCTAAAAACAAACAACAAAAGAGGCTAAATGAGGCCATAAAAAGGTTCATTCAGTCATCAATCAAACTCCGAAGCAGGAAAGCAAAAACATCCCAACTGCTACTGAAACCAGTATAGGGATTTTGAACAAAGGGTTAGCACCATTGCACTGATCATTTGCACCACTAAAGCATCCAGGCTTGCTTATCTTGGCCACACCTCCCTCCAAAGCAAAGCTGCTGTTTGATGTGCCATTGCTAAAGAGCACACACCAGAAGTAGGGAGAACCACCATCTGAACCACTTACGGCAGCACCAACCTCTGTGTGATTTTTACTATACAGTATTTCCAAGCTATTACTGTTTTTCATTAGAATTCCTGAGAATGCTTCATCAGGCTTCACATACTTGGTCTCACATCCAAGTAGACGGCCAGTAATTGGTGCAAGAGTCTTAGCCTCCACCCCACAGTTTGGTGCAAATGTCTCAGCAAATTCTGTGTCAGCAGGTTTCTTAGCATTTGGCCCTCCAACTGCATCACAATCACCTTGGTATGCTTTTATGTATTGCAAAGCTATACATGCCAACCCTGGGTTGCTGTAAAGTGTGGACGATTTATGTGCTGTCCGATTGCTATTTAATGCAGCCACTAACTGATCGGCAGGATTGTCAGTAACTTTATCTGCATTTCCATTAAGGAATGAGCAACTTAGTCAGGATGAGTTTCGTTAATTAATTCATTAGATGATAACAAACAACTATGTGCTTAATTATTTATTTATTTATTATTTTTTTATAATGAAGGATGGGCTTGTTGGCACAAAATCACCAGCAAAATTACAAAGGCAACTTTGAACTATTAACTGCATTTCATCATGTCAAATTGCTGGATTGATGTAGCAATCTAAACAGATGACAATGAAATCAATCACAATGCTGAGCTCAAGGACAGAAAGCCAGAACCTAGCGTTGCTGGCAAAGAGTGCTCTACCACAAGTTTCTCCAACCATTATCATCCTTCAACTGAAATGCCATTATCTTTCTTTGTAACGTATGAAGAATTACACACTGAGTCATAAACTGTAAAATTAGATGTCAGTTGACATACTTGATTCCAAGAATTAATATCAGTAGTTTACTCCTTCCACCACCCCCTCCATTGAGACGATATACCTTTGGGCTTTGATTGCATGGGCATATTCAAGATGTGCTTCATCATTGATAATTACAAGATAATCGATCGTCCACATTCTACTTTAAAAGGATTTCATGCCCAAGGACGAAGCCCAGATCGCATTGAGTATTTCATGAAAAACTCCAGATCCTAGGCTAGAATCCTCAACCTAGTTGTTAAACGGAAACAAATTTGGCCTTAATTTTGCAAGAACAATATAATGGTAACGAATTGATAGAACACTATTTCTATGCGAAGGCCAATTTTAGCACTTTAACCATGAAATCAGTAACTCTATTCCCTAAATTGATTGACTAATGTTGACTAAAAGTATACGACAAGACAAAAACATAAGAGTCTGATATATACTAGAGTTTATCCTGTTTACAGGTTTCAATCTTCAGATGGACTCTGCTTTTAAAGGAAACCAAAAAGATAAGAAATCTGTCAAAACTCCTTTGTGGAAAATAAGAAATCTGTCAAAACTCCTTTGTGGAAAATAAAGACGTCTTTATTCAACTGGGAGTCCATGAAAGATCGAGATTAATATTCCATTTCATACCTCTTAGAGTCTATACATACAACAACGTATTGAGCTCAGTACACAATGCATCTAGAAATGTTAATAAATTATCCACCAATTGCCACATGAAATAACATGCAAAAAAGAAAGCTTACATGTACTGATGCCACCCCTAGTGTGGAAGTCCAAAACTCCGCAAGCAAGAACTAAAGAACATTTTCTAGTTCTAAAAGAGGGAAAAGCATAGGGAGAGAGAGTAGGATCACTTCAAGAGTCTTGCAGTATACAGCTACGCATTATCCCCTTCTTATACTATGGAAGTAAACCCAAGTCTAGTGAACTCAAAATATTGTGAAGACTACATTTTTCATTTGGCTAGTAACACTGAACTTTGAAAATAAGAAGATGAAAGCTGTAAAAGATCTCTGAATAGTTGATTAGATCCAGCTCTTCAATGAGATCCAAAACCAGAAAAAGTGAAGTTCACAAATGCGCCAATCAGTTGGCACCCCACCTCAATATTTCTCATTAAAAGTTGAAAAAAAAAAAAAAGAAAAAAGAGAGAGATTGCAAAACATTAAGCTAAAGTACCATTTAATCCAACTACAATTTCTGACCACAGTGAAGATTTATCTAACTACTTTATCAAGTGCCATTGAACCAAACCTGAAAAGGCAGATCCAACAAACAAATTAACTAGGCAGGTCTACATACATTTACTTGTATACAGTCATAAATGTAAAGTATCCAACTTTCAAATCCATTATTTAGCACATTTCAGAGATGCAGAGCACAAATCAACAAAAATCAAAGCTTTCTTGGAAGCAAGGAAATCCGCAAGAAATAAGAAGTAAGGAGCAAGATAAATTAAGAAGCAGATTTACTCTGAAGAGTAGTAGCTTCAGCTGAAATGAAGAAAATGCAGCAGCACAGCAACAGCCACGTTTGAGTTGCCATCTCTTAGAAGAAGGATCAAGAATCCAGTCTCTGGTTTTTTATCAAAACTTGGAAAAAAGAGTGGGAGCTGGCTCTCGGTTTATATGACAGACTGGATCTAGCGACTCCATTGCGAAGTCGGGGGCGCTTTCATTTCGACCGACAACTCACGGATATGAAAAGACGGTGTTGCCCAACAGAATGATCGAATCTTGGGTTGCTATTGTGAGGGTAATAATGGAACTTCGGATGAATACTGCCAGCAAATTCCAGGTGGCTTTCGGAAGCGGCCAAGATGAAAATGAAAGTGAAAGAGTTAGGTTCATATCAAAGGCGTGCTCCGAGGAAAAGCAAATAACGGGAAGGCGTTGTTGGGATTGCATTTTCAGCAAACTGCTGTATTCTCATGTCTCTGGTGGCGGATTATAAAATGCAAATAGGCGATTTTAACTATAAAATCCTAGTCGTTTGACTTCAATATTATTAGGCAAATTACAGCGGATTACATTTAGGATAACTTTTTTATACACGGACGGTCAGTGTAAAAGTTTTCATACACTAGCAGGTTTGGATTATAATCATGCACATGTAGCATGGTATTTTATGTACTACTAATTTATTATGGATTAAGTTTTCATCCACTGTCAGTGTAGTAGATTTTTTACACTAACAGGTGTAGATGAATGCCACCTATGCAAAAGGTGAATTTCAAATTTGAAATTGGATTATGTGGCATACATATTTATTATTATTATTAGGTACTGCTAATTTATTATGTACTGCTAATTCCTTGTCTAGGGTTGATTCGCTGGTAGTATGGTATTTTTAATTTATTAGTAGGTAATCGTGATGTGACGTGAAAATATTACAGAATCATTTCCAAATTTGTATTTCTGACTTCATGATAATGATGACACAAATTGGTGTTGAAATGTTTACTCGGCGAATTGTTAGAATGTTCAAGGTGCAACTAAGATAATATTTTTGATTAAATAATAAGATAATAAATTTTGTTGAAAACCTCATGTAATTTTTTGGTCCCATACATGTTATAAATTAATAACTCATTGAAATTACATATCATATATTTTCTAAAATGTGAATCTACTGTTAATTTATCAACACATTTAAGATAGAAAACCATACTTTAATAATGAGATATGTAGGAAAATTTTATATTTGTTTATTAAAAGAAGACTTTCTTATCAATTATATGTTTGTGTGTGTGTGTGTGTGTGTGTGTGTGTGTGTATATATATAATGTTGTTAATCTAATTCATGTAATAAAATGAAAGTAGATGTCTATCATTTAATATTCTTAAATCTTTTTGATCTCTTTATGATAGCAAAATGATATTAGTTGCACATATATTGAAAACATTAATAGAATTAGATTATATTTGTAAATCAAGTAGACTTTCAACCTTCTTTTATTAATAGAACAGTGCATATTTTATAAAATAATATAAAACTTTAGTTAATTAAATTTGGTTAAAATAATATAAAACTTTGAATTTTAACTGCACTCCATAAACTGATAAATTATTAATTTATTGATTAATTAATAAGTTTTTAAATTAATAGAATTTGTATGATCCGAGGGTTTATTAATTTATGGAGTTTTTATTGTAGATAATTTGAACGAACATGATGGATCCAGGAACTTCCCATAATGTATGTATGTATGGGTCCAGGAATAGCAGTTTTCTCTATACTATTCTATTTATTATTAATGTAAGACGTTTAAAACTATTGTTGAACCTTCTCCAATTTGTATGATAGTTAGAAATTTTTCGTTTCTTTTGTCTTTATTTTTTTATGTAGCATGTACAGTGGTGCCTTAGTTGCTATTTTAAAATGGATAACTTTTTTATACACGGTCAATATATAATTTTTTGTTTACATTAGCAGGTTTGGATTATGCCATATAACACAAATTTAAATCATGCACATGTGACATACATCCAAAGTTGTTAGTGTAAAAAAATCACTACATTTTCAGCATATAAAAAGTTAATTCTTTTAAAATTATAGTAATCAAGGAAAAGATGAGTTGGTTTATTATAAAAAAATTTAATTAAATGAAAACTTAATATTTTCTTAATTGTTATTCAAAAATAGTACTAATCATATAGAGATACTAGACTATTTAGAAGTTTTATAGGTTTCTGACAGTTTCACTGTCTTCTCCTGAGATTTTAGAAATTTCACTTACATCCCTTATCAATCATTTAGGTCCCAATGATTACATCACTAATGGCCAAATGACTCTATTACCCTTACACTTTGGATATTTTACAATACGTGAAGGAAAAGAGTTAAATGGTTGTTAACTACATTAACCATAATTTGGATTGTAAAAAATTAATTAATTTAGTATCTAAAAATAGCATCAATTCTTGCTGTATTTTTTTAAATTTTTATACAATTGAGAAATAAAAGAAATTAGATTTAATGTACTTGATAAATTTGCCATCCAAAAATAGAACCAATATTAGGTGCATTTTTTTAATTTTTATATACTTGACAAATAAAAGAAATCAGATGCAATGCACTTGATAAATTAAAAGGATTTAGATCACGAGAAACAATTAAGCTGTTAACAAACTAAATTAACTATAATTTGAAATATAGAAAAGAAAATCTAATATGGCATCTAAAATGGGATCCAATAATAGCATCTTTTTTCTAATCTATATGCTTGACAAATAAAAGGAATCAAATATAAAGAGATTTCAGTTGGCTAATTTTTCTTATAATTGTGGTGATGATAAAGAATCTTAACATATGAAAAACAAATTTTGCTTTGTTTAATTTTGAATTTTTTTTTTTTTTTGGTTATGGATGATGGAATTTTTTATTGACCATGTGTAGTATTGACCCCATAAGTGAATTAATAAGTTAGATCAAATATTTAATCTAATTAGTATAATACTTAAGGGGAAACTCTTGGCATAAATAAATCTTCTCACACTTGAAATTATTTTTTTATTATTCATTTTTTTGAATTAGACTGAATTGAAACAAGAAAATTGGTTTTACGGAAGGTAAGTGAAAATTTTAAAACCTCAGGGGAGGGAAGTGCAACTATTAAAAATTTCAGGGGAGGTTTCTGATATTATACCTATAAATAAAGCTTGTAAAAGGAAAAGACCAAAAAGTAAGGAATTGGATAAGAGAGGCTTCGTCTGTTTGGCCGGCTGTGGCTCGCGCATTATATATATCTGAACAGCAAAGCATGGGGTCCGAAAATGGCGACACTAAACACGAACGCGCAAGTTTGCATGGGGCGCTTGAGCTCCCTGATTTCTCCAGCAGTCTTGACTTTGAATCAAAGAAAAAAGCGTACTTTAGAGGTGGGGTGCGCGCTGTTCCTGCAAGAAAGGCGGCAGAGCAGACGAGGGGTGGTATCGGTGGCTCTAGTCTTGCTCAACTGCCTCTCCACACCTAAAGGTACGCCCGCCTTGCTAACTCGCGCATTGCTGGAGGATAAGATTAGCAAAATTTAATCTTCAACAGCGAAATGCTAAAAGAAAGTAATCTCGACATGGGTTTTTAGTGGACTAATTTTTGGACCCAAAAAAGTATTGATCAAATTGATGAATTCTTCTGTTGCAGATGCTATGGGGGGTGGCATTTTCGAGAAATACTTAAAAAGGTATATAATTATAGAGTTTGTTTTTCTTTCTTTCTTTTTTCAAATCTTTTCCTATTAACATCCTTTGATGGTGCAATCATGTTAGTGGACCATGCTTGAATAATGCAAATGCAGCTAGTGTAGTTTTTGTGGTTTAACAAGTATAAATACTCTCGAGGTAATCACGGACAGGCAGTGGACAGAGTCATGAATGCATTATCTAACTCTGTCATCAGGATGTATGCAGTAGTACAAGGTTTACTGGAAGACGTGTGAACATTTAATCTGAACCGTGGAATTTGAACTTGAATTGTATTAGCCAATTGTCTAGTCAATTCTTAAACGTAAGTATGGAGGCCCCAAATCCCAATATTAGTTTCCACTAGCTAGATGGTGGAGTTTTTTTATAGAATAGTGTATTCAAACACCAAAAAGAAAGATACTTTCTCACAATTCTGTACAAAAGCTAATCTCCTCAAGTTATGTGGCCAATGGTTTGCTGCTTTGATTGTTAATGAGCCGTTGAAACATATTATTGAGTAAATTGTATACTAGTGCACCATCATTTTATATTCTTAACTTGAATATTTTGGGGTATGATTAGCATCCCCAACCGTCCCCCAAAAAAAAACATTTTAGCAAAATGAATCTTCCCTTTAGTACATATAGTTGCAACAATGTACATATGTAATGATTGTGTAAAAGGTTTAGCGGCCTCTACTTGGGGAAGAGTGTAATTTGTATAGGTACTTGAGTGTAACGTGACCTTAGTGTTGGACACGTTCTTGGTTTCCAGTAGAAAGAAAGTTCCCCCTTACCTATGCTTGATTAGAACTTTTACACAGATGTTTGATGCTTTCTAAAGCATTTGTATGCATTTGAAGGACAAAGTGGCAGTATTACTCTGGATCTTTGCTGCAGTTCTATTAAATGAGTTCAACAAATTTCTTAAACTCTTTACACTCTCGCTATTCTTCCAAAACCTTTTAAACTATTCTTGTTAAATTTCTTAACCAGGAAAAAACTTGATCCGCTGGAGTCTTATGTACCAGCAGTTATATTGACTGAGTTGCAGATTAAAGAGTTAGGTAATGCTTCCCTTCAAGGTTACCTTATACAGTGTTAGTGATGGTTCAATTTTCTCATACAATTTCACATGCTTATATACTGGTTTCTTATGGGGTGTGTGTATACACTTCATCAGTATGTGCTTGTATGTGTTGTATATGTACCTGCAGTCAATTACTTAGACATGTAAAAATACACATACACACCTAATATCTACTTTCTGATGCTGATTTTTTTCTGATTTAAACTCATATGCAACAGTTTGATATCCTCTCAAGTGGTCAGTTGATGTATAATAGAATTTCTTGTGTGATATTTGCTTGATTTATGTGCAGGAAAATATTTGGAAGTTGATCAACCTAGGTTTGGTGACTGTCGGACTTTACTGCGTGCTGGCCCTGCAGCATCTCTGCGTGTTAATATTCGAGCTGTAAGACAAGGTTTCGCCTAGTTAAATTTATGATATGCAACATTTGATTTATTTGCTAATATGAATGTTTAAAACTATCTTGCTTAGTGTAAAGAGTGCAAATTGACCACTTATATTTGGTGGAGCTAGATCTTCCAAATTTCCGTTTCTTGTCTGTGATATTATCACAACTTTGGTTAATTCATCTGGAGGATCAGCATGAGCGTTACAATCAAGCTAGGTGTGAGAGAGAGAAAGATTTCCATGTGTAGGTGGAGAAGAATCATAGACTTACAAATGGAAAGCCCTTGTTTATATAGGATCTTAATATCTTGAAGGGTACATGAATCTGAAGTGATAACCTCCTGTGAGGCTAATGAATTGGTAACCTTCCCCGTAACTTTTTCTGTCAATCTAAAATAGATGGTTACCATGAAACCCTTATTTTCATAGTTACATAAATTGGCAGTTGGCCACCATAATTGCAAAAGCAGCTTTCTGAATTCAGATGAAGACATGAATTGCACACGATTCTTCAAATTTTAGGATTTAGTTTACATTCTTTCATGTTTCTGTGTATGATTGAATCACGTTATTCTGAAGTTTACTGTGCTAATCTTGACCATAAATCATGTCAAACAAAGGCTTTTGCAAGTACTGGAGCCCCTTATCCAACAATGAATGGCCTTCTTTGTAGAGTTTTTACTGTACATTGTTATTTCCAAAAGTAACATTTTGACAGTAAAGAACTTTAAATAGTTTGGAAGGTCCATTGACTGATATGAAACTTGACAAGAAGTTTATAAGTACTCTGGAGAAGTACCTTTTACAATAGGAAATCTTGAGAAAGATAAGAGTAGTTCATCCTTTTTCCCTTTCCAAAGCCTGAATGGAGGTTTATAAACTCTTGTTGTAGTTATGGTGAATAGGCTTTCACTTTATTCTGTTTGGTGATTGGGGAAAAACAGGTGGAACTGCATTTAAGTAAACACGGTTACACACAAGGTATTAAAAGTTTTATCTAAACACTCAAAGTTCAATAGGTTTAATTATCTTCCGGAGGAGGAAAGGAGACCAAGGAAACAAAACAAAGGAAAAAGAATTGGAACAGGATATATATATCTGGAAAAAACTATAGAAGTGAAATGCCATTCTAAACAAAATGGACAGTTGGGTAAGAGGTTTTGTTAAGCCTCGGTGTTAAATATTTGGGAGCAACCTCCTAAGCTCTTAACCCTGCAGATCTCTTTTGAACAACTTGTATGTTTGATTCTCCTGAGCAATTTGTATCTTAAGATGCATACATGAACTAGTTTACTTCTGCAGATGCTCTTGTGCAGTACTTCAAAACACTGTCTAAATTCTAATCCTTCTGTGGGAAAACAAGAACAACATTGTCAAGTTTTTTCTCCATTCCTTCTACTCATCTAAAAAAAATTATCTACTGTACTGTTGGATGTAAATTGATCAATTTAGTTTCTTTCAATTTTAGGTTGCACAATATGCAACTGATGGTGGCAATAACAAATCTGCTTTCGACAATGTTGATGAATGTCTGAGGTACTAGTTTTCATAACTTAAGGGCAACTATAGTACTTGCATGAATTTTTTGGAGGTAGTCACAGGTAGCATAAATCTAAGTGGTACTACTTCTTCGAAGCTAAAAGAGAAGCATTACAATCAGTTAAGGATCCACTTGAGATGCAAAATTGATGAACCTAGGTTGCAGCATAGTATTAGCTATTAAGCTTGCGTCTTTGTCTTGAGAAATTTTGAGCAAAATATTCCCACGGAGATGGCTACGTTTTGAAGCGTTTTCTAGGACCAACTTTATGAGGGCCAGCATATTAGGTGCATAAGCTTTTATAAGTTTAGAATAAGTCACTTCTGTACTTACCATCCCTGTGCTTGTATTCGCTCCATGTTAATTTACTGAATGCTCGCTCCAAGTGTTACTCAAAATATGATTTCGATAGAGTTGGATGTCGGAATTTTCCTGTCTAAATCTCTTGCTTGATCTTGTCATTTTTTTGATTGCATCATTATTCATTTCGTTATCTTTTGCCATCAATCATAGTAATCTGCTAGAGTGATTGTTAGACATTTGCAGTAAAAGTGATGAGTTTGATGCTTAAGATACATAAATTATCCATAATTCTCACTGCCAAGAATGAAAAGAAGCAGCATGATGTGCTAATCCTTATGCTTGTGGCTCAGTATGCTTTGACATGTTTTGCATTTGCTTTAAGAGAAGATGCACTTTGGACACATCAGCTTTTCTTACTGGTAGAAATTTTACTACTTGAGACATGGCATGACCACACCTGATTCTTTTCACACAATTTTTCAAGAGCCCTGGAAGAACTTGATTCATTGTTGCTGCATGGATCAAGAAATGATCCAGGGGCCTCAATTCAGTCGATGAAGGGAAAGATTGATACTGCTGTTGATGCATTGGATAGGTAATCATGTTAAGATTTTGATTCTCTTCATATATGCTAATTTGATGTTTCCACGATTCTGTGCTTCTTTTATTTCATTCACTACCTGCTATCATATATTGAGGATAGGAAGAGTAGCTGTTTTTGATATTCTTCTCCATTGCAGTCTTCTCAAAACTGTTCCTTCTGATGTGCTTGAGAAGGGAAAAGCTATAGCTGATGCTTACAGGGATTCTGTAGATGATGCAGCATCCGAGGCCCTCGACCCAGAATTGAAGCGGTTGGAGTCAATATTATGAATTTGTGAAACACATGACACCTCTTTGATAACCTATAATCCTGTTACTCCACATTAAACCTTTTCTCCCACATTTACTGTCGAAACAGAGTCCAGCCAGTTTGTATCTTTGTCTTATGTAATGCAATTTGCAAATTCCTTTCCTGTCATGTTGGTTGGAACTCCACTTCCTCGGGTTGTGGGTGGACTGGAGGGATACATGGAAGATAGGTATGAGGTGGTTTTCTGGGCAATTTTCACCTAGTACTACATGTAGCAGCTGTTACAGGGTCACCAGAGCAGGAGCTATTTTTCAAAAACATGGTTTAGAAAGTTTCAAAAATCTTTTCCAGCTTTCTTTTCATCTCACATGAACATTTAATCTAAAAGCTGTCATGTGAAAATTTCCTGAAGACGCCCGAAATGTCCCCATCCAAAAGCCTTGCGCTGCAGAAAGATATTTCCAATTTCCAATGCATGCTTTTGAGGCTCCACTTTGTGCTTGTATAGAGCCTCATTTTGTGAACATGAAAAAAAAAAAAAAAAAAAGCAACTGAAAAGCACGTTTACTTGTCTACGGTGTATTGAACTCAAAAGCAAAAGCGATCCTTCAGCATATGCAAGAATTTGGTCGTAGTATGAAGAATGTGTTGCTTTGTACCAAATTAGTCCAATGAGTCCAGGGCAGCGCCTATATGAAACGGTGAAATGCTGCGGTAACTGGCTAATTTTATTGCCGAGGCCTTTGAAGTTCATGGAACTATAAGCTTCAAAACTGTTTGGCCCTTGGCCTAAGGGACATGCATGACCAGGGAAATTAAGTCCCAAATCCAGCCCCCCACCAAAAATTTAAAAAATTAAAGGTCACTAGAGCCCAAAAAAAAAAAAAAATCAATAGAACCCCCCCCCCCCCCTTTTTCAGTTCCTTATTATAGAATATCATGACGAAAAGCATGCCATGGTTCCACTCTCCAATTATAGATTTCATTGACATTTCGTTAATGTGCCCAATGTACAACCCATGAACTTAAGGACAACTGGTAAGTGGTCTACTCCTACATATAGCAGTGGCACCTTGAAAAGCTCCAAGCCAGGCTTCAATCTTGAGCAAAAATTAGACTCTGCAAGCACTCCTCAAACCGAATCCAGATTTGTCCCACAAAGGTGGGAATAGTGGGTGCTCAGAATAGTTTTAAAAAAAAAAAAAAAAAGAAAGAAAGTCCCCATATTCTAGCATTGCTCATTGCTCATTAATCAATTTCTCTGGGCGGGAGCGTAAGTCATATTCCTCCAAATTCAGTTTCAGAAGGGCAATTTCATTTTCATCAGTAAAGAAAAGTGAGAAGGCATCCAAGGATGGGAGAAAGAGCTACCACATGCATGATAAAGATAGTTTATTGCAGCTCTTACACAATGATAGTATTACCACAACACACAATTGACTTCCTAACAAAGAGATGGCGTTTACTATACAGATGGATGCAACACAAATGACTAAAATTTGTTGACACCCCAGACACCCTTAACCCATCAAGCAACTGCTTAAATACGATGCACCTATCCTTTTCACGCTACAAGGGTGCGAGGCTGCTCAATATATGCGCTTTAAGCTTGGGTATGCAGTATGTAACTGTTCCGTGCTCATTCGGATCTGCATTGCACATAAGATGATTTCCAAATTAATGACTTTTCACACATAATAGACTCTTAAATAAGCCAACAGAAGATGAAGCTCTGATACCTTAGGGCAACTACGGACATCAAGTGTCTCCAACATGCTACAACATGACATGACAGCTTCAAATGCTTCCTCATCAATGTTGCAGGACTAAGAAAGAAAGGATTTTTTAAAAAAAAGTAGTACAACAACAATGTCTAAAGAATGTAACAAACTTGTAATTACTGAAACAACTTGCAACCAAATAAGTAGTGCAAAAAAGCAATTGCACTGTGCACCAAACCCAGCCTTATTCATTCACTTCAATTCTAACCCCAAACGAAAGGGAAAAGGTGAGCAACTCAATGCTCAAGTAACGAAGTTAAATAGGAAAAAGAAAAATGTTCCTTCAAAACACTTTGCAGTACGAGATGAGAGTCTTCTGTTCTCCTAATGAAAAATGGTTTTTATTTTTCACCAATTAAAGATGTAAGGGTAGATGAAGAAACCTATGCATGGAATGCTGCTGCCCTAATAATAAATACTGGAAACTGTCGTGTTATTAGATTTATTCAATCAACAAAATAAAAAAAGGACAAAAATCAAGCAATTCTCAAACTCTTTTCCCAACTTTAATAACCAAAAACAGAGTTTCTGATTCATTTTTTTTTTTCTTGACACAAAATCAACCTCTTCCCAGTCTCTGAGCAATAAAGTAAATTCGTAACTATGTCAGGCTCAATCAACTTTTACAAACTAAATATCAAAGCACCACACACATCCCACTATCCCAGATAATAAAAGCTCCTGTAACTGATCATAAATTATAAGGATGCAGAGAAATATCCAATTGAAAGGAAATGAAGATAGATTAAACTATTTTTGTAACATTGCATGTAAAATTAGACCCCTCATATTTGCTCTCTAACAGAATTTCCAGGATACAGGTCCCTAAAATCCTAATTACTCAATGCCATTTCATGGGTCAGCCCAAAATAAACATACAACAAAGACTCGAGGCAAAGCATAAACATCATCTCAAAAAATGATGCACAATCAAACCAAAGGTCATTCTGCCTGTTTTATGCTTCACAACAACTAATCCTACATAGGAATTAAACTTGATTTCCAACAAAAGAGAAGTGAATCCCAATAGAAGACAAAGAAACATACCAGAAGAAAGAGGCTGGTCAATCTTGGACAATCGAGCCTCAAGGTTTCCAAAGAAATGCAGTTGCTAAAAGGGAGGAAAACAACGTCATTACCTTGATTAGCATCTAGGATGTCAGAATTGAAAGTAGACCAAATGGACAGTCAACTTCACAATTATGTACCTCAAATTGAGAATGCGTAAATTGCAACAAGCAACATCAACTTCCTTCAAATTGGTTGACAGTGAAAGGTTCAATGACGACAAATAGTAACACTGTGCTGTAGGAGGAATGGCAACCTTCCTAATACTTGGACAGCCTACACAGTCCAGATACTGCAGCAAACGATGGGGTTGTATATTTTCAACTGACAATCCATCAGGTCTAGGCTCACCAAAACCCCAATCCAAATCATGCATATTAACACATCCACTCAAGTTAACATGAGTTAGATGTGTGCAACAGGCAAGCAACTCCTCAATGGCCGACCGAGAGAGAGTCCCATATGACAAGTCCAACTTGTACAAGGCTGGAAGGGCACCTTCATTATATAGAGGCACCAATGAAGAGTCTGCGAGATACTTGCAAGCTTGCAATTTTAAGACCTAGATATTAAAGCATACCAGACTTCAGTAGAAAATCCAACCTACAAACTCCTATAAGTGATGCTGAACCATGTAAAAGAAAACCAAGGTGGGGATGATACAAATATGGAAGATGCTTAATAAGAAATAGTAGCTATCTTTATATCCAATAACAAAATGTGGACATTATAAAGTTGTGAAATCATCCAAAGGTTAAAAAGGTAAGAGATGCATAAGCTTCCACAAGTAAAAGAACCAAATAACAAAAATTCAAATATACGAGGCATTCCTATCATTGGTAGATCCAAGTCCATGACCTATTTTGGAACAAGTACAATACTGGAAATGGATCAAAAGACAAAGCAATACTTCAAGGTAAAAAAATGAAATTTTATCACACGATAATACTCTGGATGTGAAACATGACAAAAGCTTATTAAATTAGAAAAATAAATGTGTTGATTGGTAAAACTTTGGGTTGTTTCTTCGTAAATATACCAAGACCATTCAAAAGGAGAGCACCCAATGGAGGTACGCACAAGAGTCCAACTTATAAGATAACAAATTACCTTCAAATGTGAACAGGACTGGAATACAGGCTGCAGATTATCCAAGAAAGTGTAGGATAAATCTAGGTAGGTCAAATTTGGAAGCAAATGCAGAGATAAAAGTCCATCTGAGCCAACAGATGTGCATGACATCAACACTAATGATTCAATCAGAGGGCATGAAGCAGTGGTGGCGGACAAGCAATCATCTTTCAGTTGGCTGCATGCACAGAAAAGCACAATGGCTCACATATCAGCCAAAAAATCCAGAAACAGTTAAGCATCAGTGTAATAGAAATGGAGCAAAATCAGACTAATGCATCAAATATCACAAGAAAATAAGATGACCAAAAGAATAAGGATTTGTGACATTACCTGCAAAAGGAAGCATCCAAAGAAGTCAGTAATGGACACTTAATGGATGCTTCAGACAATACTCCACAACCCTTCAATTCAAGCAATGCCATTTGTGGTGCTTCAACATTAAGCACATTTAATTTGGGACATATTCCCAAATTGAGGGACCTGAGACCAACCTGCAACATGAACACACATAAAAACAAGTAATGGTAGTTCAGTACCAGATCCAATCAGAAAGTAGCAAAAGAATAAGTTCAGCAATGAAAAAAGTCCGTGTGCCAAAGGATTATCTGATTAAGAGATATACTAGTAGAAGAGTACAAGCAAACTGGTGTGGATGTTCAGGTAAGAGAAACAGTCAAATTAACTTGAGATGACTGAGACATGGTTCCTCAAAAGTACCTATTAAAGTATCTAAGAACAGGCACTAAACCAGACATAGAGGATCAAAATCAAAATCATGATAACTACAGAAAGAGAATAAAGAAGCAATGGCAAAGAGAACACAAGGTAGGAATATATTCTCTTACAGGACAAAATGATGCCCTTTCAAGATGATCACATCCATCCAATGATACTTGCTCGAGATAAGGGCATTGTAGTTCAAGAGAGGTAATAGCACGACAACCAGCCAGAGAAAGACTAACTAAAGAAGAACTGCAGAAGCCCACTTCTGTCAAGCTCTGAAAGTGAAAAACAGACAAATCAAACATTAGAACCACAATCTAATCATTAAATCAAATTACGACACATCTACAAGGATATACACAAGGACAATAGTAAAGAGCTAAGAAAAGCATCTCTGATGATAATGACAAGCTTTAGTTGACAGTAATGATGAAAGCACGGCATTGATGACAATGACAAACTTTAGTTGACAGTAATGATGAAAGCAGGGAATTGATGTACAACAGAAACTAAGCAAATGGATCAGACCAAGCAAACTATGGAATGATGTTTTGGTAGGCATCTCTTCCAAGTCAATAGAAAACAATATTTAACAGCATTAGCAATATAGGAATACAGAAATACAAAAAAGCAAGGAGTTATGTTTTAACCATTAAATTTTTGAAAACAGGCCATACAGAAGCCAATATGCAGTTGTAGCCAAATTCTTTTGATAAAAAATGATTAAAATGAACATGCCAAAGCATATTAACTTCATCATGCAAACTCAAACTGTTAAAAGGTGAAGGGCTA
Source organism: Gardenia jasminoides (assembly GCA_013103745.1). Lineage (NCBI taxonomy): Eukaryota > Viridiplantae > Streptophyta > Magnoliopsida > Gentianales > Rubiaceae > Gardenia > Gardenia jasminoides. The sequence continues at coordinate 27,853,319 of CM023103.1, forward strand.
CAAGTACAGAAGTGTCTGCTTAAAAATAGAACCGAATTCTGCAGGAATTCGTCCCCTTCAATTACCATCCTTTTTTTCTTTTTTCTTTTTTTTTTTTTTTGGTGGCGTGTATGTGAATTCAGCAGGGATAGGAAACTGGCAGGAACTTGAACAACATTGAACATTGCAACCAGGGGAAGGGTCACAAGTACAAAAGTGTCTGTGTAACAATAGATTTGAATTCTGCAGTATTTCTTCCCCTTCAGTTATCTGATCCTTTTTCTTTTGGTGTCAGTTCACCAGGGGCAGAAAACTTGCAGGCATTAGAACTCTTTTAAAATGTGCAACTAGGTCAAAAAAGGCTTCCAAATAATCATCAGCCCTCAGAAGGCAAGGTAAATGTAGCCAAAAATTTGCCCACAATGAGACCGTCCCCATACATAGACTAATAACTTCCAAAGAGGTAGCACAAAGGACTTGAAACTTTTAAAATGGCATGCCATTTAATTTTTAACAAATAAAATAATAAAAGATTTTACCACTGCTAGAAATCTAAATCAGAGACAAGACCAAGATACAAGTGTTAGCTTCCAATTTAACACATATCCACAGATATCCACAAATAATGCCCCAATATCAGCATAGACAAATATTAAATTGTAGACAACACAAGTGTTAGCTTCCAGTAAAATATCAATACCATATACAACTACATACTGCGTGCCCATCGCAACTTAGGCAATCAATTTGACCCATTCTAACATACCATTCTACAAACATTCAAACACATATTCAAACTGTAACCAGTTAGATTTTTTTGAGCCATACTACCAGGTGATGAAAATCCACCCAACAGAAAAAAGTGAAATTTTGAATGTGAAGTAGGCAAAATCAACAGAAGTTAAATAGTCACACACCTCGCAGTTATCAAGAACCAAAGACTTCAGAAAAGGGCAGCCACCACCGTCACTGAAAACTTCGCAAATGGAATTTGTAAGAGATTCACATTCTGTAAGGTCAACTTCTTGCAAGCACTGGCATTGCAATGCTAACGAGGTCAAACTTTCTTGCTTTTGCAAAACTAATTTCTGCAGAGTATCATATAGGACAAAAAGATTACTCATTGAGGTCCAGCAGCATGTCAAATCATTAACAAAATGTAAAAGTTATAGAAAGCCATACTTTAAGAGTATTTGATGTGATGTTGATTCTTTGAAGAGAGGGACAATTGGAAACTGTAATCAATGATAGCATACTGCTTCGCAGATACAAATCAATAAATCTGCAGAAGTATTAACAAAAATTAACATATCCACAAGAATAAAAATCTAACACAGTGCTTGAAGCTCATCATACTTGCGACAATGTACTAGTCTTATGTTCTTCAAGCGAGGAAGATCCAAGGACACAGATGTAAGTAGACTGCAATTATCAAGCTCGAGCACCTACAGTGAACAAAAACTCAATATTCAGCAATGTAAGAGTTAAAAAGGCATTAACATATACAGGAAATACAAATGGCAATAACTAGCTCACACCTCTAACATATAGCTATGAGCTATGGCAGCCATTGAAGCTGAAGTAATCCCCTCACAGCTATGAAGCTTAAGAATTGTCAACATCGGCAGTCTTACAGACTTGAAAGTAAAGAAAGAAAATGTCAGCAAGTATTTACAGACTTGAGAGTAAAAAAAGAAAACATTGTCAGCAAGTATTTAAACAAGAGTGGCTACTCAAACACAAACTTAGAGCAAACTCACCTCAAGAGAAATGTTTGGGCAGTATGATGCATTAAGAAAGTGAAGATTTCCACAAGTCAAAGCTATTTCACGCAGTGTATCATCACTAACACATGAACAATTTGACATATCCAAGGATTCCAAAAGAGGGCATGAAATGGCTGCAGATCGAATCGCTGCATCTGAAAGCTTGTGACATGAACCTATATCAAGTTCATGCAGAAGGGGGCAATTGAGCACAACATGAGGCATGCTACTACGTTTCAGTGACAAGGTCTCGAGTTGCGGGCACCTACAAGGCAAGACACTTCAGCACAAGTTCCACAAGCAGGGTTTACTTATTTAGGATGACAATTTTAACATTACCTGATAGCGACACGGAGAACACGGCATTTCACAATCTCAAGGACACGCAAGTGGTCATGGTAAATCGGGATCTCCTGAATACCATTTCCAAGAGTGGTATCATTGATAGTCAAACTCCTTAACATATGACAGTCAGGCAGAGCTTGGAAGAAAGTCTCTCCTATTTGGCCTTTGCCCAGGGTCAACTTCTCAAGATTTCTGGGAACACAAATATGTATAGCAGCAGAAGCCATGTAAAAGCTACCTCAGAATTGGCCCACAGTATAAAAAGAAATCCATTTACCTTAATGAAGAAACTGCTTTCATCACAAGCAAGTGAATAGAAGGGGTTCCATAGATATTTACAGCAGTAGCATTTGGATACCGCTGACACATGTCCTCAACTGCAAAAACACAGATAATAAACTTCAACGTTTCTTTATCTTAAGGATATAACACAGGAAAATAAGCCACAGCTCCAGGTGATAATGTGCCATGGGTGATGTAACTATTTTGCAAACGGGATGTAAAGCTGGTATCTGGGAAATCCCAAGCTATGAAAAATGTGGTAACTCATTTTAGTTTCACAATGGGTTCGACTCATAATTTGATAAATCAACAGAAACCATAGAAGAAATATGGGTGACAATGAGCAATTGCTGCCTCCAAAATTTTCGCCATCAATATCTGTAAAACATTCAGAAAAACTATCTGAAGCTAGCATTTTACCGGCGATCACATGGTCCAAATATATTACTAGCCTCCAATAACAACTTCCTCCCTACACCTCCACCTTCATGCAACAGTAAAGACATTTTTGAATTACTCCCCAGTCTACCTTCCACATAAACATATTTCACAACTGTAGCCAATTTTCCGACCACCACAATTCAACACTTTTTATCACCTTAATACAAATTTCAGCACGACCATAACACCATATGCTCTAAATCAAAAGGACACTCACATTGAGCAGGGGATATACGCCTGTTCTCAAAGTTCAAGCATCGCCAGAAGTCTTCATGAGAACTCGCTGCCCTCCACTGCCTACAGACCCTTGAAGCTCGGCAAAGATTAATGTCATCCAAGAAAGAGAAAACCTGTATTTAGAAAAACATGATTAAATTTACCGCAAACCAGAACAGCTAAGAAGAACCACTTTACATCTTTACTACTTTGCTAGATAGAAGGTAAGTTTAATAAGGCATGTACCATATGCAATAAATCATCAGTAAGATCCATCCTAACTTCTAAATCTTCATCTTTTGGGGTGCTGCTATCCTTTCCTTCATCATCAATGTTGCCACCAGAATCAGGCTTATAATCAACACTGCCATCCTTACACATGAGAGGAAGATAAGACAGCTCATTATCGAAATGCGTACCCCAGTCCCTGCAAAGATTCCCAAGACCATCAAATCAAACTGGCAGCTGGAGTTTAGACAACAACTATCAGTCTATTTCAAGCTCTTATTTGACCTTCATAGTCATAGTCAAAAGTTTTTCTACTCCATGCACCACAAAAGCGACCAAAAGTGAAATAAGTTCTAAACTCAAAATGCTAAGAGGCTCCTAAAGTTGACTCTAAGCCAGGATACTAAAACACTAAATACTAAGAAAAAAACCCATCTCCCTTTTAATAAAGGTAATTTCCAGAAAACAAAACATGGAATATAATCACTTTGCTACCAGAAAACACTTAAACAAAGACTCTAAAATTTGCCTATCCCAACTTCCAGACCAGCTCTTTATCGTCCAAGGCATCCCAAATCTAAGCTTGGGCTATTGAAACATCTCTCCCAGCCTGTATATGAGTAAGTTGACAGCTCCAACTGGTCTCTAAAATCAAGTACATAGTAATGAAGTGCATGATGGACTTTGGCATCCAACATTAAATTCTGGCAGGTATCGAGGTAAGAATGCTGAAAAGGCATGTTCTTTGAACTTTATGATCCAAAAATCTTGACAGAACACATAAAAAGACTTCAACTAGACATATCACAAAATGGTATTACGGTGTGTTTCAGCTATATCCCAACTGGAAATCAGTTCCCACAACAGTAAGCAAAGTGAAAATATACAAGCATTTGTAAATGCAGCAGAAATTCCAGTTTTAATAACTTAACACAATCTATCAAAGTTCCAAAACTTTGAATTCTACTGGACAAATGATCCTACGGCTTTAGTCCATCAAAGTTCCAGAATTCAATGTTTGAGGTGAAAATTGGCAACAAATTTACCCATTAGCTGGTGTACATAATTACCGGGGAAAGAGAGAACAGAGAGAAATGGAAATAAGTACTGTCGAATCGCAAATACATGAAAAAGCATCCGCAGGACGGGCCAAAAAGAAATCAAAGCAAGACAGATAATGAGCGAGCAGCAGCTTACAACGAAAAAGATTGAACTTTTGGCCGCTTATTATGCGAATCGCGGTCACAACTCTCCCTATCCAATGCAGCAGAAAACAATGCTGATGACGAAGAAGGCTCATCACTGAGCCCCAATTGCAAATTCACCTCCTTCATGCCCTTTTTACACCTATCCTTCTCCAATTGATCAAAATACATCCAATTCACGTCTTCAAAGAAACCCTCGTTTTCCAAATCCTCATTCCCCACACCACCCAACCCCCCTCCAGCGTCCTCATCGGCACCAGCACCAGCACCAGCACCAGCATCACCCCAGGAATGAAGCCCTAATCCAAAACCCTCAGATTCATCATTCTCCATATCATCATCATTAGCAACAGCAGCAGCAGAAGAAGAAGCAGCAGCTTCACCACCGCCATCAATCACATTTCCCAAAATGCCCTCACTCATCTCTTTAGTACTACCGGCACTATCTTCTTCCTTTTCTCCAAAACATGTAAAACACCAAATCCTCATACACACACTCACATACCACAATTCCACCCTTCACGACTCCCCAAACCCTAGCTCACGATCTCCCAAAATCCACCCTCCCCGGCGAACAAATCAAAAAAAGCCCTAATTTTTTTTCCAGAAAATCGAAAAATGGAGCCCCAGATAACTAACAACAAATTATTAACCCTGCCGATATGCACACATGTAATATAATCCGAACCGAAATGAAAAATCCTTAGATGAACAGATACAAAAAATTGTATATATACATGCACAGGTAGAGAGAGAGAGAGAGAGCAAAAAAGATGAGAGATCTGATCGGATCTTTTGAGGAGAGACTGGGGGGAAAAATGGAGAAGAAATTGATGGATATTCAAATTCTTTTCATTTCATTTTCTTCTCGATTTTTTGGGAATTTTCAGTGACTGAGCTGCTTCTGTTAATTCTCTCCAGCACCGAAACTAACTCTGTTAATTTGCAATGGCTGGATTTGTCGTCAGCTGCGGGGTCAGGAGAAAATGTATACATAGATACTTTTATATATATATATATATATATATACACGAGAGATTTTGTTGGGGAAGTTTTGAGGAAATTTTCGAGTTTGCCTGTTTGTTCTTTTTTCTTTTTTTCTCTTATTTTCAAATAATTTATATTTTTAATTATTTTGACAAAAATATTTAATTCGTTGAATGTCAGAGTCGGAGTGTAATGGCTGTTGGATTTTAAAGAAACAGCCGTGCCCCGACGTCGTTTTCGGAGTGAGAGAGGAGTTTGACTACAGACTTGCAGAGCGAGACCATTTATTTTCCCCTTGACTCGCACCACCCCTTTTCTTCCCTTCCTCTCAATAAATTTTTTTTTGTTTGTGTGTATAACAATAAACAATTCTTAAATTCTTCTGTCACTGACTCGCTGTTGTTGTTGCTTCTTATGACTTGCAATTCATTTGTATCTCCCAGCCCCTGTTTTGTAACCCGTTCAGTGCCTAAAATTAAAAATTTTCGATCTTAATATGTTTAAACACATTTGATAATCAAAAATTGAATATCAAAATTAATAAGTGGCACTGAATTTCTTAATATGTTCAGCCGCATTTGATAATTAAAAATCGAACATCTGAATTAATAAGTAGTACTGAATTTTCTGAATAAAACTTGATAGAAAATAAGTGATAAGTTATTTACTCATTATTTAATGTGATGCATACCTAGATGTATCGGACTTAATATTTAACAATCCAATAACTTCATGAATTCAAATTTCATATTTCAAATTTTTAACTTTGAGACTTCATTTTTATCGACACACCCTTCGTCTTGGATCAAAACTTAAATAGGGTGCTGGATAATGATGGTAATGTGTGGACTCTTCCTCTCCTTTGATACCTCCAAATCATTAAGAACTCTGTGAAGTTTGATTGCGTTTCTCTTTTGGGTTTTTGTAAACAAAAAAAAATGTTAATTTTTATAAAAAGTTAATTTTTATAAAAATATAATGTATGTAAAATAAATAATTATTATGAAAATGTGCTTAGGTTATATGAGCATTTTTTGAATTAGCATTAAAATTCAAAAGTTGTAGACAGCATTATAGGCAAGTTATTTTGTCACATTTGATTTCCTATAAATAAAACATTGCAGTAACTTTAAGCGAAATATTTAAGCAATTAACTTAGAATTATTTTAAGCTTAGTTTCAAAATCACAATAATAGTGAAACAAAATTTTAAGCAACATGTTGTCTTTTATCCAATTAGTCTTTGTTTCATCTATATATCTCTGTTCACTAGTTATTTACTATTCTATACATTTCAACACAGAAAACATCCAAGTATGAATTTACCATTCAATTTTTAAGACAAAAAAGAACACAAAAAAAAAAAAAGAAAAAAGTTTACCATTCAACTAAAGTGTGTCATCCATTCATGGTCTATGAAATACGGTCTCCTGAAAATTAAACAATGCAATTTCCTTGTTATTATTATTATTCGGCATTTAGTGCATAGGATTATTTGCTTAAATAGTGCGATTTCCTTATTATTATTATTCTCCCTTTAGCACATAGGATTATTTGTTAAAGTAATCACGGATCACATTCCTAATACAATAATATTGTCTAGGCCGTGACATGCATCAATATCATGTAAGTATCATTTTGAAAACTTTAATCAATAAGAGGAGATTAAATTCACCCCCTTGAATGGTAAATTAAGTGTTCGGACATTTGGATTGTAACAACGTTAAAGTATTAAAAATACAAATCACTGCCATCATTAAGGGATATACGTCGAGAGAATGATTCATTAACAGAAAGTAGAATAGAATTTTCGGATCATTAGTTATACAAACATTGTTCAAACTATTATTTGACAACTCCTCACTTTAGCTCGAGAATTAAATTGAACAAAAACAGTAAATTAATGTAAAGTATTTAAATTGATGCAAGATGACAGCAAGAACGATTAATATTCAGGAGAAATAGTACATTTGAAGGACAATAATTATTCGACTGAACTTTTGCTTAGGAGTTTTAAAACAATAAGCATTTATATTGAACATATTGGGAAGGGAAGGTTTCCCCAGGAAAAAAAAAAAAAAATGGAAATACATTTGCTTGACAATGATGTTGGTGCAAAAGCCAATCCAGCCTGCAACTGGGCTTGGTATAAGTGTGTGTCAATCTCGCGTGTGAACCCAAATGGCCGAACTGATGAGTGGTACATTTGCTCTTTACCCCCTTTTGTCCTCTATGAAGTCACATCACAGTGCATAAGATTTTTATTTATTTTTTCTTTTCTTTATTCACTTTAAAGACTTTAGAAGTGTTTGGCTATATAGTATAATTTGTTTTAAAAAATTATTCAACTTACTTCATAAATATAATTTCAGATTATTTTTGTACCTCAGATACAACACAATGTTATTTCAAATTATATATTTTAAAATAATTTCCTATCCAAACACATTTGGAGACATTCAAAAAGGAAAGGACGTTTTAAGTCACCCAAAAGCAAAGGAAAATTGACAACTTTTAGATCTAAATCAAACTAACTTAAATCAAATTCGATTTAACCATTGGGTTTTGGTCCAACAGTCAACAAGAACCTATTGGAGTTTTCAGCACTAAATGGTGGCATCAAACCCGAACTAGTGCATTACAAGAAGCAATGGGTTCCTTCTGTCAAAAAAACTAAAGGATACAGTAGTGCACTTGTTTGATCTGGTGATTAGTCCCTAACTCCTTTATAAGTCCAATTGGCTTCCCCTACCCCATAGTGTAGGAGTAGAGTAGATTATTATCGTTTGTATTAAGAAAAAAGAATCAAATTCAATTTGTTAATAGTTAATTCCCTCCCCTATAGCGTAGAAGTAGCATAGATTGTTGCCATTTGTTAAAAAGAGGAAAATAAAAAAATCAAATTCGATTTATTAAGAATTAGTTCAAATTTGGTTCACCGATTAGTTAAACTTATAATAAGAAAAAAAAAGAATAAAAACAAGTTTCTACATTCGATAAATTTTCAAACTCGATAAAAAAGTTGTTCAAATTCGGTTCGGTAAATAAACAAATCAAACTTGAATGAAAATTAAAACCTGTTAAACTAATCAAATAAGATTGAATACTACAAAAGTGTTCTACTTAACGAGACTCGTCTACACCTCTGGAAGCATAGACCCTGTAAAATTTATATATATATATTTAATCTAAGACTACATCCAGCTAGTGGGAAATATTGAATCAAAAACCCTGTAAAATTCTTGGTTCAAATCTTACCCTTTTGCCTTTTCTCGTCTTCTCTTTCACCAAGAACTCAATCCAATATTTGGTATTCAGAAAAGGAAATGGTCACCTGTGACAAAGGCATGAAGCAGTATCTGTGCAGCCGCCCAGCCTGAAAATAGTAACTCCCAATCGGCACACCTTGTCGCTAACACAGAGGTTAGGATTCAGACAGGCTTTGAAAATAGTTAAGCAGAAAGAATGGTCGTGCGATCCATTGTCTAAGATTTGTTTCTCAATTAATTAACAACCTCAGTGCTTAAAAAATGATTAGAAGCAGGCTAAGCATTGTAATTAAAGCCTGGTGTCTGGCCCCCTTGGGACGAGACATGTGGGGTCCAGCAATCCGATCAACGGCTGTAGCAACGTGTTTAAAATTGATCATGCGGTCCACCGAATCCTTGACGATGCGAAACTGACCTGCCTACGTCAGAAATCAGAATATGTGGCCGACAGTTGACTACGAGTTTACACATTTCGGCTATGTAACTTGCAGAGCGGAGACTTAAAAAGCAAAGAACTTTTCTTTTTTAAACATAAATAAAATACTCATCTTCATTTTATGATTTTATCCACTGTAGTTGGCTTGCAATATTCATCATTGCGAGAGATTTTTTTTTTTTTTGGGTCACTTGTCATGTATCCACAACTACTATTAACATACGGTGAAGGGAGGGATACAATTGAATCCAGCATTCGGAGGAGACTAAAGCGTCATTGAACTAATAAAAATATGCATCCATTGAATTTAAGAAAAAGTTATATTGAGTGATAATTATAAATAATAATGTTTGAATCATTAACTCCCATCCACAAAGACACTTGAGAGCCTTGTGGCAGCCAAGTCACGGTCACCTAAATAACTTGGTTTATTGCAAGAGATGTATAATTTGAATCTTTTTTTTTTTTTTTTGACTCTGTGCTTCATTGTTCCAACTGTTAAATACTTGTAATCCTCATATTCAAGTTCTTTAATTTAATCGCTATTCCTTTCTGGTAGTTTTACAATCAAACTCAAGCGTTTACTTTTATCCTTATATTAGAAACAATCAACCAAAGCTTTATTCCAAGGGTTTAGCTCAAGCTTGGTTAGGTGTTACTCAAAATTAATTTGAAACAAGGTAAAAAAAATGAAAATATTATTGCTTAAGTTAATGCTATATTTCATTCTATAAATGGTTGGTAATCTTAAGACTATTTAATTAGGAGTTCGAATGACTTTTGTAAAGAATTAAGTAACTTAAACCATGTAAAGGCAAACCATCATTTGAGGTCGACCTGCATGGCTAGCAAGGGGATATAATTTCAAGCTTGCTGGACTTGAATCAGCTTTACTGAAATCAAAATTAATAGCAGTTTTACTAGGCATGGTTACAAGGAAAGCCTACCCTGTTGATATTTTTTTTTCCCTTTTTGGGTAAGTTATATTGAGTTTGGTTGAATAGAACTCCAAAAATACAATACCAGACTACCAGTAAAACTTGGACATTTCCTCCAATTTTTTTTCTAAGCCTTATCATCTTCATGCCACTTGGTGAGGATGCGGTCAGGAAAAACTCACCAACTCAGTTATACTAGTAGTGTTTGGAAAACTATTTGTTGATCCTTTTTTTTTTGTTTTGGGAGTTTTTCACCTTTTTTTTTTTTCCTGCAACCTTAACTATCTAACCTATTTTTACTCTACGGAGAGGAGAGTCTAAAGAGGCTTTACTCTATGGGGAGGCGGAGCCTAAAGAGACTTATATCGGAGTTGGAAGGTTAACCATCAGACCAGATACGTACATAATTGCACTCTCTGAATTTTTTAAATACTAGAAACACTACAATCTACACTTCTTGTTAATGTACTAGACCGTGTTTAAATTTCTGACTTAGTGCACAGAAGAGTTTCAAAGAGCTTTCCAGTCCAATGGTTTTTTGGGAGTTGTTCTCCGGTTTAATTCTGTTTGTGAATAAGTGGGGCAAAAACTAAAATGTAGAGACCGAGACGTTGGGCTGCACATCTGCAACTACAGAGATGAGCAAAGTGCAAGCCCAAAATGGAGGAGGAAGGATGTCCAACAAATGAAAAGTTATGGGCTTCTCTTAGTAGGGAGCATCTTCTCCTGGGCCGTTCTATTCCACATTGTTGACATTCAATTCTTAAGCATTTCCTTTTCGAGGATAATTTCACATGGTTCAGCGAGCCCAGTCACTGTCATGTCCGTTGTTCTCTATTATACCGCGAATCATCTTCTAAATAAAACAAGTAAATGTAGCTGGCCCCATTCCTTATTTCAGGATGATGTCTCTTCTAAATCTTGGCCATGAACCTTCTAGCAACCGCTCCTGTCAATCCTCTTATGTCAGACACAGGATCCGAGCGGTTGTTAGGGAAACTATTCGGACAAGATGTAACTCTGTATATAGTATAATTTATTTTTAATAACGTGTAACTATAGGATAAAATTTTGTGAGCCCCACATATGGTGTGAAAAATGATGTATAAAATACAATTTGAATGTTAATTTTTTTTTTTAGCCAAATCTTGCTCATGAACCAGCAAGAACAGTTGTTTCTCCATATCTTGAAGTAATAAACTCCCCAAGTGGCCAGAATGGGAGTGATAGGCTACTAATCCTTACCTTTGTTTGGTATGTGGGAATGTTTAGAATGGAGAAGTCTTTCCACCCAAAATATATTTCCATCCACAATGATAGGCAAAAAAAATTATTATTCTAGTATTTGGTAAACAAGTCAGAATGGAATGTTTACTCAATTTTTAATATTTAATAAAATTAATATTCATATGGCAGAATAGAATATTGAATACAAAATTGACTTAATTGCCTTGGATTGGTTTAAAATATAATATGCCTTATTCAAAGGATTAACATATGCATTGGAACTGAGAAAATAAATAAATATTATATTATAAATCTCCAATTTATTTAAGATGATATCGACCTCTTTAAATCTGATGAACATCTGTGCATGTCATTTCTTTCTAAATCTACCGTTTAAATGCTTGAAACCCATATATCAAGTTGAGATAGAACAAATTAGATTACAAAAAATTTTAAATTTGACAAATAGATTTAAAAAAATAGATTTGATAAATAAAAAAACATAGACTAAAAGAAAACTCTCACTAGAGATTCTAAAAGAGGAAAAACTCTCACCATAAAAACTCTGGGACAGAAAAAAAATCTCTCACTAAAAATTTTATATACATTAGATTTTACTAACAAGCAACCAAAAAAAAAAAAAAAAAAATCATTGGAGAGAGAGGGAGACCAAGTGGCCTCCTTCCTCCCATGTCTGTTGTCACAATGATAAGATCTAATTAAGCAGTATAACCGAATTTCTTGCTTATTGTTCAGATTGAAAACTAGGTATACAAGAGACATGTACTCAAAGTCGTCTTGCCAATAATACGAGAGACCGTCTTTCTGGGCTTAAGTGGGTTACCTCTCACTCTAGGTGGAGCTAGGCCTCCTTCTAGATAGATTGGAAGCAACATCCACAATAAAAATTGTCTGATGCGCATATCAGACTGTGTATGTGAAACTAAATCAATGACATAGTAATTGCTAAGGATAATGCACAAACAACAAATCAATAGTAATACGAGCTAGCTGGACGACATGTTTGAAAAGGAACCAGAAAAGGAATAGTGATTAATATAACTGTTTGATATTATACTTAGCTAGTGTGTTGCTTTGTTCCACTTTTATCCTGAAAAGAAGGAAAAGAAAGGTAGCCCTTCGATCGATATCTTTTGTTTGGGCAAAAAAAGTTGTTAACGTAAGTAGCGACAAGTCATACGATGAATAGGAATAACCAGTTGACCAGACCACAGTGTATGCTGGTCGCTTATTTTCTATAAATAGTTTTGCTGAGATATGACAACATGCAGTCGAAAAAAGGAAGCAGTCCATTTGCACTATCTAAATAAATACATATGGATACATGTCATTAATTTTACCCTAAGCATGCAATAGTCCTAATTCCATTGATTACACACTCCTTATTTAGCCATGCATGGCTTCTACACCCATGATTCCTGCTTAATTGATTGATGATAGGTAAGTATAATTCACCGATTCTACCTTGGGGCCATGCTTGTTTAATTGGCAAGGGCAGCCGAAATATATATAACATGGAAAGGTACCCCAAATTAAATTAAAGCAATTAGGCCCTATTTGAAGCAATGATGATTCTATGGTGGACAGTTTCTCTGTTCAGTAATGAAGGGATTTGGTTGTAATCGCCTTTTGAGAACGATATTGAGGTGCATGGGCAAAAATCTTGTTTTATTCTTCTTTTCATCTAAGTGTAAAACGTATCCCTAGAGCTAACACTTTTCTCTAGTGACACTTGTTAGGCACCTGTTGATCTTTCTAAGCGGATTACATCTAGAGTTGCGTCTCGTTTTCTGGTTCTAACTTTAGGCATTAGACTACCACGAGTACATGATGATTCCGTACTCCTTCCTACATGCCTCTAGGAACAATCAACTATGTAAATTCAATGGGATCACATGAACATGTCGATCGAGGAACGTTAATGTCAGTTGAAACTATTCTGTTTCAGAAAATTGGTGAGGTTTGAAACTAAAAAGAAAAGTTTTGTTAGGATCAACTGAACCTCTAAGGTTTTGTAGATATTGGTACAGATTTTTTATGATCTCTCTGTCTTTTTGAGAAAAACCAAAAAAAGAAGATATCTCAGAGGAAGCACTCTATTTTGAAAGACTTGTTGAGTTACGTTATGCTTTGTATTGACTTGCAACACATTGAATAAGTTTCCAGTCGTGGGCACATAACTTAACTGAAATATTTTTATAGATAAATATTCTCTCCGCTAGCTCCAAAGTGAGTGTCCTGCCTGTATAATTTATTCCCCCCCTTCCCCCACAAAAAAAAAACCTCCAACTTTGCTTAATTAAATAAAAATACTAAATTTTAAAATGCTTTTCCTCTTCAGTTCCCCTTTTCACGCTGTCCAATTTAGACCATTAAGTACCCTGTATAACACATAAAGTGAAACTGATGATATTTGCCTAAACAACACTTTGTGTTGAGAAGGATGAGGAATCGAATCCTCAGATCTGGCTAGTTCTTAAAAGTTTTATCAACTCCACTTCAACAGAATCAAAGCACTGATTTCGATACCTAAACATGTAGCTAGCAAGAATTTTCTTGCACGTTTCAGACTGAAAATTTTAAAGAAACTTTTATAAGCCCACAGGATTAGAAAAAGCACGTCCATGCATGACACAGAAACCCGGGTTCGTATCTGATACTTTGCATGGGATTAAACGAAGAGAGCCATCTCATTGGTTGGTACGTCTTACAAGAAATCATGATGTTATCATTGCCCTTCCAATAGTACCTCCATCGATCTCGCACCACCACCCTATTCAAGCTTTTCCCTACTTTTTATGATAAAGTGGAAGGGAAAAGAAAAGAGGGGAAAAAGGAAAAGAGACTGGATGAACTATGAACGAATTAAGGGTCAAGGGATGTTGAGCCCAAGTAGATTTGTTTTTGCATGGAACAAAAACCGAGCATAACCCGAGAAAGGAAAGAACCAAATCATCTAGAAAAGCTAAAGCTTTTGTCATGTTGATCTTTTGCATGGAGAAGGGAATCTGATGCCTTGATTAGAAGCTTTATATGATGTACTACATATTTATCTGCTCATGCATGCTGGTATGAGCTCTTCTTTTTGGTTTGGGTGGGAACTAATTAGGTTGAAGAGGAAATGGATAGAGGTTAATGCTCCTTTGGCACTGAACGATGTAGGTTTGAATGAGCATTGCCCGATGATTACCACGTTCGAATTCGAGTTTGTTCGAAGGTGGATGGAATCAAATACCAGAAGCGGCGCCTCTATTTTATAACACAGTGCGTTAACCTATAAAGGCAATGAAGAAAAGAAGCAATATGCCAACACCCCCTCGATCCCTGTCCAAAAAAGAAAATAAAAAAGTTTATTATGCCATTTTATTTATGGAGCTTGATACAAACATTTATTACTTTATCTTCTAAAAAGAACTTCCAATAACAACCTGTAATTACTTTAGCCGTGATTTGGTAAAGGTTTTAATGATGTGGTGATTTTGTTCAGGCAGCATTGTTGTCCAATGAGCTCAAATCCTTTGTTCCCAAATTCTCTCTGTCTCTCTGTCCCATAACATCAATAACTGCTACGTATTTATGACATTAACTAGTCAAATGAGATAACTTGGAGACATAATACGTGGCAACTATTGATGTTACGGAATACGAGAATAGAGAGAGTTTTGGAGATAAAGAATTTGAAGCAGTCGTCCAACTCTTCACTTAGTTGATATTTAATCCGTTCTATCAAAGCCATTAAAGGGAATATGGGGGATGGTTTCAAGGACTGATTCCCCCATTCGCCTCCAAAAATTCATGATAGGATGCTAGTACTTGTCAAAATCTATTGGTCTATTTGGCGCCCTTGTTTTAGGGGTATCATAAAAACAGGCTAACCCTCTTCTTGAAAAAGTTTATACTTCCAGTTCATTGATTTCCAGAAAAGTATAATAAAACACTATTTACAGTAATACTCTTAAAAACAGTCACAAGTTTTAAAAATCATAAAATAGTATAATAAATAGGATGTGAATAGCGGAGATGGGTGACGGACGTTACCGGCAGTGGGCAGAGGGAAAGGAAAAGGGATGTTTTGGCCCAAAAAAAAAAGAGTTTTTATGCATCTTAGATAAACATCCAAAAAAATATGCTACCATTCAAGCAGCCCCAATGTTCAGCTCGGATGAATTGAACTTGGGAACAATTTTTTGGTGACACATATCGATTGAGATGAATTTGCAGTAGTTGCGAGATAATTCTTCACATGTAATGATGCCAAAATGCAAAGGATATAAAATAAGGCTGTTAATTTTTCAGCGGATGGCGAACCTTCTTTGTGCCACATATTTACTACTTCCAATCAACACATCCGATTTCTGGAATTATGGGACTGGAAAATTATTGAGAAGGTAACAAAACCTTTTCTCAAGATATTCATTTACATTAATGATGACGACTGCATCTTAATCAATTGCAATGAACAAATGAAATTGAAAGCAAAAAAAGAAACTAGTAAACATAAGAAGAATCAAAGAAGAAACAATGAACAGCTGGGTGTATTGATTGGTGATGAAAATCATCCCACTAGGACTGATGATTCCTTGGGAATATCTTCTGTCCAGGGGCAAGTATTGCCAGGGGATCAAAACAGGCTTTTCTCTCCTTGAATCTAGTCCATTGATTTCCAAAATGTTGCTCCCACTCTTCTTGGGAGTTGTAATGAGGGAGATATAGCTTGAAGTCCAGTCCATTTCTGGTACAAGATTGAAGGATTTCGCGGTTCTGGGCAACCAAATCTTCTACAGGTGGTCCTTTTGGATAGGGAGGAGAAAAACGTAGCAATGCCACTAAATAGAAGATATCTCCTTGAGGCAATACAACAGAAGCACGGCTATCCCACCTAATCACATTCATTTGAACCCAAATAAAAATCAAAAAAACTTTGCAAATGTTTTGAAATTTCATAATCCAGCAAATCACCAAGACCACAGATTCATAACATGGACAAAAAAAAAAATCACAATTCCATTCAATCCCCCCCCCCCCGGGGCAAAAAAAAAAAAAAAGAAGAAATATGAGGTGCACAGATTTAGGTAGGGCATGCATGTAATGGTCCATAAAAACAAATTAGTGTGCACGGATCCTAGTACCAGAGTGACATGAATGCAATTTATTTCAATTCAAAGAAGTAGTACATGGCTAAATGCAAAACCTACCTACCTACTTCCTTCTAGACATGGCCAAGTCGAAATGAAAAAAATCAAGAATGGTAGAGCGAGATAATTCCAAATGTCACTGTTCTTGATATTGCTATTCAATAGACTTGGCATTGTCCTGACTTACGTGTGGCAAAACATCCCCTGTTGAAGTTCCTTTCTATCAACCTAAAATCTAGCATAAAGCATGAAACAAAACACCTTCATCATTGTGCAATTGAGGAAAAATACAGTAGCCCTTTTCCCCCCTCACAGTCTAGCAAAAATGGTGACCATAATCTTTACCA
Source organism: Gardenia jasminoides (assembly GCA_013103745.1). Lineage (NCBI taxonomy): Eukaryota > Viridiplantae > Streptophyta > Magnoliopsida > Gentianales > Rubiaceae > Gardenia > Gardenia jasminoides. The sequence continues at coordinate 27,870,140 of CM023103.1, forward strand.
CGTACGGGAGATAAATCCAACATCACCCATCCTGACGTGAACGAGATCAGATATTCTTGTACTATAATAAGGGACCACTGGATTTTTTTTTTTTTTCTCTTCTCTGTCCTAAAGAACTTTCTCCATACTTTTGCTTAAACTTTCTTCACAGACATTAGTGCTTCTTGCATTCATTCATTCATTCTTTGACGCCATTGAAACACAAGTGATGGGAAGTCATACAAATCCAAGAACTCCATCAAACACCCTTAAATAATCCTAGTAAATTTTCATCATCCAATTTTATTTTATTCTTTTTGCGGGTGCTGATTTGTGGGGAAAGACAAAAAGTTAGTAGTAATAGTACTGCTAATACCACTAAAGAAAACGCAGTGAAGCTGAATGACGCAGAGGGACATGAAACGGCACTAAGCAAACGGTGAGGTGCAAGGCAGCAATAGGCGAGCATGTTAAAATGGTGGGTGGGTCCCGCAAAGCAGGAGGACAAATTGTTGGGCACTCAAAATAATCTGATAGGGACCCACACAATTAAAAAAAAAGAACAATTAACCCGACCTAACTACAGAATCTTAACCACCCGATTTAAGACGGTCAGCAAAATAGTCAGCACATCAATAATCAATGGGAACAGTAGATACGTGCCGCGTCAGCGCCGTCCCCCACAACCCCCCGTCCTCCTCCTTAGCCATGTGTCAACTATACGCTGTTTGCGGTGAATGGAGTTAAAACACATGGACCCTGTTAGGCCTCCACGTGGACTCCATGCACTCCCCACCTTGCTTGTGTACACATGTATATAGTTAGTAGGCTGCTGCTGACAGCAACAATGAGAATGAACTTGATCTTTTGTGACATAGTACTCCCAAACTTAAAATAAAAATGTAAAAATTTTCACCGTTAAATTCTCAAAGTGTCGATGATAAAGATAACTTTCAACGTGTGCAAGAAAATTCATTCTTGCTCTATTTTTTTTAATGTAAGTGAAAGCTCTTGTCAGAACTCGAACGGCTCATTCATAGTCGTTCCCTCTCGTATCTCCCAATCCATCCTTCCCCTCCCTGCACTTTTACCACTCAAGTGGCAGCCAATCCTTACCAAAGTCGGGCCAAACAAATGACTAGCAATTAATAAGAACGGGGCTTACTTGGAGCGGAGGAGAGGATAGACGAGGATCGGGCCACCAATTCCGTGCTGCAAGATGTTGTTAAAAACCAAACGATCAAAATCGGCAATGTCACTTTTGGAGACAAAGAGGTTGAGCCAGGGATGAGGGGCGTCCCAAATGCCGTTGGCCTTAGCCTGCTGCTCTGCAACCTTTACGCGAGATAGAAACTCCACGTAGCTCAGGTCCACTTGGAACCTCAATTTCTTGCAGAACCTCAGCTGTCCAAGCAATCTATCCACCACCTAATCCACCAAAAAAAAAAAAAAAGAAGAAGCCAAACAAATTAATTGAAAATGACGGGGCTTGTTTGATTATATATATATATATATATATATGTGCTATATTTTGATAGGGAATGTGTTGGCAATTTGTGAAAAAGAAAGTAATGGGGACGGATTGAGAGGGAAGGGGGGGAAAGAGGGGGTGGGGGACCGTAGAACGTCAGTTAAATCTCTAATGAAATGATCAGCAAAAAACTGAGGTTGGTGATGCTAACATTACTGTTTGTTTTCTCATTCGCCCCTCTCGATCGCTCCTGACTTAGTTTTGTCCTTCTGCCCGGACGAAGGCCACGTCAGAAGAAGAGAAGAAAGGGGAAAGTACGGTGTCAATTTGGTAATAATGTGCCGAGTGTGTGCCCACTTTTTCCACACGTTGCTGGTGTCAGAAAATCCAATGGAAGATACACTACACATTTACGCCCCCTTGAGGGTCAGTTTCAAATCCAAACACGCAGCACTCCCGCCACCCTCACCACCCCCGGGGAATAAATTCGGATTGGATCCTCCTGTCGCACTCCCCTTGCGCCACCGGAGCCTCCGCCCTCCACCACCATTCCCGACCTCCTCTGTGCTTCCCACACGTGGCACCAAATTTTTTTTTTTCTTTCTGGCCTTTAAAGATCGCTCTGGATTTTTTTTCACAAAAACTCTTTTTTGACTTTTTCACTGTGTGAGGAGGAGGTAGGAGCGGGACCCATTTTTCTGAATCATCATGGTCAACCAGTATTATACTGCGGGCCCTTTTAGCAGCCACCGAGGTCAAAACCAAGTCCGCTTACCCGGACGACCAACACCCCTCCCCCCAAAAAAATTGGCGGCCTACGGTTTCTGTTCGGACCCTCCCGCCCCGCCCGCATCCAGCATCAAAATAATGTGTTTAACCTGTAAAAGCTGATCTGTTTTTTTTTATTATTTGTTTTAACAAAGGTCGATTCTAGGAAGTAAAGGAGAAAAGAAAGAGACAGAATAATTAATTAATTAATTAACGAAAAAATAAATAAATTAATAAATAAAAAGCTCTTAAAAAGACATCAATAGCCAAAAATAAAAAAGGGACTAGAAACTTACCAGATCAACAGAGGAGGGCTGGTCGTTTTCCCTGTAATGCAAGACAAGTTCAAGGCAATAGAGCACCGGGCCAGCGGAGGCTGGGATTCCGGCGGGGTCAAACGGGTGATTCGGATCCAACTGTACGGATCCCCACCCGTTGACCGGGTCATTGCTGTTCACGAATACGAATCCTTCCACGTAGTCGAACGACTCGCCATCCTCCTCCCGACTCACCAGCAACTCAGCGTCCCGAGTGAACTCGCTAAACTCGCTGTACACTACCCGTATCCACCTTACCTGACAATTCCAAAAAAAAATTCTAAAAATATTAATCATCACCAACATAAATATATGATGCAGTCCACCAAAAAAAAAAAAAAAAAAGAAACAAAGAAAATCCCAGCAATCATTAAAATCAGGAAAAATGTACCTATTTATATAAAACGAATAGTAATAATATATTATTAAGGCGAAAAAAAAAACTAACAAGTACCAACCATTTGTGGGGAGGGCTGGAGTAAAACCCGAGCCCTGGTGATGATACCAAACTGGCCAAGTCCACCAAGAACGCTAAAGAAGAGCTGCGAATTTTGATTTGTGGAGCACGTCACAATCTCGCCTTTGCCCGTAACGACTTCCAATTCAGTTACGTTTTCCGTTTGAGGCCCAAACCGGAAGGCCTGGCCACTAACGCCGGCGTTGGACAGCGTTCCGCCCACCGTTAAATCCAGATAATCCGTCCAAGACCGGGGAGCCAACCCGAAGTGGACGCAGCGTTTCAAGACGTCCGACCACAATGCCCCACCGCCCACGTCAGCACACGGCGGGTGGTGGTGGCGGACCTCAATTTTGTTATAGCTCTCCATTGATTTCATGTCGATAACGAGGCCCCTGTGGGCCATGGCCTGGCCGTTGATGGAGTGGCCGTTGCCTCTGGCGGCCACAGTTAAATTGGGCAGGCGCGACGCCAGCTTGATGACCTTAGCAATATCTTCGGCGCCGGCGGGTCTTATGACGGCTAACGGCCTCGTTATCTGCATGCCGCCAAAATCTTTACCGGCTGAGCCAGTTGGGGCGTAGTCGATGCTGCCCTGGAGTTGCAAGTCCTCTAAACTGTTCCGGAGGAGCGAGACGTCGTCGCCTTCAGTGTTGTTTGGTTCTGGTATTGAAACTCGCTCCAAGCAGGCAATCATGGTGGTTTTTTTCCTTATTCCTGGGGGGGTGGGGGGCAGGGGAGAGGGGGATGAACTGGGAAACAGCTCTGTTGATTCTGGGGACGGGGTGGGGGGGTTTAAATAGAGGCGGGGGGTGGGGGAAATTTTGGTTTGTTTCTTTTCGGAAAACTGAATGAAAAAATAAAGGAAAAGGAAAACTGAATGAAAAAATGGGAAGTGGGAGAACTGAGAGAATTTAAATTGACGTCACAGGAAAGATGGATAGAAGGGAAGGGGTTGACGACGCAGGGATCCTATGGGCTTTCTCGATTGTCTGCCACTTCTTCTACCATAGGAGTCTTGAACTAGTAATAATAATAATAATGTCTTTTTTTTTTTTTTGGATTTTTGGTAAGAAATCATTCATACAAGGAAGGATTCTATGTGGTCGGCCTCAGCAGCTTACCCTGAATTGTCCTTTTGATGCAAATATTTTATTTTTCTCGCCCTCATAATGTATATATTAGTGCCCTTTTGATGCATAATGTATATGAAAAGATTTAGAATTTATATTTCAATTAAGATTAATTGTCATGTATTAAAATCTGTTAATGAATACGCGGTATCCATCATGCAGAAAAGATTAACTCAAATTATTAGTGTTGTGACTAATAGTTTGTTTATTGGTGTAGAGAAACTCCGTCCAAAATCGAACTAGGTATCTGGCTAAGCAATTGTTTTCTGCACCAAAATAGTATAATTTTTGTTGCAGGCATGACATATATACTAGTAGAATAATGTAGAGTCTAGCCTTCCCTGCTGCTTCCATGTTAGAAGTTCGAGGTTGACCTTCTATTTCTTAATTTATTTTTTTTTTTGGGGGCTGACCTGTAGCTTGTTTTTGTTTCAGAGAGGGAAATTTCTGAGTTTTTATGGTTGACTTTTGTTTTGTTTTGTTTATAGAAGGAATCCCTTGTTTTTCTTTTTAGTTCTTTATTTTTTTCCTTGTTCTATAAACTCTTTCCTTGGTGAGAAGTTCTTGTGTTACCTCCAATGAACTTGTTTCCTTTCTTTTCGGAAAAGTGACGTGCGAGTAGGATTTTGCCAAATGGGTGCTTGATCTAAAGAGAGGTCTTTAAGTGTTAGGTTTTTGCAAAAGTAACAATATTATTGATTAGAGAAGATATTTAAATATCAAGAAATATTCTCATTATAAACAAGAGATAATCTCAATTAGGCAAGCTAATAAATTGCATGTAGCAAAAAGTAAGTTCTTTTTCCTTTTTCTTTATAGAATTAAATCTTCGTTCATGCTAGACCTTGGGGTCTGGACCAGCTTTGCCATGCCCCCCACTATTTCAGTCCCTCCATTTATGGCACTTCAATAGTATTTCAAGATTCATGCATGATTCGCACGCATGTGTATTAAAGGCGTAATACGAAACTTCTGTTTCAGTGCCGTGTGAATTCGGTAACTAGCATTGTTAGCATATTCACGTCAAATTATGTTCTCTTAACGTTTGAAGTGATTAATATTTTCTTATCAATAAATCAATATAAGGGAATGTAGCAAAAATTAAATAGAGAAAGTATATAAATGCAAGAGAGAGTAATAATTATTCGTATGTATATATATATATAGTAGATTAGGTGAATTTTAACTGTTTTAATGAGTGCCCTATGGGTAACTGTCAAAAAAACGTATTTTTTTTTAATATAAGTTCAACCTGCGTAATTTACTTCAGCTTATAAAATGACGTAGAACGCTTCCGGGTCAAATTAAAGACCGGACCGTGACGTTTGGAAATTGAAATTTAAGCCCTCAAAATATAAATTTGCAGAGTTCTTAAAGCAATAGTGTGTTTGACAATCATTTGAACTTGAACATTTTATTCCATGAATATTATACAGTTCAATAACGAGGAAATATTTTATAATGACGCTAAATCAATCAATGAAATGTTGTATCTTAGTCGTAATAGATTGTCTATTAAAATTAAAAAATGTGCATGTATGAGAGGGAGAGAGATTTCGTGTTCAAAAGAGAAGGAATAGCTTGTGTACGTGAGTAGAGGTATAGCGTGTTAAGTTGTGTTTTAGAGAAGGAAAAAAAAAATGTATTTATGTGTTTGAAGGAGATCGTTTATGTGTTTGAGGGAGCGTGTACGGATGTGTTAAAAGTGCGTGTCTGTGTTGAACAAAAACACATTGAGTAAGTATTATGATAGCAGTCCAAGAATTTAACAAATTTATTCGTTAATTGATTATTCACTTACAATTGTTTAGAAATTAAGTGATGCTTAATATATTTAGATGGATATTGTGCCGCTTAGAAAAATGTTTTCTAGGAAAACACATAATATATTAATTGTTAATCATTACAAAGGTTACATTTCTTTCCCCAACGAAAAAAACTCAAGGTCAGATAATAATCAAAGAGAAATGTTATTTGCACTCCCACTATTTGTTTTATCATATAGTAAAATAAATGAAGAGTATATGATTAAAATGACAGTGGGAATGTGATTAACAAAAGCGGGAATGCGAATAATAAATATTTCTCTAATCAAAATGTGCTTAATGAATAACTAATTACAAGTTTAACTACTATCGACTATCTTTCCATAATCGGTACTATAACTGACAAAAAGTCAGTTACAGTTCTTTGCCCTGCTTTTAGCGGACGAGATTCCGTGGGATTAAAGCTAGGATTACACAATCGGGTTCCCCTATTGCACATAACTACATAACCAACAAATATTCCACACACAAATCCAGTTTAATTAGTTCTTTGCCCCAGTGCACATATTTTTTTGGTAAATTACTAGAAGATTTTTAGAAATTTGATTGATGTCACTGCAAAATTTTCAATTTACACCATCCTATGTAATTACAAGCCATACCTGTTCTATCTGTTTTCATGTATAAAAATATCAGGTTATGTACTTGAAAACATTTTTTGTGCTTTCTGTTGATGGATCCACTCGATTTAAAGGAAATGATTTTTTGACTGTGAGTTACATAATTGTTGCGTGTAGATAGCGTCAAATTATTCACCTCATTATTTATAACAATTTTCAATCAATTTAATAGTTTCCATCATATGGACGTTTGTTAAATATTTTTATGAATCAACATCTAGTTTTTTTTTTTTTTTTTGTAATTTCTCTCTAATCACATTTTGTAATTTATTATTTGGCTTGATTATCTACTAGGAGTTGTTATTATTAAATTTTGGAGAATTTTATAGTTTTCCTATAATTCATTACTTCCAGATTTATTGTAAATTTCAATCAACATATTGATCTCTTACTTTTCTATTCTTTTTATTTTTGGCAACAATTAATTCCTTTCCTTTTTATATCAATTTTTATTTTATTTTATACAATCTATCTAACATGTCCATTCTCTAATTTGTAAAATTGAAGAATAGTGTGTGTGTATATATTATAATTTATCAATTATAAATTTATAAAATTCTAATTAATTTCTGTCGATTCTCCAACATAAAAAAGGATATATTCTACTTCCTTCTAATTAGAAATTTCAATATTAGTTATCCTTTTTATTAGAGTGATGATCGTAGGCTGCTGATGTGAACATCTTTTTATTCTTTTTCCTTTGAAGAATTTTTTCTTATTAATTTCTTACATTTTCAAAAAAAAAAGTAATCAATATTGATATGCTCTGTAATATATTTAGTTTTTTCATATGATACTTTATCATTAATGAGATAAAATTTGTTGATAACTAATCAATGTACTGTACTGTGCAGAGATAAAACTAGTTGTAGTCATTTAGTTTCAATGTTTGCCTTATATTAGTACTTTAAAATTTAATAAATTTGTTAGCTTAGTTTTTTGGTATCCATGTTCATCTAAAAACAAAATTTTGAAGATAAAAGAACCCGTGCATAAATAACTAGTTAGCAAATATTATCCCAGCTCTTCCCGACCAACCAAATATGAGTGATATAGAGATTTTCTTTTTTTTTTTTTTGGTTTTGAAAAAAGTGACATAGAGATGAAATGCGGTGTATAATTATATTCTAGGATAGAGATTGCGAAAATGACAAAGTGACTAGCTAGAACAACTTTTCTAAAAGATAATGCATTTTTAATATGACAAGCCACGATTTTGCCGGTATAAGTTAGTAATATGTATTGCATAATTAAGAGTTATAATAACTAGAGACAAAATAATTAAGTTTCCTGTTATTAAATCTTAACCTTATCCTTACTTTTTGTGTTTATAATATTAGTTCAGGTTTCTATTTCACGAAATTAAATAAAACTATAGAAGAGCAATGTAACATGACAACGAAACTCGCTTACGAACTTTATGATATGATTCTTTAATCTCTATCCATCCCTTCTACCAACTCAATGATGAGGACGCATAGAGACATAATGTTGGGGGGAAGTTGGAAAGGAGCAATAAACTTTGTTTTCTTAATTATTTTCCTTAAATTCATAATTCATAAAGACATAATGCTGTTGGGGAAAGTTGAAAAAGCCAAAGCAATATTTGTTCTTCCTAGTTTACATTACAGCTAACTGGACGGTGCGTCTGAAAGGTAAAAGCTGTTAGTAGAATGCTGTACTTTGTAAAGCTTAAATTAAATGGCATTTTGTCTACTTCTTTTACTATATTCTAAGTTGTCCCCCTTATCAAACTTCATAAGAGAATGTGTTATTGCAGAGCAACATAATCAGTGACAGTGGTTAGAGTGCTGCTGTAGAAATTAGCCTCATGGTTGTCTAAGAGAAGCCAAAGGTGCTACTTTTATTTATTTCTTTATTTATTTATTTTTTAACAATGGATTCAATCTGGTCGAGTTTCATGAGTTCTTTTTTTCCCCTTGTAGAGAAAAAAGTTTGGATGTATTCGACACTGGTCATCATCCATAGGTCGCTTACAAGGATTATTACAAATCACCTGCCAATATAGTTCTCACATCGATAACGAAATTTGGATACATGAACCTTCTATAAGAAAGTGGTTTAGCAACTGAACCAACTTATATTGGCTTCTAGTTTTACGAGTGATAATACCATTTTAAACTTCAAACCTTGAATTTCTTCTGGCCGAAGAAATCTCTGGTGATCACAAAAGAAAAATAAAGACTACTTTTCTATCTTTATTTTTCATTTGATACAAGAATGAAGGCTTCCATGAAATTATTTGCATGTCTAACTGATACAGCTATTCAAAAGATGGGATGATTATCCTTATATTTTCAACATTTCATTTTTCCGGCGATCCAAATTAATAGTAGTTTAGGAAAGACTGTCAATATCCATCGCAGGGACATTAAACAAGTAAAAGAATCATTATTGCTCTCTTGCTTTTTCAATGATTTACTATTTCATTAGGCTAAAAAGCATCGCTTTAGCTTCATTTCATAATGGTCTACCCCAATATTGGAGCACGTATGGTCCTCCCAACGAAATTATTCGGCTTCGCCTTTCTCTTTTATTTGAAAAGGACTAACATGATATGTTGGATTTGCTAATATGCGAATGCGGCTCATGCAATTGCTACATTGATTTTTGATAAAACTTATAGTCTCAATCTCAAATCAAAAACAAATTTTAATATGTAGTCTCAAATCAATGTTATGTTCATGTAATCTCAAATGCTGTTCAGATTTGGACACTAGTTACTTTAAAAATGAATTTTGAACTTGATATATTCGCAAAAAAACAAGAGAAAAACTATTTGCTGCTTGTTCGTAACTTCACGTATGCATTAAAGATTTTCTCTAGTGTGTGTGTGTGTGTGTATATATATATTTCAAATCACTACCATTTAAACCGTCCGAGGTACAACATGGGATTGAAGCCATATCGTAATCTCTTACTGATAAGCAAACCCCACAGCTAAAAGACGCATGAAGGACCCATATACTGGAGAATCCGAGGCCTGAACTGATTGAACTTTCACACGAGCTATACAGTTTTCCACAAAATGCCAAGATATTGAGGATCTTGCAACTGTGCTAAGGAGGAGAAAGGTTCAGGTACTTGCAGATTTTGGGGAAAGTTAGGTAATCTTTTCATCTTTTGTTTGGGTAAAATTTTCCAAAAGAGAATAAATGCATACAGCTTTACAAGTTTTTAGGTACCATATGCAGAGATGCAACTTTTAACTAAGGATCATGTTTACATATGTATACATATAAGGAAAAATTCTATGGTCTTTTGTACATAACCATTAAACCCTCAGTTTGTATCCGTTATATTTTAAAATATTTAAAATGTCACAATTTATTGCACAGGAATATTTATTTCAAAATCCAGCAATGCATTTAAATTGAGGATATGATACCTAAGGATTGGGGTTGGGAGGGTTAAAAATTAAAAAAAAGAAAAAAGAAAAAAGAGAGAGATCATACACTATACGAGGTCAATATTTATTATCCATAAGAATTAAAAAAAAAAAGTGAAACTTAAAATTCACAAAGTACTATGCATATGCATGCATCTAAAGAGGAATGCCTTCTTTTGGAACATTGATTTAGATATTCCAAGTACTCAAAAAAGATGCAGTAGCAGCAAAAAGTTGTCTCCAAAGTTTGCATAGCCACAAAAACAATTAGTGACTTTCTCCTCCTCTACTCACTCTTCAGTCTTCACCGTCCATTTCAATCCAAGCATGAAGGTGGTGTGGAATAATATTATTGCTGAGCTTCTTTTGTGGCCTTTTTGGCATTGGTATAATTTACTACCCCACGTACGAGAGCAACCTCTTTGTTGGTACTGTTATTGTCATTTTCAGATAATGCAAAGTGCTGCTATTGATGATTTCTGTCATCTTGATTTACTACTTGAGTTGGGTGGAGGTGGGGCCAAATGCCCAACATACACAATCTGTGCTTGATGGATGGATACAGATAGTTGTTGTATCTGTTGGCTGCTTCTCCATTTCCTGAGGCTTCATTTTTTTTTTTTTTGGGGGGGGGGGTTGTTTAAGTTGCAGTTTATATAGTGTAACTTCTATTAAGAAGCATAACTATTTTAATATGATAGGGCTTTCAGACAGATTACAGCATCTTGATAAAGAACTCAAATTCATTTTTGAAATAGGAAAAGTCAATGAAATATATACATGAATAACGTTTTGAGGTTAGAACGATGAAAATAGGGATAGTTGGATCAAGGACCTTAGGAGATTGAACCCTAGGAGACTCATACCAAATTTCTGCCTTTTTTTTTTTTTAAATTTTTGGGGCTTGTTTAGTGGAATTAATGTATAATCCATGCAATTCAAACAAATTGCCAACATAATTCCTATTCTCTTAACTATATATAGTTGCAAAGATTAAAGTTTCTTAAAGCACCACTAATTTGGCAACTGATTCGAGTTTAGCCTACAGGGTTCTGCAAATCTTGAAGAAAATTTGCAACCCTCGTAGGAGAACAACCTCGAGACAGATCATTTACAAAGAAGAGATGAGCCAAAAAAACATGTTCAGTGTACTTATCCATCATGATTTTAAGGGCTAGAATTATTATCTAGGAAGAAACTTTAAATGGGATTATTCCTGACAATGTACATAACAGCAGATCATATCCTGAGTTCATTGTTCCGATCTGTAATGATGGACACTTCTGTTGACAGCACTAGTAGTTGACCGTTGAACCACCCTGATTCGTTGGCTGGTTACATGCATCGCCTAGTTTTCTGTATCACATATGATACGACCTTAGAATAGATTTTTTGAGACCCAAAAAAAAAAAAAAAAAGTAAACGAATAAAACTTTATATTTTTATCGAATTTTGGTGAAGAATAGGCACGCTTTGGCATAATAAACACATGCGTTTGGAAGTCGGACCACTATGAGATTGGATCAAGAATTGAAGCAAGTAATTTGTTTAGCTAAACTTATAATTAGATAAATTGTTGACTAAACCTGCCATCAAGTTCAGTGCATCCGACCATAGCTTGAATGGTTGACAAACTGTATAGTACATATTAAAATGTATACTTAGCTTTAAACTAATGCATTCTCACTACCAATACCCTAATTGAGAGGATCACTAACAACAAGGATTGAGCCAACAGTACCTAAACATAAAAATTTTTATTCAGCAAGCAAAGTCTCCGTTAATTTTTCAACCCCCAAAAAAAAGGGGAAAAAAAAAGTCAAAGTCTAGCTTATGCATCAAATGCTGTGATGAACTCTAGATTCTAAGATAAAGTCAACATCCATATCTCGCTTAACAGCCACAGAGAGATCTTTTCCTAATTAAATTGAAGTCATCAGATTAGATGCAGAAGGTTCAACTATTAATTCAACAGCTCCCAAGAAATGCGGGATTGAGTGGCTGAGAACAGCCTCTGACTACTCAACATTTTTGATAAATCAAAGTTTGACTTGTTTAATCATTAACTGATCAAGCTTAAGGTCCAAGCTAGGTTCAAATCTTACTACAGGTGAGTTTATTCTCCGCTCTTTTGGGGGTAATTGCAGCGTTAGTGAATTGTAATAGCTGTAATTATCGTCATTTCTGAGTTAGTTGTTCGTTGATTATAGTACTTCCATTATTGTGGACTTCTTGTAATCTTAGAGAAAAAAGGGTAAATTACTTATACCCCTATGGTTTCGATCGTTACCATATGATTCCCCTAACGTTTTAAAATATCCACTTCACCCCCTATGATTTTATGTAAAGTAGATGAAATGCACAATTAGTTACGGTGTTTCTACCAAACGTGCTTAAAACACATGTGATAAAATCTTAATATTTATACACCCCCATTATGATTCATATAAATATCCATTTTACCCTTCTGTGATTTTTACAATTGTCCACATAATTCTCCTATACTTTTATATAAAATTGCTAATTCATCTATTGATTTAACATTTAAATAAGGGTGCTATTGTCATTTTAAGTAACGACATTATATATGGTATTTTATATCAAGTTTCCGCTTTATATAAAATCATAGGGGGAATGAAGTGGACATTTTGAAATGTTAGAGGTCATGTGGCAACAATCTAAACCACGGGGGGTTATATGTAATTTATCCAAAAAATAATTAAGTGATGCTCTAAATGGTTCGGCTAAATCCAAGTGATTTTGCTATATATGCATACCCGCCGAGGCACAAGCATGACCCGTCTCTCGCAATAGAGAATTTTAGGGGGCCTAATTCGATCTGAAGAAGTTTTGCAAGTGGTCATTTTAATTTGGTGATGGATGAGCCTGGAAATTTATGAAAAATCAGTAAAAGAAACTTCCCCAGTACTTACAGAACATTTTGTCTAGTCCTCCTAAGTTAAAGAAAAAAAGAAACAAAGTTTTCTCCATATAATATAACTCCTTTAATTATAATAAGCCACCATTTTGGTCCCCACGTTTCAATTTTTTTGCTGGTGCTGTTAGAAGATGGCCTTGTAAAAGTTTAAAGAATATGGTGGGTGGGTTACTGGTTAATTTATCCTCCTTTTTTTTTACAAAAAAAAATAAATTTCTTTTGTACCCGTATGATTACTAGTCGACCGGGCTAGTGTTGGCAACGAAAAAAATTTACGAATATTAGTTTGACAAGAAAAGGGTGATTGGGCAGTTTCAGCTCCAAAAAAGTTGCCTTTGTCCCAGCAGTAGTATAGTGCATCCTCATTTGTGCGTATGCCCATCAAAAGTTGTAAAAACTAAAGCCATAAAGTTAATTAAAGGGGGTCTTCCCCTCTAAAAGCTAAACTGTCGCATTCCTTTGGAGTCCACTTCCAATGATATTGACACCTTAGAATATAGATTTATGATGGCTTGATCTCGTTTCTTGGGGGGGACATCAAAATCTATGCAGTGTGTGTTTTCCTTAATCTGATCCGGTTAATCTTCTCCTTTGTCCCTCGAAAATGAAAGGTCACATTTGTAGCTAGTGCTCAATCCTCTACTAACGCTGTTATCAATTGGATTTAAACGGGACAAATCGGAAAAGTTTGAGTGCTCAAAATTAAAATTTTAGGTATAAGTTTAGACTTGCAAAGTGGATCTAGTCCTAAAAAACGGCAAGGATAAAATTAGTTTAGTCTCAATTAGCCAAATGTCAGTGCATGAGTAGGGGTTTAGTCGAAATGAGCACACAGTATTTAATTCAACTCGAAATCTGGCAAGGATACGGTGGCCATGACCATATGACCATGGCCAAATGGATTGATGCACGTAAAATGCGTTACATGATAAAGATCTCATCCGAATCAGGCAGTCTTGATATGAGATATCATCATATTGTGTAACAATTATTGCTGCGTTGGAATTGGTCTGAATTATTACACAAGTTTCTTGCAGTTGAACTGACCAGTTGACCAATTAGGATGCTCCAAAACCATCATCAACTTGGCAATTACTAAGATCTTGTTTCCTTTATTTTTCCTTGATTTCTTACGTAAATTAGATCTGGTTTCGATTCCCGAATCTTGAACTCTGTGAATCTTCATTGAGAATACATCAGATGATTTGATTCTTTGTGGCTTTGGAGAAGTTAATTCCTATGACTGAAGCATTCTGTCTGCCCCATGAGGCATTCTGATGCTTACACTTACTGAAGTTCTGGTCAAGTTTACACATCTGTTTGGATTAGTTATTTCATTGTTTGCTGCTAAATTTAGTTTAGTTTATCTACGTTTCACTCATAAACTGTGGAGTCAGAAATTGATGGTCAGGTCACTTGGATGTGTATTTTCTACGGTAGTGTCGTTGCATCAACAAAAGATATCTCCAGTCAGGTAATCCGACCATTGATCCGGTGATCCTTTTCACCACAAAAGTCTTCCTGAAATTTTAAGCGTATCTCTTTTACTTGTACGTAACTGCCATCAAACAGTCCATTCAAAACTACAAGTTGAATTTTTACAAAATTCTGCTGCCAGTAGAGCTGTGTCTTAAGGGCAATAATCAGCCACTTTTCTAGTGTTAGATCAAGCTGTTGAAACATATTGGCTTCGCCTTGTTCATCACTTATTATATCAGCATCACATTCCAATAGAAATTGTTGGCTGCCCATCTCCTTTCTTCCTTCTTTTTTTCTCATTCTATTTGGTTGCAGAAGTATCAACAATTCTTTTTCCAGTTCATGCATGGCTGCCCTGTCAAATATATAGGCAGGACAAGCTACACTTAGAACCTACGAGTACATTTCCTTTTTGTTTCCTATCGAGTTCCACTTCTTACATTAATTAATGAATTCAACTATTACTGCAAACCTCTCATTCAATCTACTGCTGCATTTTCTTGTACAATCTGAACACTACTACTGTGGCTTCTGTCTCGTACTATTGAGTAATTTATGCTACAATCTTTTCGTGTAAGATTTTGGAACTTACAAATTTTAATTTCTTAAGTTGTAGTGGGTTGACTGTCTTGATTCTTTAGAACGGCTCAAGGGTTGTCTGGATTGCTATTTTTTAGATTTTTCATGGAAAAATATACTGTAGCAATATGATGTATGTGAGGTAAAAAAGTGTTTGGAAAATGTGATCATGAAAAACGTAAAAATTTTTTGGTGAAAAATTGCAATCCAAACAAGGGCTTAGGATTTTAGAGCTGTTCTGCAACTAAACATGATGGAATCTTAGAACCCGTTTAAATTGTATTTTTTTTGGAGAGATTCTGGGGAAAAATTATCGTGACACTTTTTTAGGATGTAATATATGTAAGGTAAAAAGATGATTAAAAATTATGTAGAAGGAATATTGACGGAAAGTATAAATTTTGTGCCCCAAAAAAAAAAAAAAAGAAGAAGCAAACAAGGCTTTACTTCCCTTTGGCTTTTGAACATGTTAGGATCAACACTTTATTTGCGCAAGTGACCTCAATTGTTTTTTTCAAGTAAAACAACCAAAATAGCTGCGCTAATCCTCATGGGCATTGCTTTTAAAGCTGGACAAGAGAATCTTACAAATGAGTAGTTTTAAAGTAGTTCTGGGGTCAAAACCCCAACTGCCGTCTTAATTAGAGCCATTACGTATTTTTGGAGAGAACTATAAAGCATATTTGAAAATGTAAACCACACAATTCTACGAAAGCATCACGACAAACTGAAACAAATGTCTTTTTCGAATTGTCTTGCAGCAGCTCCATGACTCAGGTAACCACTTTATATACACCAACTTCTTTTCCCTTTTTCCTAACCATAACTTTTGTATGCACTGTCAGTTTATAAATTTTTTTTTTACACTAACATGTTTAGATTCATAAAATAAATTTGAATTTGAAATTCAAATCATACACATGTGGCATGCATTTAGAGCCACTAATGTAAAAAAATCACTACACTATCGGTGCATGAAAAGTTAATCCTTTTTCTAATCGGTATGAGCAAAGGGTTGTCAACCCCATATGAAAAAACATTTAAAAGGACAAAATCTTGGGATAGAACGAAGGAGGGAGGAGGGGGAAAAAAAAAAGAAACGGATTAATAGCCCAATACGCTATATCATGAATTTGCATTTGAATGTAATTGGTGAATTACTTTTTTTTTTTTTTTGTGTCTTCTTTTGAATACAAAATATCAGGCTACATCACAGAATAAACTTGGTGTCCAATAAAACTAATGAGAGTCAAAAACCCCAAAATGGTTCGAACAAGATTACAATAGTAAGCAATTGGTGAAAATCCCAATTGCAGATTTTGGACGGTTAGGACGGTCTTATAATTAGCTAACGCAAATTCGTCAGACAGTTCGCTCTTTACTGTTTGTTTAATTAGAAGAATAGATTACGACGGTTTGTCTGATCATTTAAGAGGGTTTGCTGTCTTGCACGTTGATATAATATAAGAGTTCTTCTCTTGGGATATTTAATGTTGTAATAATGAGGATCTTTTTTTTTTTGAATTGATCTTTTCTATAGTGAGAATTCAATTTTAAATGTAAGTTTTGTACATGTAATATGTATGTGATATGTATTTAAATCCACCACTATATCTACACACACACACACAACAAATTCATCCTTTTTTTTTTTTTCCCTTTTTAGAGAATAACAATTTGAATACTCTGAGACTCTGGATAGTGGAACAACAAGGCTTTTCTTTGGCTAGCAAACAATTGATGAATGCTTAGGTTTCTTACCCCCTTTTTTCTTTTCCAAGAAAACTCTAGAACTCTTGAAAGAACAAACAAACAAACAAATAAGTAAATTAAAATCATCTATAAATTAATACTTGATAAATTAATAATCTTTATTAAATAATAGTTTTTTTTATCCCAACCTCGGGCCAACCAATTAAAATAATAAGATAATAACATTTATACCTTATAATCATTTGGTCCCATTTATATCATAAATTAGTAATTCATTAAAATTGTATATCATATTTCCCTAAAATATAAATATATTGTTTTTTTTTTTAAGAAAACCCATTGCTGCAATTGTTTTTGAGTGCATGTGGGGTGCTCTCTATACTCTCATAATGCTTGATGCATTTGATTAATTATGATTGATTTATGAGGATGGGAAGCTATAATTTAACAATGATATGTACATAGGAAATCTTTGTGTCTGTTTATTATACGAAGACTCCTGTTTGTTATAAGAGGGCTTTTTCTTGTCATTTGTATACATAATTTGTTAATCTATTTCATTTTGTGCATTTAATAAAATAGAAGTGGACACCCATCATTTAGTATTCCTAAATCTTCTTGACGTATTGATATAGAAAATTCATATCAATTACGTACATATATTGAAAATATTAATAGAAATTAAATTATACTTGCAAATTAATTAGGTATGGGTTGGTTTATGCTTCTTAGATTTTTAGTCTCGTTTTATTAATATAATAATTCATATTTTTATGAACTAAAATAAAACTTTATTTGATTAAATGAGTGCTAATTTAAATTAGAAGTACACTCAATAAATTAATGAATTATTAATGTATCAGTTAATTAATATCTCATTAATAGAAGTTGTATGGTTCTAAGCTCGTTAATTTATAGAGATTTTACTGTTATTTATAGTCGAATCAAGCCTCTCATACTCACATGACTGCTGGTAGTCTATTCTATCGAGCAAGTGACCGGGCTTTTGGGGACAAAACACTTGCTAATGACAAGTTGATATTTCCCAGCTTTCGGCTTGGGACTCAGCAAACAACTTCTAGGCCGCTGGGTTCTTTGTTTGTTTTGATCAATACACACTCAGGGGGGTCAAATCATATGAATCCATTTAGCCCACCAAAGAAATGAAATTTGTAGAGCCCAAAGCCTCCAAATAATAGGTGGGCCTGCAGTCGTTCCGTTGCCCTCTACTACGCGCCAGATGAGTCTGTTTCCACCCATTTGTTTGCTTGCAGGGCGCTTTATTTGATTGCAATCAAACGGCGATGGATAAGATGAGGGCCAGATATTTTCTTTTTTAATACAGTACAATCTTCTCTACTACAAAATGCACTAGATTTTAAAACTACTCCAAAAGCACTTTTAACTTTTTATCTCACAAATGTGCCTATGGAAAACAGGCTAGCACTGAAATGTTTCTTGCAAACCTGTTTGATATATATATATATTTAAATATATCAAATTTAGTGCATCTCACAATTCAATAAATTAACGGATTCAAATTTTAAATTTCATATTCAGTTTTATCAAATGCGCCCTAAGTAATAAGTAATTACCTTAGCACTTATTTTTGAAATAAGTTGTGTTTAGAAAAACGAAATTCAATACCACTTAATTAATTCAAGAGATAATTTCAGAAACCTCCCTCAAAGTTTGTCCTATTATCACCTAGCATCCCGAAGTTTTAGAAATCTCACTTACTACCCTTATCAATATGATATGACTAAATCCCAATCAAAGGTGTTGAAATGACAATATTGCCCCAATATTTTCTTACTTTTTTAAGTAACAAAAGGTTGGGAAAGGAAAAAGAAATCCTACAAATAACAAGAATGATATCTAAAATATTTTTTCTTCCTCTATGCTGCAAAAACATTTGTTTTTAATATTCGCATTTGTTATAACTAATTTTCGCTCTGATTTCCCTCTTTGCAACAAAATTTTTGTGTCTCTTTACTACAAAATTTTTCTCTTAATTTCCTTATTGTTGCAACCAATCTCTTAAAGTTTTTGCCTTTGTATAATGTTAAAATAAATTTAGAAGTTACCCTTCCATACAACTAAGTTCTCTATTTACAAAACGACTAAATTTATTACTTATTGCCTTACAGCTCATATTCTAAATTTAATATTCCACATTATTTGTCTTTCTTCATATTTCAAAATTCATAAATTAAATTGTACAAGGACAAAAGTGAAAAGATAATATAATCTCTCTCCTCAATGCATTTTTTAATATTACTTTTACACATACGGGTTGACAATGTTACATTAATTGTCATTCAAGGGGAACTATGTAAGATTTCTAAAACTTTAGAGGCGCCAGGTGATATTTGCATAAACCTCAAGGAGGTTTCTGAAATTAAACCTTAATTCAATATTTAATTTTTGATTATCAAATGTATCAACACATTAACATTTGAACCATTAAATTTAAGTGCTGAAATAATTTATCAAATAGGGCCTCGGCTTTAGATTCTCGTGCCATAGATAAGATAAAAATAGAGTAACAGGAAAAAAAAAATCCAAGATAATCATTCCAACTGAATCTCCGAAGGCAGAGGCTTATTTGCAAAGAAAGCTTCGATATTGGCTATCATGATCTCCTGTAACTGTACAAACGGTTCTGCGACGGCACCGCCTCTATGCGGAGACAGAACAACATTGTCCAATGCATATAGTTCCTGAGGCACCTGGGGCTCGTTCTCGAACACATCAAGACCAGCTCCTCCGATTTCACCCTTCACCAACATTTCAACCATCTCCTCCTCGTCGACGAGAGCTCCGCGGCCAATGTTAACGAGGATCCCTTCCTTTCCCAGGGCCTTCATCACGTCTCTGTTGATGATGTGGTGAGTCTCATCTGTCAATGCACAACATACCACTAGAACATCAACGCTGGAAGCAAGTCCCTGGATAGTTGCGTAGAATGGGAAAGGAATATTGGCTTTCGGCTTCCTAGAGCTGTATGCGATGCTGCAGCCGAAGGCTTGAAGCCTCTTGCTGATTCTCCCGCCTATGCTTCCCATGCCAACAATTCCCACTCTCTTACCGGCTACCTGCCACCAACAGAAAATTTTATATCCACCACCCGAAAAAATGTGTCTTTGCTAACTTGCGGACCAAATTTTTGATGTGTTCTTGGAATAACAGAAGAATACATGCCAACACTTACCGGGTCATGAAGATAGTTCATTGAGTTCTCACTGATCGACTTGCCACACACACACAAGACTAGTCAATATGCACTGGCTATATGTTTTTTGGATTACCAGGGGTCCAACAAGTCAAGGGGTCCAACAAGTCAAGTCGGGTCGGGCTTGATTTGAATCTGAGTTTTTGGTGTAAAACTCAAACTCAATTCCAACTCAAAATCGAGTTTGTCTAATTAATAAAATAAACACAAAAAAAGAATTATTTATGATATTTTTGTAGTTTGATATAGATGGAATAGACATTTCACTGTAATCTAATAGGTAAATAAACTACATCTATATATATATATATAGGTTAGACGAGTGTTATTAAGGTAATAGAGGGTGACAGGAAAAAATATTCACCTTATGGCTTAACGGGAACTGTCCCTTGACAGGCCAAGACCCGGCCCGGACAAACCTGTCAGCCGCAGAGATTCGACGAAGAGTGTCAATCAGCAGCCCAACCGCATAGTCCGCTACGTCATCCGCAAAAGCATCACCTGGCGTTGGTGACCCTTATCCCCCGGCGGCGGCACTCGGCGAGGTCTATGTGGTCAAGGCCGGTGGACGAGCCGACAACACACTCCAGGGATGGATACTTATCTAAAGTTTCGGAGCTGACCGGTGTATTCCCCACACAAAGCAGGACCCGAACAGACCCGGCCAGACTCGAAAACGATGGGTCGGAGCTGATATTCGGATTCAGGAACTGGAACCGATCTTTAAGCAGGGGAAATGTGACGTTGTATGCCGAATTGCTTGAGATACAGGACACTGGAGGCCATATGTCACTGTAATCTATGTTTATGTTCTGCGTTTTCTGGTGTTTAGGGAGAATGGAAACTAATTATTTTTTCCCCTTGTCGGCTGTCGTCGAATGGAAGCTAATTAATGTTGCTGTCGACTTTGCAGCGAACGCTGCGAAAGGGAAGTCTTTATCCAACCACGACGAATAATGCCAACGAGGAAAGTGGAAACAAACAACTCCGGCTCGCAAATTCTGGTCAACCAAAGCATGTATTGCTTTTAATACTGACAGGGTGCATTTTAGTTGATTAATTGTGTTAATATTTCCTAATTATCTAGGCTAAAGTTGCATTATTGGGTGGATTCTACTGAATTTGTGTATTTGGTGGTTAAATGCAGGAATTTGTGGAAAAAGGTGTTAAAAAGCTTTAATTCCATAAGTGGTCTTGACAGTTAGGCGCGGGCATACCTAATTCGGATGTTCATGGCAGTAAAGATTCCAAGTCCACGTGGGCAGCTTCCAAGAATTGAGAATTTTAAATTTGAAAACGTGCTGGAGTTAATTATTGTGTTTTCCTATTTGGTAGTTGATTGGTATTAGGAAACTACTTTAATATTTGTATTAGGAAAGTAGAAGTTTGACTTCTTTTAAGATTTTCCTATTTCGTTTGATACTTAGTAACTTTTCCGTGGCTTAAGGGGTTTCCCTAATTGACTCCAATTGGAAAGAATCCTTTAATTGATAGGTTAGTCCACAGGAAATGAAATATATAGGAAGTATTAATAGTTTGTTTGGGGGGTCGTGTATTCCATTGGTAAGATCTTCGGCACTTCAGACGACAAAGGGACGAGCCAAGTGATAATTTTCCCTTGGTTATTTTCTTTCACTATTTTCTACTTTGGAGAACAAGAGATTAGCCACACATGATGGAGGTAATTCCATAAGAGATTTCAATGAGAACTAACAAAACCATCCGTGAATTCTCCAAGTAAAAATTAGCAAAAGAAAAGAAAACACAAGCTATCGCTAGCTTGTTCTGCCTAGTAACAATAGCCAAAGAAAAGAACCAAGGGAAAACTATTGCTTGGCTCGTCCCTTTGTCGTCTGAAGTGCCGAAGATCTTGCCAATGGAATACACGACCCCCCAAACAAACTACTAATACTTCCTATATATTTCGTTTCCTGTGGACTAACCTATCAATTAAAGGATTCTTTCCAATTGGAGTCAATTAGGGAAACCCCTTAAGCCACGGAAAAGCTACTAAGTATCAAACGAAATAGGAAAATCTTAAAAGAAGTCAAACTTCTACTTTCCTAATACAAAGTAGTTTCCTAATACCAATCAACTACCAAATAGGAAAACACAATAATTAACTTCAGCACGTTTTCAAATTTAAAATTCTCAATTCTTGGAAGCTGCCCACGTGGACTTGGAATCTTTACTGCCATGAACATCCGAATTAGGTATGCCAAGCCACTTATGGAATTAAAGCTTTTTAACACCTTTTTCCACAAATTCCTACATTTAACTACCAAATACACAAATTCAGTAGAATCCACCCAATAATGCAACTTTAGCCTAGATAATTAGGAAATATTAACACAATTAATCAACTAAAATGCACCTTGTCAAATACTACTAGTACAAGTTATCAATATTCATGGTATGAATCATGAAGTAATACATTACACATTCGGAAATCCATGCGAATGGAAAAAATATTATTGAAAGAGCTTATCCTCGTAAAGGGCTCGACGCGACACGACTCGAAAAGGATTAATAGCAAATCACGATGCAGACACCAGTGGTTTATACAAAAAATTTTTTTTTAATGCATAGGTTCAGTTGGTGGAGCTGACAATTATGCAAACCCAAAGTTAGAACTCTAAAGAAATATTTCACTACATGGCCAAGGGGCATATGGGGATTATTTCAGGATTGTACTATCGTATTTGAAAAGATGCATTGGTTGTTGAAAGTCCTGATTGCTACGTTTAGAGAAACTGAAAAAAAAAAAAAAAGAGTCAATAAAGTTATGGCTACAAATAGGAATTAATTGAGATGCGTGGAGCACTTTTAAAACTCCTAGATACGTGCAGAAACTTGCACCTCATATGTCCAAGTGGTACTGTCATATTATTGAATTGGTACGATTTTTAGTTCATGCGGGTACAAATATGTGATGCAATTTCCATGGCAAAGGGGGTGCTCTTATTGACCCACTGAATAATGCAAGATCCAGCCAAATCTCCACATGATCATTTACCGATTTGCAGTCACAGTAGTAATCAGCTCTTTCTGTCCTGAAAGGATCCTCAAATGGGGTTCAATATAATTGGAGCTCCATGCTGTGGCTGAAGAGTCAGTCTGGTATGGGGAGCATGAGCATACGAAGGTGAGAGCTTGAATGAAAAGTGCTGCAAAATCATAGCCAGAGCCAATTTTGCTTCTATGATTGCAAGGTTTTGGGCTATGCAAATCCTTGGTCCCGAGCCAAAGGGATAAAATGCCAACTGATCCCTTGATGCCTTTGAAACTCCTTCAGCAAACCTCTCTGGATTGAATTCTTCTGCATCATCTCCCCAGTACTCAGGGTCATTATTGGTAGGTAAAGTTCAACCCCTGCAGGGATGGAAATGGCCCTACCTCAGTTCTTTGGACCGTATACCTTACCGTGCAAGTTGCCGGTGGATATAGTCTTAGGACTTCAAACAACACCATTGTGACCTACAAGAGCAATTTCGACCACATTATTCATAGAGATAAATTATGCAATTCTTCCACTGTAGTAGTCACTGGTTAATGCATAGCAACAAGAAGAGATGATGGGGAAATTTTCATGCTGATGTAAAATGTAATAGCGCACATTGCCAAGATTTCACTGTATCTTGGCGATCAATCTCACAAAGATGGAAAGAATTGGATTCAACAACATACTCTCACTTACAATTTTGAGCCTGTTCAAGATTTCCATGTCAGGGGCTGACTTTTCACAAATTTGCAGAACCTCTTGTCTGGCTCTCTCTTGCCAGGCCGGATGCATAGAGAGGAGGATAAGGGTCCATGTAAGCCAGTTAGCGGTGGTCTCTTGGCCGGCAAAGTAGAACTGCTTACACTCCTCTATTACATCTTCAGTTGTCATGCCATCTCCCTTCTCGTCTTTGCACTGCAACAGCAGTCCAAGTAGATCAGCATTACCTGCTTCGCCATCTTGCATCGCCTTTTGCTTCTTGCAGATTAGATCTCTTAACATTGCTTTGATCTCTGCGTCCACCTGATATCTCCTCCTATTCTTCTTTGTTGGTAGAAACCTGTATAACCAACCGTTTCAAGCAAATCTAAAGATAAAACAAATGATTTGCTCAAACATAAGTCAGGAGACATTTATTCCTAACAATACGAAGATTCATGTGTAGATTGCATTGATTTTTTGCCTTATAAAACAGAACACACAAAGTTGAATACTTGTTTATTTCCAGTTTACAAATGGAAATCTACCTTTGTCCCTGGGAGGTAAAAGGCTCGATATGCTTCAGTTGCCAGCACAGCTTGCTCTTCTTGAAGTTCAAAGATCTTCTTTCCTTGTTTATAGCTACTTGCGAAGGCTGCTCTAGAAATCACGTCTGCGGAAAGACGATGCAATTCGAAACTGATATCAATTTCGCTTCGGTCATCGGATGCAAGCAGCATCTTCCGTCGAGCAATGAGATTGCAGCAACTTGCTAAAACCTGTGGCACCATTCCCTGTTTCCATAATTACATAGGGATGAAGTTCACTCCAATTAATAGTTGAGGCATGCAACTTCATAGAGATAATGTTCTTGTGCTCTTCCTTAGCATAATTAGCAGAATTAGGATACGGTTGGTTGTTGAATGACAATAAAGTTATTGCAGATTTTTAGCATTCCATGAAATTATTGAGGAAAAAGCATCTTTGATGAATAACTATTTTGACATCAGATTCGGAATAGATGGGGTTTTGCCAAATTACTAGATGAACCATGTAGTTTGACCAAATTACCATTGCCTCTTTATGAGTAACAATATTCAAACGTAACTGACGGTAGTAGTGGAATGACAAAATTGTGCTCTGCTGAAAATTCCATTATCTCCTTTGAAGTTTGTCCATATTATAAAAGGACCTTAGAATTTGCCGATTGCAATTTAAGATTTTAATAGCCAACCACTTTTGTTTAAAAAAAATACTTTAATGTGATCCAGGAAAAATAAAACTCAGACTAAAAGAAAACAATCAATTACCAACTCTTAAGAAATGGAAGCTAAAATAGCAAAAGACCTCTTACTTTCTACTCCTTTGTTTCTTTCTATGGCTTATTTCAGCCACCACTAAACTTACCCAACCCATTATTCCATATACCAATTACTGAATTTATTTAAAAGTAAAATCTAGAGTGCGGTAATAATTTTTAGCTAGATTATCCGGCATTTTATTTATAATATAATTTAAAGTTTTATTCTTAATTTCAGATGATATCTCTGTTGGATTTTTACTTCTAACTGGGTATATAAATTTTCAAAATTCAATGCTTAGATGTGGATTTAAATTAGTATTTACTTGATTTTTTGAAAAAAAGAATTTGAAGTATTTGCAAATTTACATGGAAAAGGGTATTTGATAGAAAAATAGTAATAATGGTGTATACAGAAAATGTATCAATGACCAAAACACTATTATTAATGATGTCATATGACTAAAGCTTTCTTACACTTGCTGTAACATAATGGTTGGAAAAAAAAAAATGAGTAATTGACGAAAATTTTTAGAATTCAATAAAAGAATCTATTGCAATTGATACAATTTACTATAATAAAATTTTGGCTATTTAAAGCAATGGACTAATTTGTATAAACTATCGCATTCATTTTTATCATTTGGACAAATCTTGGGGGCAAATGAAAACACTTCAGGGTATTTGTAATCAACTCAATCTACAAAGGGATATTTTGGTACTTTCAGACATATTTTACTAGTGTAAGCATCGTTTCTAATGACAATTAATAGGGGATATTTGTGAGGTTTGACTTTAATTTGGTCAAATGACAGGATTTATTTGGTGAAAGAAAAAAGGAAAAAAATAAGAGTTCAAGCCCTCTTTTTTTTTGGTTTTTTTTCTTTGGTGGTAGTCATAGGGCTGAAATTGAGCTGAGTTGAGTTGAGCTCGAATATCTTTGTACTTGAGTTGAGCTCGAACTCGAGAGTGGCTTAGGGGAGATTAGATCTGCTCAAGAATCGCATCCAAGAATTGTTTGAGAAACTTTCAACCACGATTAACCAAAGGAAGAAACAAGAGGAAGCAACCTACTTTTGTTTTCTAGATATTGCGGAGTTCCTCCTCTCATAATATATAAGAAAACCTAAGATTCCCTATTTAACTAGAATTTGCAATAATAAAGTAAAATAGGGAAACCAATTACAACTTCCCTAAAACAAAATTGTCTTTACCAATTCTAAAATAAAATAAAATAAAGTCTTCAATCACTCTTTACTTCTTCACATCCAAATATTTCTCCAAATAATTCCAATGACCTAAATAAATGCCAAGAATCAAATATGAGTAGAATCAAGCAATTAACACAATATCTTGGCACAATAAAAGGGAAATCTCCATAAATTATGTGCACAATTAAGGACTTAACACGAGTACTCGACTATTCGAGCTCGATTACTACTCAATTTTCTTTCTTCTTTCATATTTTCATTTTATTTTTCAATTGAAATTACTCATTCACCCTCGAATAATATTATAACATAACAAGAGACAGCTTGTCAATATTATAACTAACATACCTAAAAGAGTAAATTAATAATTAATAAATATATGTTAATTATATATGTATTGAGCTCGAGTAACTCGTCGAACTCACTTATTTTATACTCGAGTTTGACTCGCTAGCTCTAGCTCGGCTTTGACTTACCTACTCGCCATCTCGAGTCAAGCTACTCGGTTTAGCTGCACCTCTAGTGGTAGATAGTCCAAGCCTATATGTTTTCCTTACTCGTCGAACCACTGCAAATACAGCCGAACAGTAAATTATTAATCTTGTGGGAAGAATAAATCCATTACTAATATCAGAAAGCAGAAACTACCTGCAGCTTCTCGTGATGGAATGCAGGGGTAATTAACCTTCTGTGCTTGGTCCCATTTCTCCCCTTCCAAAGTTGTGAGTCCCAGCGTCAAAAGATTTGCAAGAGGGCTCTGTGGAGTTTTTCGCAAGTGACCATTCTTGTTATTAAGTACCAGTCTCACCAGCTCCGCCTTCCCCAGTATCAATCTTGGCCTTGTTCCAATCCAACTCAGACACACTTTTAACTTTGGCATTTAAAACCATGCCACCTTCAATGTTTCCTCCTCAACGATATTACAAGACAAGTCAACGGAGCCATGATTTCGATTTTTCTCGGCGGAAAAATTTTTTTGGCTAATTGCTGTAACAATGCCAAATTCTACTACTATTTTTCCTATCACATGTAATATTTACTCGTCCTCCATATAGTCAGTCAGGCTCAGATATGACCAAAAGTCTAATAAAGTCTCAAATACTCTGTCCTTGATAAGCATCATGCATGTATCAGATAAAACAAAAAACATAACAGGTTAGATCCCTTATTTTCATACGTTCTGTTGACACTTACGAGTCACTTGATCACCTATAATAAGTGTAAAGTACATTCTGGGTTTGGTCTCTTTTAATCACAAGATCCTTGATACGAACCCACCACGAAAGCTTGAACTCGTATCCCACGTAGGATACGAGTTCAAGTTTTTGTGGTGGGTTCGTATCAATCCTTTTATGTTGAAAGTATCTCCAAGAGACTACAGAAGAAACCGAGTACTGGATGATTGGAAAGACCAGAAAAGAATGCAGAGATAGGCATAGTTGATCTAACCATATGTCTGCACCATTTGATGAAGGAAAGGGTCGACACGAGGTATAATTTCGTGGTTCAAACTCATGGGGATGGACCATGCTTCTATCATCAACTTCTTGGTTGCTAGCTTGTCTCCATAAAGAAAATTGTAAGAGGTTCCTCCAATACCTTGTTGCTTCAATTCTCTCTCAATCGATTTGGGTCTCCACCAAAGAGGATCGACAAGTTTCAGGATACACAAAGAAGCTAAAAGAGTAGAAAAGGAAGCTAAGAGGACCATCAACGTGGGCGCTTCCATGGTGCTAAGAGTAGAAAAGAAGCTTTGGGTGTTCCCTGAGGAAATTTATAAAGTTAAATCTATTTTGCACTCTTCAATTATACCTCAATAGTCAATTCCTATTTTGGTCCTTGAATTATAAAATGGGATAATTTAATTCTTAAACTGTTAGAACCATACTATATAAGTAGAATCGTTAACAAAAAAAAAAAAAAAAAAAAAAACTCCAAAGCTAACGGAAAACAAGTCATTTGAATAGCATGATTGCAGGTTACAAGGGCTTAGAAGGAAAATTAGATTAAGAATAACCAGAAAGAATTCCAAAATCTAAGGAAAGAAGAGATTTTGGGAATCCAGAATAGGAACTGAGGTATAGCTTAGGCATCGAAGTATACACATATTTAGAGTTTAGAGAATAAAGTGAGAAGTAGGATGACTAAAATACCTCAATTTAGAGTTTAGAAATCAAAGTGACGATTGGAGTATAGTTGAAGCTGCAAAATAGAATTAACCAAAATTTATGGAGTTTACTATATAATGGGAATAATTTCGGAAACCTCTTCTAAGGTTTTTAAAAAATTTTATTTACTCCCTTGAGAATTCTAGAATTACATCTACCTCACACTCTTATTTCTAATTCCAACGTAACAATTTCAGCTAAATTCCATGAAAATACTCTTTGAAATGCTAAAGGATGTATTTCGTTACCATATTATCAAGTTAGTATGCAGTCTCCTAAGAAGAACAATCAAACATAGTAGACCAAATCCTAAGATATATATATATATTCTGCACACTACTTTTTTTTTTTTTTTTTCTCATCGTTGACTTTTGAGCCACCTCACCGGACCACCCTTATTGCTTCGGTTGTTGCATCATCATTTTATTGTTTTTATAAAATTTTATATTAATAATTATTCATCTCCGAATTTTATTTAGGGATAGGCAGGGTATGGCATAAATAATGCATTCATTTAAGCATCTTTTCACAATGAGGTTGGATAAAATATTATTGTTATTATTATTATTTTTTGGTTTTAAAACCTACCATCAACTTGGGTAATGCATTTGACCATTACCCTGCATTATTGGATCATTATTAAACTCATCAAGCTGGTGTTGAATTCGATCACAGCCACTGGGCAGTCCCGAATACCTGTAACAGATAGTCAATTTAACCTCTTTTTTTTTTTTTTTTTTAATAACTAGTGGTCATTTTTTCTTTTTTAGTTTGATGCTAGTGTAATCTGGTTAAAAAGAATACTAGCACTCTAGAGTCTGGACTCAATTTGTTTCAGCAATTTTTAGTAATAAGCTAATAGCACATTAAGCTCGATCCCTCATTCCAGGGCATGGAACTCAGCATCAATGTAGAGAAAAAACCCATTCTGTTCTCAATTCTAATTGCAACCTTCATATCAAAAGAAGAAGAAGAAATGACACATGGACAACATGCCAATTCCTTGATGCTTTTGAAACTGCTTCAGCAAACCTCTCAGGTTTAAACTCTTCAGCATCATCTCCCCATTACTCAAAAGAGTCATGACCATAGAGCATGAGTGGTAGGAATACTTCAACTCCTTTGGGGATGGAATTGTCGGCCTTGTTTGGATTGAGGTTTTTCAAATAAATGTTTTTATGTTTTCCGTGATAACATTTTTCTGCAGTATATTTTTCACTGCAGTATATATCTCCGGACTATGCATCGAAACAGGTGAGCCACAGAGGGCTATAGTCTTAGGACTTCATACAACACCTTTGAAAGCGACTAAAGTGAATTCTTGATCGGCCACACATATGCATCGAACAGTTCTTCCCCATTTGATTTCAAGATAAGAGATGGCAAGCAAATTATACAGCATAAAATAACATTATGTGGCAACCAAACTGGAAATGATGATAAGAAAGGTTCAATTATTTGACGAATCCCTACTTAACAATTTTCAGCCGGTTTAAGATTTCAACATCAGGTTCTGCTCTTCCAAGAATCTGTAGAATCTATTTTCTGGCCTTCTCTTGCCAGTCTGGAAGCATAGACAGGAGGATGAGGGTCCATGAAAGGCAGTTAGCGGTGGTTTCTTGGCCAACATAGTAGAAAACATGCACTCCTTTATTACAGCTTGTTCTCTCTGAAGTTGGAATATCTTCTTTCCTTCTCTATAGCTGGCTCCAAATGCTGTCCTAGTCACAAGTCACAATCCTCATGATTTCTAGTATTCCAGCTTTCTAAAATTATTTGCGATAACATCAACTCCTATGCCTTGTTGTTGTAAAGGGCAAAGGACACTTTAATCGACAGCCACTAATGCCAATTTTCAAAAGAGCCCAGCGGAAAAGCTTGGAAAGCCATTTTTTTCTTCCAAAAAATGGCTACATTTTCTCTGAGCACATCTCCTGATCACCTTTTCCCCTCACATATCTCAAATCGTTACGGTACATTTTTCCACAAAAACTCCAGAAAATAGCAATCCAAAAGGGCTCTTGCAGTACAGATCCTGCGATGCTGCTTGGTTTCTTTATTTGGAAAGACTTAAGGATATGAGCTTGGCTGCCAGGTGTTCAGCTGCAATTGTCATGGAAGATGGGCTATGAACTCAAATTAATGCAGAGTTACATTGGGTTGTTTTCAGAAGTAGCAATCTAACTTAACCAAGAAACTGATTGGAGATGGAATTGACAGGCGTCATCGGTTAACTTTGGTGGCCGATCGGGCATGCATTATCTGAAATAGCGAGTTGAATTATTCTGACCTTTTGTTCTTCTATTCAATTTAGATTGTTAGTTTTGCTCAATTATATCTATAGAAGTTTGGGGTCTTAATCAATCTTTATTATGCTATGGCTTGATGAAGTAGGCACAAAACGCAGCCAATATCCCAATGTTCTTAATTTTAACTATTTGTGGTCGATATTATTCGACCGACAACGTATTAAAATATCTAATTGACCTTGTTTAGACTTAATAATTCATGTGTGACTGAATAAGGAGTGTTCCACACTCGAAAGGCCAAGAGTAGGTTTGATTTCCCCATCAGTCCAAGAGTAGGTTTGATTTCCCCATCAGTCTATAACAAAAATCATACACTGGATTAGGGAACAGAGAACTGCCAAGCTCTGTGATATTCCAGTTTGTCATTTGGGCAACTTGTCTAATGCCTTAACCCCAAACTTGTGTTTGAGATGCCTATAGCTTCTATGATGGTTTATAGCAAAATTTTAGATAAACCAAGCATCTATTTCAAATCTGTCAAACACTTACAGTAATATCTATTGGAGTTAACTGTTCTAGAGACGATGCAAGCATTTTGTGCAAGGATACTTTAGACTTTGCCATTGAAGGTCAAAGTAAGACAGAAATTTCTGTCTAATTTCCATTTTATTTCTCATTCTTAGCAATATCAGTAAATGCCTGGTCTACAAAAGATCCATGTGCCACACAGTTCATGGAATTTGTGACATTACTTCTGCCGTTATGCAGTATAGACCATTTTCTTTTATGAAGCTCCATTTTATTTGTCTTTTTGTTAAAACTTATTATGCTGTTGTAGACGCAAGAGTAATTTCTTCATTCCTGTCTGGACATGAAATCCTTATATCTGTTGGAATATAATCGGAGCCCCATGCTGTGGCTGGAGGTTATTATAGTATGGGGGGCATGAGTATATGAAGGTGATAGCTTGAATGAAAAGTTCTGCAAAATCATGGCCAGAGCCAATTTTGCTTCTATGATTGCAAAGCTTTGGCCTAAGCAAATTCTTGGTCCCCAGCCAAAGGGATAAAATGCCAGTTGATCCTTCGATGCCTTTGAAACTCCTTCGGCAAACCTCTCTGGTTTAAACTCTTGTGCATCATCTCCCCAGTACTCAGAATCATGATGCAACAGCATAATTGGTAGATAAACTTCAACGCCTGCAGGGATGGAAATATTCCCTACCTTAGTTCTTTGGATGGCATATCGAAA
Source organism: Gardenia jasminoides (assembly GCA_013103745.1). Classification (NCBI taxonomy): domain Eukaryota; kingdom Viridiplantae; phylum Streptophyta; class Magnoliopsida; order Gentianales; family Rubiaceae; genus Gardenia; species Gardenia jasminoides. The sequence goes on from CM023103.1 coordinate 27,901,943, forward strand.
CAGGCCAGTCACTGGTGGATATAATCTTAGGACTTCAAACAACACCATTGTGACCTGCAAAAAACAATTTCTCCGTCATTAGTCATAGATTCATAAACACAATAAGCAGATCTTACATGATAGTATTATGCATAGGTATTGCAAAATCATCATCTAGTTACCGCTGAATAGCAAATATGAGAGATGATGTGAAAAATTCCATGCCTTGCTTCTACTATAGCAATTTTTTTTGTTTATTGATAAAATGCTATTGCCTCTGCCTACTCCTATCATTGTGTAGTACACGGAAAAATGACGTTCTTGTCCATAAAGATTACAGTGAAAGGGTAAATCTAATGAACATTGGTGAATTTAATGTTTACAATGGTGACAGAAGGAACTGTATATATGAACTCTGCATCAAGCCTAATGTGTAATATCAGCTGTTATTCACAACACATTACTTGCACTCCCTCATCCATCACTTGGAGATCAATCTCACAAAGATGAGAATAAAATAGATTAAAAACAGATTCATACTTACAATTTTGAGCCTGTTCAAAACTTCCACATCAGGGGTTGTATTTCCACAATTTTGAAGAACTTCTTGCCTGGCCTTCTCTTGCCAGTCCGGATGCATGGACAACAGGATGAGGGTCCATGTAAGCCAGTTAGCAGTGGTCTCCTGGCCAGCAAAGTAGAACAGCTTACACTCCTCAATTACATCTTCAATTGTCATCTCATTTCCCTTTTCTTCCTTGCATTGCAACAGCAACCCGAGTAGATCACCATTACCTGATTCTCCATTTTGCATTGCCTTTTGCTTCTTGCAAATTATATCTCTCAACATTGCTTTGATCTCTGCATCCACCTCATATCTCCGTTTATTCTTCTTAGTTGGCAGAAACCTGTATAAAGCTAAAAATATTTAGATCCCGTCACTAAATTCAGAATTCTTACCTCTAACATTGAAGACGAACTATTAATTTTCACTTGTCTCTTTTGAGCTTACAAATGGAAATCTACCTGAGTCCTGGGAGGTACAAGGCTTGAAATGCTTCAATTACCAGCACTGCTTGCTCTTTTTGAAGTTCAAATATCTTCTTCCCTTCTCTATAGCTGCTTCCAAAGGCTGCTCTAGAAATCACATCTGCAGAAAGGCTCTGCAGTTCAGGATTGATATCAATTTCGCTCCGTCCATCGGATGCAAGCAGCATCTTCCATCGATCAATCAGATTGCAACAACTTGCTAAAAACTCTGGTACCATTCCCTGCTTTCTTTAAGTATCATGAGTACATAGGGATGAAGTTCGCTTATATTAACAGTCAAGGCATGCAGCTTAATCAAGATAATGCACTTTTGCTCTTCCTTAGCACAAGTTGTTGACCTCTGAACGTAAACTTGGTTGCTTTGGTAAGATTTCATCAAGATAACTAGGCATTTTCGCACCAAATTCAGAAATGCTCATTTTATTGGAATGCATATAATTAAAGAATGCTGAGTTATGTTTCACATTCTTTTCTCGAAAGATCTTATAATGTCTTTGATAAATTCTAAAAGGGTTTTTTTCTTTTTGGGTCAAATGCACCAAAAAGAAATTGTCTGCCCCGCTCTTCCAACCATTGGTCTGTAACACACCAACTAAATAGCCAAAAGCCTACCAATCGAAGCATTATTTGCACTGCAGTGGGACAGGAAAAATCAGAGAAATTCTACAGTAGTGTAGTAGAAAGCAGGGAATACCTGTAACTTCTCATGGTGGAATGCAGGAGTAATTAATCTTCTACGCTTGGCCCATTTCTCTCCTTCCAAGGTTGAGACCCCCAGCGTCAGAAGGTCCACAAGAGGGTTCTGTGGAGGCTTTTGGAAGTGACCATCCTTGTCATTCAGTATCAGCCTCATCAGCTCTGCCTTCCCCATTATCAGTCTCGGTCTCGTTCCAATCCAACTCAGACACACTTTTCCTGTTTTAGCAAACCAAGCCACCATTAATACTCCCCAATGACATTAATCACAATTCAATCGAGCCATGGTTTTTATTTTTCTTGGCATATATAATTTTCGAGCTTGTAATAACATGCTAAAGTTTCACACCGCCACCCCAACTGTTTATTAGTAGAACCGTATATAAATTAATTGTTATTTATTCCTTTTCGCTAAAAGAATGTAAATGAAACACAGAATAATATCCTTTGTTTTATGTATTCAGATTTGTGTCACAAGACCTATAGGTCTTGGATAATATACATGTAATACCTTCTGGATTTGTCTCTCGACCCTGTTTGAATTGCCATTTAATATAGATAAATTATCTTTTAATTTTTCGTGAACATATTTTTTAATCACCTTTTTATTTCATATAATCAAATTGTTGAAGTAACATTTCTGAAAAAGATCCAAAAAATAGCAATCCAAATACGTAAATTCTTCGTTGTTGAAAATGAAATGGGAAGATCCATGAAAAGTTACTCCTAAGAGGCTAGAGAAATAAGTACTTAATGATTGGGGACAGAAAGGGAGAACAATCCAAGAATGTTAAAAGCTGATCAGACCGTGTGTTTGCACAATTTGATTAAGGAAAGGGTTGACACGTGGAGCAATCTGGTGGTTTAAGGACATGGGGATGGACCATGCTTCTGTCATCAGCTTCTTGCTAACTGCCTTGTCTCCATAAAGAAAATTGTAAGAGGTTCCTCCAATTCCCTGCTGCCTCAACTGTTTCTCAATGATTTTGGGCTTCCACCAAAGGGAATAGACAAGTTTTAGGGCACATAAGGAAGCAAAAAGAGCCGACAAGGAAGCCAATATGGCCACAAAATTGGGTGCTTCCATGGAGAGCTAATTCCTTTCCGGATGGCTGCAGCTTTGGATGCTATGAGCTTGGCTCACTGCTGCAGTCGATTTATAGAGTTCCTTCACAAAGATCAACCACATAGGGACTGAAAAGATTAAAAAGATTGGAGGAGAAGTTAAGTGGTGGCTGTGATTTGTTGTAAAATGGACTGGGGGGGACCTGCGAGCCAAATTGCATGAATATTTGGCACCTTTTCTCCCATTGACACAATTAATTATTTAGTTGACTTTTTTTTTTTTGGTTCATTTTGACCCGTATTCATTTGTATTTCACTTTTTTTATTTTTCCTCTCTCTCGATTGTTTAACAGGATCATAGGTTAAATTAAGAAAAAAAAGGTTTTTTCTATTTTTTGGGGGTAGAAAGAAATGTTATACTCCAGAGTCCAGACATCAGGCACGTGCAAAGTGCAGATATACAATTTCTTTTTTTTTTTAATTTATAAATCACATACATCTGCATTTGTTTTATAGTAGACTAATCTTGTTAGAGCCGGGTTGGTTGTCTTGCGGAAGGAAGCTGTCCTAATATATATATATTTTTCATTTTCATGAATTTCGAGTAGAAGATCTCATGACTTAACTTGTACCAACTTTTGTTGCTTGCTATAGAATTCCGACTCAAAGATTTTAAGATTGGTGGCCCAAATTGAGTAGAAATTCTCGGGGCTGATCCTAGGCCGTCATTACTCGCAACCACACCACAACCCTTTACCAATTTCGCAAGTGCAGTAACTAGAAATTTTATTTTTGCAGGACATTCACTAGTTGGGGTCACAGACTTTGAAATTAATTAGTCAATTACGTGGAGAAGTCCAGTCGAGGCACATATGATCATGAATGCCACACCCCTTTTTGGATCATGACTGCTCTTAGCGGAGTCAAAAAGATATGGTGGGCGGCATGCCTTGGTGCCCAAGAACGCAACGCCTGATGTGTTCGTCAAGAAAAGATGGAAGTGCAAGCAGTCAACATGCTTGGACATCAATTAAGCTTATTGTATACTAAGGACCAATGGAAATTCCATGATACCGTTTGTAGCTTCAAGTGATGTGAATTGGGCTGGTTGGTACAAAAGCTCCTGTGAGTTTAGTAATCAATGAGAAAACTATTGGTTGGAGGGAATGTTTAAAACCTTATTCAAGTGCTGCAGGATAAGCATTTAAGCACACACTACTATGTTTCAAGGTTTGCGCCTGTTTTGCCATATGTTATCCAACCATATTGTTGTTTTCCGTAGCAAAGGGGCGAATGTTGAGAAGGGAAATAGGGAGGTTTATAATAATATGTTTCTCTTGCTAGAGACTAGATATAAAGATACCTGAATACAAAGAGAAGGAGATAAAATAACAATAATAAAATTTGAAAAAACTAATGGTTAGTAACAGTCCATAATTTTAACCAATGGATGTTGGTGTAAATGGAAGGAACTTGTATTTCTTAACCATGACATCTTGTGATTTGGTCTATAACATTTCTGTATTTCTTCCAGTTTCATTTGCTCCATGTAGAGTTAATGAGTTCCAACAGGAACTCAAGAACGCTAAGTGCAGAATCGAGTCAATCCTGCTATGCTTCAACGTCTACATCCCCACACACACTTTCCTACCCATAAGCATTGACATGGACAAAGAATACTTCATCAGAATAAAACACCATACAAATCACATAACATGCAAAACTTAACAGGCTGAATCCAGCGTCGTGATAGAAACATCTTGCGCAGAAATTTCAAAGGGGTTGGCGACAAAATATTCTGGTGAGCGAAGCTCCAAAATTATTGCTTATATCAATAAGGGTATACAGACATTGGTTACAGAGGAGTATGGTCCATTCTGGGAGTGCACACCTCACAGAAATTAATGCAAGGAGACATCAAAGGACAATTGCACAGTAGCATATTCACGTGCACATCAATTCTATGCCTTCCAAATCATCAGAATGTCAATGCAATTTCACACACTTTGTCTATCTTTCTCTTTCACTCTGTGCTGCTTAACTTTTCTTCTCTTTTCTGAACCTCTCCAGACTCTCCACACGTGTCCTTTGGAGTCTTCTGCTGCTCTGGGGCTGAGCCTTCAGTCTTCTTCACGATGCAGCTGCAGCAAATAGATTCAGACTCGGACCCTATGACCTTTCATTAACACTACCATTCATTTGCTTCCACTCCAATCTGTGTTTTTTGTGTTCTTTCTCACGCTTGTCATCTCCTCGCCCTTCCGTGTTGAGATACAATGAATTCACTTGTCCATTGCCTGCAGCAATCGGGTTGGTTCTTTGGTTTTCTTGCTCTTGCTACGTGCCGCTGGCTTGTTTGTTCACCTCTCGACTAAAAGTCACCTTCATGTGCTAAGAAAATGTACAACAACCTAGACATTGAAAACTCCAACCAAAATAGATAAATGAGAGCAAGTTTTTTATACATTATTGGTATATCTTTTTTTTTTTTAATGCTAGTTGATTTAGATTATGTCACATGCTATGAATTTAAATTTAAAAATTGAATTGTACTTATGTAGCATAGAATTGTACATATGTAGCATACATACTTAGCTGTTAGTGTGAAAAAATTAGTACATTTTCAGTACATAAAAAGTTAATTTAATAGACAAAGGACCTTCAATATTCCACCTTTAGATTTGAAATTAGTTTCATGTTTGTTCTTTGCACAATCCCTAGAGAGGCGGGGATAAAAGGAGTTGAATTTTGTATTCCCTAGCCGTTAAGCAGGAATATAATCACAAGTCCAATAGCGGTTGCATACTTTCTTCTAACTTTTTTCTTTTTGGGTTAGGGGGAGGGTTGAGCCCTGTTATATAGTAATCAACTTAGGTGGAGCCACGCCCATTGCATCATTTGCTAGTACACTTCTTCTGTTTTTAACTTTATCAATCAACTCCATAAGCCAAGGGATATCAAAAAAAAAAAAGAAGAAGGAAGAAATAGAAAAGAAGAAAAGATATAGCTAAGGTGAAAATTTAGAAAAGCATTATAGTGAAAAGATTTTAAAAAATTACTAAATTCTATGCATTTTACCATTAATTCTCTTTACCAAAACATGTGATTCTAGAGAAAAAGACTAGGACTTGAGCCCATTTTGCCTAACATTAATTATCGTGCTTAATGTCAAAATGTTCTATTATGTCATCATGCACACACCTTCGTAGGAATTATTAATTATTATAATAGAATGAACTTTTGAACATATTAATGTATATTAGTTCTTAAATAAATGAAATTGTTACCGGGCAATTGCTCAGAAATATGAGAAGAAATCTCTTAGTTTATTACTCTAGTAAAAAGAATCTAAAAGTATAGCAAAATTTTTAATCTTAGGTAGCTTTAACAGTTCAAATGGACGGAAAATGTCAGAAGTATACCCTTTTAGAAGCGGAAGGGCTAAAAATATACAGATAATATTTAGCCAGCCAAAAGTTTACAAGCTAAAGAGTTTGAGAGCCAACTAGTTATTTTACCTCTTTGGAGTACTATCCCTTGAATTAAAGACCAAAAAAAAAAAAAAAAGATTTGTGTCCCCTAATTTTGATCTCTGAATATCAGAATATACAGATGATAGGCATATTTATGTTTTACTTTAACTTTTTTTTTAAATTTGAAGAAACATGTTCATGATTGACATGATTGACAATTTAGGAACTCATACAATTATTTAAAATTTTATGCACATATATGTAGGACCATATATTATGTCTCTTTTCTCAAATATGGTTCTCAAGTTCATGCTTAAAATGGACATGATTTACAATTTAGGAACTCATACAATTATTTAAAATTTTATGCACATATATGTAGGACCATATATTATGTCTCTTTTCTCAAACATGGTTCTCAAGCTCATACTTAAAATGGACTTTTTCTGCTGCATGGGAGAAGCTACACTAAAAGGACCAAAGTCGGTGGCTCAGTCCTTTTTTTGGGCTTCACTTTTATTTTTGTTTAATAAAGAGAGAAGATAGCAATAATAGGGTGATTATCATTATCCCACATATCTCTCCAACAACTCCCACCTTTAAAGAGTTTCCCGCACTGTTTTTAACTCCGCCGCTGATAAATCTCCACTTTTCTATCTCTTAGGGTTTCTATTTTAACCAATCATGAACATCTACACAAATCTCCTTCAATCATAGACTGCACAACTACAGTAACTCCAATATTCACTATTTCCTCTTTACAAAAAAGGGTCATCATTTCCGGCAGTGATTTAGAGACCCCTAAGCATACATACATACATATATATATATAGTAGTAAAACTAATTGCAGTCTTGAGTATGAAATGGGAGAGAACCACCAGCAGCAGCAGCAGCAGCCAGTGTTTTCTGCGAACCAAAGTCACCAATACAGCCACCAACAGCCATACATCTTTCAAGAACCTCAAAACTTACAAACAGCCCAAGATTTTCTCCACTATCACCATCATTTTCAAGCTCTTTGGCAGCAGCAAAGGAGGCTGCAGGACCAGCTGCAGCAGTGTGTTTTAGGTCAAGAAAATGTTGTTTGTAATAGTACCACCGCGGCGGCGGTCGCCGGAAGCAATATCAGGCCCGCAGTTTCATTTTTCCCCCTGAACTTCAAGCCGCCGGATCTCAATGAGAATATTACTAGTAGTAAAAATGGAGGTCTGGATGATGATGGATCAGAAGAAGATGATTTGCTTAGACGGAATGGTGCTGCTGCTGCCTTGGCTATGGCATCCCCACATTATTGTTGGCAAAATCAAGAAGATTCTTCTACAACTATTAGACAACCTTTTTGGTAACTTGAAATTGCACAAAATCACATGCTACTGGTTGTTGCATTTCATGTTTATGTGCACACGTACTCATGTAAAATAATAGTACCAGTAAGTCTAGTATGATTTGTTAAAAATTTAGGAGTGTTCACCTTTTAAGTTTCAAGAAACTTCATTAATAACCAGTACTATTTAGTGTTTGTAGCATTCAAGGGTGCATTTTTGTACTCTTTTCTTTTTGTTTGAAGGGTTTTTTCAGGGTTGTGTGTGTTCAATAAATTTTTGTAGGAAGCCTCTGTGCACCAACCTCTCGGACGGGAGTAATAACTCACAGGACAAAGAAGTGCGGCCGGAAATGAACCAAAACAAATACTACAAGTCTTCTGAAGATACTGAGCAAATGAATAGTTCTTTAGAGAACAGTAAGAATAGACTCTTTGGTGAGCTTGAATCAATTTGTAGAAGTGCCTCAATTGCTAGTGAGGCTAATAAAACTGGTGGCGCCTCTGCTGAAAACTTGGCTACAACAACCACTACCTGCTTGCCCATGACTCCGGACAAACATAACACCAGTGCCGGCGCCACTGCTGCTGCTATGGGGGCTGGGATTGGGCATTACCATGACGGTTCTGAGACATTTAGTGGTGATGAAGCGCCTGTAACGGTGGCTGCTCCAAAGAACAAGAAAAGGAAGAAGTTGAAAGATGAATTGAGTTCGATGGCCATATTTTTTGACGGCTTGGCGCGTCAGCTCATGGACCGCCAGGTGACTCTTCACAGTAATTTTATGAATGCAATTGAGAAATTAGATAAAGAAAGAAGGGAAAGAGAGGATGCTTGGAGGCGACAAGAATTGGAAAAACTTGAGCAAGACACGGCTGCCAAGGCCCGTGACCGGGCATTAGCTTCAAGTAGAGAGGCCTCCATCGTTTCATACCTGGAGAAAATCAGTGGCCAAAGTATTAAACTTCCTCCTAGGAATTATCCCTCAGATTTCCAGCAGCCCATGATTAGCAAAGTCTGCAGGGATGATCTGAGTATGAACATGACCAGCAGGAGATGGCCTAAAGCTGAAGTGGAGGCATTGATTCAAATTCGAAGCAACCTAGAGCTAAACTTTCAAAGGCCAGGGTTCAAAGGGCCTCTTTGGGAACAGATAAGCAATTCAATGGCCTCAATGGGATTTCAAAGGAGTGCCAAGAGGTGCAAAGAGAAGTGGGAAAACATCAACAAATACTTCAAGAAATCGCGAGAAAATGCGAAGCAATGCCGCAAGAAACTCAAGACTTGTGAATACTTTGATCAGCTGGATCAACTCTACTCCAAGTCACAACTAGCCAATGGTGGTTCTTATTCTTGTAGCTCATCCTCAGAGCATCAGGCCAAGCCCATCAATGAAAATCAGCTTCCCAATCAGGTGGAAGGCTTGGCTTCAGCCGGAAACTCCAGACAAGGTGAATTCAATTGTATTCCTAGTATGAATTTTACTGAAGAAGAAGAAGAAGGAGAAGAAGATGGTAACGCTGACTACACCGATGAGGGAGACTGATTGCGAATTTTGAATATTAAGGCAACATTGATACATGGGTATTTTTTTCGTTTCTTCGAGTACTGTTTAAGTTTCTTTCAGGTTTTGCCATACATCTTTTCCGCTGTACAGGAACTATTATGTCAAATGCTTTATTCTTGTCCCTTTTTCTTTTTTTTTTTTTTTGAACGCTTTATTCTCTTTGATTGATCTTCAGTAACCAATTTTCAGTATTTTATTTTCTTCCATTACTTATTTGCACTAGCCTATGTAGATTTCAATTATAATGTTTTACGACCCAAAAGGTCAAAGAAGTAGAGTGACCATAGAACCGAATTTTCCACTGCAATTTTTGGTTGACGGTCAAGATAAAATGGATCTGTGCTCTTCTTTTTTTGGGTGTCATGCTGCTTTGAACCCTTAAGATTGGATTCTGCCAAAAACACATCGAGTTAGAATAAACACCATCAAATGTGGTGTTTAGTGATATATCGAAGTTCATATCACATACATCATAGCAGTATGTTTTTAGTCGGCAGAGCATATTCTTAAATTATTTATGTATGGATTTAGATGCATAATTTTGTGAAACGCGTATTTTTGTATAGAATTTAAATAATATTCTAAAAAATTGTATTATATATGTATATATGATATCTTGTGTAATATCCATCATGTATTTTACTAATTATGTCTTCTATTAAACGTACCTATAACACCTACTCACTATGCCTTACTAAGCATGGAGTATAACAATTATCAGAAAAAAAAAGAAAAACAAAAAAAAAAAGGCATGGAGTATCACAAAATGCCCATATACGAATTCGCGAACTGGCCCAAAAACATTACCCAGTTCCAACGGGATCCTTCCCCATTCATAGCACTTGCTTCGGCAATGATTGTTATTGGGCTTTATTGTACTTTGCTTCCTACCAATTGTTTAATAACTCAATTCAATATTTAAACTTGATAAATTCAGATCTTAACGTGTTCAAATGCGTTTAATAACCAAAAAAAAATGTAAATTAATTAAGTGACACTGAATTTTCTAAGTAACACTTCTTCCAAAATTAGGTGATAAACTATTCACTTATCACTGAATATGATATACATTTAAATGTATTAGATTTAGTATTTAACAATTTAATTACTTAATGGATTCAAATTTTAGTTTTCAAACTTCAGTTTCATCAAACGCATCCTAAGGTTAACTGGCTAAGTTTGGGAGTTGAAATTTGAAGAGAAAATAAGGGAAATTTTGGGAGTTTTAAATGGGAAAAATGGAAGGAAATGGAGAGTTAAATTGGTTAAAATCCTTTCCCTTCAAAAATGTGAAGAAATGGAATGAAAGATTCATTTAACCTTTGTGAGTTTTTTCAAAATGTCAACTTTACTGATAAAATGTCAAACAATGAAATTATAATACCAAATTTGTCTAAAATCATTTTTTTTCTTTTCTAAACTCCCAATCAACATGAGAAGATAAACATTACTCTTCTTTTCTTTTCTTTCGTAATTTATCATTTCTTTGCTCTTCTCTCTAAAGCTCCCAAACTGATCCTTATAGTCTGTTTGGATAGAAGGAAGACAAAGGAAAAGAAAGGATTGGAAAGATTTGAAAATCATAGGTTTAGGAGTTTTTAAGTGGGAGAAGGGAAAGGAAAGCGATGGAAAATAAAGATTCTCTTTCTCTTTAAATAGGCACAAGTTTTTTCGACTAAATAGAAGGATAACTTAACTACTCTTGCAATCAATAATGGGTATCATATTTGCCCTTTGAACATAATTTTTTAAAAGCATAACCATGATACATACTTTAGTAAAAGACCAACAATAGTAATATTTCTTTTCAAAAACTCCCAAATTATATAAATAGAATTTTTCTTTTCTTCTTTTCTTTGCCTTGCTTTTCTAACTTAAGAATTTGCATCTTTTCTTTTCTATCCTAAACTCCCAAACTAGCTGTTAAATGATTTTTCTCTTCACCCAAGGCGAGGAAAAAAAAAAAAAAGAGGGAGAAAGTAAAACCATATAATAGTGTATTGTGTACTTGCATTTTCTCATCCAGTGTAGTGGATTGGTGGATGGAAAAAAGTGAAAGGTCCAACTAATCCTGTTAAGACTTGATATCCTCAAGGTAACTCAACTGGTGAGGTCATTAAGACTTAATGACAAATGTCCCCAGAACAACTAAACTGCAATTGTTTTTAAACTTGGACCGGAGCATGAAGTGAACGAGATTTGGGTTCACAGTTCGACTGGTTTAACTTTTCTTCAAAGGTTTAATCATTTTTGATTTGTTTTAGCATGAAAAAATTTTGAATAAACTGAAATATTTGTTTTAGAAAATAAAAAAAATTAATGAAAATTGGTTGAACCTCCCGGCTTTTATTGATTCAATCGATTCTTAATCAAGTTTGATCGGTTCAATTGAAATCATTAAACTGGATCAAAACAATGATCAGTTTGCAGTTCGACCAGTCAAATCAGCCAGTCTAGTCCAATTTTAAAAACATTGCTTAACCGGTTGGGCGTTAATGAAATAACTATTGTTACTCAACTATTAAATGTTCCCTAGAGTTGCAGATGAATCAAGAAATAAGCTTGTATTTTATTTGGACAAACTGGAGCTCATTCAAGCCCAACACAAAAAGCCCAAGTACACTGAAAGGATAAAACACTTTGAGCACACTTTTTCTCACCCAGAAAACAACAAATCCGTCCCTCTGTCACAGGTATCACGCTCCAGGCCACGTGACCCTCCCCAAATCAGTTACCTTGTTAAGTCCGCTTCTATTCCACGCCCTCATATGACATGGCAAAGCCTATTCTTATTGTGTTATAATCCTCTGGGGTTTGGCTAATCCATAAACATTTACACCCTCGTCTTCCTTTCCAATCCCTCAGAAATCCCCCAAACCCTTAGCTCACAAGCTCTAATTTTAAGAAGAGCTCATCGACTTTCTCAATTTTTTTTTTTTATATACAGAGATTTTGATCTCTTCCTGCCTGTGAGAATTTCTGATAGATACATCGTGCATGTATGTGTTGTGAGTCAACTCGGTGGAGCCATGTCAATTCGGTTCAAATTCAGGAGCTCGGTGAACTTCGACTCGGTGGATATCGATGGGCGGTCCTCTATCTCCGTACGCGACCTGAGGTTCAAAATCATTCGTCACAAGAATCTCAACGCCTGTCAGGACTTTGATCTCGTCTTTTCTGACGCCCTTCTGGTCAAGGTCTTAATTCTCATTTCTGCTGTTTTTAATTTTTTTTAGAATTGTTTCTTATGGTTTTTTTTTTTTGTTTTAATTCTAGACTGTACCATGTTCTTACGCATTAAACCTAACATAATTTATCCGTCAGTATCTGAGTGCATTTGTTTTCCGTTTTTGTATTCAGAATATGATGACGATAATTTTCAAATTCCAAGCGGTTCAAGTGTGATTATTAAAAGGGTTCCGGCGAGAACGGCACCTTCTGCTATGTAAGTCCATTGATTTATTTTTTGCATTATTTATTTGTTATTCAAGCACTTCCATTTTTTCTTTTTTGGTTTGTCAAGGGAAAAATAATTCTTTTTTCGGGTTCTTTTCCTTGTTGGTGCTGCGTGATTGGGAGAGGATTTTTTTTTTGGGGGGGGGGGGGGGAGGTGTTATTCACTGGATGCCTTTGTGCGTTGGCATTTCTAGGGTTCTGTCATTGTTGGAGTGCATGACAAATTTATTACTTAGGGTGATACGTTGCAGCAGTGAGAGTAAGCCTGCCTAAAGCTGTTTTATGTTTAAGTTCACGAGCTAGCGGAGCCCTAATGTTTTTCTCGTGAATATGAAGTAGGAGTTAACATGCGTTAGAATATGTCCGTGTATGGAAAAGGTTTTACAGAACCTTTATGACGTACTTATGGTTATTGTCGCCCTAATATGCATTATCTTTCTTTGTGTTGTTTTGCATTTCGCTGCTCTCGCATCCTCGTCCCAACAAAGTATTTTTACACTCTCCATACTTCTGAGGTTTATATTTTTAAATTTTAACACTCCAACTCTACTTTGATGCATTTTCGAGTCTATTACATAAACTAGTGATGATGCGCCTTCTAGGTTTACATTAATAAGTGAATCAATATGTCGTCAGGATCCATGACAGGACCTGAGGTGGTGGACTAGATAATAGTAAATTATAATTTAGAAGATCCTATGTTATTCTCCCATCAAATTCCCTACCACTACACCTTGAATCTTCCATTTATTTATTTTTTATATAAATTTCATATCTGGAACCATTACAATCTTGAACGATGCTTGAAGTTTCTTTTGGGAAGTGCTGCATTAATAGGTTAGTTATACCATTAGCATTTTGTCACTGGCACCTTTTTGGGGAAGAAATCTATTTAGGTAAGCATCACTTGATAAATGAGTTTTTATGGTAAGCTGATAATAAGCGCTTTTACTGATCTTCTTGAACTTTCTTTGTTAGGAAAATAATCTGCCTCGGTTAAAGTTAGACCCATTAGTAAATTTGGTGGTAACTTGAGCAATAAAGTGCTCTCATTAACCTCTTGATCACTTTGCTTGCTTGGTGCAAACTTTTTTGAACTTTAATGCACCATATATACCACTGCAAAATCTCTCCCTTACATGCATTGTTACTTTATCAGCCTCTATGCATTGCTGCTTAGGCCTCATGGCGTGGCTCAATCATCCAGCCAACATTATCAGTCAGTGCATTTCCTTAATCACTTACTCGAGTCTGCATACCACGCTAATCTAGATCTTAGTTATTCTAAGGCTTGTATCCAGTTATTTATGGTATGTAGTGTCATGAGTGAATCCATTTGTGGAGTTGTTTTAGGCAAATATAGCTAGCGCAATCATCACCCCTCTATTCTTATCATGACCAGTATACAAGATCCATGATGAATTACAGAGCTCACTTCTGATAAGTGGTGCTAAGTAAGATTCGAGTTTGAACCCTAGAATCCATACTATTTATTTCTACATAATGTTGCCATGGAATAAGGTACAGTGATCAGCTTTTTTTACTTCTTTCGAGTTAACTGCGAGGCTCAAGTCTGTGCTAATGAGCCAGGAGATGGCAAGGGACTTTAAGCTCTACTACTCTTGAGTAAATCATATAGCTCCTTCTGACAAAAGTAGTAGTAGAAAAGGATATAATTTGAAAAGTTTCAATCCCAAAAACAAGAAAAATTTCTACCAATAAGTTGTATTCTCATTTCATCTGCTGTTGACTTAATCACTCTTGCATTATCATGAAAATAGATACTTAAATGAGATGTTGTGAATCTCTCTGACATTAATATAGTATGAATGGACAGCATGCATGGAGTAAAGTAAAGATGATTTAAACCACCTCTTGGAAAATGTTATGTCAAGTAGTTAGTTAAACGTGGTTAGCATTTGCTTTTTTGGACACGTAAAAGCACCCACCTGAAGTTGAGGATCTGGTGGATCAGAGCATTCAAATTTTCAGATGCTTCTATCACATACACTCATAAAGTGAAATTTGTTTGCTTTTGCTCATCATCATCCTGCAAATTTTAGTTTCGGTTACAGTTAATATTCATTGATATGTTAAGTATGGCTCCCTAGAAAATTCTACTTGGTGATATTTTGTGAAATTTCTATGGCATGCCTATCTTTCGGGTTGGGGTATTAGGTCCAAGAAAATCTTGTTTGGTTCATCCGTGTGCATTTATTGCGGATATTTGCATCACGATACTGTGATTTCAGCAATACATTTTGTTTTAACTACATTCTTACCGTATGCCCTTGCAATTGCAAAGATTATCCCAATATGTTCCATCAGTCTAACCATTTTTTGCCCTTTTGGGCGGCTTTCCTCCTTTCTGCGGACTATACTTGTTTCTACTCCTCCTGTCCCAGTTTATTGTTCATTGTTGCTATTTTTGTTTGAAAATTAATATTCATGGTCTAACAAGGGAAAGGGAAAAAAAAAACCTTTATACAAGTTCCAGGAAAGAACATTAAAGTCATGTTCCAGCATTAAATAGTTGACACATAGTATTTCAATATTCAAAAAGTCAAAAGCAACTACCAAAATTTGAGTTCAATTGAGGGGCAATCATGGAAAGAATATTTGCTTGTCACTCTTAAGCTTAGTGCAAAGTTGACCATGACTAATAAATGGGATGGATGAGGTACATGTTTGGAATGTTTCGGAGAAGTTTTCTTTGAGGTCTCGTTTCCTGCTGTTGTTGTGAAGAGCTCTTGTGAGGTGTTGCTTGGAGCATGATGAGCCAAAGCATCGTTTTTCTTAGCACATGCACAAATAGCTCTACTATGGACAAAAAGCATTCACTGTTCTTAAAAGTATAACTAGATCAACACACAAGGGCCGGGTTAGTCAACAATCCACAACTTCCTTCCTTTCAAGAACTTCTGATTTGCTTTCAGTTCA
Organism: Gardenia jasminoides; assembly: GCA_013103745.1. Taxonomy (NCBI): domain Eukaryota; kingdom Viridiplantae; phylum Streptophyta; class Magnoliopsida; order Gentianales; family Rubiaceae; genus Gardenia; species Gardenia jasminoides. The sequence goes on from CM023103.1 coordinate 27,917,492, forward strand.
CAATATTTATTCAGTCTGTTGTATTTCTTTTCTTCTTGATCTCAATTGAATAAGTTTGCTCATTACTTTGGTATGTCTGTTCTCCGTCCTTTCTCTTTTTGGGAATTTTTTCTTCCCCTTCTTATCAGCAATGTCATTCTCCCCCAAGAAAAACTTGGACACTCGCTAAAATCCCAGCCTAGTTTGATCTTCAGTTCATTCAGCTTGTTCACATGGTTCAATCATTTTATAATTTTGAATTTTATCTCTCTCATCTTTCTTTTGAGCTACATATGTTAATTCATATCCCATAAGAAGTTCTGCATTGGATCAGAATATTTTCATTAAGTTAGCGATGAGGTTTTATTTTAAATGCTGCATGTGCACCTTTTTGGACGTTGAGACAAGGACAGTAGTGTAATCTTGAGTTACTTCTTATGTTGTGAATGTTTAACAATTTCTTTTCATGTGATTTGACTTTTTCTCAGGCAGCCGATTGATGCTGTCAGGAGTACCGTCGGGAAAAGTTCTTATCCTCAAACTCCAGCTGTAAGTTTGTTACCTGTTACCTTTTCTATTTTTCCTCATGTTTCTCCTAATGGTGCAAGGAGACTGACAATGAGGGATTCAAATAGATAGTTTAAAAGCTTAATTATTTTTCCTATTTAATATCCAATATTTTGCTCTTTTTATTGGTTCTCTTCCCTTTCCAGCCCTCTTTTTATTGCCAAGGGGAAAAAGTACCAGAAAGTTCCAGACAGTTCTACTACAAACTAGATGCCTCTAGATATGAAGTTCAAGCTTAAATAATTTTCACTTGTAAAATTGGCTTTTTTTTTTTTTTTTTACTCATATTTACTGAAAATCTCTATGGATCAGTTTGTTCTTTAAATTGGTATAGCATGTTAAGCAATCAGTTTCAGGCGTTGTACCCAATAATGATCTGTGAATATCCTGAAAAGATCATGGCTGATATTCCTATTTTTGTAGATTGACCAAATGGATGCATTTAATAATTTTGAGGCTGATGCAAGTCCTGTTCGTACGGGAATTTTAACTGGCTGTGATCCAGAGGTTGACGAGAATAAATGTGGAAATGGTGCAAATGCAAATCTTACTGGTTTAAGGTATTATGCAATCAATTATTTGCTCATCTTTCCACGTCTGACTGCACCTTAAGTGTGGTAGTTGGTACTTACTAATTTTCTGTGCCTTTTGATGATAGCCTTGTATGCCAACATATTCTTGGAAATACTGCTACTTGTTTCCTGTAGTTTATCTGCAACATATGTTTGAAACGTTTTGTGCATCTGGCTCAAGTACTATATGTTCAAGTAGAAGATGTTAAACACGAAGATTTTTATTCTTGCTTTACTTAGTTACCTTTGATAAGGTTTTCTAAATTGTACTTAAGAGAAGGCTGTTGCTTTCAGCAGTTGCAAAGTTCAATGTGTGGATAAATAGGATATGTAAGAGATTTCAAATCTAATTTGTGGAAAACTTCCTAATCTTGCATTTACTTTTATGAGTAAAAAGTCCAATCTTTGAGTTCCCAGGATTGTAGAAGTGTCCTTTTTGGGTTGTATTTTCACGAATCTGACAAATTTATAACCAAAAAATTCAGGTTAGGACATCCAAAGCCTGGATCAGACGATCAGCCTATGCCAAGAGGTTTGTTGTGTTGATGCGTGCATTTGCGATTTTCTTCTCTTTTCTGTTTTTTTTTTTTTTTGTTTTTTGTTTTGTTTTTTTTGTTTTTTTTCTATATGTGAGTTGTGACCCTGAAATGTAAGTCTCAGGTTTTCATGTTAGTGGAAATAAGGGGAATGTTGTGGAGGAACAAAGAGTAGAGAAAGAAACATTTGAAGAGCGGATGAAATTGGAAAAGTACAGTATTGTTTCCCCTTCATCTCCAGCCCCTAAGGGGATTGCGATTGCTTGTTTCCAGTTATTTCTTTCTCTTGAATGTTTTGTTCTTTTGTCGATTTCAAGGTTATTGGATCCCAACTCTACATCGGTGCTAGATACAGGATTGCCTTCAGAACTGAAATGCTTTCTGTGCAATACATATTTCAAGCATGCTGTGATGATACCTTGCTGCCAGCACAGTTTTTGCGAGAAATGTGAGTTATTTTTGTTATCAAGGCCCATCCTCACATCAGTCCTTTCATTCACTAATGCTGTATGGTCTTTACATCATTTCTTATACAAATTGGATGCAACTGAAAGCCAAGAAAATTGAGATTTTGCAAGTTATATGCTTGAATATTGAAGGATTTGATCTGTCCATGTTTGGCATAGGCATACGTCAGGAGCTGGTCGAGAAAGCTAGGTGTCCTAAATGTTTCTCTGACAAATGCAAAGTGAAAGATTTGCTGCCAAACTTATCTCTTAGGCAAGCAATTGAACATTTTCTTGAATCTCAAATGCTTATGGCTGGTTCAGAAAGTGCTTTCAACAAATATGTTCCTGGTACAAATACTTTCATTGCACTAGTTGTAGAACAAATTTGGAACGTTGAGAAGAGTTATTCTTTTTATTCATTCTGATAGTTCCACTTCATTAATACAGATGGGGAATCTGGAATTCAAGGTCAAGATGCCTCGTGTGCTGTAACTGTTATCCAGAGAGAGCCAGAACTGCCTCACTCTCCATCTGCAACTGGGAAGGGATCTAATCAAGTTATTGCAGAATCATTTTATGGCTCAACTATGAGGAGAAATGCATCCTTTGGGCCCTCAGAGCTCAATTTCAACAATTTAGCTGCTGGAAGACAATCAGCAGCTGCTACAAAACAGAAGGTGAAAGATATTCTTTGAGAAAATGGTCCATACGCTCATTTTTGTGAATGATTCAAGTGCATCTAAAGATTTTAAACTTGCTGTTGATTTTCAGGGGGATAATTTCCTACACACTTTGCCTCAAAATCATGTTTTTGATGAAGGTATTGGCTTATGAATTTTACTTATTATCTCAATGATTATGCTACAACCGGTCAACAACAGTTCAAAAGATTCAGTAGTCTGGATGATGATATTGTCCTTCTAGGATATATGTCTAAGGTCTTTGAATTGCACTTATTTTGACAAAGTCTTTTCACCTGAGTATTACTTTGCGAACCATGGGTGGCATACAAACTAATGGGATGAAATATAAGGAAGAAAGGTGGTTATAGGTGTCAAATCAACATTTCTGCAGCACTGTTGGTGCATACTATTCTTAAATCATGTGTTTGAGGAAAGTGGTGGAATAACAATATTTTAGGAAACAAAACACTTATCTTGCCTCCATACTTGCATATGACATTTGTCTTAACTTCTCTGACTTCTGAAGCAGTTCAGTTATGGAGTACCATAGAGAATCATGGCATTCTAAGGGGATATAATTATTTGTACCTTGGTCTTTATGCAGTTTAAGGAGATTGTTCCCTCTCATCTTGACATAATTGTTCAAATGAACAAAGAAGTGTTTCTCTTTTGAGGACAATTTAGAAAATTGTACCATGTTTTTGAGTGATGATTGATAACACAGTCTGTCTTCAAGGCTTTAGACCTTTAGGTGTTGGTCATGTAAAATTCTAATGGCATCAATGTGGAAACTTGGCAGAAAAAATAATGAAGATGTAAGAAAAAGCATTATCCAGTTTATTGTTTTCTATTATCTTCTTCCATTAGCAAATGAATGTTTAACTTTGTGTGTCTTTTATGCTATCTAGTGATCACTTTTACATTTGATATCTCATGTCTATTTCCACTCTTCTGTAGCTGATTCTACCCATGACAGAAAGAGGGGATTATGGATTGAAGGTAAAATCAGCTCCATTTCAAGGGGCTTATATTTTAAAGTTGTGGTGTTTATATTTTAAGTTTGGCTCTATCTAATAGTGGGTATACTTATCAGGTGGAGACAGAAATTTTCAAGCCAATGGCAGACACATCAAGGTAAATGTTTTATCTATAAAATTCTGCCATCCTGCTGATACTCTTTTTCGAGTAGCTGAGAGTGATAAGGACATAAACTTGTTTTAATGATAAGGACATAAACTAGTTTTACATTGTATGTTATCGAATGTGCTTCTACTGCATATTCAAATAGCTTATCAACTGCTGTTCCATTTGCTGAAGGAGTAAAAAAAAAAAAAAAATCTTTCTTTTGCCTCTTTTTCCCTTTCTGCAACTGATTATGGTGAAATTATGGCCCTGGACAGTATAGATTTGGCTTTAGCTGAGCTAAATTGAGTTTGTCACTTTTAGCTGTCCAGAATCCCAGTTTGTGGTCTTTTTTTCATCCTTTGTTTCATTTATTCTTTGTGTATCATCGCATTCAAATGTAAGTTTCTTTGGTTTGGGTATTAAGACGTTATTTGCGTGTCTACATCATCAGAGTTGGTACGTCCTTACCCGCTCTTTAGTCTCCATTGACCATGTACCTGATTTGTTTGTGAGCTGTTCCTGACCCCCACCAGGAAGGCTTTTTTTTTTTTAGTCACAAAAGCAGTCTACTTAAAAGAATATGTCCTTACCTAGTTGTAGTTTTGTTTTGATTATGAACAACAATATATAACTGGATCCTTCTTCTGAAGATTTACATTTGACACAGGAAAAGTTACAGAGGAAAATTGAACCACTTAATTTTTTCTACTTCAGATTGTAATAACTATACCTTATCATTATATATTCTCTAAACATTTCTTATGTATCAGATTTGGTAGACAAAATTTTAGTTCCTGTAGCAAACACCCCCAAAAAAAAAAAAAACCCCACCCAAAAAAGTAAACAATCTTATTTTATTTTATTGTTTCCAGTTTGCTTTAAAGATCTTGGCCCACTGAAATGATCTTCAAAAAATTGCTTTTTTAGTTGTTGGCTGTTGACATTGCACCTCCCACAAATCTGGGGTCACCTCCTCGTTCATGTTTTGTCACATCAGCTGTTGGTTCCAGTGAAATACCAACAGCAGTATGATGTATCATCAAGCACACACATTACATGTTTATATAGGAAGTCTTCTGCTAGGCTTGACTTGTTAATTCTAGTGTTATGTGTTTCAATGATTTACTTAATGAGTCCTTGCTTGAAAATGATGTGGTAGAAGTGCAGAAATTGTTTGCCTCATTCTTCAAGGACTGTATGTGTACATGAATTTCTCTCCCTGTTACTAAGTCTGGTATGTGTTGTCCAGAATCAGGGATATCGAACTTGTTACATGTGTGGTTCTCCAGAACACCTCATCCGAGACTGCCCTGCTGCTTATGGTCCGCATCCTATGCTTCAGACTGGTATTAATCCAACTTATTCTGCTGACATTATTGATTATATGAAACATAAAAGTTTGTAACTCTGGATTTTGTTGGTTCAGGACCTGGTACAGTTCAAGGGGGAATTCCAGGTTATGCGTCATCCTACTGGAATGGTGCTGCATATCCCCCAGTCAGGCCCTTTCCAAACATATATAGCAGCCCTGCAATGATGACCTTCAATGCCTCTCTGGTCCCTGTATCACCCTATGCAGTTCCTCCCTATGCTTCACCTATGTATGGTGGCTTACCTACTGCAGGGTGCGACTAGTTGATGAGTACATTTGGCACTTGTTGTGTTGTTATCATTTTAATACTTCTATCTTAGATTTTATCAAAACCTTTCTTCTCTGTAATTTAGTTATTGTGTTTGCATCAAAATCTTTTCACTCTTGTGACTCTTCTTTCAGGGGAATCATGAGAGCAGGAACTACGGCTCATCCCATAGGAAACAGAGCTGAACATCCTTTAGGCCATTCTGACTATATGGGGCTTCAGTACTCTGAAAGCAAAAGGAAGTTTTCAAATGAGAACTGGGGCAGGTAATTTTATTGATACTAATTGCAACAAAGGGCATTATTTGGTTATTGTTCTTCCCCTTCCCCAAGTGATTACTCCCTCAACGTCTAACATGAGGTCCTGAGGACATTTATCGTTTTAATCTTTATTTCTGTTCTCCTTCATTGGACTTTGGTATCGTCATGAATTTATGTTGAGAAACAGACCTGGAGGTTTTTGTTGGGTCTTTTAGTGGAGAATGCATTTTGAAGGCAACTAAAAATTGAGTCAACCTTATGTTGAAGCCTCTTTGGCCGTATTGCTGATATTGAACTCATTTGATTTACTTCAAATGTACTAAGTAGAGAGTTCTTTGCTTCATTTTTTCCATTCTCACATAAACTGGATAAGCTATGAGAACTTTATCCCAGCATAAATTTTTCTTTCCATTCCAGGATGGAGGAAGTTTTTGAGCTGAAAATCATATTCTGAGTAAAAGAATATTGCCTTACAGATATATGTTATTTTAATTTTACATTTTCTATATGGTGCTTTTTAACTTACTTCTAACTCCAGAGGGCAAGATTTTGATGTTGATGAAAGAAGTTACGAGCGCTATGGATATCGTGAACCTGAAAGATCACATGATTATGGCATTCGTAAAGAGAGGGAACTAAGTGGAAGTCATTCAGATGACAGCTTTGCTCGAAGATCAAGGAAGAAAAAAAAGCAGGGTGATCATGGGGATTCTGATACTTACTCTGCTGATGGAAGGCACGAGAAAAGCTCGCGTTCCTCTGCTGCTGTAAGAGATCAGAAGCTCTACTCCTCGGAGAAGTCCAGCCAAGTAATAGAACTCATGCATACTAGTTCTAGCAAGCATAGTGAAGACAAGTACAAACCCTATAACAAAAGCTCAAGGAAACACCATGAGAGAAGGGAACAGTCTCATAGTGATCCTAGCTGGGGTCACCAACATTTATCTGGTAAAGCAAACGATGTTGGACGGAGGGTTGATTCCCATGTTAGAGGTTCACATAAGAAACATGACAGCCATTCAGAATTTGGTCTGGAACCAATATCTCCTGGTGATCAGAGAAGGTCATATAAAGATAGAGATTCTGGATCGGAGTCTAGACATTCCAGGCACAAGATGAAATGCAAGAATGAAGATTTGGGTGATGACAGGTGGCAGATGGTTAGTGGCTTGGATGAAGACTGTAGAGATGATTATTGTTGCCACAAACGGAAAAGAGTTCATTAAAACAAGTAATGGGCATGACTTGAGGTAAACTTGTAAATGGAGTTGCACATGACATAGGTGAATTATCTCGATCTTTGATAATATAGGTACTTTGGATCAACTTGTTTTAGCTTGTTCTAAGAATTTTATAAAGCTAACAGCCTACATTAAATATTTGGATTAGGTTTTTATACAGTTATAAGTGATGGGTAAATTTATATCCAAAAGTTATTTAGTACATTTTTGTATACTAGGTTCTAATTGCCAAACCTCTGTTGGTTTTGTCATTACAGATCCATAAGAGTCAGCTTTTGGAAAGTTTCATCCTGGTTAACCTTTGTTTATTTTTGCTAACTGATCCTCTTCAATTCTATACTGTGAGGTGTGGATGCTAGCAAAAGTTTTAACCAGTGGACATCTGGTTATTGAAAATATTGTTCGGATCCTTTTGTGTGCTCAGCTCCTGTCCATCTTTCCAACAGAGGTAATGCAGCTTGTGGAGGTATGTTCTTTTTGAAATACAATAGAGTACATTACTTAATCTTTATTGTGAATTCTGAGTGAATTAACCCCTGATTAGGAGTTGCATCTCTGAAATCCTCTGGTTTAGTTTCAATCAACCTATTAGCAATTTCACTCTTGATGTGAGTGAAACCTGATGGTGTCTGAGACTGAATCAAGTGGGAATTAGGGATGCACCTGCTGAATGCAATTTTATCAGCTTTTCCCTTGAAGCAGGGCACGATTACACCTGATTTTTCGTCTATTCTAATCCAAAAGTTTCGTATCCCATTCACCTGATGCCCCCAGTTTCCCGTCTTTTTTGACGTGAAGAGAGTATACAAAACCGTGACAAGAAAATATTTTCAAAGTTTACAACAATCCAATTTTGCCTTTTTGGGGCGCAAATGATTCTGATATATTTTATGGGGGGTTGGGGGATGGGCGTTGTTGGGAAGAGATCACTCGAAGTTGAGCCGAGACGGCAATGATAACTGGGATAAGGAGTAAACCCCCGCCCTCTCGGCAAAGTGATTATTTCTTCAGTCCGCCCCCCCCCTCTCTTTTTCCCTTCTCTCTCAGAAGGTCTGCGGTCCTCTCCCTGTGCTTCCCATTATAGTCTTCTTTTTTTTTTTTTGGCCTTTTTTCTCTTCAGTTTCTTCTTTATACTGGTGAGGCTGGGATTCAGTACATGGTGGTCATGAATCTTGCCAAGCCAAAAAGTATCTTGAGTCAGTGACCCAATTGGCTTCTGTCTTCTGCGGTGTGGAGTAGTATAAGTTCCGGGGGTTTCAAGTTGTATTTAGTCTCATTCGAAGGTCCATTTTTAGTCCTTGGAGGTCGTGTGGTTTCGCTTGCCTGGGGTAAATCTAAGACCAGCATTGTAGGAATTCAGTTGAACGAGCAGAAATGAAATAAGAACGGGCTGGCTTTTACTAGGCATGCATCTTCTTCAATCTCGGGTTGCCTGTCTTGTTTTTCTTTCTTTTCTCGTTTTGTTTGGGTTTTAGTTTTTTTGTGTGTGCCGGGGTTTTGGGGGGGGGTGTTGTTTGTAATTTTGTCCTTTTCACCATCAAGAGTAAAATTGGTATGACAATTACATTAGTTTACTGTGCCGAGGGAATTCAAAAGCTTGCATGAGCGAAGATGAGAGAGAGAACAGTGGGCTGCAATCAAGCGCGAACAGACGCTTCACCCTTAGTCAGTAGGTCTAGGCCCGGTTTTTTTTTTTTGGGGTGGTGGCTGGGTGGTTCGAGTGATTAATGGATGGATGGGGAATTACTGTCGGTCAGTTCTTTTGTTTTGGGTTGGGGGGGCATTGGGCTTGGTGGAATTAAAAAAAAAAAAGTGACAAGGATGTGGCGATTTTTTTTTTTTAATTGAAGAAAGAGAGTTCTATTTGCTACGTGGTGAATTGTAGGGTAGAAACATGAGGGTGGTATGGGTGGTGTCTACAATTTGCCCCACGACTTCTCTCCCAGTCCGGATTTTTCTAAACCTAAAATTTTGATTTCATGAAATTCACTCGGTTATAAACTTATAAGATTAATCGTACGTTAGTTCACAAGATAACTGAAATTTGATGACTCAAGTAATGGGCGGAAAGTGATTAGCAAAAAGGCAGCGTCAGAAACATGTTGAAATTGCTACCGCGTGTTGAAAACTTCCTAATTGGACTTGTACAGTAGAGAGTTATTATGTCCATTTTTAGGAACACATCAATCTAAACGCTTAGAAACAGCAACCAAAATAAATAAATAAATAAAAGGAAGAAAAAGAAAGAAAACACATTATCACCTCCTTTCCCTGCCACTCTCCCGCCGGCCTGCCTCCACACCTTCCTTCACGCCACCTTGTCCCTGGTGTACCCGCTTCATCTTCCCTCCTCCCTCTGCTTTCTTGAAGCTCCCATTCTCCTCTTCCTCCTTCCCCCCTGTCCCCTTGCAGACCCCGCTCGCCCTAATTACCAATGTTGGGTGAGAGGGGATGTGCATGTTGGATGAGAAAGGTTGCCAGCTTCTTTTTGTTTTTTTTTTTTTTTGGTGGGGGGCGGGGCTGTAGGTTGTGTAGAGAAGGGGAAGATGGGGAGAGCAGGTTGGGATTGGTGATCAAGTATGTGAGAAAAAGGGTGGTGGCCTCAAAAAAAAAAAAACTTTCTTTTTTGGGAGAAAAGCTTGAAAGAAAAGGGATAATCTTAGAAACCCCCTTGAGTTTTTTTAACAATTTCACCTAGCTCACCTAAGGTTTTAAAAATTGTGCCTACCTCTCTTCCACATTTAAAATGATAATATCAACCGTAATATTTTAATAAAACTCCCTTATTGTCATGTTATACAAAGGATCAAATTTATAATCTTTTTCTTTTTTTTTCCTTATTCATTTCTCTTATATTTCATTGGAATTATGGAAGAACTATCAATTGTTGTCCTTAACCTCTATTCTGATCAAATGTAAAACTAGTTTTTTTTTTTTGATAACATTTAATGCCTTTCAATTATGTTGTTGCTCTTTTTTTGTGTGTGTGTAAAAATCAAGAACAAATCAACAATAATTAAAAATAAATGGCCTAAAATCACTATCAAACTATGGTAGTTCCATCATTGAACTAGTTCATAAACTTTTCTTCAAAAAAGAAAACAAAGAAAAGTTAGTCCACAAACTTCGCAAATACACACACACACACACACACATATCAGATTTTTGTAGAAAAATCTGATGGGGAGTTTAATGAAAATGAAAGGTTTTCTTTTTCTCAGGAGTCTTTAGGAGAGGAAACCCTTCGTTTTTAACCTTTCATCATATTTTTCATAAAATTTTCATATTCAATTATTTCATGCATGAGTGGATTTATGCCTCACTCATGCATGAAATCATTGAGTTTGAAAGTTTTGTGAAAACTCTGATCAAGAGTTTAATAGAAAAATGAAAGGTTTGCTTTTTCTTAGGAGTCTTTAGGAGAGGAAACCCTTCTTTTTTTCTTTTACCTTTCATTATATTTCTTCATAAAATTTTCATATTCAATTATTTCATACATGAGTGGATTTATGCCCCACTCGTGCATGAAATCATTGAGTTTGAAATTTTTGTGGAGGACTCTGATGAAAATGAAAAATGAAAGGTTTGCTTTTTCTCAAGAGTCTTTAGGAGAGGAAACTCTTCATTTTTTACCTTTCATCATATTTCTTTATAAAATTTTCATATTCAATTATTTCATGCATGAGTGGATTTATATCCCACTCATGCATGAAATCATTGAGTTTGAAATTTTTGTGGAAAAAATCTGATGAAGAGTTTAATAAAAAATGAAAGGTTTGCTTTTTCTCAGGAGTCTTTAGGAGAGGAAACCTTTCGTTTTTTTTACCTTTCATCATATTTCTTCATAAAATTTTCATATTCAATTATTTCATGCATGAGTGGATTTATATCCCACTCATGCATGAAATCATTGAGTTTGAAATTTTTGTAGAAAAATCTGATGAAGAGTTTAATGAAAAATGAAAGTTTTGCTTTTTCTCAGGAGTCTTTATGAGTGGAAACCCTTCAATTTTTTTACCTTTCATCATATTTCTTTATAAAATTTTTATATTCAATTATTTCATGCATGAGTGGATTTATGTCCCACTCATGCATGAAATCATTGAGTTTGAAATTTTTGTGAAAAAATCTGATGAAGAGTTTAATGAAAAATGAAAGGTTTGCTTTTTCTTAGTAGTCTTTAGGAGAGGAAACCCTTCATTTTTTAACCATTCATCATATTTCTTCATAAAATTTCCAAAATCAATTATTTCATGCATGAGTGGTGAAATCATTGAGTTTGAAATTTTTGTGGAAAAATCTGATGAAGAGTTTAATGAAAAATGAAAGGTTTGCTTTTTCTCAGGTTTTGTATTCTTGCTGTTAATACTTTTGATTAAAGTTTTGAAGTTTTTTTTATTAAGGTTGGGCAGAAATAAACTGAGGTTGGACTTATGTCTGAAATGGCTAGAAATCCTTAAACTATGAATTTTTAGTTGTTTAGGGGTCAGAGACAAACAGTAGACAAGGGACAATGGTGATAATTTAGGGACTTACAAATTTTTTTTGCTCTTGATTTTAACAATGATGTTTTACCCAAGGTAAAGACAGTACACCGTTCCATCTACTTGGAATTATAACGAGGCCAAGGATAGAATGATTTGTAACCACTTTTGACAAAAAAGAAGAGGAGAATGATAGTAACCACGGGTTTCCTATCTATTGAGTATAATTGACAAAATAGTGGACAATATGAACCACCCAAATATGAAGTATCCCACCAATCTCGTTGGTCCTACGTCCTCCGGTTCCTGTTCATCGTGACATGCAGAAAACATCATGTCTTGTTGACTGAATTAGGAAAATCAACATATGCTAACGAATAGGGCTCTATGCAAGGAGAGGAAGAAAGGGCGGAGGATCCAACAAGTGTATGACTATGAGGCTCCTGTTTCTGAACCAAAACTTTCTCATGGTGTCTCAAACTGTGGATTGACTCCAAAGAAACCGGGGAAATATTAGTGGGCACAATGGGCTGAATTTCGCTCTCAGGCCAGATGATCTTTTCATCCTTGTTCATATGCCGGTTAAAACAAAATTGAAGCTAAATGCAACTTTCAGCACAAACAAGATGGGAACCATTACTTCATGACTTTCCTTACCACGCACAGAAGAAAAAGGGAAAATTTGCTAGTACAAATGGTAAAAAAAAAAATAATAATAATAATAAGGAGCCAACCCAAAGAAAAGAAAAAAAAAAAAATCAAAACAACGGTTCATGTTGGAAGTAGGTGATTCGGAATCGGGAAAATTGCGAAGAGAAAGAGACATACCTGAGGAGGAGGCGCTCCGGTTGGAGTTTGAGTTATGTCAACCTCGAAAGGCCACATGTATCTATCAGGTTTTTCACTTCTGGCTAAGCTCCAATCGTATAGACGTCTCTCTTCTACTGAAGACAGAATTGAATACGATTCCTAGAAAAAAGCAGAGGTAGCAGAATGTTGATCAGCCCAAGTAACGTCTTCCCATGAAGTGTGTAAAAATAGTGGATTGAATATTTCGTATGGACACCGACTTTTAAAAGCTCAAGATCTGTGTTGAGTTCTTCTTCTGAAAGTCCTTGACTCAACAGTTCATCAACCTTTTTCTTGTATGCGAGCAAAACCTGGAAAATGTACAAGTGAGCTAGAGGGCAGAGGAGCTAAGCTTGAGAAGTAAAATTTTTGCTGCCTTCGGTTATTTCTGGACCTGATCATAAGAACATCCTCTTCGAAGTCCAAGCCTTCCATAGTGATCTACATCGGTGATTGCTGCACTCTAGGAAAGAAGCGTTTTAGTTGTCAACAGTAATCTCCCATTCTTTATACTGCAAACCTTCTTTTGAAGGGACCATTTCTAGTTTCAAATACAAATTTTCTATTAGAAAAGAATCATCACCTTCAGCTCAACGGTGGACAAATTCCTAAACAAGCCGGAGGAATTTGAAAGAATTTTAAATTTTTCGTCAAATCTCTCAATTCTAGCGTTAGTTGCTTTTTGAAAGCAAAAAAATGCAAGTACCATGCTACTTCTTCTGGAGTTGTAAAACTTATAATTCATCTGGCAAAAAGGTAGAGAAAATTCTTAGCTCTTAAATATGGATTCCGCCACTTCATCAGCAGACTTAACATTCATCTGGCTTTACAAGGTCAAGAGACTCAAGACGGACATAAACGATCATGAGAGCAGAACACGGTACCACTGCTTTGCTTCATAAAGGGCGTAAATTAATTGAAGTACCTATGCCACGAATAACCTTTTCAACATTAAGAGCAGAAATCAAGGATGGAGGGCCCTCGGGAACTTCAACAGCCGTTTCTTCAGAGTCTACTGTTTCTGAGGGTCCCGTGGTTTCTTCAGCAGAAACCTCGCTGCCAGAGCTCCTCACAGCCACCGCCACTCTACGAGGCCACTTTCTTGCATCAGGAAGCTTTGAAAAGCATGAAGCACGACTGCCACCGTTATTATTACTACTTGCTCTTGAAGACGTTGATGAACAAAAATGGGGAGCTGTTGTTGCTGCTGCTGCCGCCGTGGTGGCCGATGCAGCCATTTTGTTAGTGCTCTGGGGAAGATGTATGTCTGGGAGACTTTCAGGCTCTGAGGGGTTGGTTTATTCGTAGTTTTTATGCATGATTGGTTGTCGAGGTAGAAAGAGGCTTTGCGTGGATAAAGCTACTGCGTTTCTGCACCGTGGAAACGCTATCTGCTTGGTTCAGTTATTATCGACAAATAAATTAATCTGGCAGCCTTGACCAACAAGGTCGTTGTAGTATAGTGGTGAGTATTTCCGCCTGTCACGCGGACGACCCGGGTTCGATCCCCGGCAACGGCGTTTATTGCTTTTTAATATTTTGGTTTTGTTTACTCTTATTTGCTCTTTCCTCTTTCCTCCCTCAGCTCTCGAGTCTGAACTCTCGACGGTAGGCATCACTCATCAGTCCACTCGCTGCCATGTTTTATTTCCGGATGCAGGAATCCATTGTCAATATGGATTAACTAGTACTGAAAAGATGAAAGGAAAAACTGAGGGACCATTATTGTTTTCGGATTGAGGAATTTCTTCCAGTGCAACCGCCTATCCAGAGCTTTACTAAAATCAGCCCAGTTCTGGGTTCTCACTTCCATTTAATCGTTATAGCAAATTCACTAGCTTAGCTTCTCACCCTTGTCAACTTGTCTGAGCCTTCTGAGACCTCAGCTGCTTGCAGGTACGGTTGCCCCCCCCAACCATCTGTTTGTGAAAATGTCGGACAAAGTAATCCGTGTTATCTTTTTTCTTTTCCCCTTCATCAAAGTAAAAGGGCTTATTGCCATTCCTACAATTTTTTTTTTTTTGGTTTTGATAGTTGGTTGAGTTTTTGTTCCGATGATTCTTTGTTCCCTAGTCTTCAAACAAAACCAATGCTGTATGTTAACTAAAGATAGGCTTTTTTTTTTTTGGCCCCTTAAATCAGCGGAAAGGAATGAACTTGTGGCGGGTTGTTGTGTTTTAATCGTCTATTGAAGATTAGGGTTTGAGTTTTCATTTGGCTTTCTTCATGTTATGTTTGTGTTTGTTTTTACTTGGGTCTATCTATTTATATGCAATTTGAATTTCTTTGATTATTGTATTTGTTTTTTCGTACTTTCAATGAGCTAATTTAACTAACCAATCAGTGACTTATTTAGGGTTCTTTTTATTTGATGGTTTTTCTCAAGAAGGATGAATCTTGATGCCTTTGTTTCAATTGTAGGCTAGATAGCACACTATCAGAAAGCTTTTAGTACTTTCTTTCTGAGCAAGTCTGTGTATTAGTAGGATGGGCCTCACAGAATCACTAAGGGAGTCTGGAGACGCCAGGAGTAGTAGAGAGGATGCCGGGCCTAGTGGCACCTCTGGTTCTGTTCCAGATAGCATTGCTCGTGTTAGGAGGTTTCCATTGGCGGCACAACCTGAAATTATGAGAGCTGCTGAGAAGGACGATCAGTATGCTTCCTTTGTCCACGAAGCCTGTCGTGATGCCTTTCGTCAGCTCTTTGGTGGGTTTGTACATATGCTTGAATTATTGTTTTTCTTTTATTATCATGACTTAATTTTGTTTTTTCAGTTGATAATGTCATTTACATAATTGCATTTTTAACTTGCTTCTCAATTTCTCACTGTTTTAAAAGGTACAAGAGTTGCGATGGCTTATCAGAATGAGGTTAGTATGTCCGATATCTTTACTTTAAACTTTGTCTTTATAGAGATTTCTTATCTTTTGCAAATTGAAAGATTGCCTGGAAGCATACTGGTATACATGGCAAACTGTTTGAACAAACCAACAGATATTAATTTCAATAAAACCAGAAATTCTTGCATCTGTTTCATGGATTTCTTTAAGATTATGCTTCCCTGATCTTGGTTTGATATATTATTGTTCTTGGTCAGATTGTAAGTTGCCTTTTACCAATTTTTTGTAATATGGCTCTGCTGACAGGCTCTTCATGTATTCCTGTGACATACCAATCATGAATGGTTAACAAAGAAATTGGGAACCAAAATTTGATGATAGCATAACATTCTTTTGCTGAAATTAGAGACGTAGAAGTGCTATGTAAATCTTTTGTGTCCATGGAAATTTGTGTTTTGAATTTAGACAGATGCAGGTGAGGTGCTCTATGTTTATTAAGCATATCTTTGGTTGAGGAAAGTGGTTTCTGGATGGAGAAAAAGTAGAATAAGGTATCTGAGGGACCTGTGTGGAAAAAAAAAATAAGTTGCACTCGAAAGGGCATTATGTTATTTAGTTTCTGTTCAAACAACTATACTTGGTGCGGCATTAATTTTTTTAATCGTTATTGGCAAGCATCTTAATTCTACAAATGCATTCTCTTTTCTTTTTCACATTTTTGTTGATAGTTTTTGTGGTTACTGGTTGACATACGAGCTGTTACTCCTTTACAGACAAAGCTCTTGGGCCAGATGCTTTATTATGTGTTAACAACAGGCGCTGGACTGCAAACGTTGGGTGAAGAATATTGTGACATCATTCAGGTGTTTCTTTTATTCCCTCTGTGGATTTGTGTCATGGAACTTCATGAGCTTTTTAGTTTCCCTTTTGTAGCAAATATATCCGTGTTTACACACACCAAGCACAGTTATGCTGGTTACCATGATAACAACAGTGTTGCGCATGAAAGCATAGACTTGGAACTCTGGGGCCTTCATTCAACATGCAAATAATTCTATCCAGATCCAAAGAGGATATCATGCACAAATTTTGCTTTTGCAGAATGCATTTGCCCAACTGAAAAATAGCTACACCATATTATAGTTTCATTCTTAAGCAAATTCTTGCATTGCAGCTTATATGTGCCTCATTTCTCTTTTTAAATGATGTTATTTGTATGGGTCCAGTAATTTTTTTATGAGCCTGCCTTGTACCAAATATTGTGCGTCGTACAGGTTGCAGGACCATATGGGCTTTCACCAACACCTGCTAGGCGTGCCCTCTTTATATTCTGTCAAACAGCAGTTCCTTACATTGCAGAAAGAGTCAGGTTCTTCTGTTATTTGACCAGGATCTTGTTTCACTGCAAAAGTGAATCCTTTTGAACTGACATTTCATTTTAACCTGGCTGTTTTGCAGCTCAAGAATTGCTTCTCGTGGCATCTCACTTGCTGATTCACTATCCAGTGATCTTGATGATGATGCTAGCCAGAGCACCTATATACAACCTCCTGATAATGATGACGTTGCAGTGTCCTCATTATCAGCTTTGTCGAGATGGAAGGCAAAAATAGTTGGACTATGGTCGTATGCAGTTCAGAGGTGGCCATCAGTATGCCCTCTTCCTTGTACTTTTTTTTGGTATTGTTTGCAAAGCTTGTTCAAAGATAGTTGGAGAATATGGTCTCAATTTACACTAAAACCCATATTGCTTTACTTTCCTTCAGTACTTTTCTTTCAACAATTCACTCATTTTTTCTACATATCTCATCACATTTCTTGGTTTAAGCCTTTTTTTTTTAACCCATTTGTAACCCCTTCTGATGCTTTTGAGTTCAGGTCCTTCCTTTTGCCCGTGAGATTTTACAGTTGGTTCTCCGCACTAATCTCATGTTTTTCTATTTCGAAGGTAATACAAGGGCGTTGCATATCCATTCATTATGGATTATGCAGTTAAGTTTGAGAAACTTCTTAATGTCTTACAAATTTTCTTGTGACAGGTCTCTATTATCATCTCTCAAAACGTGCTGCAGGGATTCGCTATGTCTTCATCAGCAAAACAACTAGCCAGCGGCCGCGGTAATTTTGTTGCTTAAGATGAGCCATCCTGAAGCATATTTGTCTATTGGGCCATGTAGATTTATGAGTAACATTTCTATACTGTTCTGTTGTCTGCAACTGACCTTTTTTGTCTTTCTGGCTTATCAATTGTTTCTAGATCCTTTAGGAAAAAAAGGTTATTTGTAGATGTTTATTAATTATAGACTACATATGCAAACATTGTGCATCCACAAATACAGTCCGGGTACTGGTTTGTAACAGTTTGATGTTCTTACATGTGCCTTGTTACTGTTTGAAAATTTTGCAACTATCTTTGCAGAAGCCGAGTAGACATATCTATTTGTATGGTCTTTTCTAAAATGTCCAAGATGATCAGGTTTCTCTTTCATGCAGATATCAAATATTAGGGTTTTTTCTTCTAGTTCAGCTTTGTATCATTGCTGCCGAAGGATTGCGAAGGAGTAACTTATCTTCCATTGCCAGTTCAGTTCATCAAACATCTCCAGGGATGTACCAAACATCTGCAGGTCTCTGAAATGTTCAATTTTCCCAATTATATGCTAATGTAGCACCAGATCCTATGTGTTTCTATGTTCTCTTTTACAAGTTAGGGGCTGCCAATTACTAATCTTTCCCCCCTTATGTTCGAGTCTGCAGGGCGGGGTTTACCTGTTTTGAATGAAGAAGGCAATCTCATAAGTGGAGATACTGAAAAGGGTAGTTGGGTCTCTGATTTGGCATCAACTTCTGAGGTAGGTTTATTGTTTTATTCAGTTCAGGGTATACATCATTTTCTCAGGACAAATGCCCACTGACCTTTGTGTTATGTTCTACTGTATATTAATAGTCAGATTATGCATGTGATGCTATAGTGGTCATTTGCCTTTTTCAGTTTGTTGAAGATGATTTAATTGATATCTAAATATAGGCTGAGTAGATACATATCAGGTTATGTATGAGTATACACAATGTTGCTTTTGCACCATTCAGTTGTCACTAAAAATTTGTAGAACTAATTACTCAACTCCTTTAAATCTTGAGCTTCAGGCTTAACCCCCAAATACAGGTAACCAAGCAGGTTTATATTTGCTATCAGTTAAGACTCATGTTTCTTTGAGATCCAGTTTTAGGCACGATTCTCAGCTGTCATTTAGTCAGCTACAAGGATTTCATTCTTAATATTCTCTCTCCTTTCTCTTTTTTGCCTTTTCTTTTACAAATTGTGTTAGTCTAATTTTTCTGATAAATAAGTCCTCTTTATTAAATAAACACCTGCAAAATTTGAACTCTGAAGTCCTATGTAAATATTGAACCTCCTTTTCATTTTTGCCTAAATTCTTAAGTGCTGCTAATAAATATCTCCTTTTCTTTTCTTTTTTCCCTCTTAAGAGTCACAGTTCTAGGCATGTTTCATTGTGTTCAATTGCAAATTAATTCTCACAACCATAATTGTTTTAGTCTAGTGCAACTGGAGTAAGCAAATGCACACTTTGCTTAAGCAACCGCCAACACCCAACAGCCACTCCTTGCGGTCACGTGTTTTGCTGGTAATGACTTCTGGAACCTGCTGTATTATCTTTTATGCTGCTGCAGAAGTATAGTTTACTTTCTTGCTCACTTTTTTTTTTTTAAAATTATATTTGATGTTGCTTTAATTGTAGGAACTGCATTATGGAGTGGTGTAACGAAAAGCCTGAGTGTCCTCTCTGTCGTTCTCCTGTAACTCATTCAAACCTAGTCTGTCTCTATCATTCAGATTTTTAGCTTGTCATATTGAATCTAAGTGCAATATACAAGAAATAATGGCTTAACTGCATAAAAGGGTTAGCTTAGTGGACATTTTTTTGACCTACTTGGGAGCTTGATTTTCTTCATGATTAGCTCCTGAGAAATTGACCAACGAAAAGATTTATATCCTTACTAAAATATTACATCTGAGGATGCCATGATTAGTCATCGTAGCCTTGTGTAACAGCATAGAAGGGTCCAACAAGAGTTGTTTTCCTTGTATTAGCCTATTGGTGCTCAAGCATACAAAAGAATAGCACAAACTGTATAAAGTGAGGTTGAAACTTGAAATTCCATATGTACATGCATGGAAGCAATGCCTTTGTCAAGTTCTGTATATATACGCGATGAATTATAGATTGAATGTGAAAGGTCACCATTACTGTGAGTTGGTCAGTACAAGATACCTGTCTCGTTTTTAAAGGTGACTAGATCTTCCATTTCCATCCAACATGGAGAGTCCAGGAAACGATTTTGGTTCTCCAGGGATGGAATGGAAAATTTGTCTGTATAGTTGGTTAGAATTTGCTATGAAGTCTTGAGATTTATGTTGCGAAAAAATGTGGAAAGGGGGGCCTGAGGTTCGATCCCAGGTATTCCGCTTGTAAGCTTTTCATTTGGGTAATCTGCCAAGTATTTTCGATATCTGTAGGTGTGGCCAGTGAGTTCACCAAGCCAGAAGCTTAGCAGTTACCTGCTTTTTTGGCAATTATTTATACCAGTATTGACGTATTTTTAAATAAAAATTAAAGAATTATTGTCAGTTTTATTCGTTTAGGCAAAATTATTGTAAGCTTCTCAGAGGTAATAAGTATTATTAAGTTATTGGAGAAATTTTCTTATAAAAATTAGTTAAACAGAAAAGTTCATTGCATATTCATTATCTGTCATCATATAAAAACTCTAAAATATATCATATTAGCGCACACGCACAGAGAGATATCAAATCCAGCTACTTTCAATTGTTAAAAATAATAATAATAATAATGCAAATGATGAGATACAAGTTGTTCAAAGAAGGGAGATTATTTTTGATTGGTTGGTTGAATGCTGAATAGTTCGGCACTTTAAGAAATTGGTCCTTAAATTCTTTCAATTTTGCTATGCATCGAACCCGTGCTATCTAAAATTTTGAGGTTCTACCTGATTGATTCCTACCTAATCCGGCCTAGATCTTTTCGAGCAGTGAGTTCAAATTATCTAATTTGTGGATTATACCTGAATGAAGTGCATTTTGCTAATCCTGTCCTCAACCATACCCAGTGATGGTGTAGAGGGAAACACATTTAGCTTTTAAAAGCATTAAACCCTTTGAACTTTATTTTTAATTGCACTTTATCTCCCTTTATTTAATAAATGATGTGTACGTATACACATCATTTGAAACTTTGGTGGAAATAAATTTGTTTGAGTTGAAATCCTGTACATTACGTACATTGCAGATATCTTTATTGATCAGAAAAGACATTATGACTATACAAGACTAAATAAACCATGGATTTTGGAGTTAAAATATAATTCAACTTGCATTGAATTTTTATCGCATAATTAAAAAAGGTTTACCCCAAATAGATGTGAAACTTTAAGAGCTTATGTTTCATTTTTTAAGAGCTTATATTTCTTCTCTCACAAGGATAATTCATTTCTGACTCTCTCCACCCTTCATTTCCCCCCCTCGTATTCTTAAAAAATTGTGAAAACAGAGGAGCACAATAGGGATTAACAGATTTGCTGAGGCCTAAGTTGATTCCATTCTCATTGCTTAGAATCTCACCATTCTCATTGCTGCATTTTCAGATCTTTAGTGATTTGGGATGAGGTATACATAAAAGTTTTGAGTATATGAAAAATTAATTTTTTTTTGTACTTTCATGAGTTTAGATAAACTAAACATCTCCACTGTATATAAAGCCTTAATCAGCTGTTGGTGTTAAGAAAAAGTGTTGCTTAACGTTTTACTAATTTTACTCCTATTTTCCAAGCACTATAGCACTTAATAAACTGCCCCAAAAACTTACTACCTTCAAGACTTTTAACTTTCTGTGCATAACCAACTAAAAACAATCAACTAAGTTAAAAATAAAGAAAATAAAGTAAAAGAAAAACACACGAAGCTAATAAAATTATTTCGCATAAAACTAATTTTCATTTATTTGTACCCACATTGAGTGTGCCAGGAGTGCTTGGGTTGATTAAGAGCCCAACCTGACCTTTTTTTTTTTTTTTTTTTTTTTTTTAAGAGGAGATTTCAAGTCTTCTAAGAGGAATGGAAAAAGGCAAGGGCATGATGTTATAATAAATAAAAATTAGTTCCAACAAAAAAAAGAAAAAAAGAAAAATAGTAGGGTCATCTAAATCTGGCCCTTTGTGAAATTCTTTCTAATCTTACTATAAATGAGCAATGTCGAAAATCAAGTAAATAGGATTCTAGGTTTTGCTTTAGACCGGATTAAAAGATGGTTATTGCCCTAACAGTAATTAATATAACTATAGTGGCGCACGCACGGTAATCGGTATGATGATGATGTGACTAAGACCCTAATTACTCTCATGCTCCTACAACTAAAAAGTGGTTAGTAAAATCGAATTGCTAGACATTATTGTTCATCAACTATTCCCAGAGGGCCAAACCTGGATCAAAGCAAAAGGTTTATCTCGTTCATGCCTCTTGGTAAAAAGATTAATTTAGGTTACATTTTTCTTGTAATCATTACTTAGGTGGCTGTAAAAAGAATTCCTCATGCATGTTCTTGGACATATTCCATAAATCCCGTGATAAAAATTAAGAAAAGAAGGGGGAAAAAGATATTTATCAAGTTGACGTCATACCTTAGTCATCCTCCAACATATCATCACGTGTGCAAGACAAGCACAAAACCTCATAATCCTAAATGCCCCCACAAGAACCACTTTTAAGGCACATTTGATCAGAGATTTTGGAGCACCAAAACACCCACCAAGCAACCAAGCAGCCACGAAATTCACTAGTCACTAAGTGAAAAAAAAAGAAAAAAAATCTACAAGATAAGGACACATGAGTTTTCCCCACTCCACTCTTAAGATCTCCATGACGCTAGTAGTAGTAGTAGCAATTATGTGATTAATTATCCTCCGGAGGCTAAGACCTGATTCTAGTCTCCGAACACAAGAAAGAAATAATTGATGGGGTCTGTTTTAATGCGAATCCAGCACATAGATGTAAACATGATTTGCAGTCCGCATGCGTTTGGGAATGCTAATTCATCATTGGAGCATCACAATCTTTAATCTTATAGTCTTGTGTTTGGAATATGCAACTTTTTCCTAGGAATTTTTCTAGATAGTTTCTACTAATGGAATAAATTAGTTAGTTGCTGAATAAATATTATTGTTAGGATATTTATTAACTGAAAAATCATATGGTTTGTTAACAAATATTTTAGCTAAGTTTTGCTAACTAGGGGATTATGTGATCAAGTAGTTTTGTTGAGATTTTCTGGGATAATCATTAGTTGGATTGTGTGTGTTAGTTTATATTTTATGTAAACAGTATAAAGAGAGTGTTGATGAATGAACAACATAAAGTCGACGGAATCTCATTTTCAACTTCAATACAAATTCTTTATAAGCCGTTTTTTTCGCAACACTAACTAACTAAGGTGTTGTTGTTTCTTAGTATATACCCTAAAAAATCAACACTTCTAATAGCGAAAAAATCTTGCACTGTGACTAAGATACATGCATGTATATATATATGTGTTGTATTACTTGGATTATAAAGTGGAGTAATTGGAAAATAAATCCTGGGCCATTCAAATCTTGAATTAAGACGTATGGTTGACCTACAACTTTTAATTGTTTTAGGAAAGAAAATTTGAAATTAGAGATCCATCACAAAGAAAATGTTGTATTGAAAAATCTTTGACTCCTTAAATGGAGGTCATATTCATGGGCGTATTAAACCCATTGACTTATTAGTGGAGATTGAGAAACCCAAGCGAAGGTGGGAAGAGACTTTTGTAAAATATATATACTTGGCCAAAAAGGCCTTGAAAATGATTGTGAGCCGCCCTCACAATGAATAATTACCATAACATCTTGTGGATGGATTATTATAAAAACCTTTTCTTGCACCCTTGTCTCCCCCCCCGACCCAATTGCTTGAAACAACTAACAACCCAATGAGAGCACCTTTTTGCACACAGCCCCGAGTGACCACAATGCCCTCATGGTCAAGAAAAAAAAGAATTAAAGGGCAAATTAAATGGAAGTGTGACAATGTTCCAATCTGCAAACTCATTCTACTGTTTCAGTTTCGAAATTTAAAAACAGCCCACATCAATAGCAGAGGTGGGATAAGTTCAAGAGGAGAAAAGTAATTCTTGACCTAGATTAGGTGAGAACTTGTCCAGGGTCTAATTAGATTATTGTCAAAACTGAAAGCTTGACTGAGTGGTCAAACTTTGTTGGAATTAATGACTTCCATCGATGATCTGACTTAACTTTGTTATTTTCCTTACCGAAAAGAAAAGAAAAGAATTTTTTTTTTTTAAAGTTCTTCACAAGTTTTTCAACTTTCAAGTTGAATATCTAATCTTATTCATCCAATCCATATTTGAGTCAAACTTAGAAATCTCAATTTTGTTTTCATTTAGTTTCCTTTCGAGGCCCTATATATTGAAACAAACTAAACATTAGACCCCTTCCATCCAAAGGGACAAAAGATAAAAGACAAAGTAGTTATTTACAAGTTGGTATGCGATGGAAACTACAATTACATTTTCCCTAAGGCTGTCAATTGGACTACTTTAGACGGATTTCGAAAAGTTCAAGCTTCGCTTATGATCTTTGGATTCTCGAGTTTCAAGCTCGCAATGTGGGGATCATACTCAATTTACAAAGATAATAAATTTTTAAACCTGAATTAAAGAAACTCAAGCTTGACTCGCAATTAAATTGAGACTTGTATTCGAGTTCAGATTCTATCAAATCAAAAGAATATATAGGAGGCTTGGTCCCAAAAAATTAGTTTTTTTTTTTTATTTTTTTGGAATTCTAAATCTTAGATCAAAGTTTTGGAGTGTCCCATTGCATGAGGTCCCAAACTCACCACAAGGTAGCACAATTCGGATGGGGTCCCAAATCCCACTTTGTAAACCCAATCTCGTAGCTCAAACAAGAATGGCCGAACAGGCAATTCTGCAAAGATCTTAGCACCATTAGAAGGT
This sequence comes from Gardenia jasminoides, assembly GCA_013103745.1. Lineage (NCBI taxonomy): Eukaryota > Viridiplantae > Streptophyta > Magnoliopsida > Gentianales > Rubiaceae > Gardenia > Gardenia jasminoides. Next base: position 27,941,813 of record CM023103.1, read on the forward strand.
CGCCAAAAATAGATGGGGACAATGGGGGAAGATATGAATGATGGCGGAGGAGATTAGGAGTGCGAGGGCGAGAGAGAGTGGGCACTCCACAATTTTTACTTAGTGGAGTCACCGCACGCTCGACACAAACGCCACCACACCCAACACAGAATCTACTTCTACTACTCATCAACTTATTTTTTCCTTTGTCCTAATTCGGCCAGCCTCCTCCTCCCCCTTGAAGGCCGGACGGACCCCACTGCTCCCTCCCCACCACCTCAAAAAATTGCCTTGCTTTGCCGGCTGCTGCCGTCTGTGGCCTTGAAATGCATTAATTAGCACGCCTATTTCTTCAATCCTACTAAAAGAATCCCCCCCCTCATTGCACGTATGCATATCCTTATTACTACCTACCAGCTGCCGATGAACTTGTCCCGCAACTGGGGGCTTTGTAACGCTTGCATATATCCAAAGGGTTTTGGTGTTAGTTTAACTCCTTAAACGTGGTGGTGTGGATAAGGTGACATGGTGTAGTTTGTTGTTAACTATTACTACCATCACAAGTTGTTAAGGGTTAAAGAGACCCTTTGTTGAGGAACAAATTAAGGATGGGATGAGCCAAGACTTGATCAAGACAAATGCTTGATTTCTTATATTACTTTGTGTGGTTTATGTTGACGTCCCTATCTCCATTTCAACTTTCAACTTACTGTTTTTCCATAAGGAGGACAGCCAAATTGACATCTAGTTTCTTTTGCTGTTCATGTTTTTCTTCTTTTTTCTTAGAGGAGCTGCTGAGAGAGATCCAGAACCATGTTTTTAAATCCGGTCTGATGAATGAAGTAGAATGAATTTCTAATTCACAATTCAAACATCTGAGTCAAAAATTTAATTTTTCTTCTATCTATTCCAATATTCAATGATTTGGATAATATCATATTATAAAAAGAAAATGGAAATCAATTCAATAATCAAGTTTTTACTGGTTTTGATTGGTTCTTATCGAGGTTGACTGATTCAATTAACCTTTGAGATTTTACGAGGAGTCGAATCGATGTGATGGCTGATTTTCAATTCAACCAATCGAATCGATCGATCGATTGTGTCTGATTTTCAAAATACTAATCCAGAAACACATACTACTATAACACGTAATATGATAAATCATCAGATCGTAAATCAAATTTACTTAAATCAACATTATATAAGATATCAGCTACAATTGTATTGATCGTCCACGATTAAATTTCGCAAGTGAAACCAAATATTATTTATTTATGACGTTTACGTGGAACATCTTAATCCACTACAAAAAAATAAAAGGGATACTCATGCTGAGACATTCTTTAATTAGATGTGAATACTTCACAAGGTTGACTAATCATAATCAAGAAGAGTGAGTCAAGTGCAATTTCAACAATTGTTTTGTATCGATACAAATATATACATCAATCTTTGAATAATTAGAAAATATACACCGTTGGCTACCCTCCTCCCCTTGTCCTCCCGTCACCCTATCCGTCCATGATCCGGTGTCCATGTCCACGGTACGTTATGTCATGGACGTGCGGCTCTTTTAGTCCGCGTGTACAAAAGTGGGGTCCTATAAAGCCATGCGCTCCACCCAAAAAAAAAAAAAAAAAGGAAAAACTATAGAAGAGTAGTATTTCCTTCTTCCCCTAAATAATTTGGACATAAAATAATGCGCATGCCACCCCAATATGCTTCGTCACACACCCACTTCGTAGTCCTTACTCAGTACTTCCCCTTTCCGGTCCATCCTTTTCTCATCATCATCACCACACAAATCAAAACTCATTCACTCACATGCCAACACTTGTGCCATTGGGGTCAACCCTCAACCCTCCTCCAATTTTTTTTTTTTTTTTTTGTTCTTCTTCTCTTATTGTTTGCATTCACTATACTTTTGGCTTCCACAAGAGAATCTAATATAGAAGGGACTGCAAGACTCAATTACGCCCAACTGATATATAATATTTATCTGTTTTCAAATGATCCAGATGTCAAGAGTTCAAGTTTCACGAGTTGTGAGTATTTGTCCCATCATAAGGTTGATTGCGATCCAAATGAGTTGTAAGTTGATTCGGTAGAAATGAATCACTTTCTTGCAAAAACCTCGTGTGTTCTTATCGAATCCGCTACCTCCTATGGTCTCGAAAGCATGCGTTGACCTGTGGTGGTGATCAAATCCATCCAAACTTTCAATTATTACAAAAAAAAAAGAGTTATAATTTATTGTATTAATTTGACAATTGTCAGTACATGTACATGTAATCTTGTAATATCTCTCAATTTAGTTACATATCCGCACATAATTTAATTATCTTACAATTGTCAGTACACGTACATGTAATCTTGTGATATCTCTCAATTTAATTATGTATCCACACATAACTCAAGAAATCTATGCCGGTAAGAAGTGAAGGTAAACGTCAAAATTGATTTCCATTTGGGGTGCAACAATCCAATCAGTGAGCTCGAGGCACAAACCAAAAAAAAAAAAAAAAAAGATGCAAAATTCAAGATGGTTGTTGATGGTACTTTTGGTAATAATACAATGCACAAAGGTTCAACCATGATGGCGTAAATCGTACAAACAAATACATTATTCAGTCTCATGCACTGATTCACGAAGTTTAATGAGTATCTTCGCCACCTGGTTAGGTCAAATTGGGCCGTGCCAATGCTTCATAATTGTGCATTCGGTAATAAACAAATAATTATACACTGTGCATTGTTTTCTTTTGTTTTTTTTTTTTGTATGCGGAAAATCCGTGAAATGTAATTGGGAAGCAATTAAATAGTAGGAATAATTATTATGGTTGGTAATGGGCATGACTGCCTAAAATCCTCCTTGCTTGGATGCTATAAAAAGGAGCAGCATTTGGCACATTCAATCCCCACACTCGAACCCCTTCGGACTCTTTTCCAACTTTTGCGATCCCTCTTTTGTCGTGTGTTAACAAAGTTCTCTCACATTTTTTTCTTGTCTTAGTTTCTTCTCTTCACTTCTTGACTTCTTGCTAGTAAAAGAAAAACCAGCCAAGAAAACAAAGACACAAAAGTGATCAGTCATGGGTGAAGCCGTTGAGTTTTTCGACTGCAATTGTTTCTCCAAGGTTCATTGTGAAGCTCAACCGGATCAACACCTTGTGATGGCAATGGAGGAGGATCATCACCAGAATGATGATGGCACCTGGTTTGAGGAAGAAATTGATGACGACTTGAGATGGTCTTTTGCTTTGAACAGGTTTTTTAAGTTTTCAACTAATACCATGCACGTATATATTCTCTGTCATCAATGTCTATGCCCTTTCTTTTCTGCCTCTGAGCTTCTCTCTTTTTTGCCTTCTCTTTCTTTCTTGTGAAGAATTGAAAATTCCAAACCCTCCCAAAAACCCAAAAAAAGAAAATTTTTTCTTTTTGTTTTCGTTGGAGTTCATTTCATTCACCCAAAAAAAAGAAAAAGAAAAAGGGGGTCTTCTAGCTGCAGATAATCCCAGAAAATTCAATGGCCACAGGGACTAAGTCATTTAGAAAAGGTTCTTATCGAACACAGTGTTTTGTGGATGTAAAACATCAGTCCTTTTAATTAGGACACTTTATGTACTCTTTACTGCTTCTTAGTCTGCATGAATGGATCGCATGCATTAAATTTCATGTTATTTTGGTGCTTGGATAAATCCCATGCATTAACAAAAATTATTCATCACCTGAAAAAAGTCCTTTTTTTTTCTTTTTTACGTGGATAGATCTTTTAGAAGAGGCTTATTACAATTCAAAAAAAAAAAGTTAAACAGAGTGGACCATCCTCTTAACTAGTACCATATGTTTCTTGATTCCCTTTTTTTTTTTTTTTAATATCAAATTAGACGTGTCTAACATTATTAGAATCTTTCACTCTCTTTCTCCAGAGTCCTGCACAGGGGAACCAGTGAATATCAGGACATTGCTCTTCTGGACACCAAGAAATTTGGCAAAGTACTGAAGATTTCTCTTAATGCTTACAACAGACATATCTATAAAATTCATAGTTTCCTGATCTTTTGTTCTGATGAATTTGCATACAGGTGCTGGTGATTGATGGGAAGATGCAGAGTGCAGAAGTGGATGAATTCATATATCATGAATGCTTGATTCATCCAGCTCTCCTATGTCACCCAAAGTAATCTACTAGTAAATTAAACCCCATAATTTCTTTACTTAATCACATCACGCATGCATGCCAAATCTTTTCCACGTCCCCTATTGCTATCTAACTCCTCTGACTTTGACTCTCTTTTTATTAAAAATTTTTGTAACTGCAACACCCCCCCCCAAAAAAAAAAAAAAGAACTTTAAAGAAAATTGAGTCGCCATCCAAAACGATAGATAATGATAAAATTGAGAAACTCACGATGAAGAAAACGTATTAAAAGTAATTACCAAGCGGTATGACGGAATGAAGCACTCACTATCTATTTGAGTTTGCAAGGTCTTTTGCATATCATAGATTGATTAGATGGTTCAGATTAAACAGATTCTATTGACAATTGAAGTACTAAAAAAAGTCAACTCAGAAAACAAAACCTAACTATGGCTATAGAGAATTAGACATGAACATGAAGATAAGATATCCATCCATCCATCCATCCAAGATAAAGTTACTGAAGAGATTGAGTTGGTTTCTATGCAGCCCAAAAACTGTCTTCATAATGGGAGGTGGTGAAGGGTCCGCAGCAAGGGAAGCACTGAGGCACAAATCCATTGATAAGGTGGTGATGTGTGACATTGATCAGGTAAATACCCGTCTATATTCAATGTTTTCTGCTATTGATAATCTCTTACTATTTGATTGGTTGTTTACGTTTGACTCTCGATTGTACATCTTTTTTTTTATTTTTAAGTATGAAATTAGCATGCACTATGAAATAGTTATAACTACCATCCTGTCATTAGCTGGAATACAACAAAAACCTCAAAACATGGCTTGTCTTTTTGTAGATTTTAGGAATAGCACCAAATAGAAATAAATTGGCCAATCCCTAATCTATGTCATTATGTGGATGTGGTCCATCTATCCACTAAGACCACTATTTTTTTTCAGTCGATCACTCTCCTTTGCCAGTTGAAAATTCATAGAAGCATCCTTTAGTGTCGTCAAGAAGAAATTAGCAAATCCAAGTATACACATACTATAACTTTTTTTTTTTTTTACAATAATGCAACTTGCTCCTTTTTGGTACCTAGCCAGAGAAAATGAACCAGTGAATACTAATATTAAGGGGGTTGTTGCAGGAAGTTGTTGATTTCTGCCGAAGGTATCTGACTGCAAATCATGATGCATTTCGAAACAGCAAGCTTCATTTAGTCATCAATGATGCCAAGTAAGGCTTCTTATGAATATGGTTCTAAACTCTGAACGAGCTAAAATTGTACTTTAACTGGTAAAGAGCATGGAGAAATATAATTTTAACACGACTTGAAATTGTCATCAACTTTGTCAAATGCACAAATACAATTGTCTTGTGTAATTACATGAACATATAGTTGAGGTATTAAAAAAAGATTTAGGGGAAACTAAAAAAAAAAATTTGTAATTTCAAGAATTAACTTTTTTCTTGCCACGATGGGACCCTTTTCATTTGATCATCACCCTGTCACTCCACTATCATGGTAAACATTATTTATTTTATAAATACAAAATTAAGCAGTTTTCATTCAACTTTGATCCTACAAAGTTTGGCAAACATCAGGGTTTGCAGTTTGGTGGGCTCTTGCTGGCTAAAGGGCAATGTTTTTTTGGGCCTGCACCCTGCGGTCTTTCTTCTTAATGAGAAACGACTTTAACCCACATTCTTGTACAAGAAAAAACTTAGATTAACTCATGCACGGAAAAGACACAAAGTGAGCAATGTAACTGGAGTCAATTTGTGAAATGAAGCTAATTAAGTTATGATTAATTTTGGTGTCTTGAAAGAGCTGAATTGGAGGCAAGGAAGGAAAAGTTTGATGTCATAGTAGGGGATTTAGCTGATCCAGTTGAAGGTGGCCCCTGCTATCAACTCTATACCAAATCTTTCTATGAAAAAATTCTCAAGCCTAAGCTCAGTGACAATGGCATCTTCGTTACTCAGGTAATTAGTCTTGAATTGATTGAGCTTGAATAATATTATTTAAGCAGAAATTGACCTCATTTTCCTTTTAATCGTCGCTAATCATTCAATCAAAACCTTATACTTTCTCATGTTGTTAGGCTGGTCCAGCTGGTGTGTTCACTCACAAGGAGGTCTTCTCATCAATTTACAACACCATTAAGCAAGTGTTCAAGTGTAAGCCTGCCTCCTTAGTAGCACAAGATTTTGGTCTTACCACTTGATTTTCTTAATTATGGTAGCAACTAACCTCTATAATAATTTATGCAGATGTTCTTGCCTACACAGCTCATGTACCATCTTTTGCTGATACTTGGGGATGGGTCATTGTCAGTATCTAAACTTTGATTATTTATATATTAGCCTAACAACATTATTAGTTGCTGGTGGTAACATAATTATATTGATTCTGCAGGCCTCGGACCAACCATTTTGTCTTGATGCTGGGAAGATAGACAAGAAGATGGCAGAAAGAATTGATGGAGAATTGCTCTACTTGAGTGGTGCCTCCTTTTTCTCCTCCACCATCTTGAACAAGACTGTTGCCAAAACGTAAGTTCGATCAAACAATCAAGAACAAATGAATTCCCATAGTTCACATCTTTATTAATAAGCTAGCAAAAAATAAAAGAATTTTTCTTTCTCCCAGACATTTCTTTTCATTCGGTGCAATCAGCTAGGTTGCATGTCCCAAATATTAGATCTTTTTCTCTTTTGCTGTTTCAGATTGAAGAATGAGACTCATGTGTATACTGAAGAAGATGCAAGGTTCATTCATGGCCATGGGGTAGCATACCGAAATTGATGCGGCAGGCCTTTCGGTGGGGAAAACTGCTGTACAGTCAAAAGGCAGGATCAAGAAGATGGAATAGTAGTTGAAAGATCTCCAATGAACGAAGGAGGAAAACAAAAATGAAAAGAAAAAAAGAAAAGAAAAGAAGAAGAAGAAGAAGAAGAAGAAATCTTAAACAATTGTTAGGTGCTTTTGGTATTAGATAGTAGTATATATGCTAGGCTTCTTGTGGTTGTTCTAGGGCTCTGATCTACATTTGTTTCTTTAATATTATCTCATGTAATGCTGGAATATCAAGGGGCATTTCTCCATTAAGCTTTCAGTTTCTTTCTTCCTCGGATCACAGGCCTATTTATTTACAATGATTCAATTCGGTTAGTTCACGACTTACAAAATGCTTGAACAAAGGCGTGACATTAAGATAGAATCATGGGCTACGCCTTTAAAAGTTGAGGATGCGTTCGAGCAGCTTGAGGATTCTGTCTCTCTCCGTGTTCGAGCCTTTTATAGAGCTGCCTGATAAGGCGTGATTTTGGGTTGTACACAATTCATGCCGGTAAAGAGTCCGTAAATCTATTATCCCTACGGATGGAAGGATCGCGCCTTTAAAGGTGCATAACAGGCGTGCTTTTATCGTAATCCAGCATGTTAAGCAAAATATTTGCTACCAAAGTTTCAAGCCCCAAATATCAAAAACTCAGTTTCAATCCAATCTTACTTCAAAACCCTTGTGTTTGGCTTCAATTGAAGTAACATAAATTCTACAGCCATACTTCGGCACCGTGCTAAATAGTGACCATTCATGAGAATGAGTATCGACAAATCCTCCCCAATATCCAAAATTTGAACCCAAAAGTTGCTAATAAATGTTAAAGTTGCTTAGAAGAATACGGCAATAGCTATGTTCAAAGACTCAAGGTCGTGTATTCGTCAGATTCTGAATCAGGAAAACCAAATTACTTGGATGATGATCTAAATTGGCACGAGTAATTCTTGCACACTAGCGGTACATGATCATCAGATACTCAATTTATGTGAAAGAAGTGAAACCAAGTAGCATATAACATCAGCCACAAAAAGTAATTCGAATATGAAGGAGGAGATAGATAAATCAAGAAACTTGACCAGACAAGTATCCCATAACATACTTTATCTAACTTCGCTTGACTGGATCGAAGTTGGCAACTCCAATAACGGCCCCAAATAGGGCAGCAAGGACAACCCCTCCAGCTGCAATGCTGAGCAAGAAGTTCTTGAGAGATGGGGTGAGGTCAGAACCAGCTGCCTGAGCAACATCAGGAACCACCATGGAAGCTGTGAGTGCAGCTGCAGTTAGTCCAGTGATGGCCTTTTCCTTCAAAGAAGCCTCAATTTGAAGCTTGGCACTGGACCTCGATGGGCTAACGAATACAGCCTTTGATGGCCTCACTGGCAATGGCTTGAAGAAGGCATCAGTGGTTGGTGGCTGCAGCCTCTTCTGGCCTGCACTGGTCATGGGCATAGCCATTGAAACTGAGGCCATTTTTCTTCTTCTTTCTTTTTTCTTTTTTGCAAGAATTGAGGGGATTGTATAATCTCTTGCAGAGTTATTTTGTTTAGAAGAGTATCGAATGGTTGGCTGGCTAGCTCGATAAAGATTTGGAGTCACTGGAATGAGAGGTGGAAATTAGAGATTTTGTGCTCACGTGTCATAGCAGTGGCAACCTCGCAACTCAGCTCGTTAAGGATAAGGTTATCCAGGAGGAATTTCTAAAGTCATTTTGGTCTACAAGCAGTTCTTAAACAACATTACATCCACAACCACGAGGGCCACGGTTGGTTTTCCACTTCTTTGAGCTCATATATACAAATTACAAACTCATGATGAATGGTGCAAATGAATTTAGAGATGTACCTATAGCATAAGTAGAGGAAAGATAGAGTAGAATTTTCAGCTGGGAACTAGATGTATAACAAGAGTCAAAAGGATTGAAATGAAAGGATTTCATAATTAAGCTGACTTAATTAGGACCTCATTTAGCACAACACTGGCTGATTTTACCCGGTAAACCTAAAGCATTTCATTCCAAAATAGTGAAATACCAATGCAAGGTCCAGAAGAAAAGGTTAACATACTTAAATTTGCAGGATTGTGAGCCTTAGAGAAGTTTGATATGGCAAGAAGTACTCGAATTATACCCATGGAAAAATTAGTCTAGATGAGAACTGATGCGCTCTACTCCGCAAGACTCACCCAATCGACATTGATACTCTTATTGCTACAATACCACTTCAAATAGTCCAAAACGATAATTAAGCAGCGGCCTGCTGCATCTTCAAATTACCAAAACTCATGCTAAGAAACACTAAAAATTGTAAAAGTTGTGCTCTTTAACCCTCTATCTCCTTTGATTATGAATAGCCAAAAGAGACTCAAGAGTTATGCCAGTTGAGTACATGATTCAACTCACACGCCAATCTCTCATGAATTATTTTGAATCTCTGATGATGGCATTAGCCAGGAACTTTACAAGCAACAAACCAGATTGTTGAAGGCCTTGGCTCTGCTTCAGCTGTCACCTTGTGGGGAGACTCCGGGGGCTTGAAACTGTAAAACCTAGCATCTGAGTTAGGAACCTGTATAACATGGAGTTTTTAACTGTGGTTCCACAAAATGCTTTACATGAGATCATTCTAGTGTAAGAGCAGGCTACTAACAACAAATTAGTTTCAGAATACAATTCTACTCCTCCCATTCAGTCACCTAAATGTGCCAGTAGAAATGGTTTATCTGAATTTCAGGTAAGCCATTAATCCCTCAAAATTTAGTAAAGCTGGATACTCTTCTGACATTGTTTTTAGCTCAGCTGAAGACCGCTAACAGCAAGAAAGTAAGCTTCTCACTTCTTCAACCACAGGTATCTGTAACTCAATGAAGGTCATGAAAGTATAATCAGCCCCTAGCAGAAATAGATGAGCATGAACTGCTATTTACCCTGGAAATGCCACCTATAAGTCATCCAACATCTACTAATGCTCCCTTCCAACATGTCAGAGACAGCTGATTTTTGGGGAAGAAGATAAGGTCATCTTCTGCTCCCAGTTGTTACTGATTTTGATTCAACAAGGTGAACTTCCTGTGGAAGCAGGTCATATTTGATATGTAGCTCCTCAAAAATTCTCTTAATCTCTAGAACCAATTCAGTTCTCCGCCTGTTCTTCTCCCCATAGTCCTGAAAGTTCATTGTATGATTCAAAAAAATAGCCATCTTTATCTTGTTCACATTCTCAATCTCCTTTACCACCACACTGTGATTAGGATGCCAGTACAACGGATTTTTCTCCAAATACCTGGGCACACAAGAAATAACAATAGGATTAGTGCACAAATAACAGGAGCATACTAACCTAGATACATGCACTCTAATTTCCAAACATCCAATATAATGCCACTTAGTAATAATCTCCAAAAACTTTGGCTGCTCCTAGAAGTACTTAAATTGCTGCTTTTGATCAGCATCTTTAAGCTAGCTTAAAACATACAATCAGCTCAGTAGATTTGGTTCATAAACACCTTTGAGGCCCTTATTCATGCATTCCATCAATACAACTCACATGCCAAAAATAGAAGAAATATAAGCTTCAAAGGTGATCAGATACAGGCATAACCATGCTGGAGTAAACAAGTAAAAGACCTAAAGGGTGCCATAAATAACATTTTTATTGATGAAGAAAACCATAAGTTTCAGGGGACCAACTTGTATACTTATAATCAAACACTCTGGAGAAGGCATTTATATATTTTTCCTGGTGTATTAATTAGGTGTGCAAGAGGGTGGAATAGCAGGGAAACTCCTCATTGCATCCTATCCCTCCTTTTAACAGCAGAAGGGCATGGTAGGAGCAGCTTGTAGAGGTGTATGCATGTTCTGAATTCATTTCATGCACTTTCAGCCAACATAATTTAAAACCTGATGATTGCCTGCTGGATATGTTCTAGGAAGAGCTAAGACAATATCGTCCTGCAACTAACAGCAGAAAAAGGATTTTATACACTGTTAACAGTAGATGTCTAAATACTATATGACCCTTTATGGTGACTGGTGTAATTGCTGTAAAGGATATGTTTAGTATTGCATAATGCTAAACTGCACCTTCGGCCACTTAATGAAAAGGAAAAAGAAAAAAGAAAATTGAAGAACTGCACTAAGGCTTGTGCAGAACATGTAAGATTGTCAATTCAAATATCACAGGCCCAAAAGCATCCAAACACATCCAGTCATGTGATGGTCATGCCACAGGAGGGTTAGCATTTTTAGTGAGTTGAGCATTGTTCTCCTTTTGTCGCAGAAATTCACTTCGTTGCTTACACTACAAAGCAGTCCTGCCCAACATCTATTACAGATATCAAGATTTGGCACAAGGCAACAACATGAGACTGTTCTCTACCTCTCAATCTAACTGTGCATTTGACTGCAGCTTTGACATAAAGCTTCATACAAGTTCAACACAACAATAAAATGAAGGGAACAGTTCAGTAGAATCTAAAGTTTAAGAAGAGCTAGTTGTGGCTACCTGCTAGCTAAGCAGAGCCAGAAGTAACCACAATATTCTGAACTTTTCAAATGAAGGTGCATAATGTTCAATAAATAACAAATTGATAAGTGCTGCAAGTAAAAGAAGGCAATATCAAACTCACTTCTTTATTTTTTCTTTTAGAGTCCCTATCAATTCCAGTGGTGTCTTGAAATCAATGGAGAACTCAAGGGAATCACCCATGTCGGGGCTTCTATAGAAATTGCTGATTGGCTTGGTAGCCAAAACCGAATTTGGATAGTATATCTTTTCATTGTCGTAGCGGAGAAAGACAGTTGTTAAGATATTCATCTCCTCTACTACCATCTGCAAGAATTTAAGGTGAGGAAAAACATCCATAAAGAGCTCATTAGCAGAGAAAGCTAAATAGATGATCAAAGTTACCTGGACACCATCGACTACGCAACGATCGCCAACATCAAAAGGATGCATCACAAACACAAATATAATAGCTTCAAAAATAGTCTTGCAAGTATTTCCAAACATAAAAGCCGCCACCACAAGCTGTGATGACAGAAAGAGAATCACTTTGGTCGTTGCTATTTCCATTAAAAGAAGCCATATGATTATTATTATGATAATTAAGATTGCTGTAACAAGCTTCTCCAACTGCTTTACAGCAGTTTTAGTGTCATTTAAAGCATGCGCCAAGGCTTTACGACCATTATAAACTTTTACCTGTACAGAGTGCAGAAAAAGAGGAGTCAGAACATGACTTTGTATGTGTGAGCACAAGCAAGGGCAGAGGAAGAAGGGATTTCCTAAACAATCATTACAATAGGAAAAGTTTTACTACACAAGTAGTATGACAGGTTCAAGTAGCTGGATGCATTAAGTCAGTTTTCATTGCCTTCTTTCAACCCTTTTCTGTTTAGACTATCAAATGAGATATGTTATGACACTGTTTATTAACTTAGACCAAAAATTCCAGTGTGCTAAATAGGACACATGTGAACATCAGTGGACAACAAGGAAATGAGGCATTTGTGTTTCATATAGTTGCTGGAAAGACAGTGGGAAAAGAGTGGAGCATTTGAAATGACACCCACATTGTGTCCAGAGTTTAATCTCCATATATAGCACTATGCATTCAACACTTAAAAAAGTATTTTTCTTTAATCAACAAGTGTACCAACCAATCCAAGATTCATCATAAATCACCAAAAAAAAAAAAATGCATTTATTCATGCAATGTTTGAGATAGGTCCTACATACCACCCAGTCTGTCAAAGCTTTCCTGTCAATATGTCCAGTCTCGGCCACGTCTATCATTGGTAAGACAATATCCACCTCTTCTTTTATCATAAATCTCCTTAGATCCATCTCATCAATGTGCCTTCATGGATGAGCATTCTTAACAATTAGTGGCCAAGACAAAAATATTTCAAAGTGAAAATCAATAGACAGAGGAATAGAAAGTAATAGCTAGAAGAGAGCATTTCTCACCTGCAACCAGGCTGAGCTACATTTCTGAAAATATGATAGGCTGCTGCAATTGCTTCCTCTTCATTAGTAATCTCCTTGTCGGATTGCTCATTTCCTCCGTCATAAACACTTTCGCCTAGGGCACCAGAGATGGTTGTTAGACCTGTATTAGATATGACATCCACTAACATCTTCATGGTCCAAGCTGAGACCTTTTCACGTTTCATCTCATGAAGCTTATTTATATCAATAACTGTGTGTTCCTTCTTTTCCTTTCCATCTTTCCCTACCTTTTTTCTCCTGAAGCTAAATTGACTAGCAGTACTATTTGTTCTGCCAAGCATTTGAGCTGACTCCATAACTGGAGGCCCAGATAGTGTTAGTAAAATGTATTGATGGAAGACCGATTCTTGAATCCTATCAAAGAATGCGTTGACATGAAAAGAAGATGCCAAAATCTTTAGCAGCAGAGTCTTCAAGAGCCACAAGAATGCGCCTATGAGGAAAGTTACGATTGTCCAAGTAATGTAATCCAAAATCTTTGTGGCAAGGCGCGATCGTTCGACGCCTCTCCTGAATACCAGAACCCAAGTGAGAAGAACCAGACTGAACCACATACAGACCTGCACACTCTTCCGCAGTGCATACACGAAATACAATACCTTCTTTCTCAACAAAAAGTTCAGCTCAATCAACAACACAGCAAAAAGAACAAGCCACTTTGTAAATAACATGCCACTAAAAGTCACCATTACAAGAACACACCATTTCCAAATCTCCAGACTCCAAATTGTGAAATGCCGCAGCTTGTGAACAGTCAAGCTAGCTACAAGACATCCCAAAATGCAGGCAAACACAAACCATTCAATCAAAACCTTGACTTTCACTCTGTGATGTCTTAATTTGTTCCGGTGACTCACTTTCTTATAAATCTCCTCATCCTGATCCACTCCTCCAAAACCACCAGGTGATGCCATCAATGGTGTCTTGGGGGTGATTGGTATATTCCTAAAAGTCTCTTTTAATGTGGTGTCATTACTAGAACCCATTTGATCATTAGGCGAAGCCTGATTAGACAAATTTCTGTAAGGTGAACTAGAACTTGGTTCCACGTGCTCTTGAATTGTAGAAATACCCTCATCAAACATGTTATGATCAACAGGGACAGATTGTTCACCAAACCTTGATTTGGGTTTTGAGTAGACAGACCTTGCAAGTGATTTTCTCCTAGTGAGGGTATCAGTTGTGGGAATTTTTGGAGGCTTATTGACCCTTGGACTATACCTAGCACCTTCAGGGGGAGAAAAACTTACAGGCACCGCCCTTTGAGCACCTGAAGGAGAATCAACTGATACTCTCCGAGGTGAAGCAGCTGGATGTGGATTCTTAGGATCTTTTTCATCTCTAGAGATCAGTACAACCACTTCATCCGATGTTTTCTTGTTTTCTGCCATGCTGATTTCCCCAATCTGCTTAGAAGCTTTAGTATTGGCATCCATTTATTCCCCTACCAAATCAAACACGGAAATTACCAAATAGCTGAGACATTGTTCATATGTTTGCCCTCATTCGTCAGCAGCATTTAAATCTCACTAGAATGTTAGCTGAAAAGCAACTCTTTTTTTTTCTATTCAAAATCGAGTCTTTACTTTTATCTTGAAAGAGCAGATTATTACTCCCAAAAAGAAAATGGAAGAGCCCACTTGGCACTTAATATCAAAAGAAATTAATCAAACAAAGCCTTGAAAACAATAAAGTACTACTAGCAGATAGCACTAGAACGTATAAATATTAGTAAAACTTTTTACCAACTAAACCATCCCACATCACAAAATACGAAGGAAAAACCATTTCAGCTCGCGTACTCTCCAAAAAAGGTAAATCTACAATACAGCTAAAGAAAACCAAACATAATCACTAATGTCTCGAGTCCTTCTCTCTTTCCCTTTGTTCTTACTTTTTTTTTTTTCTTTTCCAGATAGTTAATATAACATACCTGCACACACCAATATATGCCTTACTAATGGAGATTTAGCAGGAGTTCATTGCCAGAAGCAGAGCCGCAGGGGGTAGTTCAAAGGGATAAGTATGAAGGGCACAAGAAGACAGAGGCTAACTGAACAACAGAAAAAAGGGAAAAGGAAAAGGGAGTTTGGCAGAAAAAGAAGACTTGTGAGCTAAGTAGGATTAATGCAGTACTTACTTTAACATTGCTGAGCTTAAGGCAGATTTGGGGGGTGGACTGGAGACTACAAGGTAATGGGCTTCTTGCTGGGGTTTCTGAAGGGTTGGGGTTTTGAGCCGCTCTCTCCTGAGAGAGAGTTTATTGAGGCTGGGAGGGAGGGGAGGTGTCTACGTTTCTTTTTAGTTTTTTCGAGGGAAACTGGAAAAGATGACTGCTATATTGTGACAGGAAAAAGAACATTTGAATCTGCGGCGGGTGGCGAACAAAGGACAACAACGTGGTCGAATAAGTCACCGTTGATCCGGACACTGAGGCAGTAAAATGCACTGTGATTATCTAGAAGGGGCAGGCAACAGGAGCTTGATGATGAATTTGCAGTGGTACTAGTAGGAGCAGTAATTTTCTTTGACCGCATTAGCATATTCATATACAAGAAGGCAGGGCGAGCAAATTTTCTTAGAAAATAAAAAAGAAAATCCACAAGGTTGAACAAAAGCCTAGCTACCAAATTCTTGGTGCTAGTAGAAGGCTTACATTCCTTGAGACCTCAAATTTGAAACACATATAGAAATGAAAAGAAAAATATTAGGAGAGTTTTCCATTATAAAGGGCTCGGACACTGCAAAGGCTTTGGTGCGGTTCAAATAGAATTAGTTATAAAGTGAACGTGAACATTTGTGGTTTATACTTGGAGAGCAAATAATTAAAAAAAAAAAAAAAGAGGGGCAAAAGCCTAGGTGGAAATTTGTACTGGTAATTTCATTTCATTTCAAATCCAAAAGGAGGAAATAGAAACTAAACACCTCCACAGTACTAATTAGTAGCACTACGAATGCTACTCCCATTTTCTTATTCATAGTGCAAAAGGTCCAAAATGAACCAATTTGCTTACCCCACATTATTGTTCTTTGCTTCGAGCATGGTGTAACCTCTACTTGTATGTGTAAAGACTCCATGAAATGTTGGGTGTGAATAAATATATAAATAAATATTCACGTTAGAAATGTGTCCTGCTGATTTCTCTCAGTCTTTGCTTGCTCTTCTTGACTTTGCAATTGGTAAAAGTTCAGTTGAAGTTTTGAGCTTAAATTATTTATCAACGCACGTCTTTTGTGACATCAAGAGACTAACAAACAGCTTTCCATATGTGTTAAATTGCCGCAATCCGCGTTAGACTAATAGCTGTCTTTGTTTAAGAACAGGTATCGAACCTGGCGGCCTTAGAAAGTACACAAGGTACATTATTGTTTTGGAATAACAGAAACGGGTGATTATGTCTTGTTTATAGGCATTTTATGATAGTATGATCTAAATATTATATTTGAAGATTTTCATATTCATATTTCATTCCATAACATAATATTAAATATATCTTGTCCGAGGATTCAATAATAGATTAAAAAAAAAGATTGCTACCCAAGCTCAACTTGCGTTGATATCAAGTTTAAGAGAAGTGATATTTGCACTTCTCAATTAATTTATAATATTTTTTGGAGGCTATATTTTTAGTGAGTGAATTGAAGTGTCAGAGGCTAAACGAGAAGTGCGAGTATCAAATTCCCACGTTTAACAATCATTTAGGTTAACTCAAAACCTACCATAAGCATGTCTTGATTTTTTTATTTTTTTTTTTTGGCCTTAATTTTAACGTGATGAAGGCCAAGGCAGCCAACGATTGACCTCAGTCTCGAGAAATGATAAAAGAGCATCATAATTCATACACGAACTCCACGAGTGACATTTACTAAACAGGTCAAATGTACGAGATATTTCTTCTTAGAGATAATTTTAATATTAGTCTATTCTTTGGTGGATTCCAAAGAGGTCCCTTTGGATTCATCATGATGGAAAAAACGAAATACCAAAAACAAAGTTACTGTTTGGATTACTATTTTCTAGATTTTTCATATATATATATATATATATATATCTGTAGTGATTTGATGTATGTGAGATAAAAAGATATTTGAAGGATGTGATCACGAAAAATTAAATCCAATCCAAACAAGGCCTGCTAGAAATGAGAAGTGATGAAAAGAAAAGAAAAGAAAAACTGTTAACTAGTCCACTAAAGAACACTCGTTAGATGAATCCTAATATTCTACATTAAAGATTACCATTGATGTTGCTAGAAATCTTTAGGTAACTAAGGTGATCATAAAAGTTTGTGGCCAGGATGCTTCAATCCTAAAGGAGGATGTTCGTAGAACTATATAATCATGGATTTTGGAAGCTCGATTGGCCCGCATTGTTAGTGATATTCAATGATATCAAATCTCGGGCCGTGAAAAGAGATTGAACCGAACCAAGCCTGCATGCTTGAACATTACTGCTGCGAAATGTTGTTCAGGCCTCTTAATTTGAATGGATCTCTTTCTAGATACAAGTTCTTAATTAGCACTAGTGATTACTACTGCTGTACTGCATAGAGATGATCATTTGGTTCAAACTCTTGATAGTATAACAAGAAAGAGTATCTCAACACTAGCTATTGAGCATCCACCAATCTCTTTCTACTATTTCTGAGGATGAAAGTTATGGCTGCGAAAGAGGGTCTTCTTGCTGCATCTTCATCCCATGAATTTCGTGTGAGTTCAATAAGCTCTTTTAGTTTCTCATCATCATGCTTCGGAAGTGCCGGTCTCAGTCCATTGTTCGCCACTTCCATCGCTATCTGTCAAGCCAAAAAAGAAGCAGGATGAGTATTCTGCTGCATTTTCAAGAAAATGCAAGAATTGAAAGAATACACTCATTGATTAGCGTAGTAAATGTTTGAAACTACAAGAAACTATCTGGATGCTAATACAATTTGAATTTGGGAAATGAGTTAGGGAGTTTCAGTACGTTGATGACCTGCACCATGATTATCTGCATCCACAGTTACCATTTCTTTGTCCAGGAAATAAGAGGTTAAAAGAATTCTTCAATTTACAAATCTAGCTAGAGTTTTTTCCACATACCCTGGAAGGACCATAATCTGTTTCAATATATGGATGTTCACCCGTAATCACCTCATTGAGTATCACACCATAACTATAAACATCACTCTTTTCATCATAAGGTTCACAACGGATTACCTCCGGAGCCATGTAAACATATGTACCTGAAAAATCAGAACTTCAGTCAATCATAATATATAGTTAGTTACCAAAACTACTGATTTTCATACACGTTTCACATTGCCTAAGGTTAAATACTATCAACTGATTCAGTCTATAGTGAAATCAATGCCTGCTACACATATTGAAAGAATGCTATTGCTTGCCTGTTTCTCCGGTCAGCGCCTTTTCGCCATCATTCAAGAACCGAGCATGACCAAAGTCTGCAATCCTCACATGCATGTCATCATCAAGAAAAATGTTACTAGGCTTCAAATCACGATGGATGACCTTTGCAGGCGTCTGCTCGTGAAGATACTGCATTGCTTGAGCAATCTCTAAGGCCATTTGTAACCTCTCTTCGAGGGGCGGAAGGGGAACCATCCTCTCTTTCCTTCTGCTGCCTGGACCGTGTAACCAAGTTTTCAGAGTTGTACTCAAGAATTCAGTGACTATCCAGCCATGGTTTGGTGGGTCAAGGCAAGCCCCCATCAGCTGGAGCACAAAGGGGTGGCGCTGCCTCGACAATGTCTCAACCTCTTGTACAAAGAAGCCAATCATGTGCTCGTTCGTTTCGAATAGATTGGGGAAGATACATTTCACTGCAACGTCAAATCCTCTCCATGTTCCCCTGTATACATCTGCTGTCGTTCCCTGAGCTACAACTTCTTGCAGTTCAATCTATTTTCAATGGACACTCTGATATTATCATGGCAGAGACAAGAAATTTGATACTACATTATCCTAAAATTAATGGGACGAGCAGGGCCAAGAAAAATGTTCCAAGTTCTAACCTCATCAGGCTCAATGTACCATCCGAGAGATTTTGCTTGATCAACGAGGACAGCAAGACTGGAATGTGGATGGGGCTGCGCCACGGACTGTGGTCCTCTGAGACTGCTGCTAATAGGGCTGTCCATAGCATCAGGTGGGAGAAGGGATTCGGATTCTTGGCGTTTATCTTGGGTATTGCCTGTAAATATGTCCAAGAAACCATTGTCCTGCGCTATCTGAAGGCAGTTCCTCAAGTAGTCTCGAGTCCTCTCTAGCTGCATCTTGTATAATTTCCTTACTTCTCTTTGCTTTTGGAGTTCGGACTCTATCTCTGCCAACTTATGATTTTTTTTTTTCCCCCAAACCAAAAACATATCAATTTACTCCATTTTGCGAGTTGCAAATCAAAAAAAGAGTCAGAAATCAGGAGTGGAAGAGGAGGCTACTGTGAAGGGAGTTAAAAAGGAACGAGGGAATGTTTTATCCCACATCGACAGAATACAGTGGCCAAGGAGCGGGCAGAAGCTATATAATGACTCGGACCCCATCACTTCAAACCCACGCAGCCACGCGGTGGGCACAAAGCGAACTATTCTTTCGCCTTTTACTAAAGAATACCGTGTGCTCGCCGCAAATAGTGGCATACGCCAATTTTTGGAGAGGCGCCATCCCTGTTGGGTGGCCCTCTACATGACATAGTCCAATAATTCTGTGATGTGGCTGACTCTGTGAATGGGTTGAGTTCGGTTTTTCGGGTCTTACCTTTGGACTGGGAGACTGGCCCGGAGCCCCAAGGAAAGCAGGGGCAGACATGGGTGGGGTCATATTTGGTGGAGCTTAAGATTTTTGTGGCTGAGGCCTATGAATCACTATCGGTCATGTGGACCATGAATGTATGTCTTTTGGGCCGTGATGGGCGACGGTTATTTTGTGGGCTCATATGAAGCAAATGATAATTTGTCTAAGAGTCTGACATCCACAGCATAAACTACAGGCAATTTAACAACCGTGTCTCTAATGTATAAAAATCGGTCCTATATCCTGAGAAAGAGCCTCCAAACCAAACCATTGTAGTAGTTTCTTTATGTAAATAAAAAGAATTTATTTTGACAATCAAAAATTGTTCCAAAACACATCTCTAGTATAGCAATGTAGTAACAAATTATCAGCAAAAACTTCTCATCGCTTCTCTAGGTGTCTTATACTAAATGATATACAGTTTTTGTGTCGGTTGAAATTCTAATGCAAATTAGAACTTTCAGAACAGGGTTTGATAAAGTTCAAGGGATACACCATGACGAATTCGAATGAAAACACCAACAACATGCGTACCTGTTTCTCCAGCCGGATACTTGCAGGCGGAGGAGGTTTTTGGTAAGAAATGGCGGATCCCATAACAACCATGCAATCTCTCATGCTTCTACAGCAGCTGAAGTGGCGAACGGTTCTGGGCTCTCTGTCCTGCTTGGCTGGTCGAGGATGGACAGTCTCGTTCATTATTATGAAGTGGTCTGCAGATTTTTCTAGCTCTCTTATGGGTGGTGGGAGCAAAGGATGAAGCTGAAGCTTTAGTTGTATCGATTCTTGGAGATCACTTTTGTGCTTATGTACACTACTCATCTCTTTTTTGGGAGTTTGTAATGAACTTTTTGTCTGCTTATCAATCAACAAAATCCTATAGCCGACGCCCTTATTCGTTTGGATGCATTCATTTAGTCTTTTTACCTTTTGTAGTTTTGTTTCCAAGCTACAACATGAAAGAGATTATTTTGAACTCGAGCTCGAGATCGACTCAAGCGGTGACTCGAAAAAGCATAAAAATACTTGAGAGCTCGAGAGAAACTTATTATAACTAACATACCTAAAGAGTAAATTAAAATTAATAAATATATGTTAATTATATATAAATCGAGTCAAGTAGCTCGTCGATCTCATGAGCTTATTTTTTCATACTCAACTTGACTTGTTAGCTCAATCCTAACCGATTAACTTTGTCAAGCCTTCTATGCAAAGAGAATTATGTATGTAAAATACAAATGTAATAATGGAAACTAGAATATTATTTTAACATGTTCTTTAATGTTTAATCAACTCTTTACCTCACTACACTAGTTCAAATAAAGTGCTATGGTGATATTTCCTTTTTTTTCTTAAAACTCTCCCACAAAAATGCAAACCAGGTGGATTTCTGCAAATAACAAATTTCAAGCGAGAAAAACTTATTTACAGGAAAAAAATTTTAATTTAATTTTTTACCCTTTTAGGTCAAGAAGAACAAAATCATGACATGGTGAACTTTGCGGGAAAAAGGTGTAACAATTATTATAATGTTCTAGTACATTAATGGGCATTAATTATAAGCTAAATTACACTGACTGAATTTATCTGAAGTTTATTGAAAGCAATTGTACATGCTCAAAGTTGGTCACCGATTAAAGGTCCTTTTATTTTCTCTTTTTTTTTTGTTTACATAATTTTTGGTGATATATAGAAACCAGGAGACCAATTGATTGTCCCCTTGTTGTTTGAAGGAACAATGTATTCTTTCTCGACTTGATTCTATAAAAATATCTATATATATACTTGCTTAAAGTATGGAATCAAAAGCACACTTCAATAACATAAACAGTAATTTGGCTGGATTAAAATTTTGAAATTGAGCAGCTAGATAACTGCTTGTCAAAGTTCTTTTGCCAAGTTATAGACTATAGTGGTTCACAAGATTCTACATTTGATTCAAGAGAACTTCCAAAACTCGGTTCTACCTTATCGTCTAACTCAACCCTCTCCAAAATTTTAAGTGGCTTGAATAAGCATGGTCAAAAATACTATATAATAACTAGTTATTATCAATCTGCCCAGGAATTTTACGGCTTTACAATAACTGACGAAGGGAATAAAATGAGATTAGGTTTCAAAACCAAAAAAAAAAAGAAAAGAAAAGTGAGATTATAATTTTCTTTGTCCGAAAAGGAGCAAGTGGCGAATTTGTCGAAGATGTTACGTTAACAGTCTCCAGAAAAGGGCATATACTCGGGAACAAAGGTTGGTGGAGACTTCAACATTTTCAACAATACTTGTATTGTATGTATTAATGAATATGCCAAAAACGTAGTATCATAAGTTACAAGTATAACTTGTCTATATTTTCTCCGAGAGATCCCAAAATTATGCATAAAAGTCTGCGTCAGATCTTTCAAGGATGAAAATGAAGTATTTCTGATTTGCCTGCAAATCACTGTCAAAGAGATAAATTAAAAAGAAATTACAAACAAAAAGAAAAACAAAGTATTAAATTTGAGAATGTTCGATTTGATCTCTGAATGATTCAAGATTTTCATGAACGAGTCATGCTGATACTTTAATTAAAAGTGTCCAATTCAATTTGTAAGTGGGATTTAATCTTCTCTTAACTCGATAATTAGCGTTTGCATAACAAGAAATTACTGAAAAAGGTGTTTTCTGTTTTTAATCAATGTTTCGTTTCTTTTTCCAACCTACAAATCAAGGTAATCTTCCATACCTTCATGGTTGATCTGTGTAAGCTAGTTTCCCTATATTGCCTTAAAAAAAATTATCAATAAGTAGCAAAAAAAAAACCAAATTTTGATTTGAAAATAACTAAGCAAGACTTGTTGACACGATATTGATTTCTCTAGCCCTGGAAATTTTGGGGGTTTGGTTCATGCATCAAGAGGGTTTCATTATGGGCTGATTACAAATTTACAATCAACTGTGGCTGAAGCAAGAAAAGTAGGAACCGAATTTGTTGTCGCAGACATGGGTACAAACTACAAAGTCTTAAAATCATTAGGATATGCAAACATGCAGGAATGTGTTCAGAATATGTTAGGTGCACCAACCTCTTTTACTCCTCCTGCTATTTTTATTATTGGTAAAAAGCTGCACCAAAAGATTATGAAATCATTCAGAAACAAAATAAAAATAATGATAATAAATATTCTTATTGCATGACCATCTTAGAGATGATTAAATTGTATTATCATATGTGTGTGTGTGTGTGTGTTTCAGGAACCTGTTTCCGTCCATTTCTCTGGTTTCCGATTTGCAATGAGATGTCTTCCTAATTTTAAGAAAGATGGTCTCTAGATAATGGCGTCTTATCTAATCAGATACATCATAAACTTGTATATTTGCACCAGATATCACATAGGTTGATCAATATTAATTAAACTCCCCACAAACTAACTCATATATATTCACTTTTACATAATTAGTATCCTCAGTTGCATGTGAATGTTTTGCTCGAGATCAATAATCAAGTGTGCATTTAGGGCTTTCTCCAAGGATTGAGATTCAACCATGCAACGAAGCAGCTAGAGGGCAAAATAACAACTGAAGCAAGCATGAGTTCAACATGACGATTGAGAATAGCAGATAGGTAATGATCAGAGGAATATAATCATGAATGAGTGGGTAGAATGTTGTAGGATAAGGATAGAGGTTCAGCAATGCAAATGGTCAAACTCTATACGGGATTACAGGTTAGGATATGTACAGAAACTCTTTAAATTTCTATCTCATGAAGCCACGGACCTGTTCTTCTCATCAATAATTGCAGCTTATAAGGGAATGATCCAAATGCAGCTTTTGATACCGAATTAGGTATAGTTAAACTGAAATTGGTGCGGAAAGAGCCTTTTCGAACTCAATATAAAACACACTAAACTATAAAGTAGTTCTAACACTTGGTAGAATAACCTTAATTCCACACTTCGTACAACTGCATAAATTGATGAACTTAGTTACAAGTCCACCATCGAATTAAACAATTCAAGTTGTTCTTGTCTGTTTGTCCCTAATCATTTGATCCTGTTACAATTTTGACTAGCTAGAAAGATTCCCTCCCACACAATTTATTTTGCAATTTTGCATGCCCATCTCGGAGTTGAATGAAATAGGCCATGATTTTGGTGGCAAACTTGCAAAGACTAATTAATAGCATTGTTTATCCGGCACCAGTCAGAAAAAATGGACTATTTGACTACCTTTATTTATTTATTTATTTTCCCTTTCAGAATAGTTTGCTCTTTTCTGGTTGATCCGATTGAATTTATGAGCTGCATTAATCTTGTAGAAGGGATTTTCTCGACAACAATGCTATAGCTTCTACCGAGCTGTAGGGCGTGTGCATTGAATTCGTTGCAATCATAATATGAGTATACAAAGTGGTACGACCAAAATTTCATTTTAGTATGTATTCTGGGTGAAGGGACAACAACAAGTTTAACTTGCAGTTCAAAATTAGCTGCTTTTTTTTTTTTTTGGGGAGATTGGTGGTGTTGAAGACAACTTGGTTGTCTCCATCTGGTCATACGTGTAAAATTTGTTTGGATTGCTATTTTCGGAGAAAAAATCTTTCTTCTCTTATAAATACTCATTTTATATATTTTTTAACTACTTTACTTAGCTTGGATGTTATAATAATTTTTTCCCTCCAAAAACTCCCAGAAAATGCAATCCAAACAACACATTCTCACAGAGAAATAAAAAATCACAAAATTTTCCCTTTTAAATAATTTAAATGTGAATTATCAGGAGCACTTTTGTGGAACATTAAAGTCCCTGTCCTTGTGGGTGTTTCAAAAAAAAATTTTAAAAAAAAGAGAACTAACGGCCGAATTCTTGGACTCCTTACTTTTGAATAACCAGTTCCCTGTTCATCAACGTGCCCTTGAATCCGGTTGAGTCCTCAAAAGTCAATACAAAACTATAAAATTAAACGAAGGTATGGCAGAGAAATCAATTACCAATCTGCACATGAATAATTCCATCTGTTTTACTTCTTTAGTCCTTCGAGTAGAATGTTTTGAAAACTAACTTCAATCTTGAGGTTGATGCAACTATTATGAGGGACGCTAGGGCCTTCACCAATGTGTCAGGTTTGTCTCTCACTTGTCAAACAAGTTGAAGGCTGGTTTTCTGGTAGTAAATTGCCTATTGCCTGTGCAGGATTAAGGAACATTTTCTGGTGGACAGTCCAAGATTTTTTTTTTTTTTGGATAAGTAAAAGTTTGGGTGGATTCGACTCTGGTCACCGCCACGGGTTAGGATAGGTTTCGGAGACCTTACATCGCTTATAAAGATACTTACCGATCACCCATAAACACAACTCTGACATCGACAGCGGGTTACGAACACACGACTTTCATGATAACTGTCCAAGTTAAAATAGTACTAGTACTACTACAAGTACTTCTCGCAGTTGCTTAGACCCATTAGGGGCGTGAAAAAGTTTGATTGCAAATCCCCTTTTGAACTTGGAAGACGTCTTTGCAAATTTGGCATTTGGGATGGTCACAGCTCGAAACTCCTGGAGAAATTTTCTCAGTTTTTGATGATAAAGGTCTGAATCAGTGATTTATGTGAGATTTAAATTTCTCACACAGTTGTAACAAATTAATTAATGATATTCAATTAGTCTTAAAACTGTATTAACCATATGTTTTTTTGTTAGCTTCACATTTTCCATTTCACATTATCTGAACAAACTCAAATACACAATTACATGTAGCTCACCCTTTTATCCATGATGATGCTTTCTTAGCCCACTTGATGTTGGTTTACCATTAACATACCCCCACCCCCCAAAACAACCCAAAAAAAAAAAAAAGATAAAAAACAGCCACTTCCCAATGGAAGCCTTTGGCAGAAAATGGTCCCAGGACATGTCGAATCTCGAATGAGACAATGGATTATTTTAGTCACACATTCTCCCAAACTTGAGTGTGATCAAAGAAAAGAGAGAGGACTGGTATTTTTTTGACCTGAAAGTAAAGATAAGGCTCAAACAAATAATCTCTAAATCTAAAAACCGACTTGATAGATTTTATGGAGCATGTGGGCACTCAATCGTCCAAATGCTACTAGACTGGATCAGACTTTTCTTGATCCTGGGGATTTGTACTGTAAGATTTAAAACTTGAAACAGCCTGACGAAGCAAAGTCTGTGGAACAAAATTTCCAAATTTCCAATTCCAAAGAGAAAAAATAACAACAGAAAAAGCAAAAGTTGTCAACTTTCCCTGTTCCCATGGTCGAAGATCTCCCTTTCCTTTACCCCAAAATACCAATCCCACCTTGTTATATTGCTTCTCATTTCGATCTCGAATCTTCATTTTTTGCCCTCTCTTTCTTTTTCTTTTCCTCTGTTTTATCAAAAACTGTCACTCTCCTACCCACTTGGGGATCTGCCCTCAATCACCCCATTTCTTCTTTTTCAGCAGCTGTCCCTGTTTTCCACCTCTGCTTTTCACATCCCATAATTTTCATCAAATTCCAAAAAAGAAACCAAAAAAAAAAGAACCCCTTAAAAATACTCCAAAAGAAGTGTGTCTGATCAAAAGCATAGAAGTACTGAGCATTATTTGAATCGCAAATAACCAAAAAAAAAAAAATAGAGAGCCAAAAATTTACATGAAGTTATCATTTTTCCTGACGGGGTAAGTGACTAGCGAATCAAGCCACTAGCAATAGCTCGATTTGTATCCAGGTGTGTAGTTTCATAGACTGGAAGTTCTTCACAGAATCTGTTGTTTCCGAACAATGCCAAATGATCAATTTCAAACAAATCAGAACTCGAGTCACTTGCTGCATCGTCGTCGTCGTCGTCGAAATCTTCTTCATGATGATCTTGAATCATTCTATCAATGGCAAAGTTCTCCTTCTTGTGATTCTGATGATAGGCTTTCGAATTATCCCTTTCAGCCGCTGCAGCAGCCCCTTCAGTTTTCCTCTGAACTGTTGAAATTTGTGACACTAACGGTGGCTGACCAAATCTATCAGAATCTTGATCATACGTACTTTTGTGCCCACAAGGCCGACAGTCTTCATCAACAATTACGCTAACAGGACAGAACCTGACTGTCCTTTTAGCACCGTTATTGAGTTTAGCCCTTGAATTAGGTGAACTCTTGCTCAAACATGATCTCGAAAATGAAGAAGCTGATGAACAAGTTGAAACTGATGAAGATACTTGGCTAATGGAAGAGCTCTTGATTGATTTCTTCTCAGCATTTGCATCTTCACAAAAATTCTTTGATTTCTTGGAATGTCCATTAGTGAAAAGATTGTTGATAAAGCTAGTAAGTCGGCCACCGGGGGAAATGGGCTGTTTCACTTTCTTCAAATTGGCATAGATCTTTAAAGCCCTGGATTTGGACTTGATCAGATTGTCCTCTGTTTCAATTGGTTCTTGATCTTTGCTAAACACCAAAAACTCATCTTTTTGCTGTCCCCTTCTTGGCGGAACACTTGTCCTAACAGGCTTAGGCCTTGATGATGCAAAACAAGATTTTCTAGTCTTTGCAGAGGCGAAAACTCAGTGTCTGACGATGAAAGTCCACCAGAACTAGAATCAGAGGAGCTGGAACCGGAACTAAAGAAGAGAGGATCGTTGTCCAACTCTTTTCTTTGAGAAGAGACTTTCTCATGGACCGTTTTCTCCATCCATTTCTCAACCAGGCAAGCCCTTTTAAGGCTCGCCATTTCTTCATCTTCCACAATACTACTAGACTTTGCTCTGCCTCCATTGTACTTCATGATGGAAGTTGCATGACTTCTTTCTTTGGCTAACTTCCACTCCTCACTTTTTTCATCATATCCATCTATTGAACGGTAGATTTCATCAAGAAGGCTGGCAGAAAAAGAAGGGTTCTTGGGATTATTTCTTGATTTCTCCTCTCTCAGTGATTTCTCCCAACTATACATTACTTCTATGTTGTGAGAAAAAAAAAACTCTACCCCAACTCCCAAACAGTAAAGGACAAGAGTATCAGGGAAAAAAACGATGGCAAGAAGAAGAAGAAGGAGGTGTGGATAGGCAAAAAAAAAAAAACGAAGAAAGAAAGCTAGCAATGAGAGGAAATTGTCAGCCTTTGAATTGAGTTGAACCACTTTGATGAAAGGTCAGAATTTTGTAGCTAATGAGTTTGGGAGGAAGAATGGAATGAGAATGAATGAAGAAGGCAATAGACTAATAGGTGAGAGAGGCTCATATAGATGTGTGTGTATATATATATATATATAAAGGGGAAGGAGAATCATAGGCGTGCATGGTCATCTAAATTTTAATGGTAACTGATGCCAGCTTGGCTTTTGGTAACGTGACATATCCACTTTTACAAATGTAAATCTCTAAGTATATGTTGATGATGGCCAATTTAAATTGAAAATCATCTGCATATTATTAAGCACCACCTAATTAGGTCTTGATTATGATAATAACAGAGCAAAACAAATGTTTACGTATATGGTAAAAGATTGCTGTACTCTCCTACTTCCCGTCATGATTAACAAATAAAGATACACGCTATAAGGCAATACATAATTTACTCCACAAACCACATCTTACCTTGAATAACTTTTGTGTTTTTGAATTTTGTTCTTTTAAAAGTAAGTGGAAGCCAAAAATGCAGCCCTAGCAAATGCCATGCTCATAATCTATTGTCAGGGAAAAAAAAATAAAGGAAGAAGAAGTTCGTCTATTTAGTGCCAAAAGGGCACCAAATAAGAAGTTAGACAGGTGATTTTTTTTTTTTTTTACCTTTTTAAAAAAATTTTGAAGAAATTGCTGCAATTCAGGGAGTGGATGGCAATTTTAAAGGTTTCATTAATAGTGGGCCAACCTTCCTTTTCTGTATGCTTATTTGTGTCTAACAGCACCAGAAATTCAAAAAAAAAAAAAGTTAATCTGTAATAAGGTATTCTTTATTATTGAAAAAAGAGAGAAAAGAAACAATCAGACTTCTTCACTTACATTCTCGAAAAATGCAAGATAACAATCGATGTAGTTGCATGGGGATCCTTGCATGTAATGGTGCAAGGGGAAAAGATTTTTTTTTTTTTCCTTCTTCTTTTTGAAGAAATAGAAGGGATAAAGATTAAGAATGTATTCAATCTATAATACAGTAGTAGTCTGTTGCATGGATATAAGAGGGAAATGCATGGGGGGATTCTTCCATGTAATCGTAGAAGGAGAAAAGGATTAATAATAAAAAACCAAAGTAGGAGTCGGGACAAGAAGGGGTAGATGGGGGAGCAAAATGCTGGTTTGGGGACAAAAGGCTCTGTCCATGAAACTGATAGTGCAGTTTAGTGGGTGGCAATCACTCGTAATTGTGGTAATGATTGTAGGCTTTGTGCTAAGCAATACATATTCAAACATTCTTTTAGAAAAGAAAAGTAGGGAACTTTTGAAAGTCGAGGAATGTGCAAGTGTAACATCAATATGAACAAATCAAGTGAGTCCAATCCAATTCTCTATTTGATCGAGTTAGTTAAACTTGAATAGTTTAGAATATTATTATTAGGATTCCATCCAGGATTGAGGCCACCCCCTAGGCTTGGTTATTAATAATAATAATAAGAAATTGTTTCACCAACACTCTCAATAAGACCATTAAATTTCCAAGCCCTTTTTCTATTATTAAAAAAAATCATTTCTTGAAGCAATCCTCAAATTATTGTGTTTGGAGAGATTGAAAATGCCAAAAGAGGTAGCTAGGTAGGTAGTTTCAGAATCATGTAATTTTATAAATTCAATTGGATGGAAATATAAGATTCCTCTTTTTTTAAATTTCTAAATGTGATTGGACGGTTTCTAATTTTGGATAGTCGGCTGGTAACATTAAAAATAATTAATTCACCAATAATAAACGCCAAGATTTATTTTGCACCGAATTAAAAAGAAAGTCAAAGCGTTGCACATGGATCGCACCTACTTTGTGCCCGACTCATTTTTCCACTGATTCATTTAGTAGATAAATTAATGTAAAACAACAATTTTATTTTGGTAATCTGAAAACCAATAGTGGAAGCCCCCCATAAGAAGAAGAAGAAGAAAAAAAAAAAACCGGTAGCCCTTTTAACCTGGCTAATTAGTGAAAATAAAAATGTTCTCTACTTTTTTAGTTGGTAGGAAAAAAGAAAATGTTGTTTATGCCATTTTAGAGTATCCACCATCTTTTTTTTTTTTCTTTTTTGTTTTGATGAACAAATAGCATGTAGGGTTTAAGTCATATTTTTTTGCAATGATGTTAGGAGAGCCAAAATGTTGTTGATACTTGATTGATAGCCCTAATAATCATGATATGAATATCCATGAACACAAAAAAAAAAATTGCAAACTTCGAGGAATGGTTTCAAATTTTAACTAACTAATACAAGATGAAACAGTGAAATTTCTTCTTTCAGAGATTCAGATAAAAAAACTGCGAGTTACTTGCATATCTCAAGGAAGGAGCCTAACTAGAAAGGTCAGCTTTCTCATACTTGAAAGTTGAAACATCCATCAGTACTGAAGGAGCCTAGAAAACGGTAATTAATTTGCATTCTCTTCGAGAAAATTTAAATTCAAAAAATGAAAGAGGAAAGTAATGTCAATTGTGCCCAAGTGAATCATTAGGTTCGTATTAATCGTGGTTAAAAACAGATAGGAGGAGCCTCCTATGTTGTAACCACGAATCAATCTTGGAGACTTGGAACTAAAGAAAGTTAAAAGGATAAAAAAAGGTGAATTATGATGGCTCTTTTACTCTGTCCAAAATAAATGCAACTTTCATAACAAAATATGATTTTTAATTTCCAAAGTGAAGTTGCTGATATTTTGCTTTCCTTTTTGTTTATGCAGTTTTCTTGGTAGAACATATGCTGAAAAGGGGAAGATAATAAAGGTTGAATGATTTCAATCATGGCAGAATTTATCGCAACAGTTTGATTTCACGTTCGAAATGATTTAGGCTTCGAACTGAAGGAATGGAAGAAAAGCGAAAGGTTATTTTTAAGGAGCTGAAGGAATCACTTTCTTCCTTCTTCTTTTTTTTTTTTTTTTGTTTTTCTTTTTGGATACCATCAACTGAAGTATTTTACAACCAATAGTTGATACATCTTAATTTAAACCAAAATTTAGAGTATTTGGGTTCCAAACCATGATCATTTCTTTAGCTTCTATAAAACAAATACGGTTGGGTTCAATGCAGGATAGAATAGCTGTTAAGCATCTTGATTGGAAGAACTAAATTTTTTTTTTTTTGAACTTTTTTATGTTAAAAAGAGAAGTGTGTAATTTGGAATAGCACCTTAGCACTTTTTTTGTGATACAATGTATGTTAGATAAAAGATGATTTCGAAACTTGAACGTAAATAATCCATGTTAATTCACAAAAGCAAATAGTATTAACGGCAAACACCTAAGACCTCGTTTGATAACCTAATTCAGTACTTAAATTTAATGGATTCAGATCTTAATATGTTAATGGATAACCCAATTCAGATCATTTGATAACTAAAAATAGAACATTGAATTAATTAATTGACACTGAATGTTTTAAACAAAACTTGCTTCCAATAGATTATTACTTAATATGATATGCATCCAAATGTATTAAATTTAATATTTAACAATTCAATCATTTAATGTATTCAGATTTCAAACTCAAGATTTCAGATTTCAGTTTTATTAAACGCACCCTAATTAGTCTTTTCTTCAAGAAACGGATTTGAAAAAGGATGGATTATTGCTTCTCACAGAATTTGTTCGTTCTAAGTTCATGACATAACAATGGCAAAGTAAATTACTTAATTTGGTCCTGTAAACCATGAATTTCCATGATTTTTCTTTCCCGTAATCTAGAGCATGCAAGTTGATTCAGAATAGCACCATGAATTATCATGCCAAAAGAAAAAAAGAAGAAGAAGAAGAAGAAAAGAGTTGGATAGCCATTAAATGGCAAGAAGAACAATCAAACTCTCCAGCACCACGTGGGTGACAAACTGTTGAACACATTGGTGCATGTGTGACCTGCGGGTCATCTATAAATCATTAATCTTCTTGACATATATTGCAGGTATGATACAATGAAACATAGTCCACTGAAACAAGTTCTGTGTCTCCATTGTCCACAGCATCCATAGAGCAGTCTAAATCATCAGAGACCGAAAGCGATTTGCTGGAATTGAGTTATGAACTTACAATATATACCAGCCCAGAAACACCATGGAAGGAATGGAGTCAGTCAAGGGGTGGAGGACATGGTTTGCCAGGTATTTTGCCTCTTGCATCGTGGCCAAGATCACATGTTTTCCTCTTTTGGTTTATTAATGTCCATGCTTATTACTACATCATATGCAAAATAATGTTAGATCCATCACTTTCTTGTACCCTTTGAACCCTTAAAAAAAGAGAGGGGTCTGGGAAAAAGCTTGACCAGTTGCAGTCTGCTTTGGCCGTCTGGTCTCACTAATGGCTTCCTGTTTATGCAAACCAAAGGTGGTAGCAGCCATTACGCATTAACCAAAAAAAAATGGACAGAGACTGATGAGTTGTGCGTGCAATGTACTTCACTACTCTAATATTTTGAGACACGAGGACTGCACCTGTTTCTTAATGGATAAGTGTACTTCTATCTTCATATTAACTATCCAAAAAATGGATAGTAGCACTAGACCAAAAGAAATTCAGATTCTGCTAGCTTGAACACGGTCGGAAGTTTTCTAAGTGATGGTGCCTTTGAGTATGATGACGATGAAGATTAGAAATACAGCAATCACCAAGAATTAGTGATTCAAGAAGTTTGTGTATGCATTGTTTAGTTGTTGGATTTCAATTTCAACATGAATGACTAACATGAATGAACTATAGTGTTTTGACTAACAATCTTGGCTCGAGGTGAATTAAAAATTAAGATTTCTTCTAACGGACGTTCACCGGTAGTCGTCGTAGTATGCTCAAATCACTTAGAACCTATTATGTAAGTACATACACAAATAATAAATTTTCTACTTTACATTTATGCACTTTTCTTATTCAATTTTTATTTTTTTCATCTAATCGATTATCTTATGGACACTCATTAGCCAAACTTCAAAATTATTGGTAGATACTAGTATTTTCAAAACCAATAAAACATTAGTCAAGTGATTTTAAAATTCTTGATTCTTTCGGACCCTTTTCGTTGGCCTTCCTCTTTATAAAATTTGGAATATTTGTTGAACCCTCAAAAGAAGAAGTTATTGGTATTCATCCTTAGAAAATACTATCTATCCTTTAACATCAGATTAGCTACTCGAAGCCACCAAAACTGTCAACATGGCAAGTTGCGATTTATGATTGGCTCCACCTCCTTGTTCATGGGCAAAACAGACGAAGATGTACTATGTCGACAGGCACGCTAATTATTTTCTCTCAGTTAAATGCTATTGGTCCATTTCTGCCGTTAATTCCCACAAATTTGGTTGACCTTCAAGCTTTGTGACTCTAATAACAGACAAGAATTCCACTTTGAAAAGATTGTTCATGAGTAGGCTATAAATGAGTAGAGAAAAATTCGTATTCATTGCACGAATTCAGCTTTGGCCTTTGAAAAAATCCCTCAAGTTTTTACCGACTTTGACTTATTTGTTATTGAGTCTCTGTAAATATAGGTCAGGTATTGAATTTTTGTAGAAGTAAAGTCAATTTAGATGTATTAGCGAACGTTTCGAAAATCCCTTTATTGTTATTTACCGAGTTTGAATTCATTTTTATAATTTCTTTTCCAAATCTGGGATGATTGCACCCTATTGTCCAGCCACAAAGCTTGGAGACAAAATGAAAAAGTGTGTTGTAAAAATCAACCATTATTCACAACCGACCATTACCTTCTAATGCTATATATTTGGAAGAAAAATGATAATGTCATCAAGCAAAAAAAAAAAAGTAAGAACATGAACTTCCATCCCAAAAACACTGGAGCAGAGCAGCCAATGAATTTTTATTAGCAGGATAGGGTTGTTTGACAAATCAACATGAAACTTTGTCGCTTTAACACCAATTAACATCTTTGAATCATAGGACTCCTTGATAATCAACTATGAACTTTGTCCCGTAAGACTTAACGTTGTTGAAGATTAGGACTTACTGATAAATCAACTTGGAAATTTGTCTCTTTAAGACCTGACATTGTCGACTAACTAGCCAAGTTATAGTTGTGCATTGTCTCGAAGTATATTACTTCATGGACGCCATAATGTTGGATGGCTCCCCACCTGCCTTGATCCATCTCAATTACACTTTATCCCGTTCATCAATTCCAAATTCGCCCATCTTTTCTCTAATAATGGCTTGTGAGAAAACAATAAGCATCAGTTTAATTCATCAAATTTGGCTTTGTAGAAGGCTACGAGGAGAACGATCAAGAGAAAATTTAAACAAGTTAGATATAAAATTCAAATCAAGTCAGTCCTAAATATTTTGAACTCATGAAGTATTCATTTGTAATTGCACGCATAACATCACAAATAAATTTATAATTCAAATCGTGCTATAATTAATATAAGTATTGGATGGATTCGAAAACAATCTTTCACCTGCAGATTCTATAATTGCATGCGTTATCAACTTGTAATTCAAATCATGCTACAGTTAATTCAAATGTGAGGTCAGATATGACCTCCAATTTTATGTTAAAAGCTCGTTTAAGCTCAAATTCAAATGAAATTGACTCGAGTTAGGTTCAATTACACTAAAACTAACTCAAATTCAGCTAGTTTAGAGCCTGCCTTGCCTAGCCTTGAGGAGAGTCCGTTGTTACCCTACGAGGCCGTGAGTTGTTCCAACTTCCCATGGAGGATGGAAAGTGAAACGTGGGACCGATCACTGAGAGGGGTGAAGTTGCATGCACAGGGACTCCGACTGAGGGCCATCAACACGTGAACGGGTCACTCTGACACGTGTGAGTCAGAGCCCCAGACGTTGATGCCTCTGCTTTAAGGTGTACTATTCCTTACATCCCTCTTACCATTTATTGCTTTTGTGCCCCCCAGATTTACTCAAATCTCAAACATGCCTTTCAATCATTTATTGACACGTTTGTCCGTGTCCCACTTCTTGTCGGCAAACCATTTGTGTCATCAACCAGTGAAAATTCTAAACTTGAGCCAAAGATGTTTTGTTTATTTTCTTTTGTAGTCAAGTCTATCGAAATGCTAGTGATTAAAACAATTTTTCCTTTTTTGGATAAATTACATAAAACTCTCCTGTAGTTTCATTTATTATCACATGATTCCCTAACGTTTTAAAATATTCACTTCACCCTATGATTTTAGGTAAAGTGAAAATTTGATAGAAAATAACCTATGTAACGTTAGTTAAAATAACAATAATGTCCATACTTAAATGCTAAATTAATCAATGGCTTAACTACTTTATATAAAAGTATAAGGGAGTTACGTGGACATTTACAAAAATTACAGGAGGGTAAAATGAATATTTATACAAACCATAAGAGAGTCACATGGATATTAAATATTTATCACACGTAATTTTAGAGCGTTTGTTATAAACGCTATAACTGACTGTGCATTACATCCATTTTCCATTTTACATAAAAGCATAAGGGATTTAGGAGGTTATTTTGAAACATTAGGGGGGTTATCCAGCATTATGTAAAACTACAAAGGACTATAAATAATTTACCTTTTTTTTCAATGGGGTTAAAACATAAGTTAAGCTGCTTTGACTCTTGAGCCATCGCTCTTTTAGAGTTTATTCTTGATTAGTTCGTTACCTCATCGGACCAAATTACTTAGACAAGTTTTGTATTAGTTTAATTAGCTTGATTCCAACTAAATATAAATTACTTAAGACAAGTTTTGCATTAGTTTAATTAGCTTGATTCCAACTAAATATCTACTAGTGTTAGGCTCATGTATGATACATTGTTGAGTAACTTGATCTCGAATTTGAAACTCATTTAGTCCACTAAGAAATCAAACCTAAACAAAGTGTTTGCGATGATTCTTTTACATCCTAAGTTTGCAATAAACTTGATTTTCACGTTGCCTGGTCTTGAGGAATTCAGAAAATGAAAGTTTCACCGTTAAGGCGAGGACATTGAGTTCAAGCAAATCCCAATCTATGTTTTATCAATCATGAGTTGTACTCATTCAATGAGTTGTATCCGTATAATATTGCACTTCTTTCTATCATGTCAATCATTAATTAATTCTTATTTATAGCTCTTACTAAAAAAAAATTAGGCTATGCACATGAAGATTACAAGCTAATTTATATACACTATCAGTGTATAAAATATCACAGTTAAGCGCACAACACATAGGTCAAATTTAGATTTTATCAAGCTATATCGAAAGTTAATTATAACGTCCCTTATCTTTTCCAAACTTTTTCCTCATTTGAACGCCACTCGCTTTGCTGAATCTTTCACATTTCTTCACCAAAAAGATCAATGTACTACTTCCTTAGCCAAAAAAATCAAATCGAAACAAAAACAAACAGGCTGTAAAGAAAGAGAGCAATATGCCATAGGGCCGTGCATGCGTGAGTGACAAGAGATTCAAAGCGGATAGTGAGGGAAGAAGATGGTGGTTTGGGGATCCCGAGGAAAATTTGCTCATGGGTGAGGGAGGGGTCACTGTTTTTGAGGATGAATGCATTGGATCGATCTTTCTTTTCTTTCTTCTCTTTTCTTCTCTTTCGTTCAAAACTATCTTGGTACGAAAACAGTGAGTCTTTTGTCGACAAAAGCCGCCAACGATCGCATCTTGTCTTTTCCCTCCGTCTCTGACAGCGAATTCACTGTGTTGCTGTCCGTAGCCAGAGCACTAAGTTCCACGTGCACTGCCAAGTTCTGATCTTTGCTTTGGTTTCTAAGACAGTAGTCACACTGGCTTCCGACCACATTCCACCCTGATCTAAATCCACCAGACATTATGCAAATTTAACTACATAGAAGATCAAGCCAAGTTAGAGCAAAAAGCCGGGGCATTACTCTGGTTATGTGAAATCTTAAACAAACACTAGTTCACTCTGTCTGTGTGTGTGTGTGTGTGTGTTATCACTCTACAGGACATATATCTGCATTTAGAGTTGAAAACCTACACATCAACTTGTATATGGTCTCAAAGCTTCACATGTCAGTCAAGAAAACTCACAGGACTTCGATTGTACAATTCATTTCATATGAACATTTGAGCAGAAGAAAGAACCAGAATTACATAAACCTATGGGGAACGTTTTGAATTTCTTGATGGATGCCACCTTTTTGTTTTCCAAACACTTTCGGCATGTGAGGTCATTGTCCTTGCACTGAAGGATAAGATAAAGTTTGTTCTAATTTAGGGTTGTGGTTTACAAAATTAGCCATCTTCTCGCACTCAAAATCGCTAACCTCCCATTGTCCTCCGTTTAGACACAATGTCTCAGTCAGTGACAACATAGCATCTTGATTCAGTGGCTAAAAGACTACTTAGGTGACAAAAACAAGGGAATGAGAACTTCAAAAAGCAACTTGTCTATTGAAGATATTCAAATGAGGTAGTCTTTAATTAATTTTTGCAACGGGAGATTCTTTATCAAGTCCATGGCAAAACAGCATGAATGTTATTTGTGAGAATCGAATCTAGTCACAGGATGATGTATATGGCACTTCTCAGCCAATTTGTAACTTAAATTCCTCCAAATTTTGAAGGATCGAGATCCCCCCAAAAAAAAACCCCAGAAAAGATCTTTAATCAAAAGTAAATAGATTTAAAGAAGAAAATGCTGCTAATCCCCTAAAAAATAGAAAGGACAAGGGACGGGAACATGCCACAGCAAGATAACCAGTGAGCTTCCTCTGATGGCTGCAAATACTGAGTGTTTCATATTATTCCTCACAACCGTAGTACTTCTGATGGTCAATACAACTAATCATACATGAGTAGTAACTTATAATGCCCTTCAACAGATTCATTTAGAATTCAACCTGTGAACATCTACCAACTGGTAAAGATCACCTCTCCTTTGCCTCTCCAGTGGAAGATTAGCCCTACACGCAACAAATTGGATTTAAGAGAACAAAATAATTACTTAGAAACAGATGCAGATGACGTTAAAATTTGAAGTGTTAAAAGCATAAGCACGTAAACAGATATCATCATGCATAAAAAAGAAGACACTGTGTGATGTATGTATGGGTGGCTTCCTTTCTCTTTCGTGTTTGCTGGGTTGGGGCAAGGGGCCTGAGAATCAAAGCCATTCACCTTCTGAGTTCAATTTGTGAATAGTCAACCTCTGCTAGAATTATAGCTTCTTCATGTTCTGTAGTTGCTAGCACTTCTCCAAACTGCAACACAGACAAATTCATGGTTTCTATCACTAAATCTTTCAATTTTTCTATATACATAGACATATCTAAGTTATATTCCTGGTTGGAGTGAGGCAAGCCAGTTCAAAATTTACAGAAAAGAATGTTTCCCTGTTGAGGCGCCACTCAACACTCCAAAAAGATGAGATTAAGGAACAATGCCTTGACTTACTGGTCCAACAAGAGTGGAATGGCCCCAAGCCTGATATCCAGCTCCAGGAACTCGAGCTGGAGAACAAGTTGCTACATACAACTGTCATAATATGTACAGAAAATAAGAATCTAAAGATGAAATTGGTTTCATTATGTAGAACATGCAAACAAATTTCAGAGCTAACAGTCATCTATTTTGAGAAAGATCCATGGCATCAGTATACCTGATTGTCTGTGGCCCTGGAAAGAAAAGTGGAAGACACTGTTTAGGATTGTTGAAGAACAGATGAACTTCACAATAAAAGAACTAAAAACCAGTGAAAGTATTTAACTACTTGAAGAATATTGAAGAACACACAAGAAACTTATCCTTTGTCCTATTGTGCCCCGTTTTTCTTTTTTCATTTGCTCTTTCTTTCTCTGGGAGGAGGATGGGCAGGAGAAAAAGTTCCATTATCAGATTTTTGTTCACCTAAAAGAGTCAGCCACTTGGATTTACCAATCATGGAAAGATCTAAATTCAACTTAAATTCATGGATTGTATCTAAGGGCAAACTATGTACAACATTAAAGCAGTATGCAAGGGAGAAAAGGTTGAGCACATTCTATAGCAAGAATAGTAAGCAAAAGTGCAACAAAGGTAACCAGGGAGTTAAAACTAATCTAACTTAAGTGGAAAGGTTGCATTACTTAATAAGAATATCTGTTTGTGAGGTATTTTCACTTTGCATCTATGTGAAAATAATTTTGTTACAAATGAGTCATGAAGGCTCAGTTCTCTCTTACAAACTCAATGTTCTCTGAATTATCTGGGCCATGAAGATGCCAAGAAAAAGAACTAAATAATCCAGGCTAGCCTAACATATTGTTGTCCAATTGGACTTACAATTCAGGATAACAAGAATCAATGGTCAAAAACAGAACCGTTACCATAACAAAAATTTATAGCTAACTATCAACATGTATAATCACCTTGCTCTTTGGAGTAACTCCCAGTGCAATGGCCCAGTAGTTGTGTTGAATGCCCCAGGATAGCAAATCAAATGTGCTCCTGATGATTGCCAAAACAAGTGGGTACAAGGAAGAACCACTAAGTATCATATCATGCCTTAAATAAGAAGTGATAATTTCTGAGTCTATTGCTCTAGTCAATCGAGTTTTAATCCCTTTTACCAAAAAGTTGCATTGAAAAGGATATAGTTAAGAAGCCTGCAGGAAAACTCAAGATTACAAGATAGTAGCCCAAGATATATCCAGTCATCATTGAGTAGACAATATATGTCATTTAAAGACTAAGAATAGCACAAAGCAACTAACAGCCCTAAGCCTAGTAACATCAAAGACAGCCTGAACAGACATCATGCCCCAAGCCTAGTAATAACAAAGCAATACAGAACCGAAGAATTATGAACTTCCATCTAAAGCAACAATCTTGCTGTGAAAATATTCATGCTGATACACGACTAAACTGAAATACTTCACCGCTTGATATAGAGGTTTATATCCAAATCTGACAATTTTTAATCCATTAAGGTCTTGCACCCTATTCTCTCCTCTGTTCACCAAAACTTACATCATGGGTATCATTTTGCTACATATTAAGATGCAGATTGAAAAAAATCAGAAAAATATATAGACAGCACAAACCTCTTGCTGCATATAATATTGCCAATTCTTGAAATCGGATGTCATAGCAGATACCAATGCCAATCCGTCCAACCTCTGCAGCAAGTGATTAGATTAACAGATGTGCAGCAAATATAATAAAATTTATCAAAGATTTCAACAGAGAATACATAACTATAAAAACACAGATATCTATATAGTCTAATATCAGCTGCTATTTTCTGTCTTCGAGGTTACCCAAAGTTTTTCTATGTGTTTGACTTAAATCCTCTGTAATTTGAACTTACTTCAACTGTGGCTACTTCAAATGTTTCATCATACTGCAATAATCTCTAATCTGTTGCCTAAAAGAAAATGTATTTTGTTGGTTTGGGCCT
Source organism: Gardenia jasminoides (assembly GCA_013103745.1). Classification (NCBI taxonomy): domain Eukaryota; kingdom Viridiplantae; phylum Streptophyta; class Magnoliopsida; order Gentianales; family Rubiaceae; genus Gardenia; species Gardenia jasminoides. Next base: position 27,982,098 of record CM023103.1, read on the forward strand.
CAACTCAAACAAAAGAAAAGGTAATAGTACGATAGTTTAATTAGGATGCTATAACTAAAGTTCTATTCACTTTTATCCTAGTTTTCAGTTAGCGTTTCATTTTTTCCTTAATCACATTTTCCATAAGTATTGAACTGTTGCTTTTGCCAGCAAAACTTGCCAAATTTACTCATGAAATAAGTAAGCAACCAGTGCCTCCATACCAGCTTTTCAGTAATTGATTACAAGGTGCAAACTCATAAAGGATAAGGTAAAGGAAGCACAGCTGTTGTTAGAAGTTTAGATTCTCCATACCAGTATCTACAACTGTAGGAGACTCCCCAGCAGTTAGAGTCTTTGATTCCTTGAAGGAAATTTTACCAGGAATGTCGATATCAAAAAGGTGTATCTGAGACAAGTATGATGCACCTTAGAAACTTCAATATGCTAAACAAGTTTAAATGATTTGCTATAACTAGCTATTTCTTTTGTGATTCATAACCATAACATGATTGACTGTTAATAAAAGTTCTAGATGCTCAAACAGAAGTTCTTCAAATTATCTGAGTTAATTCTGAACTAGAACAAGTAGACATGAAGGACAACTCAGAGAAGTATCTAATTTGGCTAGATGATAAAAATGTCCACGTGTATAGGGGTATGTGTGCATGTCTTTGTGTCTGTTAGTCTGTACATACATAGATATGCTGCCTAGAAAAACCTAACCAAAAAAAAGGTCTAAATGACAATAGTCTAGAATAAGCATGTGTCATTTATTAAAGCACTTTGTCATGTCAAAGAACAATGCCATCACCAAACTGTAGACTATCCTGAACATTTCAAAGTCCTTATCAACAAAATGTACATGGATTTACAATCCCTTAATGACAATTCTTGAACTCAATAACTGATCAGACTGAAATTACTTTCCTTGGCCTCACATATCAGACAGCCTTGAGGAGATACAAGAAATGGAGACAAGAAAAATACCTTCCTATGTTTAGCTATCAGATTTCCATCTGTATCAAAGACACAACAAGTATTATACAATTTATCCCTGTCTCTTTCAGCAATTGATCCCCCTATTATGGTAACCTTCAGAATACGAGCAGCTTCAGACAACATGGCTGTAGAGGGAGATTTATCAAAACCAGCACCAATGTCCTCGGCATAAACTGGAAAGCTATCATTTGAATATGGACCATTCCATATTTCCTGAAAAGGAGGAAACATAACTTTCAGCTCATACCACTTGCAAAATCCAACAATCAAACTGAATTTCTTTGGAGGAATACAACATCAATTCTTTATGCAATAAGACAAGGCATAGAAAACTTAGTTCAGTGTTGGGAAAAATGTTTTAAGACCATATCATAAGACCAAAATGACAGGAATATATTTCTTCTTGCTATAAGAAGAGGAACTGTTGGTCTCAATATGCTGGCCATGTTTCTGCTGCAAAATTAATTACATGCACTGATCCTCAGACCAACAAAATACCTTTAAACTAGAATAGAATTCCAAAAATTTTTATTGTTCAAAGAACAGGCTGCCATTTCTCAAATTTTCCAGCATGGAAATCCAAAAGTCGTTTTCATGAAACAAATTTTTCCAAGTTACCACAAATCCTTGGTTATCTTTAGTGTCTAGATAAATTGAAGAACGCAAACAATAATATGCAACAGCGAGAGAGAGAGAGAGATTCAATTTACCATTTAATAAAATTCAAACCCAACGGTTCCCAATGTAAAAGTATTCAAGTTCCCCTCCAATTATAGCCAAAACAATTGAAATTCAGCTTTTCCAAGCCCAATTTATTGCAAATTTCACAAGTAGAATTAAATGATGAAATTGGAATGCTAGCAAGTTCTTCCCAGCTATCGTCAGCAAAGACTAATCAATGACACAGGGAATGTGAAAAGCTAATAGCAAGCTTATAACTCCGTTTTCAAATTTCAGAAGAAAATGGGCATGGAAGAGGAATATGGTGAAAGGGCATGAATTTACGGGCAAAACGACGAGTTTAGCCCCTTTCTCAGCAGCCTCCTCGATGGCAGTCCGAGCATGAAGTATGTTCCTCTCCTTGTCCGGCGTCACAGCCAATTGACAGAGCCCAATTTTAAACTAGTATTTTAAACAATAAAACCAATAATTTCTAATCAGAGATGATTCACCGATTCTATTATATTAATATATTAATTAAAGCACAGATAATAACAACAAATGTGAAAGCTTCGAAAGTTACCTTGGTAATGGGAGGAGTGGGTAACTGCAGAGCCGGGGGAACCCTAGCTTGTTCGGAGAAAGCCGCCATGGATGACGACGATGCTGCCGCTGCTGCTGAGACTGTAGTCGGCGTTGACTTGAGTCTAATGCCACTGAGGTTGATTTTACGTTCTAAATTTTGGTGATGAGATGGAGGACGGTGGAGAAGAGGCGTAGTAAGGCGTAGAATGGAGCGCGGAACAGCAGATCGGAGAAGAGGAGACTGTTGCCTGAGAAAGAAGAAGCCGCTCAAATTCATTTCCTTCCTTCCTTCCCCATCTCATAATTCTCAGCCCCCCAAACCCGACAACACTGTCCACCTCAGTCCTGTTAGTATATGCTACCTCAGCCTGGCCTGTTAAGTGTCAATGGCAGCTCCAGAATTCAGTCAACTGGTCAATGGCTGTGTCCAACTACACGGTGTCGTTTGGGTTGTTTTACAAATATCAAAACAAATAAATAAGTACAGAATAGTACGATTAATGCTCTTTTAAGAGTACAATTATATTTTTAAGATTAAGAGTGCAACTATACTTTTGTGTTTAGTGCAACATCAAGTTTTCCCTTTTATGTAATGGGATAATTTCAGACACCACACTTGAGGTTTGTGATAATTTTACTGAACTCCCTTGAGGTTCTAAAATAAAAACTATGCTTATGTTCTCTTTGCCCATCTAAAATGTCAATATTAGTCATAACATCTTAATAAAACTCTCTTGTTACGTTTGCTTATACAAAAAATGGAATTTATAATTATTTTTCTTTTCATTTTCTCTTCTTATTCCTTCTTTTAAAACCATAAAAATATAAAGACCAGCTCCTAAATGTTGAATTCGTGACTTTTTTTCTTTTTTTTTTATGACTCTTAATGTGATCTAAGTTTTATTTCTCAATTTTTTCTTTTCTTCTTTTTTTCAGTCAAAGTAACATTAAGTCAAAAAGAGATGTGCTAAAATCGCTCCACCAACGAAAATTTTCATAAATCTCCATGGGAGTAACAATCTACCATGCAACTTCCTCATCCTGTCTTCCACGAATTAGTTCAGATTTTGGGGAGCTGCAACCCAGCCCACCTGTGCCGCCCCTAACTGGGCCTGGGATTTCTGGTTTGCTTGCTTTTCTTCTTGCCTTTTTTTTGCCTTGTTTGCTTGCTTTTCTTCTTGCCTTTTTTGCCTTGTAAGAGCTTCGAGTTCTGCAGAGAAAATCCTTCTTCTATTTTGTACCCTTCGAACTCGTGATAAGAGGTGGGACTAAGTGTTAGTTGTTCAATAAAATTTAAAATTTCTCAGGCACGAAATAGAAAATTCCTATTAATAATAATAAACCTACACATACGATGGGCTTTCGTGTCAAAATTAGTCATTTAGAGTGTTAATTTTAGATATATAAGCCGTGCATAGACTAGCTGGTATGAAAATATATATAATCTCATCTCAATAAAATGAACGGGGGAAAAAAGGTTCATGAAAATTTTCATTGGTGGAGCAAAGTATGCTGCTATCACTCTAAGTAATTAAACTATCCATATATGAGGCAGATGAAATTTTTGAGAAAGAATACCCACAAAGGTTATATATACATACATCTGTGTGTGTATGTATATGTATATGGATATATGTGTGTGTGTATGTATGTGTATATGTATGTCTAAATATAATTATGCATATTATAGCCTAAATATCAAACATGTGTTATATATAATTATTATTAAATTATGAACTTTACTTAAGCTCAATTTAAATATGAAACTCTAATAAATTTTGTAAGTCAAATACAAATTTTATAGTGGTGTCTGAAAACATAAAAGTTTGTTCTTTGTGAACCAAGTTTGGACTTGTCCAACCCTAACTTGTTGAGCTCGATAAACAATTCTCGATTAACACTTATTAGCTGGATATGTCACATATGCCTAGTCACTGTCAAATTAGAGTTGTGAACTAGGTGGATATCAGGATCTAGTATCAATTATAGTAAGTTTTGGAATAGAACCAAGGAATATTCTAGTGATAAATTCCCAGTAGAAAGAATTAAAAGAAATAGGATATTTGAGAATAAGGAGAGAAGAATTTTGGAGAGGAAGAGAAATGAGAAGAGAGATTCTATTACACTCATCGAACTTATCCTATCCCTTGCTACTGCTAATTCTTAATAATGCTCTTGGTACATCCCACATGTGTGCTTATTATAAAAAATATATAATTATTAAATATTCTTTTTTTTCACAATAAGCTATTATATACAGAATTTGTTAGAACATATATGTGCTTTTCTCAAAAAGCTATTAATGCTCAGTACTCCTTTTTTATTTTTGAAAGTTATTGTATTAAAATCATTTTTTTATTATTTTAGAAATTTATTGTATTTAAAATCATGGTAAAGAAAAAGGGAAAATGAAAGTAGTTCTACTTAAAGAATGAAATTCAGTACTTTAAAAATTAACTACTTAAAGAATGAAATTCAATACTTTAAAAATTAACTTTAGAGGGTATTTTTATTATAATAATAAATGACATGTATTAACTTTAGAAGGTAAGACTTTTCCATTATATATACTTATACGGTATAGATATAGAAGTGGATGTTCTGTATCAGATATGAAATCAATACTAAGAAGGAATTACAAGTAACCATGAAGTTTGGCAGGGTGGAATCAATACTTACTGAATACAATTGAATAATGTTACAACTAATAACTCACATAGACTCACATAGATGAAAGCTAACATTACTATTTAGAATAAATTCACATATCTTTTCAAGAAAAATGGAATAAAATCCTGAAATTTTAGCCCGGACATTTCATGTAGGGGTGATCCAGTTAAGGTTTAAACGGGAACCGGACTAAAATCGGACCAACGGTTTATTGAATCTAAACCAGAACGGGAATTGAGAAATCGAAACCGGAACCATAACCGTGACTAAAGGTTTAGGTTTAGGTTCACAAAAATTTGAATTGGAACCGGAACCGGTATCGGCGGCTCAAGACCTGTACAAACCGTCTAAAATACATTTATATCCTAAGTTGTTGGGTTTTTTTGATTCAATTTAGAATTCAATTTCAATAACCAGCACCCAATATCAAGAAGTCTCAGTTTTAGTCCAACAACTTATTATCCAAATTCATTAATAAACCCAGATATAATACATAATTTAGGTCTAAATCCAATTTAATCAGAATGCTAAAGTCAAACTAATCAAAGTATTAAACAAGCATTTGATGACACTTTGAGTTTGACTAGTCACTATGACAAATTCTCAATATAAGTTGAGGTATTTTTTCATAAAATTTGCATTCTTTATTTTTCCTTGCCACATGATAGTACAATAATTTTTTCAACATTAGTTGTTATATTTACTTAAAATCAATTTTATAATACAAGTATTTATACATAACGGAAGATTCGAAACCGGAACTGGAAGAAATCGAAATGTAATTGAACTGGAATCGGAGGTTCAAGAACCGTAACCGTACTTGTAAGGGCCGATTCAGGTTCCACCTTTCATAGAACCGGAACCGGCAGTTTTAGAACCGTGGCCACCCTAATTTTATGTTGTCGATTAACGGTTCAATTTTGTTGCTGTAGACACTTGCTACACATATTTTTTAATCTTTGTAAGCATATTTGTAGTGCATACAGAAAATTGCCTCCAATTTTGAGGTTCAACTTTCTCCTTCCCCAGCAGAAGCGCAGCCAAGTTCTATTTTCATTTTCTTCTTGTTCTCTTTTAGTAATAAATAACATTTTGCACAGGTTAACATTGCTATATTCTGGGGTGAAAAAAAAAAAAGAGGGAGTCATTTTGAAGCATTTTCTAGAATTGTTGCAATATAATACATGAGATATGATTCTTAAATTACTAGTAGTATTCTGCTGGAAATTTAAGCACTCTTACTAGAGATGTTTTTCTTTCTGAAACCTCCCTTTTTTTTTTTTTTTTTAATCTGGTTTTACTTCACTAGAAAAATACTGCGAGGCGATACAACAGGATTAACTGACGCAAATTCAAAATCAAACCAAACGTCGTCTTCCTCAACGGTGCTCAACTGCCTTTCCCCCCCAACTCCCGCTTCTCTCCATCTTTAAAACCAGAACAACTTTCAGACACAAGATTTTTCTGCGCTTTGTTCTCCTTCTTGTTGCGGCGCTTGGTCCCCACCAAGCGTCGCCAACAATAATCATCGAGGCGAAGAAAGAAAGAAAGGAAGAAAGAAATGGAAAATAAGCACTGTTCCATTGTTCCCTACCATGATCCCACCGATGATCCTTCCAGCACAGACCAAATTCTAATGTTTAGCAATGAAACTCCTTGTCTGGGATTAGCCGAATTCCTGAAATTGCAGAGCCCAGTTCTCGCAATCCTCTGTTGTTCCCTCAATCTCAACATCAGGGTGTTGGTACCAGTAATATTTTGGATCCTAATGATCCCCTCTTTGATCCATTCATATGGGAGGTGATTCACAGTGAGTCCGGTGGCGGCAATGTAGCAGCAGGGGACTGTGAGGCGGGTTCTTCTGGAATTCATGGAGAAAGGATTATTGGCCAAGGAAATAACTCTAGCGATTTTAGTGGCGCCATGCCTCCCCAGACTAGCTCTGGTTTTGGGAATCCAGTGCAATTATCAGTTTGGCCCGTTCCTCCCTCTCCGTATAACTGTTCTTGCTGTCATATACTTAGGGAAATTATCCACATTAATGGTGAACTTCTCCCAAATCCTGCCATTGTTCGTTCTTTTTTCCCATTGGGCTAGTTGCAGCTCTATAAGAGTTTCGAATCGCATTTGTCACATTGCTTTTTTGTTCTTTCGTATAGGTACACATGTATCAAATCTTGAGATTCATGGACGATTAGGAATTATCAGTCATGGAGTTCTTGATAGATATGAAATGGACTTATCTACTCGAAACCATCAGTATCAGATGTTTGAGTGAGTGATCTGAAACTTATCCAGCAACTTTTCAATTTTCAGTCTTGCTGATAATGTCGTCTTTTTCAAATTCGACTAACTTAATTGCTCTCTATATGTGTTCCTTCAGCTTTTGCAAGGAAAGCATAGACAGTGTGAAAAACTTCTTAGTTCAGTATTGCCAAGAACGCAAGCAGGAAGGCTACACTATGATACAAGATCCATTATCAGTATTTTATGAGGCCTTGTGTGTTGGATTCAATGAGAAAGAGAATCATGATGACTTTTTTCGCCAACCATCTTCAGTGTTCTCAGGTTATTTGATATCTCTATTTGCTTGTGAGACTTTAAGCAACCCGCTAGGATGATTAAGATTTACCCCACAAATTGGTCCAGTATACTGTCTGTACTCCAGCTGCATGAGACAATGTATTGTATCCACTGATGAGCTTTGTCTAATAGGTGTTTTTAAAATGGATATTGATAAGATGAACCAACAAGACATTGCAAGTCTGGAAATGCCAGAGAACTATGGATCAAGACTTGTTGGGAATGACAGACAAGAAATTCTTACCCACGACAAGGGAGAAGAGGGTGGCAGACAACCTTCTAAGAGCTCCCTTGCCACGCAGGTTAGTAGTACTCGTCTTGGACATCTGTAGCATTCCCGATTATAGTGTTTTGGGAATTAATTGCAGAATATGACTTTATTCGTCAATCTTTCTTCTGATTAATTTGTCATTTGTGCCAATGAGTAGAGCAGAGGGAAAGGACAGGCAAGATGAAACTGAAAGATTTCTCAGATTTTTTCCATCTCCCTATAACAGTTGCAGCTAGAAAATTGAAGGTCTGCCCTACTGTGATCAAGAAGAAATGCAGGCAGGGTGGATTGTCAAGGTGGCCATACAGAAAGGTCTCTGTCCACGATCTTATGTTCGTCTGCTTACATGCACTCATTTGGATTTGTGTGTGTGTGTTTTATGCTGCTTCATTCTTGTGGTTATTTTCTTTTTCCTATCCTCCTCTTCATATCTACCTCATTTTGTCTCCTTTCTCCTCTTCTTGTCACATATAAATTACATAATTCATCTGTTTGTTTGCCTGTGTGTCTCATTATTTCAGATAAAAGGCATCAAGAGAAAAATATCAATGAAACAACAGAGTCTAACAGCTGCTAACGCTGAAGAAAGAGCTCATATTTTGGCAGAAATACAGGCGCTTGAGCAAAAGCTGGAAAACAGTTTTACAGAATTCAGTAAGTGAAAGCCAGCAACTTAATAAACTCCTGCAGCTTTTAGGAAATTTTGGGTGAGATAATTAGAGATCTATTAAAGAGCCTTCTGTTTTTCATTTGGAAAAGAAAATCCAAATGTGCATGGTAGAGTTGTATTCGTTCGTTAATTATGTAATTAGATATGTATCTAATGGCATGTCGCTAGCCAGGTAAATGGAGGATCAAATTGTAAATAGATGTTCTCGATCGATGTCCAACATCTATGGGTAGGAACAAATTTTGTAACTTGCAGTACATATATTTCACATGGAAGTTGTATTGCTTTTGCAGCAAATCTGCGAGTCTTCTATCTGAATCTTGAGAAGTATCTGCCATCTGTTGTGTATCCATATAACAAATGACTCAGATTATCTATCTGAAAGGAGATTTTTTTTCTCTTGTTTTAGTTCCAATGGCTCCATCTGCTACAAGGTGAATGCATTGATGAATAAATAAACGGGGAGTGCTTGCAGGAGAGTAGGAGCACAAAGTTTCGATTTATGTTCCAAATGTCCCCCTTTGGTGAAGTAGTCTCTTAAATCAAGGTCATTTTCCCGTATAATATTGTTTACCAAGCTTAGTAACAAGAAATCCTGACAGCATCGTCTTAGGTCAATGTCATTCTCCCATTAAATAATGGTTGCTAAGCTTAGTGACAAGAAATGTGAAAGCCGGCTAATAAGTAGAAAGTAAAAACATTGTTAACATCTAATGGTAGGGATGACACCCAAATGTAGCATTTAAGTTTTAACAAACGTCATATGCTGCAATGCCAACTATGACGCTTAATGTAGCATCAAACCAAGATCTTTTTACCATAAACCTAAACGTTGAGCACTATAAATTCACTTTGATTTGTCCGTATTACGCTTAAACTTTGGCATCTCATAGTTACCACATAGTACATACTCGCAACCGTATAAAATTCTCAGCTGTGAAGAAGAGCCAATATTGCTCAATGTTGAAGCCGAAGTAAAATGGGCAGCTATCAGATAGTGGTTTGTGTGGAGAAAGTGAAGCAAAAAGCAGCAGAAGAATGGAACGAGAGCATGCCATTGCCTGGAGACATTATAGAAGGCATAGCGGAAGATGCTGCTGCTAAAACATTCATACCAGCCAAGGCAAGGTCAATACTTAGTACACAACTTGGAAGGCTTAGTCGACAGGCTAACGTGATTTGGCTGAAGGTGAGGAGAGGGGATCGCGTACTCAAGCTCCAAGCATGTGTGGTGACAGAGGGATGTTCAATGCTGCAAAGGAGGTTTACCATTAGAGCAGCCTCTGATAAGAGGCATATTGTGGCTTTAGCAGATTTGACTTATGAACAATGTACTGCACTCCAAGGTA